>OX438698.1:21236994-22468988 GCA_949316375.1 Mythimna vitellina
ATAACGCAATTAGTTAATTGAGACTCCTTATTCATGGCGGATCAAAGAAATTTAATGGAGGTTTCATTTAATTTATTCCGAAAAGCGAAATCTAATGCATTAATAATATTTTTTTATTGAGTTGTACTGTGTTGTAAAACAAAATTTTAATAATTATATCAGAACACAGTAGCAGTATTTTTTGTTTTCTCTTTCTCATCAGTCAGACCATATTTTTGATGATCTTTTTAATGAGTCGGAAACCGCCCGGCCGTTTTAAAAATTCGAGAGTGCTACAAAATAATTTCACAAATAACTTCACATTTTTCTCGTCGGTACTAGGGTGTTACGGATATTCGCATTCACATCCGCAAATGCGGAATTTTCGCATAAATTCTGATATCTGCATCTGTATTCACATCCGCATCAAATTAATGCGGATCTGTAACAGATGCGGATTTAAAATGATGCGAGATAAAGTGGGCGGTGCCAGCAGAGTGGTGCGTGCGTGGGGCGCGTGTTTTGCTATTTGCTATCATCGTTCGCTTTCTGACATCGAGGTAGCATTGGTGACAAGATTCTACAAGTTAGTTTCACTTTTTGACGTGATTTCCACTGTAAATTCTTTAGTGTTTGTGTACTCTGTTTATACAAGTTTTTACGATAATCGGACACATATATTGTGTACACTAATATTGTAAAAATGTAAAGTTTGTGTTTTTGTTTGAAGGAGGTAATCTCTGAAAGTACTGGTCCGATTGCTAAAATTATTTTACTGATGGAAAACTGCTTTATTCTTGAGTGACATAGGCTATATTTTATGTATGCGGGTGAATCTGCGGGCAAAAGCTAGTAGTAAATAAAAATATCGCCTCCAATAAAAAACAGTGTATGAACTTATTTTATATTGGACAAAAATGATCCGGAAAAGCCCGAGAGTAAAATTGGAATGGTCTAAAAATGCCTCAACCCTTCTCCTTTCCTCAAACAATTTTCTATTACATGGCAAACGCAGAGTTTAACTTCGATTGAGCAAATTTGTCGTTTTGTAATAACTTAGTGAGCTGTCCACCATACTTAAAATTGGAATATTTTTAATAATAATCCTGAAATCCGCATCCGCATCCACGTCCGCGGATGTCAAAATTTTTGCATCCGCAACAACTCTATTCAGTACATAGGCTTTAAAAATTTATAATTTTCATCTTTTGCTCGAATGCTCGTAAAATTAACTACACACAAACTGAAAATAAACATAAATCACATACATTCCACATAAGCACATACATTCATAAACACTACACACCAACATCTATATCTACATCAGCATCACACATACATAATTTTTTATCTTCATATTTTTCTTTTAGATTTTGTTGTATAAAACTTGACGCCTGTAACTGGGAGAAGATACTGGCTCCTGTTACACAGTTACTACGTCTAGCTCAGGAATCAGGTCCTCACTATTTTTGTAAAAAGTGATTTACGCCAACAAAGAATTTATTACCTATTATTCCATTTATTTATTTTTTAAACCTATTTTATTACATTTTTATATATTTCCTTAAAAAAAAAAAAAAACATTTAAAAACGTAACTACATTGCAAGTATTTCCACAGATTGACTTAAAACACATCAATCAGAAGAAAGGTGACATGGTAGATGTTGGCATCGACCTTCGGGAGTACTATCCGTCAGTAGAGTGGGACATCCTCGGAGTACCAGCTGAGAGGCATGAGAGGTACTACCCATGCTGTCAGGAACCGTATCCTGGTAAGTTGGAAACTATATCCACTTTGAACTGGCGACCGGTACTATCTCAATTTTGAAAACTTTATAGGATTGCATCACTACTTCCCAACAGGTGGGATCACAGTCAAGCACTATTTTTTATCATTACTAGATTTTGTTCGCAATTTCGCCCGTGTGAATGTAGGTTTCTCCATACAAACTTTAGACCCCCGTTTCAACACGTTGGGGGGTGAAATTTGCAAAATCCTTTCTTAATGCTAGCCTACATCATAAAAGGAAGCCTTATGCAAAATTTCACGTTCCTAGGCCCAGTAGTTTCAGCAGTGCGTTGATATGTCAGTCAGTCAATTTCTCGTTTTATATATATAGATAAAAAAGCATTTACAAAAGACTGTTTGTCATTAATTTTAAAAATTCTATCCAGTATATTGAATAAAAATATGTGTTCTTTAAATATTTTTATTACACTTCTCAAAAACAAAAATTGTATAATACGAGTATATGCTTCCTTCTAATATAAAAACGAGATAGGACAATATAAATCAATGAAAGAAGTTGAAGTTAGTACAAGTTGAATAAAATCGATTCTGGCGCCAAATTTAAATGTTTCTGGGATGGGATTTCTTGTAACGCTGCGGAGTAAGAGAGAGAAAAATGGTATTAAAAATAAATGAGATAGGAGCGGTTGCCAGTTACAGTTGATATATTATATGTACCTACATTTGAAGTATGTTTCTTTAAGAAATAAACTTCACCTCTCAAAAAATTTTTTTAGGGATAAGTTTGAGCCTTCAAGACCTTTATAAGAACGTCGTCTAACGGTTCATCTTCACAGATTTCGAAGAAATTTTCTTGCTTTAATTACTAATTTAGAAACGTGGAGCCACGATCCTTTGAAATAATTTTATTCATTAATAGAAATATACAACATTACTTTTAGTATTTACGAAACTCGAAACACGTGTCTAGTATTTTATGTAAAAAATCTATGTACAAAATTTCATAACTGTATCATGAAAAATCTCAAAGTTATAAGCTTGTTATGTTACCTGGTTTTCCGCAAAAATACGTGGTCACCGGATCATCCGGGCAACTGGAGGTTGTTTTGCTCCCGTATGCAGCTGTGCGCTGGCGCCTAATGCCCGCTATGACTAACCGTGATCTGTGTTGTACTTAGTGTCGGTAGTGTCCAACTTGTGAAATTTTTTAAAAATATTTTTGGGAAAAAAATACCATGGTGTAAAAATTATTGGAATCGATTCAGTTACTGATTCTGAATCAACTATATTCAGGTTTCCCATAAACTAAAAATAATGTTGTATATGAGTCACAACCTGAGACTTTAGATATAAATAAGTATGTAATAGTACTACCGTGGAAATATCAATGTATTAGTGGAAAGGATCAAGAGGATCAAAGGGCAATGATGGACTCGTCGAGTCGAGGGATCAAAGTCTTGAGCGTCGACGCCAAGTTGCTAGCCTGTCGGTTTTCTACCGTTTGCATTTCGGGGAGTGTGCGTCGGAATTGCATAGCCTAATTCCGCCACTTCCGTTCCATCATCAGACCACCAGTCGTACGGCAATGTACCACCGGTACATGGTGACCATCCCAACAATAAGAACAAATCGTTTTAGGAACACATTCATTGTGTGTACAGCTAAGGAGTGTAATTCCCTGCTGGAGTCTGTGTTTCCTGATTGCTACAACTTAGGGATCTTTAAGTCAAGAGTGAATAGGCTACTTCTAGATGAGCGCGGTCCATCGTCGACCACATCATCGCTTTCCATCACATGAGATAGTAGTTAAGGACGAGTCTATTAACAATAAAAAAGAGTAATTGATATTGAAAAACATAATTTAAAAAAATATATATTCCGCCGAGAGCAGGGGTGGCCGAATGGGAACGGCCCCGACTTACGAGTTGTAGGTCACGGATTCAAACCCAACCAGGCGCATTAGTTTGTGTTATTTATTTCATCACCACTGCTCTCAAAACGGTGAAGGAAAACATCGTAAGGAAACCGGCATGTCCAAAAACCAAAAATTCGAAAACATGTGACATCAACCAACCCCCACTGGGCCCGCGTGGTGGATTGCGGCCCATTCCCTCTCCTAGAGAGGAGGCGTGAGTCCCAACAATGGGTATACTATAAGGCCGACTATGCTATGCTACATTCAGCCAAACATAGAACCTCCTCCTTTTTGAAGTCGGTTAAAAAATAAAACGTATTTTACAAATACTTACTAACAAAATCCCCCCACCGACCGTGTTCCCACGTTGTCGTCGTGGTGGGGCTTGCGTGTCTCTATGACCTTGAGGGCTATGCCGGTAGAGCTACTCATGCCGGAAGGCCTCAAGCGAGAGACCAGACCAAGAGGAACACACAGGCGGAGTCCAGACGGACCGCCACAGAGGGTGCACTGTCCAGAAGCATCGGCACCAACAGCTGTTGGTGTTTTTGGACAGTGGTTTTGAGAGAGTGGGTTCGCCTCGGGTACGCGTCTGCTTATCAGACGTGACCACGATGGCGAACGTGGTTATTGGGGACCCCACCCCACAAAAAAGGCAAAGCTGAGTTCAGCACCTCATCATGGACGCGACTCTCAAAAATTTATTACCCCAGGAGGGTACCGCCTGCACCGCAGGTGGAGAATCCCTCCCCGAGCAGAGCTCGGGCTGCCCCTCGTATTCTGGGGGGGGCAAAGAGCGCGTCAGGTCCCCTAGGGACCTGTTACCGTCCCTCGTGGACGCACGGAGCCAGGGTGGCTCACCCACCGGTAGCGCGGAGTCCCTGGGACCTGTTCCCAGCACGTCCGCTGCGCCGGTGGGTCCTGCAGAGGCCGGCAGGAGCTTCGGCCTCAGGGAGGTGAGCGGAGACACGGCGTCGGACTCAGATGCCGCGTCTTCGCTCGACTCGGAGAGAATGGAGGTGGATGAGGCCACCTCCAGGAAGAAGAGGACCTTGTTCCTCAAGCGCCCCATATCTGGGGACGGTCGGAGGACGTCCTCTGACGATGGGCGTGGAGCTTCGGCCCGAAAAATCTCCACTGCTGGACGAGGTGCGGGCCGAATGACGGGTAAAAGTAGGAAGCCCACCGCCGAGGAGGCGACCCAGCGGTCCCAAAAGATTGCCAGGGAGGGGCGCCACCCCGGGGCAAGCGGTGCCCAGGTCAGCCCCTCAGAGCCGGAGCCTTCTGGCAGCGAGCCAGAAGGCATGGAGGAGGCGCTGAACAAATTTACCGCGGTCGTGGCAGCTGCCATTTCAGGCGTGGCAAAGAAGAGGGAGAGGGTCGCCAAGAGGCGATCCATCACCCAGGCCATGACCTCAATCACCGAGGCACTGGGGATTGTCCTAGGGCCGTTCCGAAAATCCCTCAACAAGAGGATCGAACGGCTCGAGGCAGAACTGGCCAGTGTCCGGTGCGCTGGCACTGAGGTGGCGCCAAAAGGAGGACGCAGGGAGGGGCAAAGTCGGCCCCAGCCCTCGCCCCAGATGGAGAGCGAGGTGCTGACTCTGCTGCGGCAAGAGCTGGCTGCCTTCCGGCAACAGCAGCAGGAGCAGCAGCAGCAGTTCCAGGAGCGAGTCCAGCGGCAATTCGCAGTCCTGGAGGGCATTGTCCTGCGCCCCCCGCTTGCGGCCTCCGGCCAGAAAAGGGCGGTTTCCTACGCTGCCGCCGCCGCGGCTGCTGCACCCAAAGCGGGCACGTCCGGGCAGACCGGGCGTGGAGCCCAGGTGTCGGAGCCAGCGAGGCCGGTCCCGGCGGCCAAGCAGCAGCAGCGGCAGGGGAAACCTGCCCCTCCCCCGAAAGGCAGAGCGGTGCCTGCTGCTAAATCGGCGGGGCCTTCCGCGGCGGCGGCAACTAGGCCGCGCCTGTCGCCTCCACTGCCTCAAGAAGAGCCCTCGGCTGGCGCCGAATGGACGGTTGTCGGCGCCAGCAGGAAGGCGGGCAAGGTGGCCAGAGCGGCGAAGAAGCGCGAGCGGCGACAGCAGCGCAAGAAGCGGGCCATGGCGGCCAGACTTCGCGCCCCGAAATCCGCAGCTGTAGTGATCACACTACAGCCGGCTGCGGAAAAGAAGGGCGTGACGTACAACGCCGTCATGGCAAAGGCGAAACAGGCGGTGGTGGATCACCTCGACGAGTTCGGAGCCTCTGAAGGCTTCCGAATGAGGCGCACCGCAACCGGGGCCCGAATTTTGGAGGTCCCTGGTGCGGACAGCGGCTCTGCCGCGGACGCCCTGGCCGCAAGGATCAGGGCGTCCCTGGACGTCGAGGAGGTCCGAGTGTCCAGGCCCACAAAGTGCATAGACATGCGCATCATGGGCCTGGACGACTCCGTTGGGGTGGACGAGGTGGTGGCCGCCGTCGTCAGGGCGGGAGGATGCCAGGCCGATCAAGTGCGGGCTGGCACCATCCGTGCTGACAGCACGGGCATGCGGGCCGTTACGGTCAGCTGCCCCGTGTCGGCGGCCAAAGCCATCACGGCTGAAAGCCGTAGGCTCTTGGTGGGCTGGGTCTCCGCGCAGGTAAAACTGCTGGAGCCCAGACCTCTGCGGTGTTACCGCTGCCACGTGGGGCACCACGTGGGGGCTCACTGCGCCGCGGAGGTGGACCGCAGTGACCGCTGCTACCAGTGCGGTCAGTCTGGTCACAAGGCCGTCGAATGCCGTGCAACGCCGCACTGCTACGCATGTGCGGCGGCAGGCAAGCCGGCCGACCACCGGGCTGGGGGCAGGTCGTGCGACCCCCCCGCCAAGGCCAAGGCCAAAGTTCGGAGGCCCGTCCACCCTGACGTACTAACCGCCGCAGCCGCCTCCTTGGCTGCCGCCGCTGTCGCCGTCGCACCCGCCGCGGCAGGGCCCTCACGGGGGGCTCGGGAGGAGACTGTAATGGACTGTCAATAACGACCCCATTACGTCTCCTCCAGGCGAACATCAACCACTGCGCCCCCGCTCAGGATCTGTTGCTCCAGAGCATGGCGCAGTGGTCGATCAATATCGCCGTGGTCTCCGAGCCGTACAATGTCCTGCCCAGGGGAGACTGGGTGCGGGACCTGGACGGCTCGGTGACCCTAATTTCGTCGGCCGCCGCCGGTACCCCGACCCTCGAGGCCGTCACGAGGGGACGGGGTTGCGTGGCAGCACAGTTCGGGGACATAGCAGTGGTAGGCGTCTACCTGTCCCCGAGCAGATCTCTCGGCGATCTTCACATCTCCCTAATGGAGCTGAAAGCCGTCGTCGCTGGGTTTGGTTCCCTCCCCGTGGTCGTTTGCGGGGACTTCAATGCCAAGAACTTGGCTTGGGGTTCCCGGCTCACGAACCAGCGGGGTCGGATGGTGGAGGACTGGGCTCTGGAGACAGGCCTGGTCGTCCTAAACCGGGGTTCTGTCTCCACGTGTGTGCGGATGCGGGGCGACTCAGTGGTGGACATCTCGTTCGCTAGCCCCGCTCTGTCGCCGCGTGTCGTCGACTGGCGCGTTATGGAGGGGGTGGAGACGTTTTCAGACCACCGGTACATCCGGTTCGACGTCTCCGCCCAAACCTCGATTGCGCCGGTCCGACGGAACCCTTGTGGTCCGCGGTGGGCGCTGAGGCAGATGGACCGGGAGCTCCTCCTGGAAGCCGCGACGGTACAGGCCTGGGTGCAAGCACCGGACAGGCCTGTCGACATAGACGTCGAGGCAGAGTGGTTCCGGGAGGCCATGTCGCAAGTTTGCGACGCGGCAATGCCCCGAGTCCCTCCAGGACGTGCTCAGCGCCAGGTATACTGGTGGTCGCCGGAGATTTCGGCACTGCGCAACGCGTGCAATGCCGCGCGACGCCGGTATGCCAGATACCGCAGGCGCCGCATCCGTCCACCGGATGCGGAGGCTAGAGAGGCGGAGCTGTACGAGGGGTACAGAGCGGCAAAGCGCACCCTCCGAGCGGAGATAAGGCGGGCCAAACTTGAGGCCCGCAACGTGTGGCTGGGGACTCTGAATGGGGACCCATGGGGACGCCCGTACAAATTGGTACGGGACAAACTCCGCCCCTGGGCTCCCCCGCTGACGCAGAGTCTCCGGCCCCAGCTCGTGGAGGGTGTGGTGAGCACTCTGTTCCCCACGCGAGGGGAACACTCTCCCCCGCCCATGGCTCCGCCACCAGCGGTGTCCGACGCGGACCGCGATGGCGACGACGACGACAACGCTCCAGAAGTGACCGAGGTAGAGATGAGAGTGGCGGTACGAAGGCTGAGTGCCAAAAATACCGCCCCAGGACCCGACGGCTTGCCTGGGAAGGCATGGGTCCTGGCCATGGAGGCTCTCGGGCCTCGACTAAGAGGGCTCTTCAGCGCATGCATGGAGAGGGGCCAGTTCCCACTTCGCTGGAAGACGGGGAAACTGGTCCTCATCGCGAAGCCGGGGCGCCCCGCGGACTCTCCGTCCGCGTACCGGCCCATTGTGCTGCTCGACGAGGTGGGCAAGCTCTTTGAAAGAGTAATTGCAGACCGCCTCGTCGCACACCTAACACGGGTGGGGCCGGATCTGGCGGACGGCCAGTTCGGCTTTCGCAGGAGGCGCTCCACGGTGGACGCCATCATGTGCGTGCGAGCTCTCACGACAGGGGATGCAGTGGCCCAGGGCAGGTGTGTCGTGGCGGTGTCTCTGGACATCGCCAACGCCTTCAACTCCCTGCCTTGGAGTAGCATTGGGAGGGCACTCCGGTATCACCGGATGCCCGACTACCTCTGTCGTGTGGTCGAGGCGTACCTGTCAGACAGGTACATAACCTACCCCGGTCACCAGGGGGTGTGGGAACGTCGAGAGATGTCGTGCGGTGTTCCGCAGGGATCGGTACTAGGGCCGCCCTTGTGGAACATCGGATACGATTACGTGCTGCGCGGCGACCTCCCTGACGGGGTCAGCGTGGTCTGCTACGCAGACGACACGCTGGTCCTGGCGCAGGGAGAGTCGTACCAGGCGGCGGTCGAACTAGCGACACGCGGGGTCGCGACGGTCGTTGGCAGGATCCAGGAGCTGGGACTCGAGGTGGCATTGCACAAGTCCGAGGCCATGTGCTTTCACGGCCCTCGGAACGCGCCACCACCGGGTTCCCGGCTAACGGTGGGAGGAGTCCACATCGGCGTCGGGTCAACGATGAAGTACCTGGGACTCGTTCTCGACAGCCGATGGGATTTCGACGAGCATTTCCGACGTCTGGCTCCCAAACTAAATCGGACTGGGGCTGCTCTCTCGCGGCTCCTGCCCAACCTTGGGGGTCCAGACGCCTCCTGCCGGAGGCTCTACGCGGGGATCGTTCGGTCCATGGCCCTTTATGGCGCGCCGGTGTGGGCGCCGAGGCTGCGGAAGCAGCCGGCGGCCCGGCTGAACGCGTGCCAGAGGGTCATGGCCATACGGATGGTGCGAGGATACCGGACGATTTCCCGCGAAGCGGCGACCCTTCTTGCTTGCCAGCGACCATGGGAACTGGAGGCAACAGTCCTTGCACTCATGCACGAACGGCGCATGGAGATGCAACGCCGGGGCGAAACTCCGCTGCCGCAACAAGTCGCGGCATGGCGGACAGAGTTCCGGCGAGTTCTCATGGAGAAATGGCGACAGCGACTGTCGCGACCCCGTGCTGGGCACGCCACAATTATGGCGGTAAGTCCCCTCTTTGAGGCGTGGTTGGAAAGACCTCACGGCGTCCTCACATTCCGCATGACGCAGGTCCTCACCGGACACGGTAAGTTCGGGAGGTTCCTGCACCGGATTCGTGCGGAAACGACGCCCGGGTGTCGCCACTGTGTGGCCCACCCGGAGGACACGGTGGAGCACACGGTGGAGGTGTGCCCCGCTTGGGCAGAGCAACGCCGTGACCTCGTGAGGGCAATCGGCGGCGGTGATCTCTCGCGCCGGGCCTTGGTTCAGGCCATGCTCCGGAGCGAGGAGGAGTGGCAGGCGGTCGCCTCTTTCTGCGAAGCAGTAATGCTAGCTAAGGAGGCGGCCGATCGCGTGAGGCAACGGTCCTTACGCTCCAACCGCCGCCGGGATTCCGATCCCGATTTCCGGCCACCGTAGGCGCGGGCTTGCAGACGCCGGGCAATGGGTGGCTCGCCGTCTGACCGTCCGGTAACCGTCCGGACCAAGCCCAAGTCGTCGACGGCGCGTTTTGTTCCACGCGCGCCTCAAGGAGATGTCAGCAAATCGTAGGGGCCCAGCAGGGTCGAAGCCTACTGGGGCCACGGGTAGTGTGAAAGCGGAACCCGGGGCCCTGGGACGAAGGCAACGAAGGAACAGGAGTGGGTTTTTAGTCAGTAAGAGTCTGACACTATCTCCCGCTCCGCCCAAGAGCGGGGATGTCATTAGGATGATTTTCACACCCAATAAAAAAAAAAAAAAAAACTAACAAAATCCAAATTGTGTTATTAGGCTACATCGCCTCTTTAAAAGTATAGGTACGATTAAAAATAATCGTTTATAGACTATTATTGTTATTTTTAGCCTATTATGGCCAGCCCAGCTCAGGCGGCTCACGGCCCACGGCTTCCCTCTCCACTATATTGATTATTAAAAACATTTTACAAAAAACTGGTTTAAAGTTAACATTTTAAAATTAATGTTCCTCAGTTTCTTTTTAAATTAAATTATAATACATTTCATATATTTTTAATATTGTTTTTGATTACTATGTTTATAAATCTATACAATATTATTTTACAGAAAAGACCCAGTAAAAAAAAAACTAATTAAATTCATAAATCGTAAATAAAAAATGTACAATACCACAAAAAACTTCCTAGAACTACAAAGCTTTATAAAAATATTCCAAAACAAAAACTCCAGAAGGATTTAACACAACGGCGCTTCAATATGAATCTAATCAAAGTTTAGAACTAAACAAATTACTTGTTCCCAAGTTTCATTGGATAATATGCTTACAAACTCGCAAATATGGGTTACAAACTTCAGTAAAGTGTTATTTCTCCTATGAATATAAACTTTTTGAGAAAATATTTCAAATATTTGTATTAAATCTTGTAGAGGTAATCTTTTTTGTAGAAGATATTCTGTATGATGTGAACTGGTTTACAATGATTATTATTTCAATCAATGGTTTTTTTTTGTTGAAAAATCATCTAATGACTCTCGCTTTAGGGCGGAGAAGAGGGCAAGTCAGCTGACTAAAATAACATCTACGAGTATGTTCCTTCTTTACCTTTGCCTTCCAGAACCATGTTCCCCTTCGGAGGTAATATGAGATTTGCAAATGTGGAATATCTATTCCTCCACAGTTTGCGTCTCTGCCCCCCTAGCCAAGTTACGATCGTTTCGCACGATTTCTTTGTTCTGATCACGTGACTGAGCGTTGAGATGACGTCAAAATAAAGTAATCGGAGGCGTGGCCTACTCGAGGCGTTCGACGCGAACGAAACGATTGTAACTTGGCTAGGGGGGCTGGTTCGCTGCACTATTCTCCGAGAGCATCGTAAGTCTTAGGAAACTCTTATGACTCTTCAAGCGCGCAGGAAGAATTTGGTTCCCGTACTGGGGTGACGGATTTCTCTTTTGGGACGTAGATGTAAGATATTCTGCCTGTCCCCTTTTATGGGTTTAGCGATGAGGTGACGAGGAGAGCCAGAAGTAAAAATCCAACTTGCGGTGTTCAATGTGTATTTATAAACATTGATCACAAAAAATATTAGGCCGATGTAGTCAATTAGAACTAACTTAAAAGATCGAATGGCAATATGGTTAATAATCTAGTCCGTGTTTCGTGACGGTTGAAAGAGAACAGGGCGGCAGACGCTAAGAGTAGTGCCTCAAAGCATCGCCTTGTGTTGCCACTTAACTAACTTAACAATATTGACTTAAATGTTAACATGCAACATTAAATCTGAGGTGCGTTCACATATCTCATCGTATCATTTCGGGGAGTGTGTGTTGGAATTGCACAATTTAATTCCACCAAGTTCGTTCCATTATCGGACCACTAGACGTACGGCGTTGCGCCATCGGTACTTGGTGGACCTCCCACCCATACGTACAAAGTGTTTTGGGAAAATATTCATTATGCGTACAGCTAAGGAGTTGAAATCCCTGCCGGAGTTTGTGTTTTCTGATAGGTAAAACTTAGGGTTCTTTAAGTCAAGAGTGATTACGTTACTTCTAGGTAAGCGTGCCCCATCGTCGGCCACATCATCACTTACCATCAGCGGAGATAGTGGTCAAACGCGAGCCTATCAATAATAATAATAAAAAAAAACATATGCAGTATTTGACGCCACATTTCGTTCCAGTTTTTCTTTTTTGATTCGGCTAAATGTTTCAAGGTGGAGTATTCAATACCTGCAAGTAGATACAACATCGCAAGCGGGGGCTTTTTTCAATGATACCAAAAAACATCGTGGATACATGTTTTAAATAAATGTGAGATACTCACACTTAAAATTTTAAATGCGAAAGTATATACATATGTAAGTGAGCATTTGTGTGTACTATATTTTTTTTTATTTTACGCAACAACGTCTGAACGAATTTGAATAAACATTCGGATGAACCATGTTCTGGAATATTGTTATATGGATATTAAATTTTGCGGCTGGAAGAAGCTAGTCTTCCATTCACTAAAACTTCTCTAAAAATTATTTCTTGACTGATCAGCGGCTTACTAAATTCTTCTTTGTCTATATTTCATGTGTGAGGCACAAATGAACATTTTTCCTTTGTTTTCCTTCAACACTTTTCTCGTTGTTCATCACGGTACATGTTGGCTTAGGGCTATATTTTACGAGGACACCATAGCGGCGCGACCAGTCGCCGCTACCAACAAAATGTATACAGCTTTATAGAGAGTTACTCACCTGGTGTCCATTTGGTTGCGCGACCAATTTGGCGGCGCGACCAACTCGGACGCGTGCACTTAAGGTCCATTTTGAACTGTCTCAGTGTGGTGTAGCGACTCTAGTGTCTGTATGCTGTCTAGCTTGGTAGCTTACGGACACCGTGGTAGCACAACTGGTCGCGCCGCCATGGTGTCCCGGTGAAATAAAGCCCTTACTGAAGTGCTACTACGAGCACTTAATGCGATCCATTTGACAACCTAAACTGAACTATTAAACGGATGGAGCTTTATAGAGTGTATAGTTCTATCCATCTGTTTGGCTTGCACTACTGATATTTTAACCCGCCATGGTGTCTCCAAGAGTTACATTGATTGAGCATAGTGTCTTAAAGAAAAAGAGAGCAGTGGTGGCCGAGTAGTGACGGCCCCGACTTATGAGTCGCGGCCGCGACTAGGGTCGCGGTTAGGGTCGCGGGTTCAAACCCAGCTAGGTGCATTACTTTGTGTATTTTATTTCATCACCACTGCTCTCAAAACGGTGAAGGAAAACATCGTACTGGATCTGCGTGGTGGACTATAGCACATTCCCTCTCCTAGAGAGGAGGTCTGAGTCCCAGCTGTGGGAACATTAAAAGCTGATTATGCTAGTTACTTGTATCAAAACAAACCTCCTTCGAATCTAAGAAAAATATAAAAGCAATAACAAACGAAGACATCCTTATCAGCCCCAATCAAGATCTTGGCATCGCAACCCACAAAATCTTGACTAAAACCGCCATCTTTTCAGACAATCCTTTTATTTCCCAGAGATGTCGCACTCCGCTAATCTGGGAACGTTGTAAATTACCGTAGAACGGCGAATACTCTTATCTATGCAAAATTAGTGAGTTTTACTGCCGCCACGTCGACTTGAACAGGTTAAACGGTTGTTTTGGTAATGTCCCCGAAGCAGGCCTTGAATGCAGATCAGCTCGATATTTCTAATTTATCATGTTAAGTGGTATCGCTGTGGACTTATTGTGGCTTGGAAGGAGAGAAATTGATAGTTAAACGGGGATTTTGATTCAAAAACCTTTTCTTGCCTTTTTTGCCTTGCCCAACACCTTTATTATGGGAGCGGTCATAATCATGTAAACTCACATATACAAGACACCCAAACTTGAAACATCTATTTTTAGTCCATACAAATATTTGTTCCGTGCGTTAATTGAACCTACGATACGAAGGATTGATAATGATTAGGTAGAAGTCCAATCTCATAAATAAGGCTCTTAGAGCGAGTTTCTTAATTGAGCATTTTGACTGAGTTTATAATGTCATAAACTCCGTACTTAAATGCATTATTTTTACAGGTTTTTAAGTTAAAATACTCAACTTCAGATGCTTAGAAATTGAGGGTTAGCAATTTTTCCCTTTGATCGAGACGCAATTTCTCGCGATATTTATTAGACCTAAAAAGAAAATAGGAGTTAAAACAACATTGCGTGTTTTGTTTTAATATCCTGTTCTTTCGATTTAATCTTCAACAAAAAAAAAATTTGGTCGTGCATGAAATAATATTTCAATGGAATGCTTATACAGGGTGTCATTGACATCCACGCACATACGAATACCACGTATCCAGTACATGATTCTGGTCCCCCCAGTGATGGAATTTTTCGTCGATTTTTTTCTTTTTTTTTAATCTTCGTTTTTAATTTAAGCTGTATAAAATTATTATTATAACATTTTTAATAAAAAAGTAATGAATAACTTTCAAAATGAAAAATGCCATCGGGATTGAGCAGAGTAACGATTTTATCTACCCTGATGACTTTTAAATTAATCAAATTTTAATTATTTTTTCCTTTTTTACTTAAAATGTCATTCGGGTTGGTTGTAATAACGATTTTACACAGTTTAAATTTAAAAAAGTACAGTTTTTTTTATTAATCAGGGAAAAGCCAACGACAAATTCCACCGTTGTGGGGTCCAGAATCATGTACTTGATCCGTGGTATTCGTTTGTACGTCGATGTCAAAGACAGCGTGTATAATCAATCATGGTGGCATTTCATGTCTATATAAGATCCTGAAATTTAGTATTTGAGATTTTGTCCACTATTTACTAGATGACTAGGATTTACAGACGAATTTTTACACGACTGCCAAAAAAATGAGTGTTATGTTTTCAGGGTTCATGTATGTATGTGTGTATGATGAACTGAAATGTATATCGCAGTCGGGGGACTTCTTATACAATAAGAATTTTATAGAGTGGTCCCCCTCGACTCCAATGTAAATTTCAGTTTTTTTAGATCAATTAGTTTCCGAGATTCCGTGTTTAGTCAATAAGTGACTACTTCCTTCACTTTTCTTTAAATTAACAAATATCTAATAAATATCTTGTTTATTTTATTTTTACTTTTTTTTTGACATGACAGTCGTGTTCTGTTTTTAAATATTTGTTTTTATTGTAAATTTTGTCAGAGTCTTTTACTGCCATGCACAATTACACTTCAATATAATCATACAGTCTATTAGGTAAACAGGATTCATTAAAAAACCCTCAAGTGTCAGAATCAACGCAGATATAAAGGAGCTTGAACGTACAAAGGGCTTACGAGAGGGCCACTTGATGCCTTAAGAAACCCGTCTTCATGCACTTACAGTCGATTGTTAGAGAATCAAGCAGTTTACCCAGCTACGAGCCACTTACGTGAACAAAATACACTAACACTCAACAGGAAAATCTCTCTTAGAGAAAAATGTTTTTATTCTTTGGTGTAAAGGAAATGAACTTTGATGAAATTTCTTTATGACTTTTTTTATTAAAGATTTTATCAGTAACTTTGTTCAGTGTATTTGAATGTACAGCAAAAATAAGTTTGCTTTCTGGTAGATATGACTGAGTGGTTTAAAATGTAACACAATCAGTAATTAATATTTAGTTTTCTAGCTTTAAGCTAAGCTAAACACAAAAAATTGACATGCGAACTCGCACAATTCGACGCATCGCAAGAACCTGCGAATTGATTTGCATCAAATTCAGTCGCGGTGATTTTATTGATGTGAGACGCACAGGATCGATCATTGTGGCGACACTTGGGGGGAAGCCTGTCTAACAGTGAACGACTTTCGTCTAAAATGTCAATGATGATTCGCATCGTACATTGTATAGTCAATCGATCACATGCTTTGGCGCATGAAATCGCATTGCAGTTTTAACTGAGAGCCCTAAATGAACTGATAAACAAAGAAAAACGTAAACAGTTAAAGACTACACACAAACGTGCATACGCAACCCGCACCGGCTCCAAACATAATCACCCTCATCGGTTTAACAGACAGATGTCCAAAAAATTACAAAGACCAGCTTATACCTAAAGAGTCCCGACATATTTTTCTTAGCCCACTTACGCAGTCCTCATACATCTCAGCGATTTAACAGCCCATATTCTGCGGGTCCAGTATCATTGTTATTCCCGCGTCACAGATGCTCATCTGTCGGATGACGACACGGCCGTCCTTACACAGCATACGTAATTTCGCTTGCGAAGCTCACCATTTAACAACCGTCCTGTACCTATATTTCACGTTTAGATAAACACATTTGGAAGTTCATAATGACACCCCTTTCATTTCAGCTTAACGGCCCTCGGGAGATTTTCAACCTTTTTTCGTTGATACATTTTCACGGTCCACACCTTTCGAGGTTTGTTTGATTAATTTTTTTATTATGAGCTCAAATGGTTTTAATTTTGAGGAGTAATGGTTATGATCAAGTTTTAACGGATAGCTATTAATAAGCAGGAGAGGTTTTAAAATTTGATTCCGATACGATCGTGTTATTTTTTTGTTGTTGTATAACGAAACCGATCGATTGTTCCGTTTTTTATGGACTTCTAAAAACGTAGGTGGTACTCAAGTCGACTGAATGCTTTTTATTTGGTATTTTGTTCAGCTATATCTTCGCTAAATGTTAACCGATTTTGATTTATTTATTTATTGATGATTCTTCTTCAGATGGACCTATTTAAATTTTTGTAAAGCATTGATAAGAAACTTCAGATATAGACCATGGAACTCTTCAATACACCAATTTTTCGATATTGCTGCAATTGCATGTATGTAGCATATTCTTAATTTTTAATTCTTTATTGTAAACAAAAAACATACATATTACACGGAGATAATAACAGTTTATGTACAAAGGCGAGCTTAACTCAACAATGAGTTTTCTCCCAGCAAACCTTTGAGTTACAGACTGAGAACACATTCGAGGGTAGGAATCAGTTAGGTTAGCTTATTGTTGTTAACACCATTTTATTTGTAACATAACATCACGGAGCAGTGGTGGCCCAGTGGTAACGGCTCCGGCTTACGAGTTATAGGTCGCGGGTTCAAATCCAGCCAGGCGCATTACTTTGTATATTTTATTTCATCACCACTGCTCTCAAAACGGTGAAGGAAAACATCGTGAGGAAACCGGCGTGTCCTAGAATCAAAAATTCGAAGACATGTGACATCCACCAAGCCGCACAGGGCCCGCGTGGTGGATTACGGCCCATTCCCTCTCCTAGAGAGGAGGCTTAAGTCCCAACAGTGGGATCGTTATAAAGCCGACTATGCTAACATCACGCAAGCACGCTCTGAAGAGGGGCAATGTATTAAGTTCACACTAGTGTACCCTTATTTCACTAATTATGTTCAAATTACATGTTATAGCTGAAATCGATTCAGTTCCCGATTTTTCCGGTCACAATGGGGAGGGGTTATTACATGATTTTCTACAAAAAAATCTTCAAAAAACCTCTTTTACAGACTGTGCAAAAATAAACAGACAACAGAATCAAACAGCCTTAAAAATAAACAAGAGAACATCGCCAAAATACAATCTAGAATTACAATCGTAATCATAGAATTATGACCCACCAATTTGGAACTTGATTGTAACATCTTCAATGACTAGTTAAATCTAAGCAATTTGCCCGGAGTAGTCTGTAATTACTGCCGGCTCCTCCGAGGACTTACTGCCGTCAAATTAGAAATCCCTCTTTCGATTCTTTGATGATAATTGTTGATGTTTTACTGGGAAACTGTTTGTGTAGAGCGAGAGATATTGAGATAAAAGGTTTTCGGAGAATTCTCCTGTATGTGATTATTTCCTTTGCGTAATTAATTCGGTATGTGTTGTTAAGATTACCTTTTAGATTTTTAATGAATTTTTTTTAAGTATAAGTGTTTTTGTAAGTATATGGCACTTAAGGGCTGCAGCTGAAAATGAGCGTCAGGTGGTGGCCTTGTGTTACCATTTGGCATTATGCTGAGCTGAGGCCGTTTTGGCATTACTAAATGTACTATTTGTTTAATTTTAAGGTGTTTCCGTTTTTGTAATGCCAATAAACGCATTTTTCTTTTTTTCTTTCTCTCTATAAAATTTAAAATGCGTATGTAAAAAACTGACTAAGTACGACTCGAACTCGCACACAAAGGGTTACGTACTATTAAAATCGTGCAAAAAAGATGATAAAATAACGTTTCCTGTTTATAAACCTCCATTTTTAATTTTATTGTTTATTGTTGTAACGGCAATTGAAATATACATACGGCGAGCAATGGGTAGGTCGCCGTCCTACCGTCCGGTAACCATCCGGACCGAGACCAATTCGTCGACGGCAAGTACCGTTTTACGCGCGCCTCAAGGAGATGTCAGCAAACCGTTGGGGCCCATCAGGGTCGAAGCCTACTGGGGCCAAGAGTTTTTTTTTTTTTCTGAAGGGAAAACTCGGCCCTGGAACGAAGTCAAAGAAGGAACATTTGTGGATTTTTAGTCAGTAAAAGTCTGACACGCACTCGCGCTCCGGCCAAAAGCGTGGGATGTCATTGGATGATTTATCCACCTAAAAAAAAACTGACACACGGACGGTTGGACCCCAGAGGTTTAGTAATAGGGTACTGTTTGGAACCCTAAAAATTATGTCACTAAAGACATTTAATTTTTATTTTAGAGACTAAAATAATATCATTGTTGAGTAACGCTTATCTTCTCTTTAACAATATTGGAGCCAATTAAACACTTAGAGCCTACTAGAGCTGCGGCTAGGACCTCTCATAAAAACGGAATTCAGATTCAGATACAGATATATTTATTTGCTATCAATGTAGGTATAGATATAAGATGATACATAGGTGAGGGTTTCCGCTACATTCTACCTTACGGCATGCAAATTCTTAAAAAGTAACTATATTAAAAATAATAACTAATTAAAAGTTATATAAATTAACAATTACTACTAATTAAAAATTAATAAGAATCCTTATAGGATCACTTTGTTGTACAGCTGTCTGTCTATCCGTCTGTCAAGACCCTTTATCTCGGGAACATGTGGAGATATCGAGTTGAAATTATAATCATAAATCAATTAAAATCATATAACAATGTCTGCGATCCCTTGAAGCTGTGAAAAAAATCAAACTACTGAGTTAAAGAAAAAAAGATATGCAAGGAAATCAAAATTCATAGGGTATTTCCCGTTGACCTAGAATCTTGAAATTTGGCATAAAGCAAGATCGAATAGCACAGACATCGGAATAAATTTGAAAACCGTAAATTTGTTGTTAGCTACGTCACAAAAAAAAATATTGATTTGCAATTCGGAAAAATCTTCGAGACTCCATTCGGGAATTGTAGTTTGTACGGAAGTGAACCCTCAGTGCGCGAGTCCGACTCTAACTTACCCAATATTTTTTTATGGATAGGCTCGCGTTCCACCACTATCTCACCTGATAGTAAGCGATGATGTGGCCGACGATGGAACACGCTTATCTAGAAGTAACCTGGTTAACACAAACCATTTTCCGCTTACAAAAAGAATAACAAAGAACAAATTTACTCAGCGGTAAAAACTCCGTAAAACTTTATCATTTAATACCATTTAATCTATTAAGCTTAGCATTAAAGATAAATCCTGTAAAACTTGGAGAACAAACAAATCGGTCAGCTGAAAGAGTTTCTCTTTCTATATCTTTGTGTAAAACTGGATATTCTTAGAGCAAACCTTATTCAGTACAGCAATGGACCGTAACGTGTAATAGTCTAGACAATCAGATTCTTCACAAAGACTAAAATTAAATCCTTTGTCCGTTTCTATGTCTTCTCGACTTTACAAATAGAGATTTTTATTGAGAGATTTGTTCTTGTAAATCTTGAGGTTTGTTTTAAATTTATTTTTGGGTACACTGTATGGAATTGTTGATTAGTTTATGCTCTTGTTTGTATCTTTCTTCAGGGGACTATTTTATTTCACCTATTTTACTTTATTATAAGTAATCCTTCGAGAGATCAATCGGCGTATTCAGAACACCTGGAAAAACTACTTCTTCTTCTTTTTTTCGATTCGATGGTAAACTCTTCAAACTTTTTGGGCCCAATAGGTGGCTACATTAATAGCAGCATCGGTAGCACTCATCAAATCTTCCAAAGTGTAAGTATACGGACACTTGGGGCATTCCAACATGTACCCAGGTAGGCCGCTGGAAACTCAACTTGGCAAAATGGGGTTTTATAGACCCATCGAATACTCAATGTGAGTGCGGAGCTCCTGTTCAAAACATGAGCCACATAATCGGGGATCCAGATTTGGTTAAGTCCAATCTACAAAGCCTCGAGCACAGGCGCAGGGTAGCCAGCCTATCGGTATTTTACAGGTTACATTCTGGAGAGTGTGCGCGGGAATTGCATGACTTGATTCCGCCATCTCCTTTCTACCATCGGACAACCCGACGAACGGCGAGTATCCACCCTTACGTTGTTGAAACTTCAACGGTCCGGACTAAGCGTTTCGCTTCGTCGTTTATACCGCGTACATCGAAGGACTGGAACAATTTGCCTGCTGCGGTCTTCCCGTCCAACTATAATTTAGGTGTCTTCAAGGCTAGAGTGAATAGGCTCTTAATAAACTAGTGCGCCTGACCATCAATGATTGCATCTCCGCTTACCATCAGGTGGGATCGTAGTCAAGCACTGGTTTATATCAATTTAAAAAAAAAAAAAAAAAATGTTGTAATGCCCCAAGTGTCCGGAAAGTCCATGAAGACGCTAATGAAGGGTGATCTGCTGATATTTCTGAAGCGTTAACTCATCAACATGTGTATCCTGTCCATCCTAACCTGGTGTTCGAACCTGGTCACTCATCGAATTATAAAAGTTTTGACTTGAGCTTTACCAGAGAGCTATGGAGCGCAGCATTCTGGGTGTAGAAAGAACAGACCGAGTTCGGACTGTTCTTTGCGCACACGTTGCGCTGAAACGGGCGTCATAGACGTGGACAAATAAGCTGCCAGGCTCAAATGGGATTGGGCGGGTCACGTCAACCGCATGAACAGTGACCGCTGGGCAAGTGTCGCAATGCAGTGGGTTCCAGCAGAGGAATAGCGCCATCGACAAAGGCCGCCCTAGAAAGAGGTGACGAGATGATCTGGACGCGTAACACGAGGACTGGTTTTAGACGGCGCGGGAAAAGAATGTTTGAAAAGACTTTGCCCAGCAGTTAGACAGTAATGGCTGAAAAATAAAAAGACAACCCCTTTTGACCAGAAGTGTATGCGCAAACACATATGCATTCCCTTTTACTATACTCTCATAGTGCGATACGACGACAAGCCCATTATCCATACTAAGTAAATGAAATAAATCGAAAATCTAAATATGATCAACCCATTTATTGGCCTAAAAACACCAATGATCTTTATTTGTTTGAGATTCTTCCCTCGTAAGTCGTCAATGGCAGCCAAATAGATATTAAGACACCATCAACTTGAAATATGTTAGAATAAGAACTGTTTACTTCGAAATATGACAATTCTTGACCGTTAAGCAACAATCCTATTAGAATTTGAGACAAAATAATGTACATAGATTCCAGTTTGTCACTTTTATAGCTAAAAAAACGATCTTTATTTTCTTTGATTCTTTATCCGCTATTTACCAATGATTCAATTACATATCTTCCCAAACATGCTCTCCTGGTCACAAAATACTGTTCGATAGAAATAATTTCTTTGACAGGAAAGCATTTTTAGGGTACCGTACCACAAAAGGAAAAAACGGAAGCCTTACAGGATCACTTTGTTGTTCGTCCGTCTCTCTGTCTGTCAAAACCCTTTATCTCGGGAACGCGTAAAGGTATCGAGTTGAAATTAAAACCACGTAATGCTGCAGTCCTTTGAAGCTGTGAAAAAATCAATCTTCTAAGTTAACGAAAGAAAAAGATACGGTCGTTTATATGTAAAAACGTACATTTCGACACTCTCAAGGAAATCAAAATTTATAGGATACTTCCCGTTGACTTAGAATCTTGAAATTTGGCATAAAGCAAAATCATATAGAACAGGTATAGGAATAAATCTGAAAACAGTAAATTTGATGTTACTTACGTCACAAAAAAAATACTGTCTTGCAATTCGGAAAAATCTTCGAGACTCCATTTGGGAATTTTAGTTTGTACGGAACTCCTCAGTGCGCGAGACCGATTCGCACTTGCCCAATTTTTTGTGGACTATGCTGCATTTTTGTGTCCTGTTTTGGATCATCTGATTCCGAAACCTTTCATTCAACGAAGCTATTTGTTTCAGATATCTTCTTCAACATCACACTCAGGAGAAAGACCCTGTTCTACACTGTAAACCTAATTGTTCCCTGTGTCGGTATTTCATACCTCTCAGTCCTAGTGTTTTATTTACCAGCTGATTCTGGAGAAAAGATAGCTCTTAGCATTTCTATACTATTATCGCAAACCATGTTCTTCTTACTGATTTCTGAAATTATTCCTTCAACCTCACTTGCTTTACCTTTATTGGGTAAGTATCTACTATTTACTATGTTACTGGTAGGTCTATCAGTAGTGATAACTATTATAATACTGAACGTTCACTATCGCAAACCAAGTACCCATAAGATGGCACCTTGGGTTCGAAAATTCTTCATAACGAAGCTACCAAAGCTATTACTAATGAGGGTACCAAAAGACTTGTTGAGGGACCTGGCTGCACAGAAGATAGCTGGGAGAAGTATGAAGAATAAGAATAAGTTCAAAGATGCTTTAGCAGCTGCTGAACAGACGAATTCTAATGCATCCAGTCCTGATTCGCTGCGTCATCATCTGCCAGGAGGATGTAATGGATTACACTCAACTACGGCCACTAACAGGTTGGTGAATTAATTCGAACAATTAAGCTCCAAATCATTAGTATTCAAATCCATGTTTAATAAAGCTGCCACGTAATTAATTTCAATCCATTCGTTAACATTATTTGATCCATTGATTCTAACCAATCGTAATGAACAGATACTGTCCAGAATGACGATAATTCATTAGTATAAATGACGTTGGTTTTTTAAATCCTTATAACAGGTTCAGCGGCCTCGTTGGTGCTTTGGGTAGTCTTGGTGCTGGTTACAATGGTCTGCCATCAGTGATGTCAGGACTTGACGACTCTTTGAGCGATGTGGCTCCGCGGAAGAAGTACCCATTTGAACTGGAGAAGGCGATTCATAACGTCATGTTTATACAGCATCACATGCAGAGACAGGATGAGTTTAATGCTGTAAGTATTGATTACTACAGCAAATCTCAGATATCTTAAAATGAACGGGAATATCAGATTTTGTACTTTTTGCATATATACAAATATTTTACTAAGGTCAACTTTTAAAATTACGAAGTCTGCCCATTACACCGTAGTATACCATGACCTCGCTAGGAACGTTCCTCATAAAAAAAAAAATAATATTAAATTTAGTGCAGATGAAATGTTGGCATTGAGATGGCGTTAGGAACTGATTTAAACACGTATAATTTCTTAAAACGGTTTTATTTTATGCCCCAACAGTAACCTGACATTCAATAATAATACTTATAATTATAAATATGTATATGTCTTTATTTCTCTAACAGGAAGATCAAGACTGGGGTTTCGTCGCTATGGTGCTCGACCGTCTTTTCCTCTGGATCTTCACCATCGCGTCCATTGTTGGCACCTTTGCCATCCTCTGCGAGGCACCATCGCTGTACGATGACACCAAGCCCATCGATATGATGCTGTCTTCAGTTGCCCAGCAACAGTTTTTGCCTGTTGATAGTGGAGATCCATAGGCATCCGTGTAAGCCTGATACAGGCTTTTCATCAGGAAACTTGATAACGAAGGTTTTCATCAGGTCATCAGAGGTTTGTGTAAAGATGCGTGAGATTATGAGAGCTCAAGTAGTATGGGGAGTTGTTGGCGGGATTTTTTCGAGTGAATTTCAGTGGCTGTTTTAATTATTCGCAAATTAATTCCTTGTGGATATTGTGATGTAAATTGATGTAGTTTTGTACCTCAATTATAGCATAACTGGACAGTATGTGGAAATATTGAAACAGGCGCAATCTTAATTAAATGAAGCTGATAAAATTGTAGTATCGACTACTTCAGCGAAGCTTGCCGATTAGGCTGACTCGATACATTTGCTGAAAAATACACCAATAATATTAGAATCTGTTAGATCTGCATTTCCGACTGGCTAAATGCATGACCCTTGCAAAGCCAAAAGAAAAATAAAGTTGTATGGGAGTTGGAGCGGTATAATCAATGGTCGTTTTGATAGAATTTCTTAAATATTGTTAATAGTTTAAGTAGGACTTGATACAGCAGTACTATGTCTGCCTTCTGAGACTTTTAATCATATATTTTAATTTGTTAATCGAATTTATGCCTTTCAATATAAATCGAGTGGACTTTCCTGTCAAATACTTTAAAACTAAGCTCATTTTCAGAATTAAGTATCAAAATGAAATACCGAGAAGGGTTTGAAACTTTAATCTGAGCTAAAACTTCTTAAATTACAGTGACAGGTCAGTCGACAATCTTTAAAATAACTTAGTAATAAAATAACAATTTTCCTCTAAAATATTCATTATACTAATTAGACATTGTAAAGCCAAAATAGGCTGTGAATTGTATCGTAATAATATAATGTAAGTTACTTAAGGTTTCAAATAAAAAGTTAGTGTTTAAGTTGGAAGCTGGAGGAGGGTAATAAATTGTTCTTTCCCTTAGTTTGATACGGTACACTACTGAATTATTGTCTTATCTGGTTTTTCTCGCTTTTAGACAACATTTTAAAAGGGGAAAAAATGGTAATTGAAGAAAAATTTAAAACGAAACAAGTTGACGATGTTGAATTATTCAAAAGGGCAGTTACAAAGATTTTTGATCACCAAAAACGAAATGACTTCTATTGATACAAATACACTTAGTATTTGCTATTTTGAAGTAGTTATTAACGTATGCTATGATTAGAAACACCAAATAGTAAGACCTTAAGTACAACACTTAAGGTCCCAAAACATTACCCTCAGGGACATCGCTAGAAAATTTCCTAAAAAGACTTTAGTAAAGTAATATAATAATAGTTTTTGTTGCCAAAGAGGATGTAATGGGTGGGATATTACTAAATGTTTTGGAAGTATACATTTTCTTTAACAAAACATGGCTGTGTTAGAAATAATTAAATGTTTGTAGTAATGAGGAATCTTAGTGTTCATCGTTGTTAGGGGTAGATATTTATAATGAGGCATTGCATTGTTCTACAATTGTAGTATTTTTTTATAGTTTTCATTATAATGTAATGCTTTGCATAACTTACTATAGGGTTTTTTTATACCAGCTTTTAAATTTATCTCTTTCTTCTTTTAGTATTCTTATAATGTCATTTTTGTTTTAATATTTAATTAATAACTCTTTTGCTAACTTGTAATTTTACTGATGTAAGTGTTAGAGTTTGATATCAGAAAAATAAATAATTATATCACAATGTCTGCTTCTAATCAAACATAATATCTTCTAATAACCATGTATCTACTAAATTATAATATTGACAGAAGCCATGATGGCCTTATCATTTTACCGCACTATCCTCCTAAATTTTATATTACACATTTACAAAATTATCACCAACAACTACCTGTGTATTTTTTCTCCTTGTTTGTCAAATCCATCCAATGGTTGTTTGTAAAAGTATACCGTGTAGACCGCATTATTACACCATAATATTATTTTTAAGCTCCTGTTTTAATTTGTATGGTGTACAGTAAAGAGTAATATCTGTCATCGGAAAATCGCAGGCTCCGTATGATTGTAATAAATCTCTATTTTTTTTTTCTTAAATCGATATTTATTTTAGGTAAAATGAATACATAAAACACTTAACTAATTAAAACTATATATAAACTTAAATCAAAAACTACTAGCTAAAAATCAGCGACGCGGAGGAGTTTTTTGACGCCATAGTCAAAAAACTCCTCCGCATCGCTGTCGACTAGAAGTGTGCCCAAAAGGCTGGCGGCATTGCCACGTTGTATGGCAATGCTTAATCTCTGACCGAGGTAAAATCTCTATTAGATAGAAATTTCTCGGTATATTATGAAAGAAAAAATCGTTTTGTATACGATAAATCACATTCAAGTTCATTAACATAGCATAGTCGACCTTATAATGTTCCCACTTTTGGGACTAAGGCATCCTCTAGGAGAGGGAATGGGACGTAATCCACTTAAAAAAAAAACTAACAATGGAGTTTCTTGCCGGTTCTTCTCCATAGGAAACGACCAATTTAGCACCGTGCACTAGCTTCTGACGTTTTATAAGTGCCCATGTAGGCCTATGTGAAATAAAAATATTTCTGATTTTATATTGATTTTTTGAATCCACCACGCGGGGCCAGTGCGCGTTGGTGGGTGTCACATGTCTTTGAATTTTTGGTTCTAGGACATGCCGGTTTCCTCACGATGTTTTCTTTCACTGTTTTGAGAGCATTGGTGATGAAATAAATTACACAAAGTAATGCGCTTGATTGAGTTTGAACCCGCAACCTATAACTCGTAAGTCGGTGCCGTTTCCACTCGGCCACCACCGCTTATGATTGCAATAAATCATACAGTAATTTCTCGGTAATTACAAAAAAAAACGTTTTATATACGATAAATTACATCCAAGTTGATTAATTAATTCTAATAAAACGGGGTCTTATTTATAACAAAATAGTTTACAATTTCTCGCGATATTTTACAATCTTACGGCATTTGTAATTTTCCAGTGATTGTTATTTTGTATGATGTAAACCAGCGCTTGACTGCGTTCCCACCTAAGAAGTGATGTAATCGTTGATGGTGAAGTGCACTAGTTTATTTATATCTTGTTCACTCTATCTATCTACGAGTATGTATGCCAAAAATTATGACCCAAAAACTTTAAATTCTGCAAGCAATAAATCCCAAAATCAATTAAGTTATTGAAAGCTCAAGCAAACTTAAATGGATTGTTAATTAAAATTTTATAATCGAAAGCCCTTATCAAAAACTAATTTGTTGTGTAATATCAAATTGGGACTATCTTCAGAGTGCCACTAAAACAGTTTGCCAAAATAAACAATATAGTGAAATTAGTCATAAGCCCATGTAAGATTAGTTTAATGGACTCTGTAGTTATTAGCGTTTACCGAACCGTGTTTATAATGTAAACTTTGACTTAATAAATTGGCGAAGTATGTTTTTATTTGTTTTTATTACTTAAGGGGATGCAACTCGATATACATTTTCACTGTTTTTCATACAAGCGCTTTTACGCGATTAGGACGTTATTACACATTTTTCATTAGATACTTTGGAAACACAGTATCTTGTGGATATTGTCTAGGCTTCTATTCAAATCAATTTATAAATTAGTGTAAATCTAATCCAGTAAAGACATCTGAAAATCTGATATTTTGCATGAACTTAGATACTTCATAATGTAATCAAAAATTAAAAAAAAAAACAAAAATGTATAACAATAGAAGCCTTGCAAATTTAATCAAGATTCTCAATGACGAAAATTTTTTTTCAAAAGCTTTTAAAGGTTTAAAAAATCACGTATTTCCTGGAACGATTTTTGTAAAATATTCGAGTAAAGGCGTTATCTCTCTCTTTTCGCATTAACTCTTCATCAATCATCACATTGGATTGCGTTAGATGAAGCAACAAGCTTTTAAACCATGCTTTTCAGACATATTTCCTGAACTAGTTTTACACAAATTTATATTTGGATTTCTATAGAAGTCTAGATAATATCCACAAGATATCTGTGTATCCAAAATTTCTGAAGAAAGATGTGTAAATAACATCATAATCACGTAAGAGCGGTTGTATAAAAATGTACCTCGGGTTGGTCGCTCTTAAGTCTAACACTGCCTCTCGCTCCCTTATAATAAAGGATATAATAATAAGTAAATGTGAGTTACGTCGGCAGCGTTCGGGAAGCTGCGCGGTATCTTCTCGTCCAACATACCACAGTGTCTCAAGACGAAAATGACCAGTGCGTGTTGCCAGTGATGACATGGTTCCGAAACGTGGTTACTCACATTGGGCCTCATTAGAAGGCTTAAAAAGTCACCCAAAGGGCAATAGAAAGGGCTATGCTCGGAGTTCTCTAGCATGATCGAATCAGAAATGAAGATATCCGCAGGAGAACCAAGGTTGCCGACATAGCACGAAGAATCGCCAAACTTAAGTGGCAATGGGCAGGGCACATTGCTCGCAGAACAGATGGCCGTTGGGGCCGAAAAGTTCTAGAGTGGCAACCACGTACCGGAAGACGCAGCGTTGGAAGGCCTCCTACAAGGTGGACTGATGACCTGATAAAGGTTGCGGGAATCCGATGGATGCGAGATGCACAGGACCGTTCTTTGTGGCGGCGCTTGTGGGAGGCCTATGTCCAACAGTGGACGTCTATCGGCTGAAATGATGAAATGTGAGTGACGCTTTATTGGCAAAAATATCATTTTATTCTAGCTATACTGTTCAGAAAATAGTAAAATTTCAAAAACATTTTGCTATTCGATGTATGCTAATAGGAACGATAGATCATGCTGAAAGCGAGGCGGAACCTATTGACGCCGACGCTTTGGCGTGGCGTGGCGTTACATTCCGTTCAGTTTACTTGCTTTTATTGTATACCTATTTACTATATAGAGCTGGAAAATATTTAGTTTAGTAACATCGTTTATTTATCTATTCAACAACCTAAAACTATCTTTACAGATTGCTCTTTTTAATTATTTATTTATATATACTTTATTGTACACCAAGATAATAAATGATACATATAGCGCGAGAGCCTTATATTAAAAAACATACAATTGGCGGCCTTATCGCATTCCGCGATCTCTTCCAGGCAACCTGGTATGAAAAGAGATTGCCAAAACATAAAATGGGGTTGCACTTGGTGCATTACAAAATAAGCTAGACAATTGGTGAAAAGTTATATTTACTTTTTTTTTAACACTAAAATACATACTTAAATACATACAAACTAAATAATTACATAGGCAAGGAAACAAGCGACAACTACAATTAATACTGCTATAAACGAAACAAAATTACAAAGACAAGTAATATTCTTTCACAAGTGTTTTAAATACATGTAGTGATTGCGCGCGTTTTATTGACACTGGCAGTGCATTCCATATACGAGTGGCCTGGACAGTAAAGGACTTATCCAGAAAAGTAGTAGAATGCATCGGCACTTTAATAAAATTTAGTAATTTAATTTTTTGGTGGGAATTCATCCAATGACTTCACCTGCTCTTGCTCAGCGGGTGTCTGAGTTTTACAGACTAAAATCACACGTGTCCTTTCTTTGCCCTTTGCGTTCCAGGACAAAGAGTTGCCTTTTCGGAAGTAAACCCATTTTTACAGATTGCTCTAATGCGATAGTAAAGTGCATACATTAAGAAGGAAAATGAATAAAAAAAAAAAATTTGTTAAGCTAGCCCATTTATCAATAAATATACAAAAATAGAATACTAGTAGTAGTAGTAGAAAACAATATCAAAATTGGTAGGAAAGCAAACGAGATATAAGAATTTTGAACAAATATCCATATCTCTCTCGGCAAGACGCCGTTGTCTGTTGCGACCGTACGTCATGGCCTTTGAGGTCAAAGACCATGTCAAACTTCTCTTTCATAATAGCATTATAAATTCCTTATTGGTGAAAATTAAAAAAAAAGATTTCCATTTAAAATATACACTTACAACGTTGTCTTTGACATCGACGTACAAACGAATACCATGGATGATTCTGAATCCTCCAGTAGTGGATTTTTATGGCGGATTTTTCCTATTTTTTTTTTAATCTGTACTTCTTTAAAATTCTTGAAGGAGATCAATGTTTCGCAACCCTTCACTTCATAGATTACGATATCTAGCAATTTGTGACTCGTCCCTCTCACCCCAAGTTACGTCACAGCGTCGAACATTTGGTATCGATAACTAAGGCCTCACTAGATTTAAATCACACTCAATGAATAATGGTAAGTGGTCAGATAAAAATACATCCTCTTCTATTCCTACGCCGACAACAGTTTGCCACGCTGATAACGACACAACACAGTGATTCAACCATATTTTACACCCGTGTACCTCGCTAACAAAAGTGTAGTTATCGGCCGCAAAGCTCAATTTGTCAATATCGGCACAAATCCAGGATTGATCAGTACAGAATTTTTTTAGTGATAAATGATATTTATTTTGTAAGTAAACCTACTTAAAAAACACTTTTACACGTCAATTTTTTTTTTTTCGTCATTTTAAACTAGATAAGGCCGGTGTTTCCTAGCTGACTACCCTGAGAAAAAACACCGAAACAAACTCAGGGGTCAAAGTATCTTTTAAAGTCCATACAGTTAATATGTAATGGTCAAATCACATGAGAACCATGCAGATTTCTCTGAGATGGTCTTTTGAAGAAAGAACTATACAGATTTGAGTGGAACTGTCCAGTCAGTGCAAGCATTTGTTAGTATTAGCAAAGCTCAACCCAGGACTACTAAGGAGCTCTACGACTTGACGAACAATACCAAGGAAAGAACATTTGGGTAGGCCGCAGAATATACTCAAATTGCCAGACACACATTAAAATTACTGAAAAGGAGAAAAAAAAAAGCAATCAACATTGTACTTACGTTCACAATAATAAAAGGAAATATAAAATTTACAAAATGTAAAGTAAACATTGATGTCATAAATTAATAGAAAAAAAAATGTGCCCTAAAAACAACTCAAGAGGATGCGCATTAAAGTCACCCAGAATGAAAACACTCTCAACAATTGCACTGATCTCACTTAGGACTTCTGTGAAAATAGGCAAATTGTCGAGTGAATCAGTTGGCATGTACACGGTAATTATACTAATGGAACGCCCGCCAATAATAACTCCTATAGCAGCCAAACAGGAACTAGTAAATTCTATTACAGCATAGTATAGTCGGCCTTATAATGTTCCCACTGCTGGGACTCAGGCCTCCTCTCTAGGAGAGGGAATGGGCCGTAATCCACCACGCGAGCCCAGTGCGAGTTGGTGGATGAAACATTTCTTCGAATTTTTGGTTCTCGGACATGCCGGTTTCCTCACGATGTTTTCCTTCACCGTTTTGAGAGCAGTGGTGATGAAATAAATTACACAAAGTAATGCGCCTGGTTGGGTTTGAACCCGCGACCTACAACTCGTAAGTCGGGGCCGTTACCACTCGGCCACCACTGCTCTTCAAAAATTCTATTACAGACACCGCCTTAAATATTCCCTTCTTCCAGAAAATGGTTACTCCCCCATATGGCCTTCCTACGAGCAGACCCGCAGACGTATCAATAGCCGACTTATCAGTACATTAAATTTTATCGGAAATGGTACCCAAAAATGAAATAACTTTTTTTTATGTTTGAAGTATTTGTTAATTGTTTATTGTGCAAACCTACCACAGTGTTGTCGGACCGAGCCCAAATCGTCGACGGCGCGTAATGTTCCACGCGCGCCTCAAGGAGATGTCAGCAAATCGTAGGGGTCCAGCAGGGTCGAAGCCTACTGAGGCCACGGGTAGTGTGAAAGCGAAACCCGGGGCCCTGGGACGAAAGCAACAAAGGAACAGGAGTGGGTTTTTAGTCAGTAAAAGTCTGACACTATCTCGCGCCGCCCAAGAGTGGGATTTGTCATAAGATGATTTTCCCACCCAATAAAAAAAAAAACACAGTGTTGTCTTTTTTAACCCAAAGGTTGACTGGAAGAGAATGCCTTGTTGCATTAAGTCCGCCTATGTACCACTTCTGTACGTGACGTTTAAATAAATAAATAATAGAGTAAATGATATTGTGCTGTTTTACGAGTCTGATGCAAACAAAGTCATCACCAATCCATAGTTCGACCTCAAAAATAATTGAAGATCGACACTTTCAGCCACGTACTTACACACGAAACTAAAAATACTAACAAATTCTGCTTCGCTTTCCAAACTACAAAATTTCATCGGTGTTTTTCCACTCCGTCGACATTAGCTCCCGGGTTTAGTAGCTATTTACTCTTTGCTGAATTATTCATAGGCCCTGACCGATCACCATTCGATTCTAGCTAGCTTCGACTTTCCAATAAGTAATTTAGCCATTCAATTAGCTACGAGTTTTATAAAAGTCTCCGGGATTACAGCTTTTGGAGTGTTTTGAGACTCTGTTGTGTTTATCTGGTCGTAAAATTTACATTTAAGACGAGGTGTAAAGGGAATGTTGGAGCCAGGGCGTAGCGTGGACTAATTTGGTTGTGGGCAAAGGCGCATCAGTGAGACCTATTTCTATCATAAATTCAAAAACAAGACAGCAACTCTCAAGCCTATCAAGTATAAAAAATCCTTGTTCTTAAAGAGCCCTCGCTTGTGCGAGGCCGTGAGTGAGGGGCCGCTTCGCCCACACTTAACTACGCTACTTGGAGCAGTATAAAGGTTGTTACTTGTGTAAGTGAAGTGCAATGAAAAGTACTGCAAGAACCTATTTCCTTGTTAGGTATTTTAAATGTTTGGAAATTTTCTCTTTTTTTATTTATTTAACACTTTACGCACACAAATGAAATGGAAAGGGTTATGCTATATATATATGCTATATTAAGGGATCAGCAGAAGAACCAAGGTTATCATAGATCGAAGTACCACCAAACTTCAGTGGCATTTTTGTTTGTTGTTCGCGCAGATTGCGCGTAGAACAGATGGTCGATGGGGCCGAAAGGTTCTAGAGAGGTGACCGCGTACCGGAAGACGCAGCGACGCAAGAGGCCTTCCAGCCTACCACAAGTCAGACCGATGACCTGGTGAAGATTGCGGGAACTCGATGGATGCTAGACACACAGGAACGTTTGTTGTGGCGATACTTTGAAGAGGCATAAATATGTCCAATAGTGGACGTCTTTCAGCTGAATTTATAATGATGTAGATGCGCGCGCACAAATGTAGGTAAGTACAGAGCAGTATGCATTTTTACCAGTCAATTTTTGAGTGACAAATAGTGGTATTTTCTATAGCATGACAATCGATTTCTACAATTGACGGCATTTGATGGCACGATTGGCGCAGTGATTGGGCGATCAGCTTCTGCACTATGTGGCGTTTTTACATTCTGTACATGGCCGGAACTCAAGGATATCAAACTAGTCGCCTATAGATTGGAAATCACATTTTAATCAAGGTCTTCCACTGTATTCAAGAATAGTATACAAATAAAAAAAACTCGCGTATACTTCGTAGTAACCTAAGTACCTAACCTTATTCCATAACATACAGTGCCAGTACGAATGTGGACTAATCGTGCGTACATCAGAATAACCGCGCCTGGATTAGGTCATGTTAGAATAGTGACCATTAGAACACGATGGCGAGTGAACGAAGCGATGATGTGGGTTAGGTTAGGTTAGAACAGCGACCATTAAAGATTCAGATCCCCTTCTAATGTTTGTAAATCATTTGGGTTTGTTTAAGTTAAAAGTCATTATTATTTATCTAATATCATTCTATTATATAAATCAATGATTTTATATCTTAGATTTTGTCAAGCTTAAGTGATATTAACTGTAGTATAGTTTGGAACTAGGACGCGCGCGTACACGTTACAAACTATACAAGACCAGTACGCAAAATTCGTGTATACATTGTAATTGAACCTCTTGAGCGCAAATTATACATACGTCTGTACAACTTGAATGACCTTGAAAAACGCTTAATTGTCGTTTTGTACACACGTTTGTACAAATTTTTTTTTAACCAAAAATTTGTTTTTTTTCCTAGAAAATTTCCGAAAAATTTTTTTTTTGTTTATTTTTTACTTTTTTGATAATTTATGTAAAAACGCGCAATTGCGTAATTATAATACCCGCCCGAGAGGAAATAGCAATACAAAGTATACGCGAGTAGTTTCCTATGGCTGCGTTCAGGCCATGTATACTCGTAGAATGTAAATACGCCACTACGTGTCGCGGGTTTGATTCCCGCACGGAACAAAATAATATTTGTATGGTCTCAAGATAAATGTTCCAGATCTGAATGTCTTATGTATGTGAGTTTACATGTTTGGGAACACACCCACACTGCAGGAATAATTCCTAGTAAGGTACAACGATTACAATAAAAACTAAAAATCGGAAATTGTATTATTGACTAGTTTCTACCTGCGGCTTCGTCCGCGTAAAAGTTGATTTCTCCATACAAATTTTCAACCCCAGTTTTACCTTCTAAGGGGTGGACTTTCGTAAAATTGGTTCTTAGCGGATGTCTACACCCTATAGTGAACCTACCTGCCAAATTTTAAATGTAGAGATGATTTAGTTTCTGAAATTTTGTGATTAATCAGTGAGTCGTATTTTGCTTATATAAGCAAAATATATATATATACCTTTTTTTTATTTGACATAAACTAGTGCTTGACTGCGATCCAACTTGAAGCAACCGCTACCTGTAAGCAGTGACGCAATCGTGATGGTCAGGCGCACTAGTTTATTAAGAACCTATTCACTCTAGCCTTGAAAACACCCAAATTATAATCGGATGAAGACCTCTGCAACCAAATTGTTCCAGTCCTTCGATGTACGCGGTATAAACGACGAGGCGAAACGCTTAGTCCGGACCGTAGAGGTATATTTATATAGATTAAATATAAATGATTGGATTAAATTGTTTTACAAACAATTTCGTACCTTATTCTTATTGTTTCTCCTAAATGTAACCTATACGTAACAAAAACAGAAGTTAGTATAATACTAAGCTCAATATATAATAGTTTCAAAAGGCTTACACAAAATCTAAGATTGTAACAAAGTTTTGATCAAGCAGAGTGCATCTTCCCATAACAATGAAATTAAAATAAGAACCATTGAATTTCAGTACCTAAATATGAAATCGTCTCATAAAAACAGCGAGCAGTGGTGACCTAATGGTAACGGGTCCGACTTACAAGTGACCCGTGACCTACAGTTATGGTTTCAAACCCAGCCAGGCGTATTTACTTTGTGTAATTGGCAATGACTGCTTCTGCACGTGTGGTCCCCTGGTAACTCATAATAATGTATAAATGTATCTATTAACTGCTCCACAAGGTTTCCATTAATGACGTAGGCAAGCACTAAGAGTCAAAATTTTGTATGGAGAAACATTCATACGAGTGAAGTTGCTGGCAGCAACTATAGACTAGTAGACTATGTAGCTGCACTAATATTAAAAAGAGGTAAAGTTTGTTTTTATGTTTTTTTGTGTGTAGGACGTAATCTCTGGAAGTACTGCTTGTCTAGCCGAGTTACGATCGTTTCGTTTGGGTTGAACGCCTCGAGTAGGCCACGCCTCTGATTCCTTTGCTCTAACATCAGCTTCATCTCGACGCTCAGTCACGTGGTCAGAACAAAGGAATCGGAGGCGTGGCCTACTCGAGGCGTTCGACGCAAACTACACGATCGTAACTTGGCTAGGGAGGCTGGTCCGATAGCTAAAAATTGTTCATCGATAGAAAGCTGCTTTATTCTTGAGTGACATAGGCTATATTTTATATTCGTGGTCAAAGCCGCGAGCAAAAGCTAGTTCTAAAATAATCAAGAATTTTTAAGAATAAAAAATACTTGTTTTACAAATAGCTGTAATCGATTTAGTAGCCCATTACGGACATACTATTTTCATGATTTGCGTTTGTAACATATGTCTTATAGGTAGAAACATAATTTTTGCAATCACTCGATTTTTTAACATAATTCCAGATTTCTTTGACTTTCTCACTGCGTTTCAAGATAGCCGTTTCAAGCGTGCATGCTATTTACTAGATGAAAGAGACAAATACTTTTAGACCCTTCCAAAAACCCGTGAAAAACCCTAATTATTTACAATCCCGAACCCTCACAGCTTACGTACGAAATCTAAACAGAAAAATTTTTCAATGTCAGCCCGTCAGAGGCAGAGGTGATTAAAAACACTGCGTCCCGACTATGTGCCCCTGGTACATGAGACTGGCTACGTTCCAAACTGACACCAACTGTTCCATGGTTTTTGTACATTCTACTCATAAGATTTTAATTCTAATAGCTTTGTTAACGTTCCGCGTAATCTTGTTAGATGGAAATGGAGTTTCTTATCAGATTTAAAAAATTGGGATGAGGAATTTTGAATATATACTTAAAATAAAATAAAAAATAATAATCAGCCTTTTAATGTCCCCACTGCTGGGACTCAGGCCTCCTCTCTAGGAGAAGAAATGGGCCGTAATCCACCACGCGAGCCCAGTGCGGGTTGGTGAATGTAACATGTCTTCGAATTTTTTGGTTCCACGACATGCCGGTTTCCTCACGATGTTTTCCTTCACCGTTTTGAAAGCAGTGGTGTTGAAATAAATTACACAAAGTAATGCGCCTGGCTGGGTTTGAACCCGCGACCTACAAACTCGTAACCTACACCAGTGCTCATCCCTTAATAATCCCCCGTATAATATATACTTATCAATCCCGTAGTAATATATACTTATCAAAGGGAAAATGGATTTTTGTCATAAGATGATTTTCTCACCCAATAAAAAAAAAAAACTATAAAAGTTTTAGGAATATTTTTCCTTGTGGGGGAAACATGATTAATATTTTTTTTATATAAATTCGTAATTCTTTATTGGTTAAACTAAAATTGATTCCTTGTTTTTTAAACACTCTATTTCTCTTGCTCTCAATCTAATATTGGAAAAAATACATAAACCTAATTGTGAAAGTAAATGGAGCGAGAATTTGCACCGCAGCGACCGTTTTAGTGTTTGCGTGGTAGTAGGATTTTTAAAATGGCTGCCCGTAGCCCCGCGGCCGCGTCGAGTGCAAACACAGGGAGTCCATTAATATCTCCTCGGAACGTGTGCTGAATCGTAAGTTGGGATCTAAGTATTTTTAAATGTACAATTGTCGAAAGAGATTGTATAGGAATCACGTAACGCATTTGTTATGGATTTTTAACCATCAACGGGGAGTAAAATGTGTTTTGGGCATGCATGCAAATGTTATTTTATGAATGAAGAGTGTTTAAATTACCCCAATTTAATAATAATTTATAGGTCCAGTACAGAATGTATCTTGTTACTAAATTTATGTTATACTAGCTACCCTCCCTCAGTAATTTGTTTCTGTGTCTTGCAGTTTTCTTTCCAATAAACCGTCCTCGCATTTACGAACTCAACAAAAAATAATAAGCAGAATAAATGCTGCTATTCTGAAATGATGGGCTGAAAAAAGATTGCATGTAGCGAAGATGAGAATGTTGAGATGGATGTGTGGTGTGACGAGAATGGATAAAGTGAGAAATGAATATATTAGAGGAAGTTTGAAAGTGGCGCCAGTGACTGAAAAGTTGAAGGGGAATAGTTTGTCTTGGTATGGTCATGTTAAGAGGAGGGATGAAACACATGTTACTAAAAGAGTTATCAGTATACATGTGGATGGGTAGAGAGGGAGAGGGAGGCCAAAGAAAAGATGGATGGATTGTGTGAACAGTGATATGAAAGAAAAGGAACTTAGTGATAGTATGACGGTTGACAGGATAGAATGGAAGACAAAAAACATATTGCGCCAAACCCAAATAAGATGGGACAAGGGCAGGAAGATGATGATTCTGAAGTGATGCGCTTACGAACACATACATTCGTCAATTCAATTTTATTTACCTATATAATATTAATAATAACAATAATAATCATTTTTATTTGCAAACAAGTGTCACTAATTACATAAATGCTCTGTCTCCTGAACTAGGTAGTAAACCTGTATGTCAGGAGACAGAAACATATATATGTATATGGATGGTATCATACGCTCATATACCTAAGCAGATATCGTTACTACTATATTGGCAGCGAAATTTACTGTTTTCACTCGCTCGTCCAGTCATTACTGTGTCTTCAGAGTCTTCAATCATATTATAACCGGCTATAACCAGTGAAAATCATTACTTTTTAACCGACTTCAAAAAAAAGAAGATGTAATGAATTCGGTTGTATTTTTTTTTCTATAATTATTTTTTATATTTGTTACCTTTTTTTGGTGAGAAAACTATCTAATGACATCCCCCGCTCTTGGACGGAGCGGGAGATACTGTCAGACTTTTACTGTCTAAAAACCCACTCCTGTTCTTTCGTTGCCTTTCGTACCAGGGTCGAGTCTTCCTTTCAAAAGCAGACCCAGAATTCCGTCGTTTATGGACTGATTTGCAAAATTTTTCTTTCTTCTTAAAGGATATATTATCAGACTGGTCCCATTTTTTTTCAAAATCTAGTTCTGATGATGAAATCCCTGAGGAATCGAGGGAACTCTTCAAATATTATGGGCAACCATATATTAATTTTGGTATTTTCATCGAGAACTTATGTATTTACAGTAAAAAAGTAACATTTTATGAATTGAAACTGATGAAGAAGACTAGAAATTGCCAACGGAACTTAAAACTCACATAGATATCACGGTGAAGATAGTTAAGCGACTATGACAGTAAAAATAAATAAATGATTCTGAATAGTTATGTTGAAAATAGTATCTTCAAAGTGTTGTTGATGATGGATTTCAGCCGATAGACGTCCACTGCTGGACATAGGCCTCTAAATGTCACCACAAAGAACGGTCCTGTGCGTCTTCCGGTACGCGGTCGCCACTCCAGAACCTTTCGGCCCCAACGGCCATTTGTTTTGCGAGCAATGTGCCCTGCCCATTGCCACTTAAGTTTGGTGATTCTTCGTGCTATGTCGGCAACCTTGGTTCTCCTGCGGATATCTTCATTTCTGATTCGATCACGCAAGGAAACTCCGAGCATAGCCCTTTCCATTGCCCTTTGAGTGGCATAAGCACCGGAACTCCGTAATTAATCAATGTATCCTACCCGTGTTTGGGCTACGTGGGCGTCCCCACGTAGCCCAAACATGGCTAGGATATGAGGTGGTGTTTAGTCAAGTCACAACAAATAATTACTTTTTGCGTTCAGGAAAAATCTTCGAGATTCGATTTGGAAGTCGAACTATTTACATAGGTAGCTTTGTACGGAACCATCGATTCGCGAGAGAAACTCGCACTTGTCCGGTGTTTTATTTATCAATAGGTTAATTAAAATCTAATCTCTTCCGATACCAAATCTATATTTCTTTAAACTATCTGAACTAGTTTTCTCAAGGGATTATAGCACGCTAGAAGGCGAGGTTCGATTCTATGTACTTCATTACTCGTTATTAAATTTGTCAGTCCAAGCGCGAATTAGCTGCCAAGCCACTTGACGTTAATAAACATTGCGGACGTACCAGCCAGTTCTGAGCTCCCAATATTCCTCATTAATCCTCTAACTCCTTCAAAATTCACGGGAAGAGGAGACGAAGAAGGTCTTCTTATGCTGGTGGCAATTTTCTACTAGTTTCCGGAGTACGATCATCTTGAAAGTTTTGTCTTTGCAATGCGAGAACTTCAGGCGACTAGCGAGACTTTACCGTAAATGTAATTTGAAAAATGTATGTATATACATCATTATTTTAGTCTAAGCGAAATCTTAATATAGTTTGTTCAGAAACAGTAACTGAATCGATTCCAATAATTTTTACACCATGTTATATTTTTTCCCAAAAATATTTAAATAAGGTCACCACCGACATTAAATACAACAAAGGTCTCGGCAGGTCATAGCGGGCATGAGGCGCTACCGTACAGTTGGGTGCAGGGGCAAAACAACCCTTCAGTCGCCCGGATGGCCCAGTGACCATATATTTGTGCGGACAACCAGGCAACATAAGTTTGTGATAAGTTATGAAATTTTGTACATAGATTTTTTTACATAAAAATACTAGACACACTGTTTCTAGTTTCGCATATACTAAAACTATTTTTTTATAAGCATAAGTGCGGATTAGCGGATGTCACATTGTCTAAGATTTTTTGTTTCTAGGACATGCCGGTTTCCTCACGATGTTTTCTTTTACTGTTTCGAGACCAGGAGGGATGAAAAACAAACACAACCGAATTGAGAATCTTCTCCTTTTTTTGAAGTTTTTTATCGTATGACTAATAAAGCATAGCATAATCAGCCTTATTATGTTCCCTCAGCTGGGACTCACACCTCCTCTCTAGGAGACGGAATGGGCTGTAACCCACCACATGGGCCCAGTGCACCTTGGTGATGTCTTGAAGATGTCTTGTCTTCGAATTTTTGGCTTTACGACATGCCAGTTTCCTCACGATATTTTCCTTCTCCGTTTTGAGAGCAGTAATCATAAAAATAAATTACACAAAGTAATACGCCTAGCTGAGTTGAACCCGCGACCGTCAACTCAAGTCCACAACAGTTTTGAATATTAAATTCGTTTTGTAGTTTTATTACAAAGACACACAGCTCAAAGTTCTGGGCCTAAAGTTTTTATTGTTACTATTGTTTCAATGATTGTGTGACCGTGACTGTTCGAATAACAACAAATAGTTTCGCAAACATGTCTGACACAGCTTCTAAAAGGCTTGATAAATGCGTGTTGCTTTAATTTTGCTCATTAATTAGCACTGATTCACTAAGTTTCAAAACTATGAATGATGGTACAAAGTTTCACGACTTTTTACGTTGCTTGCCCACCTATCACGTACAAGTTAAGCATGCAATTAAGATCATATTTCTCTTACCTAGTTCGTAGACTAAAGAGAACTAAACCCTTTGAGTTAGTTTAGTGTTTAAAATTAATGTATAATAGTGATCAATGCTGTGCTATGCGTATAATACATGAACAAAGTGTTTTTATCAAAGTCAAAGTCATAAGTTTTTTATTTCACATAGGCCTACATGGGCTCTTATAAAACGTCAGAAGCTAGTGCACGGTTTCAAATTTGTCGTTTCCTATGGAGAAGAACCGGCAAGAAACTCCATGGTTACTATTTAAAAAAAAATTTTTTTACAATATTTCCATATTACAGCATAAGTATATGTTATGTAAAGACAGTGTAGACTGATCAATATTGTACTAAAAATTACAATAAAAATAATCATAATAAAAAGTAACCTAAGAATTCGCGGAGTCTACAGTGTTCTCACATTCTCGTTATAAAAAAAGAGGCTATATAAATAAAAGCAAGTAAAATAAATAATATCATTATCAGACTCAAAGAAAGTGCTATGGACCACTATAAAAGTGCTAATGGACGCTACTCTTAGTTTTAACAAAACCTATAACATATAATATTAAGTCAGAATTAAATTACTTATTAGTATTTTAGGCTAGATTGTAATCGATTATTAAGAAATTTGTTCTTAATAATAAAGAAAAAAAAATATTTCTCTTACACTATAAGCAAAATTGCCATGAAGCTAGAAGCAGATCGTAAATTATGTCAGTATCAGAAAATAAATAAATGTGTGTGTGTGTGTGTATAACTTTGGGTTATAACCGTCTCCCCGTTTGCTTTCCCATTAAGCCTAGCACTAATTTTGTTAGTTGATAAGTTTCTGACGCGCATATTGAGATGGCTGACGATAATCTTTTTAGAAATATGTAAACACTAACTAGTATTCTGTAAGCATCAGTTTATTTATTCAGTTTAAAAAGAGACTCAACCCCAAAACAAAATATTGACGACAACAAAAATATCCTCGTTATAAAAGTACTAGGAGTACATAAGCGACAACGGCTGGTCTCCAACCCACTATCGCTAAGTTAGCGATAAAGTGCGAATAACTCGAGCGCCCGCCTCGCAAACTTGCTCGAGTGACAGACACGGCCGAGAATAATCTCTTAAGTTTTACTTCATCGCCAACCATAGACTCAGCTGTGACGTATAGATGCCGTAAATTGTCAAAAGCAACTGATAAAACTCGACAATTGTTGCTGTTACGTGAAATATTACTGTGATTTCAGATTAATATGTCACTATGAATAAGTACTTGGTATGAGAAAATTTGAATAGTTAGGTACCGCTTTTGTATAAATTTACCAGGCTGTCAGAGATGAGACATAAGCACATAATGGTGTTTGTTCGTTCGAAAGAGTTTAAAGCTACCCTTGAACGCAAAGGCCAGCTGAAGGAACACAGGTGGGTAAGCAAAAATGTCTGATACCCCTCTCGCCCAACCTAGAGCAAGATGATGATTTCCCAAATCAGTAAAAATCACTTACGCATAGAAATATATGTAATTTGTGTTATCATTTTGGTAAACAACAAAGTTATTCTATTCTCATTGATTACTATTTTTTTTTCAATACACTTACTCAACCGTTCTTATCCCTACCGCTTTTAGGCACGCAGTTTAATGTTTTCGCACTAGTGCGGAAACGCCCCTGTCACATTTTTCTACATTTAACTTATTAGGCTGGGTACTAAGCGACCCCAACGAGTTGTGCGTCAACACCCATTTATTTGTATCTTCGTAAGTATATCGAAAAACGTCATTTCATACACGAGGGTCACAACAGCAACATCACCTCGGTTGCAATGACAGACTTTCTGTATTTGAAAGCAAAGCAAAGAAGCGAAAGAAAGAAAAAAATATTTCGGCTGTACTTAGACCATCTTTCACTACTTACTATAGAACTACATCAGCCTATCTATAAAGTTAGAGTAAGCAATTAATCTACTATCAACGTACGATGCGGTAGGCCTCCTCCGAGCCACACGATTTGTCTAAGAAGGCTCGAAGCACGACGTATGTGCGCTCTAAGTAATCGTAAGGCGGTTCAATAAGGTTAATCGATTTTTGAGTACGGGATCATGGTCTTACGTAAGACTAAACAGGATGAAGCCTTTATACTGGGTATGTCATCTAATTGGGATCAAAAGCAAATAAAAAATTCTAGAATTTCGGTTCATTCTGTAATCACTACACAGGATAATGTTACTAGGGCCACAGGATTTTTAAGAGTTACCGTGGCTTGAGGGGCGAAGGATCGCCAAACTTAAGTGCTAGTGGACATTGCTCGCAGAACAAATGTCCGTTGGGGTCGAAAGTTTCTGGATTGGTGGCGACCGCGTACCGGAAGATGCAGCGTTTGAAGGTCTCCCACAAGATTGACCGAGGACCTGGTGAGAATTACGGGAATCCGATAGATGCGAGATGCGCAGGATCGTTTATTGTGGTAACACTTGGGGGAGAATTATGTCCAGCAGTGGATGTTTTTTGGCTGAAATGGTGAATGATGACCGTGGCTGTGGAACACAAAGGGCAATTAAAGAACACAGGTGGGCTTTATTCAGTAAAAGTCTGACACGCCTTCTCGCCCCACCCTAGAGCGAGAACAGTCATTTTGTGATCTTCGACCTCAAAAACAAAAGGATAATAATACCACACCTTTAGGTCAAGTACTAGGCAAACAGAAAACACGGGAGCCTAAAAATCATAGTCCAATAAGCCGTTTAGGTTCTATATTCAAACATCGAATGGCAAAAATTATAACGGATTAGCTAAGGGCCGCCGGTGGCGTCGCAAACATGGCAACCACATCTGCAATTCAATTAAATTCCAAGTTAAATTGCTTCTAGCTTTGTAGTGGCAACATTGAATTATTTGCCAGCTGTTATAAACTGCCCATAAACCATATTAAACGACAGATTTATTTATGCATAAATTCCTCGGTTCAGTTCCGAATTGTGTATTTATTTTGTGATAGTTCCTTACCGGGTTGGAATGTTTAACTCAATAAACGGGTATTTAGAGCCATTTGTTAACGATTTGGTTTACTGCTTACTCTTAAATATTTATCGCAAAGAAGAACTTGTTTACAGATTCTTCTTGAGAAGAGAGAAGTTCTTTAACACCTTAGTTAATTACCTCATTTAACGTCATGAAACAGAACTCAGTTGGTCAGTACAACCCAATAAGATATCCCAAATCATTATTAATTCACGCTCAACGTCGATTAAACAAGAACAATATCTCGACGCGGATATGTTTACAAGGTCCTTTTATACCACAATAACAAACCCAAGTGCGTCAGAAACCAGGATCAAATCCCAAGACTACTAAATATACCAATGATTTGCCATCCAATTCGGCCGACTACAAAATCTTTCCGATGGGAGCAGTGCATTAGCATACAACCCGAACAACTTAGACCTTGCCTTGAGGAACTCAACTGCTTTGGAAAAACACTCCTTATCTCCTCTAATCTCATGATCGCCTAGTACTTTTTTTTAAGCAGTACCTATTTGCCAAGGTTACTCCTGAGGTTGAATAGGAACAATTCCTCAAAAGAGCTCACTCACCTCGTTCAATGAAACTTGTGAGGGGAACTTTGTCTTAACTCCTCTTAATTTATGCGTTTCGCGTTTAATTTTGTTCGAGGGACGGGACGAATTTGATTTTCAATAGAAGACAATGCGGCGTCCTGTATAAACGAACGACGGATAGTTAACTTTCGGGGTGTTGTCGCACGAGTGCTTTGTTTAATTAATGTGTATCGTTCGAATCGCTCTTTCAGGAAACATGTGAGATATTTGTGGTTACAGGTAGTCTGTTGCCCGAAAGTTTGACAACCATTCCTGATTTTATTTTTTGGGTTCCGTACCTTTTTCCTCCTTTGTCTGTCCGTATATCAAGATCATGTTTTTCAGGAACGCTTGAATTTATATAACTGAAATTAATACCAATACCCAAGTCAGTCTCATAGCACAAGTAAACGAAAAGACTTACCTACGCGTAAGTGTAATTACTTCACTTCGACTCGTAATTGATCGGTTTTCTTTCATTTAATTTTATTCATTCTAAGTAGGCACGCCAACAATATATTATTATTTACATTTAAAACAATGTCAACAATAGGTATGTAAGATCTTACCAGCACACGTGTGGAAAGAAGTCACTGACAGTTATGGCTGCAGGAATATTCGAAAGAATTACCGTAGCCCTGGAACACAAAGTACGACTAAAATAACATAGGTGAATTTTATTCAGTAAAAGTCTGACACGCCCTCTCGAAGCTATTTGATGTGTTACCATTAGAATGTGTTACGCTTAATAAAAAACAATTAGTGATTAAGACGGTGCGCACACTGGTGACTTTTGTCACCGTGACTGTTTCGTCACTCTTATCAAGTCCGTGGATATGTATGGAGATGCGCGCACGTTACGACGTAACAACTGGGTGACATTTGTGTCCGACGGTGACAAAATTGTCATTCTCGTCGTCGGTCGTTTGCCATTTGTATTTTCATATATTAATGCAGGTCCTAAAGTGCGAAGTAATTCATCAAAGCTTCTAACACTCATTCGGATATATCAAAAAAAAAAAAAATAGGATGTTCTCGAAGTTTATCATACATAGTATCCAAAGGAGGTGTACCCAGTATTCTCTTTGCTTTCTTTTTCTCCTGAGTCTCATGAGTTCACAGAGAACGACCGTCTTTTCGAAATCCATATCGGCAAATGACGCTTCGATTTCAAAAAAAAATTGTCACTGTCTCTCTTCGTGAGCGCATTCCACTTTGAAAACGTGACGTGACAGTGACAAACACTTTAAAGTCACGGTGACAAAAGTCATCAGTGCGCGCACCGTCTTACAGTATCAAAAACTAAATATATTTTTAAAACTTGACACTGCTTAAATACAAAAACCGTGTGAAACTAGAAGAAGAAAAAGGTACACTTCCAGTAGTTACATTTATCAATCTTCCGCTTTTTAAACAGCGCATTTATCACGGGCATCTGCATTTTCTCTCGTCATGCACCCCTCTAGCTGGGGAACCTTGTGTGAATCGTCTATCGTCGGGAAAATTTTACAACTTCACGGAAAACACCGATTACTAACAGCTGATGCCTGATACAACTGACAAATCTATTTCATCTTCAATTTTGGATGACGGACCTTTACTTGTTTTGGGCTCAACTTTATACTATTTCTAGCGTAGCGATGAAGAGTAGATCCATTTTTTTTTCGTTTAGGTGGAACATCGAATGACTTGTCCCGCTCTGTGTGAAGCGATCGGGAGTGTTAGACTTTGGATGACTAAAACCCACTCGCGGTTCTTCAGTTGCCCTTTGCGTGAAGATGGTGAAACGTCGGTGGTGGCCTGGCTCTGGGTCACTAATGATGATATTATGTATCATCCAGGAGCAATGGAAGAAATGAAAAAAGGTCTGGGCAAAGAGTAAAAGTCTTTAGCTGTGGGAAGAAGTGAGATAGTACTGGCTGGATATAATAATCGTCATCCTTTTTCCAAATAGCTTTTTTTCCAGTGGTAAAATCATCCAATGACATCCCCCGCTCTTGGGTGGGGCGAGAGGGTGTGTCAGATTTTTACTGACTAAAAACCCACTATGGTTCCTTCGTTGCCTTTCATACCAGGGCCAAGTCTTCCTTTCAGAAGCAGCTGGGCCCCTACGGTTTGCTGACATCTCCTTGAGGCGCGCGTGGAACAGTATGCGCCGTCAATGACTTGGGCTTGGTCGGACGGCGAGCTACCCATTGTCCGCCGTCCGAAAGCCCGCGCCCACGAAAGAAAAGTACATACCTACGTACCCTTTAATACCATCAGCTGAGATTGCTGTGAGCCAATACTCAAAACATTTTTAAACATAAGCCTATCCGTCTAAAATAAAGCCGAAATCCGTTCAACTATTTCAAACAGGAATAAAAATACAAAACTTTGGATTAGACAGATCTATTCAACGTGGAAAATACTGCGAATTTTGTTCCAGTATTGATGGTATTTTGAAGTCGATTGAACGACTTTTCGTATCCTATTTTCATCGCCCTCAAAAGAGTCATATAAGGAATTAAAATAGGACTCGGCTCCTATTTTCATGCGCTAGTTTATTGTTTTAGTTGTTCTCTAATATGGCTTGAAGAAATCTGCACACCAGTATCAAAACCATTTTTTATTCATCTGATATCGTTTTTAGGGTTATTTGTTTTAAAAAAAAATATATAAACACATTTTTGAGTGTGTTGAAAAACATTGTTTTTTACACACTTACTACAAAACCCGCTTCTCACCCGCCAGTTTATTTTATTTATTGTATAGGCTGCTTGCCTGACGGCAAGCAGCCTGATACAATACAGCCTTTACTGTTCACCAGGCAGCACCAATAATTTTAGTTTTACTTATTATTTTCGAGTAGGTTAAAAAACGTTATTTGATAAAAGTCAAAGTCAAAAGCATTTTTTTCAAGTAGATCATTTATAGGCACTTTTGAATAGTCAAATGTAGGTCAGTCCAAAAACAAAAAATGTGAATCTAAATTGCACATTCCAGAGAAGAACGTGCAAGAAACTCTATGGAATGTGTGTGGAATGAATTTTAAATTATATTGTAGGTAAACATATAATCTTGGTTACATATTTCTTGCTGCTTCTATTTTGTGAGCACAATGTAGATAAGTAATGAAAAATTAAACTAATTAAAGTATAGAAATTGAATTAAGCTGTTGCCAGCTAAGAGATGACCAATCTCAACTGATGGTACCCGTTCACGAGTATGACGCGTGCATCAGCCCCACTCAGCTCAACCATTTTGAAGGGAACCGAATAACCCAATAACACGCGCCACCATCAGCGAGCCATTTGAGTGAGCCAGACAAACTCTCAACTGCTATGCTCGTTGAGAAAAATAAAATAATTAAAACCGTAACCTAATAAAAATGCTCCATGGTACTACACATACACAAATTTGAAAAAAGTGCTTCTATATTATACAATGCTATTGTTTCCAAAAACAAAGGTAATAAATGATCACAAGCTTCATCTATATATATAAAAGGAAAAACTGACTGACTGACATACCAACGCACAGCCGAAAGTACTGGGAGTCGGAGCGTAAAATTTGGCACGAGGTTTCCTTTTATGACGACCCCGTTTCAACCCTAGAGGGGATGAAACAGGGTCCAGTTTGTATAGAGAAACCTAATTTTACGCGAGCGAAACCACTGCTACAAGCTAGTTAGACGAATAAAATAAAAATAAACATTACAAAAACATGAATACATAACGGGCAATAGTATTTCTTCCAATATTTATAAAACAACATATTACATTGATAAAACAACATATTACATTGTTATTGTAATTTATATAAATATCGATACAATATTGTTATTGTAATTTTTGGCTCTAAAATTACCTTTCCTTTGACTTGGGCATGTATACTGGCCCGGCAGCAGAATTTGCCCAAATGCATCAAAATTTCTAGTAAACTCTGCCCACGGCTTGCGACAGTGTCGGTTGGATACATTTCTTTCCGCGCTGATACGGTCATGGTATAATACGGTGTAGTAGACAGACTGCCTAAACCTTAAGAACCTATAGAAAAATCACCTTCTTAAATAACTCCTGTACCAACAACATTTTTAAATAATAACGCTATGTACTTAACAAAATATTCATTGTGGAGCCGTGCCCGAAAATGTAGCTCGACAACAATATATCAAACGGGCAAAGCTGCGAGCTCCTCGACTATTTCTTTGACGTGAACGCACCGCGAATTTTCAGAATACCCTGAATTTTAGAGCAAATTATGTTTGAATAGTTGCTTCAGCTACTATTATCGTCTTGGCGTAGTTTAGAACGCTGTGAAGAAGGGTAGCCATGGTCTTGTTTCATGTCGAGACAACCCCTAACTCAAAAGATGTGCAGTACTCGAGTAAATAGCTATTTAAGTATTTTTATAATGCGACGTGGTAATGAAAAACATTCACAAATATTATGAACTAGCTTTTGCCCGCGACTTCGTCCGTATAGAAGTCGAAAATGGTTTTATTACGTTTATTGAGATACGAAAATATGAAATATTATTTATTATCTTCGTCGTGTGTGATATTCCATTGAATTGTATGGCGAGCGATATTGTTTCATAAGATAAAATATTATAGTATCTTAGCCGAGTGCAGCGCCCCTTAGTGAACTCCACTTCGGGTGACCTAACCTACCACAAACTTATTATTTTCGGTTGGTACAGTAATCGGGTTTAGGGATCAAACCACAAAATTAAGTTTGTTTTTTATTGTATATACTTTTCCGGGATAAAAAGTACCCAGTGTGGTGCCCAGGATATCAAAGAATAATTATACCAAGTTTCATCGTAATCGAACCGGTAGTTTTTGCGTGATGCCTGAACAAACAGACAGACTAAAATTTTTGTGATCACATTTTTGGGTTCGGTGCCAGTCTAGTAACACCCCCCCTGCCATTTATTTTTTCGTATTTTTAATGTACAGAATTTTCACTTCTACAGATTTATTATAAGTATAGATTGAATAATTTATATTATTTGATGTATACTCATGTTTTACAATAAAATGTATTGCATTGTATACTCATTGGTCGGATCGGTCCCATCAGGGCTGAAGTCTACATGGACCATGAGTTGTTCGAAAGAGAACGCTGGGGTCCTAGAACGCTAGGCAAAGAAAGAACACAGAAAAGGGTTTTAGTCAGTAAAAGTCTGATACGCCCTCTCGCTCCACCCTAGAGCGAGAGAAGTCATTGGATGATTTCCCCCCTAAAAAAAAGGCTTGAATTTTTTTTTTATTAATGATCGCGTTTGACCACCACCTCACCTGATGGTAAGCGATGACCTATTCACTCTTGACTTAAAGACCCCCAAGTTGTAGCTATCAGGAAACACAGACTCTGGCAAGGAATTCCACTCCTTAGCTGTACGCATAATAAATGTGTTCTCAAAACGCTGAATGCGTATGGGTGGGATGTCCACCATCGAAAAAATGCCAATCTTTTTTCGGAATTTTTTAGTTACGTAGCTAATTCTGTGGAAAATCATCTTATGACATATCGCGCTCTTGGGCGGAGCGAGAGATAGTGTCAGACTTTTACTGACTAAAATCCCACTCCTGTTCCTTCGTTGCTTTCGTCCCAGGGCCCCGGCTTTCGTTTTCACACTACCAATGGCCCCAGTAGGCTTCCACCCTGCTGGGCCCCTACGATCTGACACTATCTCTCGCTCCGCCCAAGAGCGGGATATGTCATAAGATGATTTTCCCACACAATAAAAAAAAAAGCCTGGGACGCACTATCGCCTTATCTTTTTCATACGTTTATACCTTATTCACTTAATTGCCGAATAGGACACTAACGATTAACTCCTCTATATTCATTTTTACACACATAACAAAAAAAACAATGAAAACAAATGCCCGCTATTTTGATCGACAGCTTTGCAGATTCGTTAGAATGCGCAGTCGAGTCAATAGTTCACAACTAGTGCAAACTAGGATCCCCCTGTATAGTGAACTAGAAATCATTCGTGTGTGCGCCCGAACGATTGAAGTGTCGAGTCGACTTGGAGGACAAAACTAGGTTAATCGGGGAAGTGTCGATGTACTGCAGTCACTAGAATACTATGCAATTATATATAGTAAATTAGACATTTGAGATTGGATATGACAGTATTAAAAAAAAGACATTATGACAGTGTTGCGTAATGTAGAAGCATTTTTTTTTCAATAGTAAATATGAGTATCACGGAGCAATTTATATTTTTGACAGACTTTAAAAAGGAGCAGGTTCTATGTTCGACTGAATGTATGTTTTTTTTTCATGTGTGTTCACCGATTTCTCGGTTAATTGTGGACCGATTTTGAAATTATTCTTTTTTATTGTAAAGTTAGGCTTTCAGGTTGGTCCCACAGATATATTTTTATGATCAGATCATGAACTTCGAAGATATGGAACAGAACTCCTCATAGGATCACAGCAGTACCGTCGTAATAAGTAAAATCGCTTTATTTATACGTGTAGTCGATGACTGACTGAAAGAATAGGAGGAATATATTGAACTGATCTGATGATGAAGCCTGAAGTTAGGCACCGTAACTCTGTAATAAATTAATTTAATCTTACCGTGTTTAGTATTATTGTAGTAAATGTCATGAAATACACTCTAGCTATAAGGTATTTAAATATGGCTGAGGGGTACTTTTTAGTGGTAGTACCATATCCAAAAAGTGTAAAATATTTTTTTTTACAAAAAATGTACAATCGACTTCAATGTAAAAATAAAAACACTGAAAAGTGCAAAATAACTTTAATTTCTGAAGTCGGTGTTAAATAACGAAGAAACCAAACTATTATAGAAACACCAACTTCCGAAATTAAAGTTAAAAAAAAGCACTTAACAGTAGTTTTTTTTTTACATTGAAATCGGTTGTATTTATTTTTGTAATTTTTTTTTTATCCGAGTTGTTTGACATAAGCATTGCAGTTGAGAGTTTGTCATGCTCACTCAATATCTCAATGATGGTAGCGCCTATATTAGATCATCCGGTTTCCTTCAAATGGTTGAGCTGAGTGGTGCTGATATACGCGTCATGTTCATCATGTCAGTTGAGACTGGTTATCTCTTGGCTGCCAGTATCTTATTTTAATTTCTTTATTTTGTTTTTTTTACTTTATTAACATTGTTTTGACATAACAGAGACTACACGACATATGAAACCGAGATATTTGTAATACACAACATGATTTAAAAACGTGTCTGTCCATAAAGTTTCTTGCATATTCTTCTCCATAGAGATCTGCGCTTTGAAATGTGCAATTAGCATCATTTTTCTGACTGACTGACTTCTTGAATAACCAAAACACCTTGTAAATGTTTTATTTGAAATGAATACTTTGATTCTTTGAAACGATGAAGGTAAAATTATTTTTCTGTTATTAATGTTTTATTTTAATGGAACCCAACGTGTCAATTGGTAAATCAATAATGATTTATATATTATGTATTTACCTGTAATATGATACTGTAACAATTTTAACTGTCATGAAACACAAACATATAAAACCAATCGATTACCAGATATTGTGCCAAAATCTCGAGAACAATATTCGTCGGAAAATTCATAAAACACACTGCGTTACATACACTGGTTTATCCTGTAGCGACATCTATCGCGTCACATAAGAAAATCCTGAATCGCGCAATCAAAGTTCTCCGCGCGATTAGAACATATAGAACAGCCCGAAATCATCTATCGGGCAGTTGCAGCCCACCAGACATACATACCCGTCTGGCCGGAGGATCCTCCCTTTTCAACGGAGGTATGCGGGACTTTACTCTCTGTTCCGCATACCTCCAAACTGGTGACCCTCGACAAAGAACGTCAGCGCAGCCTTCGTGCAGCTCGTACCTCGTGACGTCATCATCACTTCCTCAAGCTTTCGAGCAGCGAGCCATACAGCCAGCACCCACGGCTATAAAGGGTATCCTGACCACCAGCATGCCTACATGGTCATACCTGGTCATCACCCTCAGCCTCATCAGCGACCTTGGCGAAGCACACTGCACCTTCGGCCAGTCACATGAAGAGCAATGAAGAACCTCTCCTGGTCGACGCAAGCAGTCAATCCACTACGTCGCACAGCACCGCTCCGACTCACTGGAGCCAGCAGCACTACTCCGACTCACTGGAGCCTGCAGCATCATCCCGACTCACTGGGACAGCACCACCCCGACTCACTGGGGCATCACCGCAGACAGTTCCGACTCACCGAGAACTATGCGGCATTCGGTTCCGACTCACTGGAACCAACCTACCACTGGCCTGGCACGCATCAAGAAGCATCAAGAACCATCGATCTCCGATCTCCGGAGGGGAGTGATGTAGCGACATCTATCGCGTCACATAAGAAAATCCTGAATCGCGCAATCAAAGTTCTCCGCGCGATTAGAACATATAGAACAGCCCGAAATCATCTATCGGGCAGTTGCAGCCCACCAGACATACATACCCGTCTGGTCGGAGGATCCTCCCTTTTCAACGGAGGTTTGCGGGACTTTACTCTCTGTTCCGCATACCCCCAAAATCCCCAGAATTTTTTTACTAACTTTTTTCTACGGTCCTTCATCATCGTTTTAAACTATTAAAATATCTGGTTCCTACGACCCATCGTTATTCGTGAATTGTTTTTACTGGTCTCCCCTTTTTGCATATTCACAGAAATACGACCATCAAGCAAGACCTATTGTTCTGTTCCTACCTATTAGGATAAGTGACGCATGTGTGTGTTACGCCCTTTATCTTTTGTGATTATCATGTAGGGAGCAATTATCCCATATGGTATTAACAGCCTTTTAGAGCATGCTAATGTAATTTCTCAAAGGTGTGGTGTGGTACAGGTTGGAAAACTGTTTAATCTTGAACTGGCCAAGCGTGGTATGGAAGCACAATAGAAGACAGCATAAACTGTTTTTTATTACCTACGTACCTACAGCTTATTGTACTACACCACCTGATAGCTAGAACCTAGGGGTCTTTAAGTCAACAGTAAATAGATCACTTCTAGGCAAGTATGCTCTATTGTCGGCCATATCATCGCTTACCATCACGTGAGATAGTAGTCAAACGCAAGCCTATCAATAATAAAAAAAGAAAGCAATAGCATTTTGATAAAAAAAGAGAATGTTTGTCAATGCGACCGCAGTGTAATTCGCCTGAGCCGCAGGTGAGAGTGTTATGACGCCGAGTGCTGCAGTGACAAATTTCCACGTGTATCAAACGACGTTTTTCAATACTCTTACGAACATGTAAATAAAGAGAGGTCAATCGGCGTCTCGTGAGGGTCGCTTAGTGCCCTGTCTAATACAGTAAATTGTGGCAGGGGCGAGCTCGTGCACTTTTCTGCACCAGTGCGGATAAGAGCGGGTTTTCGATGAAGTATAATTAAAAAATATTTTATTAAACAGGCCTGTTTATTACAGAAAGTTTCGTTAGTCTGTAAATTCCTGTCTAGTAATACTATCCAGTACCAAGTTCACATTATGCTACCAGGACTGCATAAAACTCAAGGAGGTACATATATTCTCTATCAGCGCCAACGTGACGTAATCGCACGATATTCGTATTCATACCGGCTTCGCCTGAAATGACGACAGAGTCCTTCGATTAGGAAACCGATTCACGGCCTTTTTCATATTAAGCACACGTAAAATTCCTTTTAGATGGATACAATCGAAACACATGGGTTGAATGGGTCTCTTGGGCTGGTTTGATATTCTCATTTCTTTATAAAGTTTTATTATTTTTAGAAGATCGGGAAAGCGGATATAAATTTTATTTTTCATTGTTAAAATTTCTTATTGTTGGTATATAATGAACTTCTTTTATTCGTAGATGGGAAATCATCCAATGACTCCTCTCGTCTTGGTCGGTGCGAGGGGATGTGTCAGAATTTTACTGACTAAATTCCACTCCTATGTTCCTTCTTTGACTTGCGTTTCAGGACCCCTAGGTTCACTTTCACTTAACGAATGACCTCAGTAGGCTTCGACCCTGTAGCGCCCTACAGGGTCGAAGCCTACTGAGGTCATTGGTCACTTAGGCTTGGTCCGGACGATTACCGGCTGACCGACGGACGGTATGCTACCCATTGCTCACCATCCGCAAGCCTACGCCTACGGTGGCTGGAAATCAGGATCAGGACCTGGCGGCTGGGGCGTGAGGGTCGTACCTGCTAACTACCTGCCATATAAAGAACGTATGTGCCACCGTATGTATGACGTCACAAATTCCTAACAAACGTAATATGTGATTCGAAACGACGTCAGAATTCTCTCTAGTTATAATCCGAAAATTTATATTTTCTTCATTATAAACAGTTTGCCTAGAGCGCTTTCATAAAGGGTATGTGGCGCCGTCTCCCTTTGTGCCACAAGCGTTCAGTTATTACGCTTCGTTTACCGGTTTTTACCGCCTTTTACCGGTTTTGTGTACGTCATTGACGTTATTGTTTTAGTGAAATATGCTGTTGTTGGTTGAGTTTATTAGGGAGCAGTAATATTTTGGAATGAATAAAATTGTTATTTATTAACCGACTTCCAAAGAAGAAGGTTCTCTATTCGTCTGATTATTTTTTGTTTCGTAGAGTTTACTTGCAAAATGTTCTTATTTTAATTTGGTCAAGATCTGATGAAGAACTCCGCTGATAGACCATAGACCATTCTTTCGTATTTTCCGGGATTGCTGCAATCTCATTTCTGCATAGTGACCTTAGGGTGGTGCAGAAACAACATGGTAGATGCAACTTAATGCCAAATAAAGAAACAGAAAAGTAATAAAATAATAAATATATACTTAGACAAATACATACAAATAACTACTAAGAGACAAATTCAACAAATAAACGCTGTGATGATTCTACAAACTTCTTGCAAATGTGTTCACGTGCCTTTACGGGATAGAAATGTTAAGTTTTGTAAACATCATCATCATCATCTTCCTGCCCTTGTCCCATCTTATTTGGGGTCAGCGCAACACGTTTTTTTCTTCCAGTCTATCCTATCAACCGTCATACTATCACTAACTTCCTTTTCTTTCATATCACTGTTCACACAATCCGTCCATCTTTTCTTTGGCCTCCCTCTCCCTCTCCACCCATCCACATGTTTTGTTAAGTTTTGTAAACAATAAAGAAATAAAAAATCCGATTCCACTGAAACCAAACCTCAACCTACCCAAACAAAAAATAAATAGGTACCAGGCAAGCATACTACCCAAGCAAGCTCTCACACGATACAGCATAATATACTTACTTATTTTCAACGGAGAAAAACCGCCCTAATCAGCCGCGGGCTATACCCAGCAATGACGTCTAGCTGCTTTATCCGAAGTCACTAATGAACCCAATGTATAAAGAATAAGATATTGGTAACATTACGAAACTTGTGGGAAAACGCGGTCTGAGTTTGGGAAAAATATATGGTGGATGGAGCTTATGTGGAAACTCGTTTGATTTAGAGAAAACGTTTGTTACAATGTACAGATGGCTGCATCAATTGGATACCCCTCTAAAATTAAATACCTTAGAAAAAGGCTAACTAATTGATGATGCTGTACGAAACTATGGCACCCCTTATTAATCCATGGAATTTTTTGAGTGTCACTGGAGCCCTAGAATGCAACCGCGTAGAGGACACGGTGGAGGTGTGCCCCGCTTAGGCGGAGCACTGCTGTGTCTTCGTGGAGTAGATCAAAGTTACTACCTCTCGCGCCGGGCCCCAGTACAGGCCATGGTCTGGAATGAGGAGGAATGGCAGGCGGTCGCCTCCTTCTGCGATGCAGTAATGCTACCGAAGGAGGAGGCGGCCCCACGCGTAAGGGGAACGGACGTTTTTCACGCTTTTTTTTAAGGTGGGAAATCATCCAATGACTTCTCCCTCTCTCCAGGGAGCGCGAGGGCGTGTCAGACTCTTACGAACTAAAATCACACCAACGTTCCTTCTTTGCCTAGCGTTCCAGAAACCCAGGTTTCCCTTTCGGAAATCAAACCGTTGATCCAATAGGCTTCGGCCTAGGTTGTAACTATCAGGGAACACAGACCCCTACAGGGTATTCCAGTCTTTCATATTCACAAAGCTATCCAAAACTAAAATGTTTATAGAAGAAAATTTACCTAAACCTAACTTAACGTCTAAAACCACATACTACAAGCATATTGTCGTAAAATAAAGATATTACAATTAATCCCTGTCTCAAGGGCAGTTGCTTAGATTTAGACATAAATCTAGACTCAACTCGACGAGCTAAAGATGAATTGTGCGGCATATATCCGCAAACGATCTTGCTTTACTAAGGAAACTCGATCATTTTGTAAACACCTTCAACTTTGCCTATTATTTCAAATACTGCCGGGTTGTTATTTTTTTGTATTTACCTATATATAAAAGGAGAAACTGACTGACTGACATATCAACGCACAGCTGAAACTACTGGGACTTTAAGTGTGAAATTTTGCACAAGGTTTCCTTTTATGACGTAGGTGAGCACTTAGTGAGGATTTTCCAAAATTCAATGATTTTCCGACCGAAAAAAAACCTCTAAGGATAAGAAACGAGGTTTTTATAAAGAAACCTACCGAATAATAGGAAAAAATAAAAGTACAAACAAAACAGTGAACATTGAAATAATATCACATACAATGAAATATAAAGATAGTATAGGTAGGCCTTACTAGAGGCGCAGGCTAGCGGACGGCGAGCAATGAGTAGCTCGCCGTCCGACCGTCCGGTAACTGTCCGGACCGAGCTCAAGTCGTCGATGGCGCATACTGTTTCATGCGTGCCTTAATGAGATGTCAGCAAACCGTAGGGACCCAGCAGGGTCGAAGCCTACTGGGGCCAAGGGTCTGCTTCTGAATGGAAGACTTGGCCCTGGCATGAAAAGCAACGAAGGAACAGACAGGAGTGGTTTTTTGGTCAGTAAAAGTCTGACACACCCTCGCGCTCCGCCCAAGAGCGAAAAAAAGGCCTGTCTTTATAATATTAGTGTAATTGTTGAACCGTACCTATAAATAAACCACTCTTAACAAAATAGCTTCAATTTCTTTGCTCTCGCCGTTTAAAACTTCCCTCCATCCCTTAGTAGGCTTTGAAACCTGACTAGAGGCTGATGGTGGCTCGTAAAATAGATAGCAGGATTTGTCGGGTACTCTTTGTATGACGCATGAGATATTAGTGACGTCATAAGTCATAGTAATCGCACTATTAGTTTAGGAGATGGGTTTACGAATTGGGGGCTTGTTTTGTAAGTTTTTGGCCATTTTAGAAAGTGTAACTTTATTGCTTTATTGAGAGCAGTGGTGGCCGAGTAGTTACGGCTCCGACTTACGAGTTGTAGGCCGCGGGTTTAAACCGAACCAGGCGCAATACTTTGTGTAATTTATTTCATCACCACTGAAGGAAAACATCATGAGGAAAGCGGCATGTCCTAAAACCAAAAATGCGAAGACATGTGACATTCACCAATTTACACTGGGCACGCGTGGTGGATTACAGCCCATTCTCTCTCCTAAAGAGAGGAGGCCTGAGTTCCAGCAGTGGAAACATTAAAAGGCTGATTATGCTATGATATGCTAACTTTATTGCAGGTTAAATAATTCAATACTATACAGTCAGACTTATATAGTAGTGGGCACATTGCTTGCAGAACAGGTTGTAGATGGAGCCAAAAAGGTTTCTGCAGCCTGTAGACGCAGCGTTGAAAGGCCATGAAATGGGCTGACGACCTGGTGATGGCCGTGCAAATCCGATGGATGCGAGACGCACATGACCAATAGATGTGACGACACTTAGGACAGGCCTATGTCCAACAATGGACGTGTTTCGGTCGGAATAATGTGATGAATGATCTTTATGAATGGAAAAAGGAATTAAAAGAATTGAAAACCATGACTGGTTTTCTTAAAAAGCCGATTTGTAACTTCTTTGAATCCTAGCAGTTACAAATCTTCATATTTCCTTTTATGTGGTAAATCATCAAATGACGTCTTCTGATCTAGGGTGGAATGAGAGGGCGTGTCAGACTTCTACTGACTAAAACTCACCTACTTTCCTTTATTTGCCTCTTGCATTCTAAGGCCACGGTTACTCTTTCAAACCCTCTCGCAGTAGCAAATCTTTACACCATAAGTTAATTTTATTCAATATATAATTTAATTTTTAAAGCTAATTTGTAATTAAGAGAAATCTTTCTGTAATTTAGGAACATAACAATGATTGGAGCAACAATTCATAATAATAATAATTTTGCTTTATTTCTCAAATCTATTGTCTACTGACCTCCAAACAAATCTGATACCCTGGTAGACATCTTAATTGCACCTCAACTGTCAAACAACACAAAAGCTTTTCAGATCTAAGATTAATTCGTTAAGTTAACAATAGTGGTGACTGGTCGTCTCACTAATAGTGTAGTCAATTAAGCCCCCTTCGTCATCCCAATAGATTTTGCAGAAGGTTCAAAAATGTAAGCTGAACTTCGAAACTTAAACGTCCTCATAATACCAGCACTTCGTTATTTTACTTTTTTGTTAAATATCACAGCATATGCTGAGCTAAGAGCTTTTTTGGCCTCGCACAGGTCTTTTATTTTTATTTTTTAATGTTGTTTTCTTTTGTTTTTTTTATTTTAAGTATTTATAGATTAAGTAGTTACTTTTTATTTTATTGTTGTTTGTCTTGTGCGAGTCACAAATAAATGTTTCTTTCTTTCTCATCATCGTTTCAGCCGAAAGACGTCTACTGCTGGACATAGGCCTCCCCAAGTGTCACCATAACGACCAGTCCTGTCCGCATCCATCACATTACCACGACGCTCACCAGATCATCTTCATCACCTTGTGGAAGGCCTACCAACGCTGCGACTTTTGGTACGTGGTCACAACTCCAGAACCTTTCGACCCCATCGACCATCTGTTCATAAGAAGAAATGCATTTGTTTATTATTTTGTAGGACGTCATCTTGATGAATAGAAACAGAAAGCTTCGATTTCGCTAGATAGCAAAAAAATCGCGGTAATTTTTCTCTCTGCAACATGTATGATAGCCTAATAAGATAACGAATTTATGTAACCAAAAAATAAATTAGACGTATATAACTTATCGAATACCAAGCAATACAATTTCCGATCCATAAAAAAACAGCTTGACTCTCACCGGAGGATTTGTGGTAAAGGGGAGATTAAGGCCTTTGGTCTACAATAGCCAAAGCCAGTGGGACTTAATAGGCTAACAAGTTTTCAATGAAAATATTCTTTTCATAGCAAGCTTTTATAGCGCGGCATTTACCTATATAATTAATACTCATCAAGACCATTCCAAAAAGTTCAAACACGATATGGTTGTCTTATTGCGCTTAAGTTCCTATGGCCATCTTTCAGTTCCATCATCAAACCCTGGTTAACATCTAGCACCAAAATACTCGTCGTCAATACCAAACGAGTCCAAACTTGATATCATGAGGTTGTGTCGTTTAAATATCGAGTTCCTATAGCCACCTCCGGTTCCATCTGATCTGAAATCAGCTCCATGTCATAATGATTTTGCACTGTCATCTGATTTACATAGAATAGCATAGTGGGCCTTATAATGTTCCCACTGTTGGGACACAGGCCTCCTCTCTAGGAGGGGATGGGCCATAATCCACCACGCGGGCCCAGTGCGGGTTGGTGGATGTCACATGTCTTCGAATTTTTGGTTCTAGGACATGCAGGTTTCCTCACGATGTTTTCCTTCACCGTTTTGAGAGCAGTGGTGATGAAATAAATTACACGAAGTAATGCGCCTGGTTGGGTTTGAACCCGCGACCTACAACTCGTAAGTCGGGGCCGTTACCACTCGGCCACCACTGCTCTGATTTACATATGCATGCAAAATTTCAGCTTAATCGGTAACTAGGAAGTAGATCAAATTTAATTTGCAAGATTTGATTACAGACAAGCAAACATCGCGACAAGTGAAACTAAATAAAAGCTTGTGAAAAGAATTACAAAGAACAGACACAAAACTATAGTTAAACCATCAACGATTGCATCACTGCTTACCTTCAGGTGGGATCGCAATCAAGCACTGGTTTATATCATAAAAAAAACACACACACCTTTGAAAAAAGATATAAGCAACTCGTAGCTCGTGGACTCGATCTTGTAGTCTAATCCACAAGACGTGCCTGTTATCAAGATTTTGCCTGTTCTCTTCTCCTTCCATCTGTCGCGGACACACACTTCCTCCTTTCAATTCTAGCGAAATGTGTCCAGTTTGTATCGCTATCTTTTTTTTATTATTGATAGGCTCGCGTTTGACCACTATCTCGCCTGATGGTAAGCGATGATGTGGCCGACGATGAAGCACGCTTGCCTAGAAGTAACCTATTCACACTTGACTTAAAGAGGAAACACAAACTCCGGCAGGGACTTCCACTCCTTAGCTGTACGCATTATGAATGTGTTCCCTCCCAAAACGCTTTGTACGTATGGGTGGGATATCCACCATGTACCGATGACGCAACGCCGTACGTCTAGTGGTCCGATCATAGAACGGACTTGGTGGAATAAAATGATGCAATTTCAACGCACACTCCTCGAAATGTAATCGATAGAAAACCGACAGGCCAGCAACTCGGCGTCGATGCTCAAGGCTTTGGAGTATTGACTTGACAAGTGCATCATCACCGATGATCCTCTTGGCTCGCTTTTCAATCGACTCCAAGGCATCAAGCTGGTATTTGACAGACCCATCCCAAACATGAGAGCAATATTCCATACACGATCGAACTTGTGCTTGATAAAGGTTGAGCAGCTATTCCGCCGAAAAGTACCGTCTCTTCTTAGCTAAGATTCCTAATTTTTTAGCAGCCTCTTGAACCTCGATGTAAGAGCCGAAATTGAGGGTAGAAGATAACGTTACCCCAAGAAGCTCAAGGCTATCGGATATCGGCACGGTTACACCCCGGAATGATGGAGCCGGGTGGAATTAGCTCTGATTGGTAGGAAAAAGACACGCCTGGGTTTTAGCAGCATTGAACTTGACCAGATTGGCATCGCCCCAATCGGCTAATGCCTTCAAGGAGAAGTTCAAGCGTTCAACCATAGCCTCTCGGAAATACTGGATCTGTGACACCGAAGGAAGGAAGCTTAGCAAGAAGGTTATCATGCCAGACCCTGTCAAAGGCCTCAAAATATCAAGAAAGACTGCAAGTGCTTCCCCATACTTCTCGATGGCCTCGCTTCAAATGTGAATGGCATACAGTTCAGGCGCACAAGTTTTTAAAACAATTGCCCGTAACCCGTCGGGACCGCTGGCTTTGTTCGCGTCAAGGTTACGTAGCACCCTACGGACGTTCTTCTGATGGATGCGAATGTCTGCCATAGTCGTTTCGCATCGCTTAGGAAAGGCAAGGGGCCGTGCGTTACCGGAATCTTTATCCATAAACCATATCATACTGTTTCAGGGCCCTAATTTGTACTACTTTGACCCACGAGTATCAAGATTAAATTTAGCTTATTAAATAAGAAAAAGACCATAATAATCTAAAATAAAATTTAGAAAGAAAGAAAGAAAACATGTTTATTCTGCCCAAATAGACGCACAATAAAATACAGCAATCTGTCGGACCATGTATAAACCGGGCATAACTGTGCTGCACCATAGACACTAGACAAAACACATTTGTCCGATGACTAAAGCTTAGCCTGTGTCAGTGTTTGTTATCGAACTCCTCCGAAACGGCTTGATGGATTTTTATGGAGGTTTTTATGTATAGACATACATAAAAACCTCCATAAAAATCCATCAAGGAGGAGGAAGTAGGACAAAATGACTTATTCTCAGACGAGAATAAGTCATTTTATTCTACTTTCTCGTACCATATTTTTCTTTGATAATTTAAATGGCAGAACAACGCTTTCCAGGTCAGCTAGTATTTTATATAAATTGCCAATTCAATGAATGAACTGGACTACATTCTATTCCTTCTTCTTTTTCTTCTCAGGGTAGTCAGCTAGAAAACACCGGCTTCATCTAGTTTAAATTGACAAAAAAATTGACGCGTAAAAGTGTTTTAAAAAAACTATGTATTTGCAAAAAAAAAATCAATTGCAATTTAATAATAATCATTTTATTTCAGGTAAAATAGTACCCATATCATAAATACCTTATTGACTAACATACGTAACTGTATCAAATTATTTTGTTAGTAATTATGATTTAAACCTATGATTAGATATTGAGCAGTGGTGGCCGAGTGGTAACGGCCCCGACTTACAAGTTTGTAGGTCGGGGGTTCAAATCCAGCCAGGCACATTACTTTGTGTAATTTATTTCATCACCACTGCTTTCAAAACGGTGAAGGAAAACATCGTGAGGAAACAGGCATGTCCTAGAACCAAAAATTCGAAGACATGTGACATCCACCAACCCGCACTGGGCCCGCGTAGTGGATTATGGCCCATTCCCTCTCCTAGAGAGGAGGCCCGAGTCCCGGCAGTGGGAACTTTATAAGGCTGACTAAGCTAGTAACTCTTCTCTCCGCACTATATTGTCTTAGTTCTGTCCTCTGGTGTTTGTGGTAATATATAAGGCCTAATTTTTCATACACTATACGAAGTGAGACTTCTGTTATCCATCACAACCATATATACTATTACTTAAGAGTGATTTTAGTTCGAAACACTGCCTTAATGACTTGCTAAGTTCAGCACGTAAGGCTATTGCCGGACGCTGGCTAGCGAATGCTTGAGATTAATGTTTACTTACGCACGAGTACTTTGGAAACAAAGTCTATGACTTACAAACAGGATAAGGTTTTTGAAAGAGCTGAAGGGTTAAACACACACAAAATTGCGATGCAACGACCCATCGTTGAAGCCTGCGATGCGAATTGCGGTGATGCAAATTCGTGCGGCAAAGCATTGGTGACCATATAATGTGCGATGCAGATCAATTCGCAAGTTCTTGCGATGCGCTATTGACGCCTCGTAGTTTTGTTTTAAGGGCCTATGACTGACTGCTAGGTTACACTATGACTAACATTTTCGTTCATGTCACCGCTCAAACAATCCATCCATCTTATCTTTGATTTCCCTCTCCCCCTTCATCTATGCACATGTATACTCACAACTCTTTTAGTTAAATGCGTTTCATCACTCCTCTTTACATAACCATACCAGGATACCCTACCAACACATACCCTTTCAACTTTCAGTCACTGGTGCCACTTTCAAACTTTCTCTAAACTACTCATTTCTCACTTAATCCATTTTGATAAATGATAATTTACATTTATTTTGAAAATAGGTTTAAAAAAACACTTTCACACGTCAACTTTTTTTCGTCATTTTTAACTAGATGAAGCCGGTATTTCCTAGCTTACTACCCTGCGAAGAAACACCGAAACAAACTCATGGCTCAAACTCTCTTTTAAAGTCCACACAATAAATATGTGATGGTCAAATCACATGAGAACCATGCAAGTTTGACTGAGATGGTCTTTTGAAAAAAGAACCATACAGATTTGAGTGGACCTGTCTAGTCAGTGCAAGCATTTGTCAGTATTCGCAAAGCTCAACTCAGGACTACTAAGGAGCTCAACGACTTGACGGACAATATCTAGGAAAGGACATTTGGGTAGGCCGCAGAAAATTTTCAAATGGTCAGACATACATTAAGATTACTGAAAAGAAAAGGAAAAAAAAGTAATCCACATAGTCCTCACATTCACACATTCTCATCTCCACATGCAATCTTTTTTTATTCATCTTTTTCTCAAACTAATTTTCTAATCCATACTTAAAATATTACAGATCTTTTAAAATATCCATTATTCCTTAAAAGCATCTATTACCTAAACATTCCAGTCTTAGTGCCTAATTATTATAAACACACTAAATTGGTAATCACAGAAATCAAAACTTTCGTAATTAAAGGCTTTTGAAAACAATAAAATACTCTCTACTTAGGGTATCCAAAACTGGTATGAAAAACTAAAGTTTCACTTGTGTAGTTTATTAAAATATTTAATAGGCACTCTAAATACCGCTAACTTCTTAAAGATCTCGAAATGACCTACTTTCAGTACTATTTTCATCGTAATTAAAATTTACTCTCAATAGGTTATTTAAATTAAAATTAACTTAATTATAACAACTAAATAGATTCTGAAATTAAATAATTTTTTTACTAGAACAAGGTCATACAGCCGCCAGACATGTACTAATATTACAAAGCTTAAGAGTTTGTTTAAATGTGCCAATCTCAGAAACTAGAAACTGGTTTCCGGAGGACATGGTGGAACACGCGGTAAAGGTGTGCCCCGCTTGGGCTGAGCACCACAGTGTCCTCGTGGAGGAGGTCGGCAACATCGATCTTTCGCGCCGGGCTTTGGTACAGGCCATGGTCCGGAGCGAGGAGGAGTGGCAGGCGGTCGCCTCCTTCTGAGAAGCAGTAATGTTAGCAAAGGAGGAGGCCGCATGTGCACGCGAGAGAGCGCGGCCCTGACACCCCAGCCACCGGGATCCCGATCCTGATTTCCGGTCACCGTAGGCGCGGGCTTGCGAGAATGGATAAAGTGAGAAATGAATATATTAGGAGAAATTTGAAAGTGGCGCCAGTGTCTGAAAAGTTGAAAGGGAATCGTTTGTCTTGGTATGGTCATGTGAAGGGGAGGAATGAAACGCATGTTACTAAAAGAGTTATGAGTTTACATGTGGATGGATGGAAAGGGAGAGGGAGACCAAAGAAAAGATGGATGGATTGTGTGAAGAGTGATATGAAAGAAAAGGAAGTTAGTGATAGCATGACGAGTGACAGGGCAGAGTGGAAGAAAAAAACGTGTTGCGCCGACCCCAAATAACACGGAACAAGGGCAGGAAGATGTAGGCGCGGGCTTGCGGACAGTGAGCAATGGGTAGCTCGCCATCCGATCGTCCGGTAACCGTCCAGACCGAGCCCAAGTCGTCGACGGCGAATACTGTTCCACGCGCGCCTCAAGGAGATGTCAGCAAACCGTAGGGGCCCAGCAGGGTCGAAACCTACTGGGACCAAGGGTCTGCTTCTAAAAGGAAGACACGGCCCTGGTATAAAAGGCAACGAAGGAACCGGAGTGTGTTTATAGTCAGTAAAAGTCTGACATACCCTCTCGCTAGCGAGGAATGTCATTGGATTATTTTACCATCGGAAAAAAAAGATACTTAGGTTTGAATTGTTTTTTTTTTAGATTTGGATAGCCTATTTATCGAGGGAAACCGTTGGCCCTAGCTAACAGTCATGTGTCAATCACTTACATACAATATGATTATTTTCTGTATTAGCAACATTAAAATGTTTTTTTTTTCTTATATTCTTTATCATTTATCATTTTACAATTAATTAAAAATTGGACAGCTGATGTACAACGGCGAGTTTAACCCACAATTGTGTTTTCTTACAGAAAACCTTAAAATTTTTGTAAGAAATTTTATATAAGAGAGTTAATCTAAATTAACATAAATCAGATCTCACTTATGACTTAATTTTTTGTACTGACAACTAAAATGGACTACGACTGGTGAAAAAGCGACAACACTGAGGAATACTGATACTTTTAAAATATCTCGCCTGCCCTAGTTATTCCATTTTAACTTCCGAAGAAAGCAACAGCTCACAGAAGTAAATACTGCTATGTTTATATACTTCAACTGGTGTTTATTGACGGTACTGTAATTGTGCTATAATAGCAAATAAAGTATACAGTGTGTGTGTACCCGTTTTATTTCATGACCTTTCCTGCTGGAACAACTAAAAACGATTTTTTTATTTGTTCTTTCCCACTAAGATCACATACATAGGTATATGTATTTTAAAATATATGGGATTGAGAATATAGTGTATGTAATGGCTGACAGCTCTGAGATCTTGGACTATAATAATGACTTATTTCCTTTGCAGACAACAAAGGTCTGTTTAACCTAATAGTAACAATATTCTTATCATATGTTAGTACTTTATGACAGATAAAAACGATGTACGTAACACAAGTGCTGATAAAAGCGGAACATCTTGCCTTCCGGCCACAACACGTAGAATGATCAAACACTCTCAATTTTTAAAAATATGGTTAAGTATCACTCTTGAACTTCGTCATTAAGTACATCATTTCGTTGCTTTCATAACTATAATATATTGTTTATATTATATGCAATTTATTAGTTTATGTATTGTATATATGTAAATACACCACGAACTACCTGCGTATCTTTTTTCTCCTTCTCTATCAAATCCATCCAAAGGTTGTCTGTAAAAAATCGCTTTTAGCGATAAGACCGCCCATTGTGAAACCCTATTAATTTTAAGTTCCTAATGTGATTATATATTAGACTTATGTATAATATAATTATATTTTAGATTTAGTTATTGCAAGGATTATATTGTGCACTGGTTCTTACCCTCGAATGTATTCTCACTCTGTAACTCAAAGGTTTGCTGGAAGAAAACTCATTGTTGAGTTAAGCTCGCCTTTGTACATAAACTGTATTATCTCCCTGTACTATGTATGTTTTTTTTATTTTGTGTACAATAAAGAATTAAGAATTAAGATGTGATTTGTATTTTTGGTGTACAATAAAGAATATCTATCTATACCATGCTAACAGAGTTTTCAAGCGTTATCTCTCTTTTTTAGCGTTGCCTCTTCGTCAAACTTCGCGTTAGATTACGTTAGATGAAGTAACAAGCTTTGAAACTATGCTCGATGTTGACGATAGGCGAGTGGAAAAGAAGCCTCTTAAGTCAAAAAAGTACTTCTAGGTGTGCTCTGGTGTGTTCCGTCTTTTAGCACATCTTCACTTACGGTGGAAAGCGAAGTTGAACGATAAAGATGGTAGTTAAACGCGAGCCTATCAATAATAACAAAAAATGGTTTCACAATACAGAAGAGTTAGACTATACAATATATAGAAAACCTGTAAAAGTTTTTTTTAACTACATTGATACGACTGTATCTATAATTTTTACCTTCGACCTTAAAAATCAAAATACCTATTTTGTAATCACCGTACATCTGGTGCTTGAATCTTTCAGTAAAAGACAATTTCAAGAAGTAAAGCTTCCGCCCCCTTAAACCCTTATAGGGTCACTTTGTTGTCCGTCCGTCTGTCTGTCTATCAAGAACCTTTTTCTCGGGAACGCGTGGAGGTATCGAGTTGAAATTAAAATCAGATACTCAAGTCCCTTGAAGCTGTGAAAAAATCAAACTATCAGTAGCAAACGAAAAAAAAAATCATAGGGTACTTCTTGTTGACCCAGAATCCTGAAATTTGGCATAAAGCAAAGTCTTATAGTACAGTTAAAGGAATAAATCTGAGAACTAAATTTGTTGTTACGTCATAATATTTTTTTTTACGATCCGAAAGTATCTTCGTAACTCAATTTGGGAATGAACTGTTTTTTTAGGTAAGTTTGCACGGAACCCTCAGAGCGCGAGTCCGACTCGTACTTGCACGTTTATATTTAGGATCCCATACCTCAATCAGCAAAAACGGAACAGTTCAGTTTAAAACCTCCAGGTGTTAAACAAAAAATATGAGAGCAGGGAAAAATTCAAAATTAATGCAATCTGGGCCGTTCAAGTTCTGTTTATGGCGCATATTTTGACGCTCGCAAGGAAATTAAAACAAAAGGACACTTCCCGTTAAACTGGAATCCTGAAATTTGGCAAGAAGCAAGGTCTTATAACAAAAGCAAAGGAAACCCGACAATTTTGTTGTTATGCCACAAAACAATTACGTTTTTGGGATTCGGAAAAATCTTTAATATCTACTTGATTCGGGAATCGAAATATTCACACAGAAAAGTTTATATGGAACTCTCGGTTTTTACTAGTGACACTAAATAAACATAATAGTTCAGTCTGTTTAAGAAGAGCCACACATCTTAAAACTGTGTTACAAGTGTCCTTAAGTTACTAGGGCAGCTTAGAGTTCATGGCTATAAAATGTTTGTGGCAACGTATAATATGCGAAATGACAACAGTAAAATATTTCCCCAAACCATGCACTCAAACACCCCACATTGTTTATGCACGCAACATTCTGTTACATTAGAATTCTGGCCACCGCGTACATTCAGTCGCCGCTGTTATTGGCAATGCTGGCTGATTCCGCCATTGTCCTGGTAAATACAATGATCACGGATTCCGAACATTAACGTTTCGAATACGTTGTAATTTTGCAATTAAGAATGTTAATTTTTGGGCTCAATGTGTGTTTTGGTTTTGTAGATTAAGTTAGCGTGTTTTGAAAAGGATTTATGAGAATTTAGTTGAGCTGTTTTTTAAAGAGAACAAAGGCCCTACCATGAGCTTTTTACGCGATCCATTTGACGACCTAAACTGAACTGTTAAAGGGATGAAGCTATATAGGGTGTACAAGTTTTTCCCTCTTTCTCGCTCATACGATTGACACTTACACATGGTAAGGCTCCAGGATACCAGGATTAAAACTGCCTGGGGTTATCTTCTTATCCTATCTTTGTGTCTTTTTTACGGTTCTGTACCTCAAAAGAAAAATACGGAACCCTTAAGGGATCACTTTGTTGTCCGTCTGTCGGTCTGTCTGTCAAGACCCTTTATCTCAGAAACGCGTGGAGGTATCGTGCTGAAATTTAAACCATGTACTCAGATCTGCGGTCCCTTAAAGTTTTGAAAAGATCAAACTTCTGAGTTAACGAATAAAAAAAGATACGGATGTTAAATTTAACGTCACAAAAAATATGTAATTCGAAAAAATCTTCGTTACTCAATTCGGAAATTCAACTATTTTCATAGATAAGTTTGTACGGAACCCTCAGTGCGTGAGTCTGACTCGCACTTGCCCGGTATTTTTTTGATGTGAAATCATCCAATGATTTCTCCCGCTCTAGGGCTGAGCGTGTCAGACTTTTACTGACTAAAACTCACTCTTATGTTCTTTCTTTACTTTGCGTTCCAGGACCCCGGGTTACCCTTTCGGATCAAACCCATGGCCCCAGTAGGCTTTGGACCTGCTGAGCCCTTACGGTTGTGCTGACGAACGCCTCAAGGACATCCTTGAGGAGTTCGTGGAATACTACACGCCGTCGACGACTCGAGCTCAGTCTGGCCCATTACCGGATGGCCGGACTACGAGATACCCATTGCTCGTCATCAGCAAACCCACGCCGACGATAGCTTTAAAAAGTGCCTGGGGTTAAAATGCATTTTATCTCGTTTCATCATGGTAAAATAGCCAGTTTTTTAACATAAAACGCCAAAGGAAGGCATCACAAAACAATTTAACAGACCACAAAACATTTACCTCGTAATTAACATTAATATTATCACTCGCAAAGGGCGCAGATAAACCATTATCACAAAGTCAACACGCGATTTCCAAGAAAAAGACCATCCAAAATTGATATCCCGAATAAAAAGAGAGGTAATCTACGGAGATGGCATTGTGGGCTTTCCGTGGAAAGCAAAGAAAACGAATTTATAACCAACACAAAGGACGTAGATAAGCCGCGAGCGAAAACAATTCGAGATGTTGCGGAGATAACAGTGCCACGGGTTTTTGTTGAGATTTTCAAGTTTCACGCAAAGTGGAAATCTCTATAATCGCCTCGGATTGTGACGGCCGTCGACGAACCAATGGCAATGCAACTAGGCTGATGGATTTTCGCTTTTATTGTGATTATTTTTGGTAAGGCGATGTTGTCATGGAAACTGAATGAATATGCAAGTGCGAGATTTATCCTTGTGGTTTTTTTTTCGGTTGAAAATCATCCAATGACGCGAGGGTGTGTCAGATTTTTACTGACTCAACCACTCCTGTTCCTTCGTTGCCTTGCATAACAGGACCGAGTCTTCCTTCCAGAAGCAGACCCTTGGCCCCAGTAGGCTTCGACCCTGCGGGGCCCCTACGGTTTGCTGACATTTCCTTGAGGCGCCCGTGAAACAGTACGCACCGTCGACGGCGTGAGCTCGGTCCGGACTGTTACCGGACGATCGGACGGCGAGCTACCCATTGCTCGCCGTTCGCAAGCCCGCGCCTACGATGGCCGGAAATCGAGATCGGGATTCCCGCGGCTGGGGTGTGAGGGCCGCGCCCTTGCGCGTGCACGTGCGGCCTCCTCCTATCCTTGTGGGTTTGGTTTCTCAGCTTTATATTTATATATCTCAGGTTTTGATTGGAGCTCTTATTTTTGGAAGAATATTAACCCGATGGTTGGTCCTGGTTATAAAACCTAGATCTTCGACAGGTCGTTATAGGTATTCAGATGGTAGAAAGTCTGACAATCAGTCTATCCAAGGTGTTTCGTGTTACCCAGTAACTGGGTTGTGGAGACCTAATAGGCAGTCGCTTCATGTGTATTCAACTGCATCCGGTTTGATTGGGAACCGCGACAAGCTAGTTAAGAAAATGTTAGGGAGATGCTTAATATGTTTTTTTTTCTTTTCAGTAACTAACACAGTTCTAACTCATGGTTGGCTTTCTCTTGACCGTCGCTTTTTTTTTAGTTTTTACCCGTGGGTACTTGTATTCGGCTCAATAATATACAATTTTTATCCATTTGTTATAGATGTTAGTTATCCTTCGATCTAATAAATAAACAAATATATAATAGGTATATAACTTGATTACACCGTGTGCTATAAATGACGTGAAGCACGTAAAAATAAATTACCAATTAAAACTACAAAACAAGATTTAACCTTATTTTCTGAACTTTACAAAGTTATCGTAACCTAGCGCCCTTTTTAATTTTATATTAGAACTTTTTTACTTAACTTCAAATATATAAAATCTCCATTAACACTTTTCAGAAGTACCAGGGAGCCATGATAAGACGGAGGTCCTGTTAAAAGTCCACTCTGCCGGTCGTCGGGCCTTAACAAGAAAAGTTTGGAGTTCAGTGGACTTTGCGAAGATATTACGATAATACAAACAACAAGTAAGTCCATGATATGAGATGCATTCAGATATAATGACACACTAGCGACAAGTGTAATAAAAAAAGTATAATAAAGTGTTCACTTTAGTATAAAATAATACCTACATTTACATATATTACTCAATCCAGGCAAGTTCGAGTTAGACTCGCGCTCTGAGGGTTCCGTATAAACTTACCCATTAAAACAGTTCAATTCACAAATTGAGTTACGACGATTTTTCTGAATCGCAAAAAAGTTTTTTTTAGTTACGTAACTACAAATTTACTGTTTTCAGATTTTTTCCTATACTTGTGCTATGTGACCTTGCTTCGCGCAAACATGCACCATAAACGAAACATGAACGCCCTTATTTTTAGATAGCGTTGACTAAGAAGTTTGATTTTTTCACTGTCATGTCACAGTCCTAAGTATTTGATAATAATTTCAGCTCAATACCTCCACACGTTCTTGACAAAAAGGGTCTTGACAGACGGCCAGACCAATTGCAAGACAGGTTTCTGTTATTGCTGACTGAGGTACAGAACTCAATCCTCAAAACCGTAGGGGCGCAGCAGGGACGAAGCGTATTGAGGCCATGGCAAAAAATCCTTGATCCTGGAACGCAAGGCAAAGAAGGAACATAGGAGTGGGTTTTTGTCAGTAAAAATCTCCTTCCTTGAGGAGTGGCTGGAAAAGCAACACGGCGTCTTTACCTTCCGCATGATGCAGGTCCTCACCGGACATGGTAAGTTCAAGAGGTTCCTGGACCGAATTCGTGCGGAAGAAACGCCCGGGTGTCACCATTGCGTGGACCGCCCGGTGGACACGGTGGAGCATAAGGTAGAGGTGTACCGCCGTGGTGTCCTCGTGGGGGCGATCGGCAGCAGCGATTTCTCGCGCCGGACCTTGGTTCAGGCCATGGTCCGGAGCGAAGAAGAGTGGCAGGCGGTCGTCTCCTTCTGCGAAACAGTAATGGTAGCAAACGAGGAGGCCGCACGTCCACGCGCGAGGCAATGGCTCCCGCGCCCCAGCCACTGGGATTCCGATCTCGATTTCCGACCACCGTAGGCACGGGTTTGCAGACGGCGAGCACTGGGTCGGGGTCTGGAGGTCTGGGGCCCAGCAGGGTCGAAGCCTACTGGAGCCAAGGGTCTGTTACTAAAAGGAAGACTCGGCCCTGATATTAAAAACAACGAAGGAACAGGAGTGAGTTTTTAATCTGTAAAAGTCTGACACTTTCTCCCGCTCCGCCGGATGATTTTACCAACGAAAAAAAAAGTCAGTAAACCTGCGCGGGATGTCATTGATTGATTTTGCACCTAAAAAAATGTACAGAACCCTAAAAACAGCATGAAAAGCCCATGATTACTCTAAAGCTTTAAATATTTCCATACAAGCAAAATGTAAAGCAAGCATCCGCTATTTGTCACGTGAGAAAAGTTTAAAGACTTGTTCACACACCCGGAGTAAGTGAGATAAGTTTCAAGCGTTCCTGGACTCCCGGTGTCAACTTATTTGCATTCGTGTTTCACTTGACGCGTGTGGATAAGTTCTAAGTGGGTCTTAGTATTAGTGTTACTTCGGATTGTAAGTTTGAAATGGTAGCTATAGACTAGTACGACAATGCATTTAGGACGCGGTTGCGTTTACTGCGGTTCCGTCGCGTATCAACAATATTTGTTGAGGCTCGCACTGACAGTATTGACGCTGTGCTTCGAAAAAAAGCAGCTTCACTGCTGAACAGGTTCCCTGGCAGACCCCAATAGCATTCGGTAATTCCGTGATTTACTCGAATATTTCACAAAACTTGTTTAAGGAAATATGTGTTTTAAACTCTTAAGTTTTTGAAAAAAATTGTTGCCATTCAGAATTTTCATTAAATTTGTAAGGCTTCTATTGTTTTTTTTTTTTGACTTTTAAAATTTTTGAGTATGTTATGAAGTATCAAAGTTCATGCAAAATATGAGATTTTCAGAGGTCTTTACTAGATTAGTTTTATACTTTACAAATTGATTTCTATAGAAGCCTAGATAATATCTACAAGATACTGTGTTTCCAAAATGTCTAATTGTTGAATATCAAGCTCCAGGTTTGCTGCTGGTGGTCTTGACTACGTAATAAAAATGCTTGATTCGGTTTTTTTATAAGACTGTATTAACGTAGGTATGCTTAGTAACAAATTCTGAGACAACCGATATAACGTGTGCGTACGCGCAAGGTGTGAGGTGAGGTGTGTGGTGGCGAGCGAGTGAGTGGAGAGGGGACGTCCACGACTGCGATGTGGTGTGTGGCCCGATGTGACGTCAGAAACACTAATGAAAAATGTGTAATAACGTCATAATCGTGTAAGAGCGGTAATATGAAAAACAGTGAAAATGTATGTCGAATTGCATGCCCTTAAAGAACCACGGTCATCACCATCAACAGTACCAGACCACAGATTCCAGCAGGTCATTTCTCTCCATAGCTGTACGCATAAAAAATATACATCAAAGCTTAAATTAAAAAACTAGGAATATATAATTGATTACCATTTTTCTATCCCAAATGGTTAATATCTATTTCATAAACAGCTCATATCACACGACTATCGCTACATTCCCAGTCATAGCACTTGTTTCAATCGAGTGCAGAGCAAACGCCCGCAGGCGTCGGATCCCGACTGTCGTGCCAACTGCCAACTGTAACTGCTGCCTTGGTATGTTCCAACAATAATGAAAATATTATCACTTTGTATCTTGAAAGTAGTATAATGTTAGACTTTTTATTTTATTTTTTTCCTATTCAACGTGTCAATGCTGCCAGTATTCTGGCCACGTATATAATAATTTTTTCAAGAGACTTCCTCGAAAACTGACTCTTATCGCACTACTGTTAGGTTCAACATGCTATGTAGGTATATCACCCTCGGTTTTTTTTTATTTCCTATTTCGTCACAGTCGACGGTTATATTTTTTTTTTTTTTTTAAGTAAAGAGGCTGAATTTTTTTAGGTTTAATATTATAAAATTTAAATTGTGTTTATGAACAGAATATCACAAATAAAATTGGCTATTTACACGATAATTTGGTTATTACCAACAAATTAACAATTATCGGTGTTCTAAATTCAAATATACTTCGAGATTGGTCCCATTTTTTTCAAAATCAAGTTCTGATGATGAAATTCATGAGGAATCGAGGGAACTTTTCAAATATTATAGGCAACCATATAGTGATTTTGGTATTTTCATCGAGAACTTAAGCATTTAGTCAAAAAGTAACTTTTAATGAAGTGGAACTAATGAAAAAGACCAGAAATGGTCAACGGAACTTCATACTCACATAGATATCACAATGAAGATAGTTAAGCGACTATGACAATACAAATAAATCAATGGTTCTGAATAGTTACGTTGAAAATGGTATCATCGATGTGATCTAATGATGATGATGATGGAGCCGGAAGGTAGGCACTGGAACTCCGTAATTAATCAATGTATCCTAGCCGTGTTTGGGCTTATAACAATTGTCATGAGATGCACTTTGGCTATAAGGTACTATCGAACTGATCTGATGATGGAAACAAAAAAACTTTTTCCAAAAAAAAACCGACTTTACTAAAAGGATCAAAGTAACTTTAATTTCGGAATTCGGTGTTTAATAAGAAACAAACAACAACGAAAAACACCGACTTCCGAAATTAAAGTTATTTTGATTTTTTGACTGTCGGTTATTTTTTTATTTTTTTGTAAAAACTTTTTTATACATTGTAATTGTGTGTAACTTGATATATTACTTAGGCTTTGTTTCATCGCAAGCGGTTGACTATATCAAAAGATATACTACATTCATTGACTGTTAGTCGGTACGAAGTTCGCCAGGTCAGCTAGTAAATATATCATAAACACGACATCTTACTATTTGAAGAGTTGATGCCAAGCAGTCGCAATGTGTGACATCTAACTTATAATCGCCGCCACGAATTTGGTCGTTATAATATCCGAAACTTAACTTGCGATAAGACACAGATATACGAATAATTGGACAAATATCAAATATACTACGAGTCTTTCCAAAGGAAGCAGTGGTGGCCGAGTGGTAACGGCTCCGACTTACGAGTTGTAGGTCGCGGGTTCAAACCCAGCCAGGCGCATTACTTTGTGCAATTTATTTCATCATCTCTGCTCTCAAAACGGTGAAGGAAAACATCGTGAGGAAACCGGCATGTCCTAGAACAAAAAATTCGAAGACATGTGACATTCACCAACCCGCACTGGGCCCGCGTGGTGGATTACGGCCCATTCCCTCTCCTAGAGAGGAGGCCTGAGTCCCAGCAGTGGGAACATTGAAAGGCTGATCATGCTCATGCTTTCCAAAGGGCATAAAGACCATTTTGTAGAAATCGACTTTTTATTTATTTATTATTATTTATTTATTTAATTTATGTACACTTAAAAATTAAAAGAACAAAAGCAGAAAGAGAAGAGAAGAGCACAAAGATACTGCTTATTTCAAATGAAATTTCTTTTTGATACTCTTTTAAGCAGGTTCACGCTTTTTCGATTTATGAAAATTGTCACGCTATTAATTGGAGCGAGAGGGCGTGTCAGACTTTTACTGACTAAAACTACACCTACCTGTGTCCTACAGTTGCCCTTTGCGTTCGAGGACTATTTCCCATTTGTCATAACCATGTGACCAAAGTACTAGGAAAGCATAAATAAGTATGTAGTGCCCGATCCAGTACTACCCACATCTGTTACAAGTTAGTGTTACCACTGTTGCGCAGTTATCTCGCAACATATTGTGACGTTAGTATTAGTTCAGCCAGCTCTATTAGACACGAGTTAGGCTACCACTTTCCTATCTTGAACAAACAATGATAAAGTATTGTTTCGGAAAGTGTTCAAGAACGATTTTTAAGTGAAGACAATCTCTCTCTAACAACTTAATGTTATCATCATCTAATGACTTCTCCCGGTTTAGGGTGAAACAAGAGGGCGTGTCAGACCCCCATCTGTGTCCTTCAGCTGCCCTCTGTGAGGCCCGGTCACTTTTTTAAGCGTTCCCATAGCTCTAGTAGGTATCGACCCTACTAAGCCCCTTCAGTTTTGCTGACATGTCTTTGAGGTGCTCGTAGGACACTATGCACTGACTTGGGTCTAGTCCTTCTACTGCTGAACATAGGTCTCCCTATATTGCGATGCCTACCTCGCCAGGGTTAAACTTACGATGAAAACCATGCTGTCTTTCTATTGTGTCGCTGGACTACATCTTGAGTAAGTGAACGCATCCACGATACAGGATTGGGCATACTAGCAACGCCCGGCTGTTGCCTTTGCGCGGACCGCCTGCGCGGATACGGTGTAGCACACGGTAGAGGTTTGGCCCCCTTTGGCGGAGTACCACAGAGTTACCGTGTGGGTAATCGGCGGCTGTGACCTCTCGTACCGAGCCTTGATTCAGATGGACCATTGTCCAGGACGAAGAGGAATGACAGGCGGTCGCCTCCTTCTGCGAAGCAGTAAGTTTCGCTAGTACGAAGGTAACGGCCGCACGCGTGAGGGAACGGACATCGGCGACTCCGGCCCTTTTTTTAGGTGGGAAAATCATCTAATGACAAATCCCGCTCTTGGTCAGTGCGGGAGATAGTGTCAGACTTTTACTGAATAAAAGCCCACTCCTGTTCCTTCTTGGCCTTCGTCCCAGGGCCCCGAGTTTCGTTTTCACACTACCCATGGCACCAATAGGCTTCGACCCTACTGGGCCCTTACGACTTGCTGACATCTCTCTGAGGCGCGCGTGGAACGATACACGCCGTCAACGACTTGGTCGCTCCGGTCCGGACGGTTACTGGACGGTCGGACGGCAAGCTACCCATTGCTCGCCGTCCGCAAGCCCGTGCCTACGGTGTTCGGAAATCGGGATCGGAATCCCGGCGGTGACTCGGGCGTGAAGACCGTTGAATCACGCGATCGGCCACCTCCCTTGCTAGCATTACTGCTTCGCAGAAGGTGGCGACCGCTTGCCACTCCTCCTCGCTCCGGACCATGCCCGGCCCTGACATCTAAGCCACGGTAAGCGCGAGTTTTCGGATGACTGGAGGTGTAATAGATCACCCGTCTATGTAATAGGTGCTCAGCTGCTGACCGGTAGTCGAATAAAGTGTGTATAAACACTTCTGCAAAGTTCACAACACAATGAACACGTAAATAACACCATATTTCACGTTAATCCATATTTCACACGAGCTTATTAAAATAAATCCATTAAAATTTAAATATTATTAAATCGCTTCAATACTTAAAACTATGTAAATGAGATAAATTGTAATAAATGCTACGTTTTCCATGAACAATTGACATTGCAGAAACCAATTCATAACGATCGAAGCGAACGATTCGTTTTAATCGGATAGATATACATTCTCTTATGAATAATGTATAAGTTGATATTGCGAAAAATGTCCGCCGTTGTAGAGGAGAGTCCTTAAAAAACACCGCTTACAGTTTTCAAAATTTATAAAAATACACCGCACTGTATTACACAAAATAAATAATAGCATAGTCGGCCTTATAATGTTCCCACTGCTGGGACTCAAGCCTCCTCTCTAGCAGAGGGAATGGGCCGCAATCCACCACGCAGGCCTAGTGCGGGTTGGTGGATGTCACATGTCTTCGAATTTTTGGTTCTAGGACATGCCGGTTTCACCGTTTTGAGAGCAGTGGTGATGAAATAAATGAAACAAAGTAATGCGCCTGGCTGGGTTTGAACCCGCGACCTACTACTCGCAAGTCGGGGCCGTTACCACTGCTCTAAATAATGATGAAAAATAAATAATGAAGAACCTAACTAGATGTGCCAACAGTTTCACCGCGAGATATTTGCAAACCGATCCTTAATTTAGAGAAAAAAAAATTGTTCATATCTCTCATAATAGCTAAATCGACCTTTTCTATTTTATTTATTTTTAAAGAAAACTTACAGGCTAATAACAATTATATATATATATATATATTTTTTTTTTTCATTAATGATGGCCTTGCTTCTGTAAGATCTACAATAATTATTATATTGCTACCATATTATGAGCGTAGGAGTTCAATGGTGTGGACCAACTTGTTTATTCAATACTTTATATTCTATGCTACAAATTAAATCAATCCACTGACCATCTTATACAATTTTTTAGATTCTTTAGCGTTGGTACAGTGTTACTGCACTTTTAACCCCTGTACATTACTAAATGTACATTAGTTTACACACCGGACCACCACTTTTCTTAACTAATATATAATTAAGACCTGTTGTAGCCGAGTTGTAACGGCCTTGCCTTACGAGTTGTTGTAGATCACTGATTAAACCAAGCCACGCGCATTACTTTGTATAATTTATTTCATCATTACTGCTCTCAAAATGGAGAAGGAAAATATCGTGAGGAAACTGGCGTGCCCTAAAACCAAAAATTCGAAGACATAAGACATCTACTAAGGTGCACTGAGCCCGTGTGGTGGCTTACAGCCCATTCCGTCTCCTAGAGAGGAAGCGTGAGCCCCAGCTGAGGGAACATTATAAGGCTGATTATGCTATGCTACATTATATACTAGCGGGGCGCCCTGACTTCGCACGAGCTCCAGCACGAGCTGATACCACCGCAACCGCATAGCGGTTGCGGTGGTATCAGTATTTTTTTTTTATTATCCCTGCATTTTAAATCTACACTAATGTTACAAAGAGGTAATGTTTGTTTTTTAATTTGTAGGAGGTAATCTCCAAAAGTACTGGTCCGATTGCTAAAATTTTTATACCGATCGAAAGCTACTTTATTCTTGAGTGACATAGGCTATGTTTGTATTTAAGGTACTTAATTGAATAAGGGTTGAGTCTGTATTGCTTAAAATTGCTTCGTAAATAACGCATTGTTTCTCGTAAAAAGTAAAAGAAAAAAATGGTAATTGTGGGTTATCTCTAAGAGATAGTTCTCATAACACATGCTCTGTTTTGCTTGGAACTAGAGCGCGTTGTGTGATATTTGTGGAATATTATTATATTATATTATTATTATCTATTTAATTAACCTTTCGAATGCCGTTATTAGAGACAAATAGAAAGGCAATGAGAGAGCGCCGGCGTTCGCTTGGGGTTTAATGAATTAAGGAGTATAATACTGTAGTACACTATTTTGATCTATCTCGTAGAGTTCAGCCAACGTTTGCAACGTAAGCGCAAAAAAAAAAGTGTTTATTACGACATACCATTAGAAACCTCTAAAATCAGTGTTTCTAAAAATTATCAGTGTTTCTCTACTATATTGTGCATTTATTATACATATTAACCTTCCTCTTGAATCACTCTTTCCATTAAAAAAACTGCATCAAAATCCTTTGCGTAGTTTTAAAGATCTAAGCGTACATGTGGACAGACAGCGAGAAACTACTTTGTTTTTATACTATACTAGCTGACTCGGCGAACTTCGTATCGCCTATTAATGTGATAAATGAAGAACCGCTCGACCGATTTTATGCAAACTTCACATAAACCATCTACTAAATAGTCCGAACAAAGCCTAAACATTTGGTTTGGATAGGTGAGCCCGTTCTTGAGTTATAAAATTACAACGAAAAGTGGCATTGATTTTTATATATACAGACTAGCGACCCGCCTCGACTTCTCACGGGTGCAATAATGTAATAAATGAAGAACCGCTCGACCGATTTTGTGCAAATTTCACATAAACCCAGAACAAAGCCTTAACATTTGGTTTGGATAGGTGAGCCCGTTCTTGAGTTATAAAATTACAACGAAAAGTGGCATTGATTTTATATAAATATATATATGTATTTACTAATGCTGTATCATAAAAAAATTAAAAAAAAAAAAATTACCTAAAATTGAAAAAAAAATTTAGGGGTGGATTACCCTTAACATTTAGGGGGATAAAAAATAGATGTTGTCCGATTCTCAGACCTACCCAATATGCACACAAAATTTCATGAGAATCGGGAAAGCCGTTTCAGAGGAGTTTAACCACAAACACCGCGATACGAGAATTTTATATATTAGAAGATACTATATAGTGATAGTTTTAAGTGAAGCCAGAAACTGAGGAAATAACGCTTATTTCCAATGACATGGTATGGCAGAGTAATCGAATACAATTATTAAAATTATAGCAAGCAATTATAGCAACAATGTAATAATCAACCATTCAATTAATAATAAATGAAAATTATAAACCATCCAATTTACAAACCAATTTTTACGCTGTATCGAACTTTCAAGAGAGCTTGAAATTAAAAATTCATAATGATGTTTCAATATCGAAAATCAGATGTGATTATAAATGAATTACACCATGATTCCGTACAAATCTGGCGTATACTGTTCGTTCGCAGAATATCTTGTATTATTTTAAAATTACAGATAAATTATGTAAAAGACTTTTCGTAGAACACCCCCAGTATTTGGAAATCTAATCAATTCACTTCGTCGAACCTCGTGTCATGTTTTATGATTGATTGTTGCTATTTTAGCTTCAACCCTTACACGAGGATATCAAAATTAAGGTCATCTTCGTAGGAGCTAAACAAATAAGATCAAGAAGGTAATAAATAACCCTCAATAATTCCTGGTTTGCGTCAGGCCCTGATTCAGATTATGACCTGGAGTGAAAGGGAATGCGATGCGGTTGCCTTCATCTGCAAAGCAGTAAGCTAGCGAAGGAGATATCCGACGGACATCCTCACGCTCCAGCCACTGCGACAGAAGTCGTCCCGGACGTCAGTAGTCTTGCGGAGAGCAAGCAATAGGTAGCTCACCGTCTGGCCGTCAGATAAAGATCAAACCCGTGTCGTCGACGGCATATAGTTTTCCACGCTTGCCTCAAAAAGATGTCAGCAAAACCATAGAGGCCTAGCAGAGCCGGTGCCTGCTAGAGCCACGGGGAATTTCCAAAAGAGAACCGTAGTCGTAGAACGCAAAAGGCAACTGAAGGGTCACTAGTGAGTTTTTCTGGAACGCCCTCTCGTTCACCTTTCAGTGGGAGAAGTCATTGGATGAATTTCCACCAGAAAAAAATCATGTCTTGGTTTTCCACCTCACAATATCTATCTTTGAAATGATTACTCATTTCAGTACCTTTCGATTTCAATAGTCATTATAGTTCAAGAGTAAGATGTATCTTCAGTGAAAGTTACTTCTAAACTTGAACACTAGGAATGTAGGTTTAAAACCCAAGTTAGACAGAAACTCAGACACATTAACTGACGTGTGAAACTAATAGTTTTAGCCTCACTTTCAAAGCTGGTATATTTGAAAAGGATGGAAATATATTACCTACCTTTTCGTTCGTAAATCTGAATGCACTAATCAATTTGGAAAGGACTCCAATCAGTGCCTTTCAAAGTCTTGACGATATCGCTAAATAAACATCGATGCGGATAAAATGGGAGTATAAAGCGATGCGGAATAAGCGGGATGGGTTTCCCCCGTCCACTCGCGGTGGGATTATCCCCCGGGATTTTAAATCCCGCGACGGCTGAATCCCCGCTGCCCACATGAAATACGGCTTCCACGAGTTTCCAATAAATGATTGGTCATAATTGGAGAGCTCATTACTTTGCAGTCGGTGTGTGAATAGTTTATAATGCACTTCGTTGATTTTTATTTTGTGGGAGCAGTGAAAAATCTTGCTAAGTATTTCTTTTGTGGTAAGGGTACGGAACGTATTTTATCTTAGCGTCTACTACTTGATACAATGAGCTGTTTTAATAGACACATTAAAATATTGTCAATAATAAATCAATTGACATCAAAAAAGCTGAAAGTAAATTTTCCTTCCAGCGTAAAATTCGGAACTACTACTTGAAGTCCTCGCAACCTTAGTTCGGTCTTCGTCATAATTGTTATATTTTAAGTTCTCTTAATTACAATGATTTCATATTTATCATAGTATTTATTAGTTTATTAAATGTTAGCATATATACGTATTTTGTTATTATAAGCCTCTTAATTTAATGATACTAAATTCTATTTCAAATATCTGTTATTTATTTATTGTGCATACCTACCACAGTGTTGTTTTTTTAACCCGATGGTTGACTGGTAGAGAATGCCTTGTGGCATTAAGTCCGCCTATGTACCACCACTGTGTATGAAATTTGAATAAATAAATAAATTATTGACCTTAATTGTTAAAATAATTAATATTTAAAATATAATATGTATGTGTGTGTAATAATATGTATGTAATATGTATCTATAATCTGTATGTGTATGTTTTAATTGATATGTAAATGGTACACCACGAACTACCTAGGTAGGTAACTTTTCTCTTTTCTCTGTCAAATGCATCCAAAAGTTGTCTGTAAAAAATCGGACGGAGCGGGGAGATAATGTCAGACTTTTACTACTCCTGCAATCCTACCAGGGCTGAGTCTTCCTTTCATAAGCAGACCCTTGACCCCAGTAGGCTTCGACCCTGCTGGGCCCCTGCAGTTTGCTGACTTCTCCTTGAGGCGCGCGTAGGCGCCGTCGACGACTTGAGCTCGATTCGGACGATTACCGGACTGTCGGACGGCGAGCTACCCATTGCTCGCCGTCCGCAAGCCCACTCCTATGGTGACTGTAAATCGGGACCGGAATCCCGATTCGACGTCTGGGGCGCGAGGGCCATTGCCTCACAGGTGCACGTGCGCGTACGTTCCTCCTTTGCTTGCATTATTGATTCGCAGAAGGATGCGAATGCCAGTCCTGCTCACTCCAGAACATGGCCTGTACTAAGCCCTAGCGCGAGAGATTGCCGCCGCCGATCGCCCCCACGAGGACACGGCGGTGCTCTGCCCAGGCGGGGCACACCTCCACCGAGTGCTCCACCGTGTGCTCCACCGTGTAATTCGGGCGGTCCACATAATGGTGATACCCGGGCGTTTCTTCCACACGAATCCGGTACAGGAACCTTCCGAACTTACCATGTTCCTCATCGGACATGGTAAGTTCGGGAGGCTGCGACATACGTAGGGAAGGACGCCGTGAGGTCTTTCCAGCCACGCCTCAAAGAGGGGACTTACCGCCATAATTATGGCGTGCCCAATACTAGCTGACTTGGCGAATTTCGTACCGCCTAAGAGTAATGACGCCATCTATTGGCATTACCAGAACAGCATAATTCATTTTATAATGAGTCTGTAGTCAATTGGACCCGCTCGATTTGTGTCCGCGGGATCACTTGACCCAGTCCCATTTTGAAGGGGTCGATTGGACCCACTTCCCAATTTTATTAGAAGTACAGTCTCGGAAGAAAGTCGAATCTTTTAGTTTTATTTTATGACTTAAAATATGTAATACAATTATATAATATTACTGAGAATATATATTTTTTATTTATTCAATTACGTATTTACACTTACGCTCCACACTTATCTTAAAATTTTTAACGAACGCTAAAACTAAATATTTTTTTTACTGTAATAATACCTAAATGAAGTGCACGAGCACTGCTAATTTCAAGGTCAGGCTTAAGTGCCTTTTACGGATTACCTGCTCGGGTCAGCCAATCATAGGCCTGCTTTCTTTGAATGTAGGGAAGCGCTTTTGTCCGTTTGCTCCAGACTTCCGCCAATAACAAGTAAGGAACTTATCTTTCTATTGTTTATTTTAAAGTGTTGACATGAGTGCATAATTTATTCTAATGAGTACTGCATTAGGTGTGTACTTAGAGTGAAGGTTGTGGTTAAAAAATTGTGATATTTTACGTGAACTATTGGTGAGTAGACTTTTTACTTTTATATTTATTAGGTTGGTAACAAAATCATCAATCTCAGAATCACTAGACTTTTTATTATAATATTGTTTTAATTCTTAATCAATTTTAAATTAAAATTAGCTCGAGATCACCCATTATTATAATTGTGAGCTTTTTACTCACAGGAACAATTACGAATCTGATTATTACCCTTTTAATATTAGTTCCTTACCTATGAATATGTCTTGGAATTATTCTACTTCTGTAATAACTTTGTACTGGTTTCTTTAAGTTTTGTATTTTCTAATACAAAACACCGGTATATGTAATATCGGTGTATTTATAACCTTTTGTATGAAATCTAAGAAAAATCGCATTATTTTGGCATATAATGTGTTCTAAAAAAGGTATGCAATATTGATGCCATATAAAAACTTTCAATTTTATTTGTAAGAAGAAAGTTGTAGGTATAAGGTTATTGGTATTTCTCACCTATGTCGGAAATCCTATTATGAAAAAACACTTTTTTATTAAATTTCATCGTTATAAATACAGCATATAAAATACCGAACACTGAGAAACAAAGCCTTTAATGTAAAGTTTTTTCGAACTTTTCAAATAAGTACGAAGATGACATAGTTCAAAGTAACGCATTTGATAGGTAAGGACGTATTATAAATTAGTATGTTACATAAAACTTCATACTATAGGTATATTTTTTCTGCTTTCAGTAGTAATAATGAATGAAAATTTGCCATCAACTTCACAAGGATTCTCATCAATGTATGTTGGTTCAACGACACGGGGAGGTAAAAAGCTATTTAGGGCTGGTTATGAATACACTATAAAAAGAAAAAACAAAGATGGAACCTTTTTGTGGCGGTGTACAGAAAAGAAGATTTGTTTTGCAACTCTGAAGACCGATCTTGAGATGCGAATATTAAATGAAACTGAACATTCCCATGAAAACCTGAGTTTACAAGAAAGTAAAATAAAAATTCAAATGGATAAGTGCTCTCAAGCCGTTCAAAAAGATTTGTCTGTTCCAATTTCTAAGATATTTGAAGAAAGCATGGATACTCTCAAAGACCAGGGCACGAATCCGGTAAACAATTTACCTGTTTTTGAAAATGTGAAGAAAACGCTGTATAAAAAAAGAAATCAATCTATTGGTGCAAAAAAAGTTACATTTGGCAAAGCAACTGATATTGAAATACCTGAAAAATATAAGTTTTTGCTATTTGCTGACTACAGCTATGGTAAAAATCGTATCCTAGTCTTTGGCGATGAGAAAATGAAAAAGTATTTAAGATTTGGTAAGCGATTCTTTATTGATGGCACCTTCAAAATTTGCCCAATAGTATTCTACCAGCTTTTCACGGTGCATGTAGATATAGGTAGTAATGATGATTATAACAATGTTGTTCCGGTCTTGTATGCCTTGTTACCTGACAAGAAGATGTCCACTTACGAACTTTTATTTGAAATTATAAAAAGTCAAATACCTGAATGGGAGCCAAATCATGTATCAATGGATTTTGAAGTTCCAGCTATTCAAGCGCTGAAAAATACTTTCCCAGAAGTGAAAATAACGGGGTGTTTCTTTCACTTTTGTAGAAGTCTGTGGCGTAAAGCAAAAGAACTGGGTATATCTAAAACCCTTACGGGTAGGATGCATGTAAAACTTTGTGCTGCTATGTCGCATCTTCCTCCAGAATCTATTGATGAAGGTTGGCTTTACATCATGGGAGAAAGTTCAGCTAACGACAACATCATAAAATTCAACGATTATTATGTTAAGACCTGGTTGGAAAATTCTACACTAGCAAATACTTGGAGCACTTATCAAGAATTGCACAAAACAAATAACACCGTGGAAGTATGGAACAACCATATTAAGAAATATGTTAAAGTTAAGCCAAATATCGCTCAACTTCTAGAGGGATTGAGTAAGGATGTGGCTTATTATTCAACTGCGGTGGAATCTCCTTACGGTATCAAAATATCAAAGCGGCTGTCTGAAACCAAAGAAAGAAAAAATAAGATTGATTATGCTGTAGGTGAACTACTCAGCGGCCAGATCACCGTAGGTCATTGTTTAGAAAAATTGAAATTTTAATCAAGTGAGACTGATTTACTATTTTTAAATAATATTTTATGGCAATACGAACGTTACCTTTTTTTTACTATTGTTGATATTTTAGATGTTTTAAATGTTGATTTATATAATTACAAATTGTAGTTTTTATGGCTGTGATTTATAAATAGATAGTAACTAAGGGTTATTTTTTGATAATAGGTACTAAATAAGATGACCAAAAAAGTTGTGCTGGGGTAAATACCTGATTTTTTAATGTGATTTTTATACATGTTTTGATATAGTAAGTAGTATTATTGTTATTGATTGTTATAGTTGATTATTACAACTACTACGTTGATTTTAACTTTGTAATGTGTTTTTAATTGTTATACATATTTTTTTATAGTAAGTAGTATAGTTATTGTTGATTGTTACAGTTGATTAATACAATTACTGCGTTCATTTTAACTTTTTTAATGTTTATTTCGATTTTACTTATATGTACAACCTAATTTAAAAAGATTTTAGAATTTGATTGAGAATAAACGTTTAAATCTAACTGAATTGCGTTTTATTATATTTTGACTTACCACCTTTGCGCTTGACTGTATCCACTAGTAGCTTTAAACAATGGATATTTTTTTAAATTTGAATGTGGGTCCATATGACCAATGAAAATACAGAAAATAAATTGTGTGGTCAAGTGGACCCGCGGCACCAAAATCGAGCGGGTCCAATCTACCACAGACTCAATGACATTTTAATTAGAGATGGCGTAATATTTGGATTTTTTTCCATTTTTTCTCACCGTTTAAACCATGGACTATCACAAATATTTCAATACCTATATTAGCTAAATCAAATCAGCCATTCTCAAGTTTTAGCGAGACTAACGAACAGCTATTCATTTTTATATGTATATATAGCTAGATAATTTATTGAAAGGATGCTATTTCAGAATCTGTTTAATCACACGAATACAACAAATTAATCTAGTTATGGTCACAGCAGGTTTATTATATTTTCAAGACAATCAAGTCATAATGAGTTTTTTACAACAATAGGTATAACAAATACAAAGTTGATGAAAAATCTACGAAGCTTTGTATATACTTTGAAACAGATTTCTAACGTTCCTAATGTTTTGACTAAATCGTAGATACTAAGGTTGAGATTAAATCGTAGATACTAGGGCGTCAGGTTCTCAAAGAACTAACTCCAGCACATAGCCTGCATTATGAAGGCTTTACAAGCCAAGTTCCACACTTAACTCGGTCCACTCAGTTTCATGGGCGCGCAACAAGTGCTTTCCATAATTGAACACACCTGCTCTGCTGTTGTTATGTGCCCCTGGTACTTCAATGTATTGTTCTGATGATTTTTCTATTAGTCCTTCGTTCGATTTTATTGCAGTTGTTGAATTTGCATGTTTTGATTTGAAAATTCTAAAATACAGGTTGGCTTGGTTTTGCCTCAGGTTTCTGAACATTCAAAACCTTTAGTCGCACGTCTTCGGTCGCTGAATAATTTTGCATGAACATAAATCGCATAGCATAATCAGCCTTATAAAATAATGTTCCCACAACTGGGACTCAAGCTTTTTTCAGGAGAGAGAATGGGCTGTAATCAAACGCATAGCCCCAGGGCGGATTTGCGAATGTCTCATGTCTGCGAATTTTTGATTCTAGGACATACCGGTTTCCTCACGATGTTTTTCTTCACCATTCTGAGAGCAGTATTGATAAAATAAATTACACGAAGTAATACGTCACATATATATAACTCTTAAATTGGTGTAGGATACCTCCTACAAGGTAAACCGATGACCTGATAAAGGTTGCGGGAATCCGATGGATGCGAGACGCACAGGACCATTCTTTGTGGCGGCGCTTGGGGAGGCATATTTTCAACAGTGGACGTCTATCGGCTGAAATGATGATAATGAGTTGGGGTAGTTATATACCACTGAGCCATTACTTGTCATCATTCACCATTTTCTGTGACAAACTTTAAAGCGATAATTTTTGTCGAAAATGTTCCAAAACTGTCTTACAAGAGGATGTGCACATCAAGCATTAAATGTACTCGATAAACCGACATTGAGGCCTTAAAATCCCAATTTAATGACAGCAAAGAACAGTTAAGTCGAGCAGATTGAATCCAAAACTAACCGACTGTTAAAAACGACAAAAGAAACCCTTCAAAGGACCAATTTAATCACACAACATTCACTCTTGCTAGAAATTTTAAGTAATCTCTCTTTGTTACTTCTATATCCGTATATAACCGGGAACTTGATAGGATATCGAACAAATGTTCTCTCGCTACCCGGACAAATTGCCCAGCTTACCCGGCTGGAGTGGATCTATTATGTGATGTTTTGCTGTTGCGTTTATCACGGCTAGTGGATATTATTTTGTGAAAACACTTAGGGAAGTGATCAATTTGAGCAAATAAAAACTGGGCAAGTGCGAGTCGGACTCGCGCACTGAGGGTTCCGTACAAACTTGAAAGGTAAATTGCGGTTTAGGATTTATGAGGTATTAAAAAAAAAACTACTTACTAGATCCCGTTCAAAACAATTTTCGGTGGAAGTTTGCATGGTACATCATATAATATTTGGGTTTTATCATTTTCTTATTTTAGAAGTTACAGGGGCGGGACACACACTTTACCACTTTGGAAGTGTCTCTCGCACAAAATATTCAGTTTAGAAAAAAATTATTGAAACCTCAATATCATTTTTGAAGACCTATCCATAGATACCCCAGACGTATGTGTTTGATGAAAAAAAAATTGTAGTAAAGTATGGAGAAACCCCAAAATTTATTGTTTTTTTTTCAGAAAAAAGGGGTTGTGACATACGGACGGACAGCCAGACACACATGACGAACACAAACGAACACATGATGATGTCGGGGTTATATGAACGAAATTATTCAACCATTTTAGTCACATAGCTTTAACAAAATTGATCTCTTTTTTTCGGGTCTCACCAAGCACGTTTGCTGCTTAGCATACTATGCTGAAACCTTCGGAGCGTAGGGAAATAACAAATTCCTCAGCTGGACTGAAGCCAAGTTGTACAGTGGCCAGTTTTTAGATTACCACAGTAGGCTAATTTAAAATCTAGCAATGTTTCTGGTAGGTAATTTTTTTTCTTTTTTGAACAAAACATCTTACAGAAACATCTTTTCGTCATCTCAGACGACATACATCCACTGGTAGACCGAGGTCTTTCTCCAAACGATTCTATATCAACCAGTCCAGTGATATTCGTATCCAGCGGACTCCACAGCATCCTCTATGATCACGATCATCATTATTATCATCATCCTTGCTTTTTGTGTCATGTTCCTTAGGGTCGATGCAACACGTTTCTTTCTATCACTGATTCCCTTTTCTTTCATATTTCTCCTTTCATCTTTTCTTTGGGATTTTTCACTTTTCCTCTCCATACATTCACATGTATATTTAGAGCTCTTTTAGTAACATGCATTTTCTCCCTCTTCTTCATATGACTGTACCAAGACAAACGATTCCCTTTCAACTGTTCTGTCACTGACACCACTTTCAAACTTCCTCTAATATCAACTTATTTCTCACGTTATCCATTCTCGCCACTTCTTATATTCTTCATAACATTCTCTTCTCTGCTACATGCAATCGTCATAAGTAATAATATGTCACACTTAAGATCTACTTTTTCTGGAGTACCTATCGTCAATGCTCTTCTAATTTATATCAAGGGACCAATAAATCTTACCTGTACTTACATCCGGGCCCTGGTACAGGCCATGGTCTGGAGCGAGGAAGAATGGCAAGCGGCCGCGTCCTTCTGCGAAGCAGTAATGCTAGCGAAGGAGGCGGCCGCACGCGTGATGGAATGGACTTCCTCACACCCCAGACCCGATTTCCAGCCACTATAGGTGTGGACTTGCGAACGACGAGCAATGGGTAGCTTGCCGTCTGACTGTCCAGTAACCATCCGCACACGTTCCTTAAAAAGATGTCAGCAAGACTGTAGGGGCCCAGCAGGGCCAAAATATACTAGGACCATAAGTTGGCTTCCGAAACGGTAACCTGGGGTCCTAAAATGCTAGGCATAGAAGGAACATAGGTGTAGTCAGTGAAAGTCTGACGCGCCCTCTCGCTCTACCCTAGAGTGTTAGAAATCATAGGATGATTTCCCACCTTTAAAAAAAACCCGCGCTAACACATTTATACGCAAACGAGAAAAATGAATTCTAAAAAACATTTCTCTTCTTGTTCCTGAAACTCATGAAGCGAAAAAGCTTAAAACCGATATCTGAATTTAAAAAAAAATATCGTCGAGGGCATTGGCAAAGTGGATAGCGTTAGCTTCGGCTCCATTCGTACTACTTCGGAGGACTTCGTCGAGCTTCAGTATTCCATTTACGGTGAGGAGGATTTGTGCTAATCTGCCTCCGATAGGGCAATTTGTATCGCCCATTGCAATACTCAACAAATGGCTTGCATTCAAAGTGTGTGATCTGTTTCTTGTAATTTGAAATTGTTTTACTTTCTTTTGGTGGAGGTTTTATGGGAAAAGGAAACATTTTAGAAACATGCAACATAAGAGTTTTTTTTTTCGTGGGATATCATCCTTTTTTTATTCTTGATAGGTTCGTGCTTGACCGCTATCTCACCTGATGGAAAGCGACGATGCGGTCGACGATGGAACGCGCTTACGTAGAAGTAACTTATTCACTCTTGACTTAAAGATTCTCGGAATCTAATGACATCTCCCGCCCTTGGGAGTGGCGGGAGGGCGTGTCAGACTTTTGCTGACTAAAACCCACTCCTGTTCCTTTCTTGCCTTCGTCCTAGGGCACCGGGATTCTCTTTCGTATCACCCATAGCCCCAGCAGGCTTCAACCTTGCTGGGCCCCTACGGTTGCTGACATCTCCTTGAAGCGCGCGCAACACTACGCGCGGTCGATGACTTGGGCTCGGTCCGGACAATTACCGGACGGGCGGACGGCTAGCTACCGATTGCTCGTCGTCCGGAAGCCCGCGCCTACGGTGGCCGGAAATCGGGGTCGGAATCCGGTCAGGTCATTGCCACGCGCGGGCGGCGGCCTCCTTTGCTAGCGTTACTGTTTCGCAAAAAGAGGCGACCATGCAATATGAGAGATGGGTTGTATACACAAATGCACACAGTTATGATCGTCCAATCAAAACGTAATTATCATCAAAATCCATATAAATAAAATAAAAGCGTCTGTTTGTAATATCAAAATAATATAATTTTACTAAATACTTAAGAAAGTATAGGTATTCGATGCTTATAACAAAAATGCTATATTTTAATTTTTTGTGTTCCGGTTAATCTCCTACTCGGCTAGACTGATTTTGACAAGACACTGCTAATGTTATAAGCACTAATTTGAGCAAATTTTATTTTAAAAAAAAATGGGGTTCCGCACAAATCTCTGCAGCACCTCCATGGCATCAACGCGGCGCCGGGACGCCGAGCCATGTGCGGAGCGGCGTGGGGAATGCAGACCGCGGCGGCAGGACCACGCGGAACGGATTAAAAGGTTCTATAAGAGCTTATTAAAATTGTGAACAATTCGCATTGCGCTATTCTAAGAGTATAATGCGGACGAAGCTAGTTGAAAATATAATTTTTCGTTACTATTTCTTTTTTTTTTATTGGGTGGGAAAATCATCCTAATGACATCCCCGCTCTTGGGCGGAACGGGAGATAGTGTCAGACTCTTACTGACTAAAAACCCACTCCTGTTCCTTCGTTGCCTTCGTGAGGTTTTGATGTTAATCAGTTGCCCTATGTGCAAAAATAATTAATTAAACCAATCCAACCAGCTAGGAAGTGGTTTTCCTACCAGAGTCTGTGTTTCCTGATAGCGACAATCTAAGAGTCTTTAAGTCAAGAGTAAATCGGTTGCTTCTAGACAAGTATGCTCCATCATCGACCACATTGCCGCTTTGCATCACGCGCGATGGTGAAGGAGCATTACCTATCACTTTAATTTTTCTTCTCCTTTGTCTATCGTAATGTACCTATTTATGAATTATATGTATATATATTTTATTTTTATTTTTTTGTTCATTATTTATGTTATTGTACACTGACAGCCCCAAATCTTTTCCTTTCGTTTCAGTCCATCCAAAGGTTGTCTGGTTGAAATTGCCCTGTGCAATAAGACCACCTATTGTACATTTATTTTTTTATAAATGTCTGTCCTGTAATAAGTTAAGGTGTGCAATAAAGAAATAAATAAATGTAAATGTAATGTATGTGTGTGTGTAATGTAATATGTATATTATGTATGACATTTATTTTAGTAAAGGTATTATTAGTCATATAAGTATTTCATTTTTATATTTAACTACATTTACATTCAGTCAAAAAAGTATCGGGAATGGATGATTTGTTTATGGTTCCAAATTCAAATTTTTGTTTTTTGTAGTTGTTAGATTGGCACAACTGTTTTCCATTTTGGCGCGGAGTTTGAGTTGCATCTGTTATTTATATTAAATACAGTGCTGGTTTTAGTAATATCATATATAGTGTGTATTGCGAATTTCATAATGGACAAAAATGTCGAACAAAGAGTTTGTCTTAAATTTTGCATCGCCAATGGAATTTCGTGTTCGGAGTCACTGAAAATTTTACAGAAGGCTTACGGTGAATCGACTTTATCAAAAACTCGTGCTTATGAGTAGTTCAAAGCGTTCAAAAGCGGTCGAGATGTGATGGAAGATTTGCCTCGCTCTGGTAGGCCGTCAACGTCTGCAACTGAAGTTAACATCGCAAAAGTGAAGAAAATAGTGACTGAAAATCCCCATTCAACTCTGAGAGAGATAGCCGCCGAACTTTCTGTATCTCACGAGTCGATCCGTACCATTTTAACTAATCATTTGGGTATGAAACATGTTGCTGCTCGGCTAGTCCCAAAAGATCTGAATTTTCTCCAAAAACTCAATCGCATGAAAGTCGCTGAGGACATGCTAGCACGAGTCAGTTCCGACCCAACATTCATGAAACGCATTGTTACTGGTGACGAGACGTGGGTTTACAAGTTTGACATGCAAACTAGTCAACAAGCTTCGGAGTGGCGCCTTCCAACTGAACCGAAACCGAAAAACCTCGCCAAAATCGATCAAAAGTCAAAGTCATGTTGACTGTTTTCTTTGACTATCGCGGTGTTGTGCACTCTGAATTCTTACCGGAAGGTCTAACGGTAAATAAAGAATATTATTTGAGCGTTATGCGGCGTTTAAGAGAGCGAATTCGACGAAAAAGGCCAGATTTGTGGAAAGAATATTCTTGGATTTTGCACCACGACAATGCGCCTTCGCACAAGGCTATCATTGTGAACGAATTTTTGACCAAACACTCAACAAATACCATCCAGCAACCACCATATTCACAAGATATGGCTCCTGCTGACTTTTTTCTTTTTCCTAAACTCAAATTACCACTTCGTGGCACCCGTTTTCAATCGATAGAAGACATAAAGGAGAGAACGCGGCGAGAACTGAACTCAATTCTGGAAGCAGCGTTTAAAAAATGTTTTGATGAATGGATTATTCGTTGGCGCAAGTGTATTGTTTCTAAAGGAGCATACTTTGAAGGTGATAAAATAAATTTGGATGAATAACAGACATTTTGTGTATTATTGATCTTTTCCCGGTACTTTCTTGACAGAGTAGTATGTAATATTTGACAGTTTGGATTAAAATTTCACACATTCTTCTTCTCATGCTCCCTACACACTATTGTCTACATTTCTTTTGATTTCTCCTCTCGCAGATCTGCTGGAAGAAATTTCTTTGGAAATAAGCAGTACCTTTGTACTTTTGTCTACTTTGTATTGTCTTTTTCTGTTTTTGTGTATACATAAATAGTAAAATAAATAAATAAATATTCAAGCGCAAGCTTATCAAAAGTTAAAAAAAAAACCATAGAACCGACCCGTAAAAACTCATAATTCCAAATTAAACATCCCAAAACAACACCCCGAAACAATATAGTAAGCTCAAATCTCCATGATCTATGTAAGCAGATAAACACCCATTATTCTCCAAAAAAAAAGTTTCCCAAGCTGCCTCTACTCGGAATTTATGACCCCATAAAAAATTACTTACGAAAAGCAAAGGTAAGACATTAAGGTGTGAAATGAGACATATCGCGAGATAACTACACCGCAAATAAGGTTGGCTTACTCCCGCGAGACTCTACTGCCGCAATAGAAGAAAGACAGAAGGTTAGGAGTCAATATTTAAAGAGACATAAAACCCGAGAAAAAAATCTATGAATAAAAATGAATTAGGTGTGATACGAAAGCTGTCAAACCGCCATTTTATTTTATTTATTTTAAAAGGCAACAATTTGTGCGTGGTATGTTTTTTACTTCTTTACGCTTAATAAATTAGTGCGCATCATCATCAACGATTGTATCACTATAACAATTAAAAAAAAATGGTTCCGTACTACAATATTAAAATTGAGTAAAGAGGCGCCGCGATAAAATAACGTTACTTATATTGGAATCCCCTTTAAATTTTTTACTTTCTTTTCTTTTTTATTTGTTGTTGTAGTAGCAATGTAGTGCAATAGCGGAATGTGTGTTTCACATTCTATGAAAATTTCAACTCTCTTAAAGGCGAACAGACAAACAAATTGACGGACGGACAGCGGAGACTTATTAATAGAGTCCCATTGGCACCCTTCGCGCAGTAACCCTGAAACACAATTGTATTTTCTTTTTTTATTTTACAATGGGACTTCTGTAATCAATTTTGATTGTCGTCGACTTACCGGTCATCATCGGTCAAGTTCACATAAAAACACCTGCCGTGACGTAACCTACGTATTCTTATTTGTTTTTTCATGTGAAACAAACCTGTTCGCGTTTCTAATCTATGGTGGCTGTTTATCGATTTATTTTATGGGTTTATTGTGCCTGAACAATTAACGAAAAATGAGTAAAAGTGACAAAATTATAATCAAGTGTTTCATTGTGATTTTTTGTTTTATTATTACAGGTACATACATTTTATTTGTCATTTTACATGTGGATGGATGGATAGGGAGAGGGAGACCAAAGAAAAGATGGATGGATTGTGTGAAGAGTGATATGAAAGAAAAGGAACTTAGTGATAGCATGACGAGTGACAGGGCAGAGTGGAAGAAAAAAACGTGTTGCGCCGACCCCAAATAATACGGGACAAGGGATCTTCCTGCCCTTGAAATTAATGAATTTAATGGTTGTTAATATATTATTTCTTACGTTCTTAGTACTTTTTAGCCTGACATACAGGTCCAGCCTAGTTCAGGCAAAAATGCAATGTATGCATTATAATTGTTTTCATGTATCTTAATTTAAATGTGCCGCTTTTATTAAATAAACGATATTCTATATTTTATATATTCTAATAATTAATTACATGGTGTTTTAAAAAAATACACACATTTGTTTGGCACATTAAATAATATGATGAAATATATTGCGAGTGTTCTTTTTGCGTATTTAAGTATTCGTTTTGACACATATCAAAATGAGCCTTTTATTTTTTGACAACTTTAGTTTTTAACTATATAATTACCACCTACTAAAGTTATTCCACTTGATGTCTTGTTACAGTATCATCGGCCCAATTTCGATATCAAAATTATTATGATAACAACAGAAATGTAAGTTATTGAATTTTATAATACTAAGCAATGTTTTATATATATTGAGATATCAACAACCAAACAGATAGGTATTATTGCTGCCGGAGGGGTAGTATCAACCCTTCTTTTCTGGCCTTTTGGCTTAGTGATTAGTGTCCCTGACTGCTATGCCGGAGGTCGTGAATTCGATTCCCACTCAGGACAAATGTTTGTGTGATGAGCACGATCATTTGTTCTGTGTCTGGGTGTAATTTATCTATAATATGTATGTATTTACAAATATATAAGTATGTTTATTAGTTTAGTATTACGCTATTTTTTCCTCAGACTCACCTTGACGGTCTACTTACCAATAATGAGTACATATTAATATCTAAAGTAAACTAAACAAGAGATCTATATTTGTTTTACTTTAACATTAGAAAATCCTGACTGATAGTACATATAGACAGCTGTTCATAATTCATTTGCTTATGGTGTTAATGCAAATTGAACCTTAAGTACATAGTTTTAAATCTTAGATATAAATACAACCAGGTACATATAAAACCATGTTCGTGAGTATATTGTTGTCTCTGTTATTATTAATCCCATACAAAACTAAATAACAATATCTCAGTTACTCACGACCGGCCATCAGTCGTATAGGTAACGTTACTTGTAGCTAAAATCTTTTTCCGTACTTTCTGGTAAGAGAGTCACACCTAATGATAAAATGATAAATGATATTTATTTTGTAAGTAGGTTTAAAAAAACACTTTTACATGTCAATTTTTTTTTTGTCGTTTTAAACTAGATGAGGCCGGTATTTCCTAGCTGACTACCCTGAGAAGAAACGCCGAAGCAAACTCAGGGGTCAAAGGCTCTTTTAAACTCCATACAGTTAATATGTAATGGTAATATGTAATAAAACTGATTTGCATCCACACGCTCACAGTAAGGTCCAGATGAAAACCTGCGTTAGGCAACTACACGCATTTGTCTGATATTTTTGCTGAACTGGACCTATTTGGTGCAAACGTGAGATGCACAATGTTAGTGTTCTTTTTTAAGGTTCCTTATCTAAAAAGGTAACAATGGAACCCTTATAGGATCAATTTGTTGTCCGTCAGTTTGTTTGTCTGTCAAGACCCTTTATCTCGGGAATGCATGGAGGTATCGAGTTGAAATTAAAACCATAAACTCAGCTCTATGCTTAGATATCGTGGACTATAAGAAAGCTTTTGATTCGATCGAGACTTGGGCTGCACTGCAATCTCTTCAACGGCGCCAGATTGTCTATCTGATATCTATATGCTGAAGTGTTTGTACGCGAATGTCAAAATTTCAGTCCGACTTCAAGACCAGAACTCGAAACTTATCCTTTTGCAACGGGGTGTGAGGCAGGGAGATGTCATTTTTCCGAAATTGTTTACGGCTGCAATGGAGATTGTCTTCAAGGTTCTGGAGTGGAGTGGACTAGGCATTAATGTCAATAGCGAGTACGTCACTCACCTTCGGTTTGCCGACGATATAGTAGTCATGGCTGACACTAAAAAACAAAAAAATCGCCAAATTAAAGTGGCAGTGGGCAAGGCACATTGCTCGTAGAACAGACGGTCGATAGTAGAGTGGCGACCGCGCACCAGAAAACGCAAAACAGTACCTATGTAAATAATCTAATTCATACCGGACATGCAGAGACGGGACTATCCCTAGTCACACCGAGTACTGAATTCTGACGTCACAGTTTGGCAAACTTATCGACATGGAAGCACGTGTGTTATTTCAATAATTTCCTTAAACTTAGATTTATTCAACGGCACGTTTTCTATACGAATTCAAATGATGTTCTTTGAATTCATGGTAGTGGAATTTTAATATAATAATAACACAGATATAAAATGAATAAGACTTGTTTAAATTTTTCTTTATTTTTTTATTGTTATTATTTATTATATCCTGTATGGTACACCATTACAAATATAAAAGGAAACTAAAACTAAAACACATACGTACATACAATGGGCGGCCTTATCACATTCCGTTATCTTCCAGGCAACCTGGAGTGGACAGTAATTGCCTGGACAAGAAATGTGGCTGTCATTGGTGTGACAAAACCGGCATATTATATTTATTTAAACATATTATATTATAATAGATACATAGATAAATACATAAATATGCTATATAATAGATACATATATACATATGTTATGTTACTATTATATTATGTAATTATTTAAAACTTTATTGTTTGTTTTTAGGAGAGCGACGATTGGGTCTGGGGATACGCAGACGTTACTAAGCCAGAAAGTAAACCAGTGAGTATTTTTACAAAAGAAAAAAGAGAGAAAAGTAAACTAACCTAATTTTAATAACAACTAGCTTTTGCCCGCGGCTTCGCCCGCATACATAAAATATAGCCTATGTCACTCAAGAATAAAGCAGCTTTCTACCAGTGAAAACAAATTCGCAATCGGATACTATCAGAGATTACATCCTAAACATAAAAACAAAATTTATCTTTTTGTAAATAATCACTAATTTACGAACCCAGTTTAAGAACGTTATGTTAACATCATTACCTTGAAATAAAAATAAGTACAATATCCACGTTACAATACTACCATAAAAGTTCATCTACATCATTTTCTGGGTAAAAACGCTTCCAGACTGTTCCAGTGACTCCTGTCAGGACAAATGAACCAATTAGGGATCCCTGCCGGCCGTACGACCCACCAAAACCTAGCTTCAGAGCACCAGGGCGACGGGCCTGTGAAATGAGTAAGACATGAAATTTTATTTTATTTAAAGATATACACGACGAAGGTCACGAGTTCCGGCACACCACAATCGCGGTAGTAAGCCTTCTTTTTGGAAAGTTCCTGGGGCCCAAGTCTGCTATTTTTATAAATTCGTCATTCCAACATGATCCCATTGTCATTTTGCTAAAAGTTCGTAATCTGCTAGTTCATAATGATCGATCATTGATCGGTCAATGGTCTCGTACTAGAGTTGTGATAAAATTACAATATCGAGCTTATTAAAAGCAATGACTGCACAATGACATTCTAATGGTAGGTCACTGATCAAAGGAACTGTTAAAATTTTAGCAGATTACCGCATAGGTCAGACATTCATTTACCAATATGTACCAGATTACCATTCTATGCCACTTCTTTCAGTGGAGTGTTAGTGGTTGACTATTGGAAAGTCATATTGACGACATTATATTAGTAGATTACCAAACTGATCAAATTAAACAATTATCAAATCAATGAGTCTATCATTCTGACACTATTGTAATAGCAGACTTGAGGCCGTGTTGAGGCACCACGGCATCCTCACCTTGCGCATGTCACCAGACATGTCAAGTGGCCACCTCAGAAAAGAATATGTCGCGAGTTCAAACCAATCAGATGCTTTACTTAGTGTTATTAAATTTATCAACACTGCTATCAAAATGCTGAAGGAAAACATCGTGAAAAAACCTGCATGTCCTGGAACCAAAAATTCAAAAACTGTCCAAAATCCACACTTATGTGCTTATAATGCTTAATGCTCCTTTAAACACTGCCACAGTGATCGGTTATATGTATTTCGCATCCAGGAGATTCCTGCACCCCTAGCCAAGTTCAATCTGCAATCGTTAACGCTAGTCGAAAACTAATCAAATTTATCGGAATGACATCATCTCAACCTTAAGTCACATGGTCAGAACAAATGAATAGAAAATTCGTAGCTAAGTTCACATCGTTCAAAATGATAGAATGAATTGTTGGTTTAGTCCACTCTCGGCCCCTCGACCTCCAATAAATAATGTGTTTCTACAATGTTCAACGCTACATCCTTTGTTATTGTAGAACGACATTGTAAAACGAGCGGCCGACTCAGGCGCGTCAACATGGCTACCAACTTATAGTTTTCTACAATTGCTTACACCGAGGTGTTACCGATTGGAAAACGGAATTCGCCACGAAACGGTTGTAACTTGGCTAGGGGGGCTGCGATGTTTCGTAGGACAGCGTTCCATTTTATAATTGAACATACATCATCATCATCATCATCTTCCTGCCTTTGTCCCGTCTTATTTGGGGTCGGCGCAACAACACAACAAACACACATATACACACTATTAAAACTTTTTACTATATCTAGTATAAGTTAAAAGTCTGTAAAATTCTGGATTACACAGAATGCCAAACATATCCTGAAGAATCACCAAACTTAAGTGGCAATGATTGGAGCATATTGCTTTCAGAAGAGATGGTCAATGGGGTTAAACGGTTTCTGGATAACGTAGTGAAATTCACAGGAACCCAATGGATGCGAGACGCACAGGATCGATGGTTGTGGTGATACTTGGAGGAAGCCTAATCCTATAGACGATGAAGAAACAGAAAGCAGACTAAATAAATCACTGACAGGGAAAATTATGTGGCTAGGGTATCACCCATCTGCGTTCCTTTAGTCGCTCTTTGCTTTCCATTTCAGGGGCCGTCGTAATCTCTATGTCTCCTCCAGCAGCAGTTTTCATTGTGAAGAAATAAAAGATTCAATATTCTTCATTTGGTATATCTTTTTTTTACAGAATGTTACGAGTATATTTGGGAGTTAAAAATTAGACACAAAAGAAATCAAAGATTAGAAGAATGTAAGTGGAATAAAATTGAAATATTTTTTTTCCTATTTTAAAGTTCCTCTAATTAATTAATTCTACTAAACTTACCATATCCTTTACTTTTTTCACTTTGTTCTATAAAATTGTTTAACATATCAACGAGTTTATGTATATGTATAAAAGGAGAAACTTACTGACTGACATATCAACACACAGCCAAAACTACAGGGCCTAGGAGCATGAAATTTTGCACAAGGCTTCTTTTATGACATAGGCGAGCACTAAGAGATTAACCAAACTTCACCCCCTAAGGGGGTAAAACAGGGTCCAAAGTTTGTATGGAGAAACCAACTGTCACTCGGGCGAAGCTAGTAAGTAATAATAATAATTATTATTTATTTATTGACAAACACACAAGTTTAAAGAAAATAAGAAATATACAATTGAGAAGAAGACAAACCGAGAACACATTAGAAGTAGCTGTGAGTCCCAAAATAGGCACAGCCTGTATTTTGGTGGCCCTAGACTAGTAGCGAGTTAGACAGATGGCAAGTTCTATGTGACACAGCAAATTTTATTATAAAAGAATATAGAAATAATAAATAAAACAAAAGTTACAGTAAATAATTAAGAACAAAAAACTTCAATTCATATTACAATTAGTATACAAAATTATATATTAAATCAGTTTATATCATAGCCAATTAAAAATAATGAAAGAAAAATTAAATAAATATAACCAAACAATAGAATTAAAATTAAATGTCAAAATTAAAAATAAAATGGAAAAAAAACTGTAGAGTAAAAATATGTAAGGATATATATCTATGTATTTTATATAGGTATCATCTTGTGTGATAGTTGTGGAATACTATTTATCATCATCATCATCATCAGCAGCAGCAGACTACCCATTTTTATTTTAAGTCCTTATGATTCATCGAAAGGTTGTCTGGTAGATATCGCTGTCACCGATAAGACCACTATTGTACTCATAGATTTAAGTTTGTGAATAAGTTATCTTACTATTTAGGTGTGCAATAAAATTGATTCTATTCTGTCCTGTGATAACATATGGCTCCGAAATGTCGCTTACAATGGGCCTCATCAGAAGGCTTAAAGTTACTCAAAGGGCAATGGAAAGGGCTATGCTCGGAGTTTCCTTGCGTGATCGCGTCAGAAATGAGGACATCCGCAGGAGAACCAAGGTTACGGACATAGCCCGAAGAATCGCCAAACTTAAGTGGCAGTGGGCAGGGCACATTGCTCGCAGAACAGATGGCCGATGGAAAGAAAGAAAAATAATTTATTTGGTACAGCACAAGGCACAAAAATAATGTTAAATAACACTAAACACTAAAAAAATAAAAATATATAAAAAAACAAACAATAGCAAAAAAATATAGTTGCGTGCCTCACGACTGTACTAAAATAGGGCCATGGATGGGGACGAAAGGTTCTGGAATGGCGACCACGTACCGGAAGACGCAGCGTTGGAAGGCCTCCCACAAGGTGGACAGATGACCTGGTGAGAGTCGCGGGAAACCGATCGATGCGAGACGCACAGGACTGGTCATTGTGGCGACATTTGGGGAAGGCCTATGTCCAACAGTGGACGTCTTTCAGCTGAAATGATGATGATGATGATGATTCTGTCCTGTAACTGTAATTATGCTTTTATTCTGTAGCTGTAAGTTAACTATACGTACAGGAAAATCAATCAATATTTTTTTTTCGGCAGGCCATATTGAAATGGAAAATAATTTGCCTAATCTTAACCTAGCTCTTGGAGCAATCGGAGGTCACAGTACCAAGGTCGGAGAGTATCCACACATGGTGAGTATATTTTAGCTTTTTGGTTTTTCTATTTGCAGTACTACTTATCAGTTCATAAAGCTTCAGTCAGTAATTATGACACTTGGTAAGTTGATTGCATTCCAAACACCGTAATGGTAAAAGATTAATTCTAATTCAAATCGAAAGCTTATTTTGACAACAGCTAATGTCAAAATATTGTCAATAAGCAGCAAAATATGAGGTCTATGTACAGACACACACTCACACACACACCCATGTAAATAAAATAGGTAAGTTTCTTACTTAAGTCTAGAAATAAAAACATACAGAAACTCCCTCAGATTACATAAAATAATAGAAATTTCTTTTTTATATTTTTATCTTTCATGCCGTCTTACTGATTCAATATACCAGGGTGCCATAGGCTGGCAGGCGTCTTCAGGAGCATGGGTGTTCAAATGCGGTAGCTCCCTCATTAGCTCCAATTTTGTGCTGACGGCGGGCCATTGTTCTCGTGCTTCTGACCGCGACACCACTATTTCTGATCCTGTGCCAAAGATCGTGAGGTTGGGAGACAAGAATATTATTGATGTGGTTAGTTTCTTGCCTTCTTAACTATCTTAATCTGTGCCTATAGAACTGTGTCATATGTACGTTTCGCCACTTTATTGCGGCAGCAGTCCAGTACGATCTAGAATATAATTATAGTGACGGACGCGTAACATAATATACATATATCTATACATATAATAAAACAGTAAAATTCTTTTGTGATGGTATTAGTTGGCGCAAAAACTACTGAACCGATCCTGTTCAAATTTTGCATACACAATCCTTATAGGTCAGGGCAACTGATAGGCTATAAACTATCACGCTATTTGCTATGTGGGGTGAGCAATAATCCAAAATGTAGGTATTGAACGACATTTGCCGCGAGTTCAATTCCCAGCTACAGTTAAAAATTTTGACATTATTTTGTCTTATTTTTTTTGTATTAAAATAACTTTTACCATTTTTTCAAAATAAAATTGACATTTCTATTCGATATCTTCTAAATATTTTGTAAAAACTAATCAAAACACATAATAAAATCAAAGCGACGAGTAAAATCACGTACTATAATATTACATTATTCCATTTAGCTGCAAATTTAACTTCTAAAACGAAAATCATCACGCTATCATCGTTAGGGAGCCAACCAGTCAATTATGACGTTTATATAAGAACGTCTATTTTATAGCTTATTCATCGAAGACCGCAGCACAGTGGTTTCGTAACTAGACTTTCATGTAATGTGAAGGTGGTTCAAATCCCATAAGGCTCTCTTAGGAGAAATTTTTGTTCTATTTTGTCATCGTGAATAAGATTTTTTTATATATTTTTGCATGCTTACAATTTTTTTTTTATAAATCTACGTATATAATATATCTGTAGAAATTTTTAGTGAAGTGCGTATTATTAATTTTAGAAATCGATGTAGATAACTTTTATACATTTAAATTGTTGGAGTTGGAACTTGATAATTATCTTACTTAGGCTTTGTTTCATCGCAATGAAACATATGAAACATATAAAGACAAACGGTATGAAATCAAAGTTTTCGAGACACAATAAGCAATTCAGATACTCGCAACGCCATCTAAAGACTCAAAGTAGAAATAATGATGACAATGACGGTTGAACTTCATATTAAATTTGATAGATGGCATTGCGTATTTTACGTAATTTTCTGAGTGGCAGAAGAATGGCCATCGCCCACGTTTTTACAGTTATGGTTAAACTGGTGTAAGACGAAGGCATTTTTAACAATCCTACTGCTGATTTTTATTATTTTTTCCCATTATTGTAGCAAGCTAATTGACCGTGATTATTCAAGGGATACCATCCAAAGACGATAAAAGTAAATACCTATATGTATTTAATTATTCACTTTAAAATAACACGGCCACATTTTCGGAAGGGGTTATAGGGTACCTTGCGTTGGATGGTCCCCAGGTGTACCGATGACCTGGTGAGGGTCGCGGGAATCCGATGGATGAGAGGCTCACAGGACCGGTCATTATAGCGACACTTGGGGAGGTTATGTCCAGCAGTGGACGTCTTTCGGCTGAAATAATAATGATGATGATGGCACCTTTTTTCTTTTTTTAAGGGTGGAAATCATCCAATGACTTCTCCCGCTCTGGTTGGAGCGGGAGGACGTGTCAATCTTTTACTGACTTTTTTTTTCCGGTGGGAAAATCATCTTATGACATCCCCCGCTCTTGGGCGGGGCGGGAGAAAGTGTCAGAATCTTTTACTGACTAAAACTACACCTGTGTCTATCACTACGCGCTGTTGAGGATTGGGCTCGATCCGGTCAACTACAGGACGGCTAGCTACCTATTGCTCGACGTCCGGAAGCCCGCGTCTACCGTGATTGGTAGTCGGGGTCGGAATCTCGGCTCGGCGTGAGGCCGTTCGTTCCCTAACGCGTGCGGCCTCCGCCTTCGCTAGCATTAAGGCTTTGCAGAAGGAGGCGAACGCCTGCCATCACTCCTCGCTCTGGATCAGAGCCCGGCGCGAGAGGTCACTGACGCCGATTACCTCCACGAGGACACGGCGGTGCTCCGCCCTTGCAGGGCACATCTCCACTGTGTCCTCCGGCATGATGGCACCTTGCGGATTAATAATGGTGTGTTTTATTATTTACAGTCACTGCTTCATATAAAACGGGATCGAATGTGTTTTTCTGATCACAGTTCGACAACGTACAATGTATCTCAGATTCCTTGCTGCCTTACGTCGATATCTGGACGTTACCTCTTTGCAATGAGTGGTGACCAACACTGGAATAACCCTCTAAGGGAGGCCAGTCTCAGGGATAACACTTATCGGCTGCTACATTTGTTAACCGTAATTTCATTGTTTTATGGATAAGCTCAGGACTGTTGTGGGTGTTTCGAACGGTTTCTGTTCTGGGTTCGGTTGAAAGTACCCTGAAATTACCATTTTGTGAATCGCCTGGAGGACTCGGTGTAGCATGCGGTAGAGGTCTATCCATCTTGAGTGAACTGCCGTGTCCTCATAGAGGCAATCGGTGTCAGTAATTTCTCGGTTTGGCCATCAATATGCGAGTTCGATTGAACGGGGATACACGCGCACAAGTTTTCGCCGTAGTTCATTCATAAGTTGGAGACTCTTAGGTAGTTCCCACTATGGATAAATCATTTGTCTTATATACGGGGATATTAATTAAATACACACCAAAATATCCTAGGTAAATGAACAAGTAATTCTAACGCTTAAAGTGATCAAACTGCAATAATCAATGCAAGCAATGCTCTCGCAAATTCTTCATAAGTACTGTTGTGGAAGAAGATAGTTGATGATTTATTTATTTATTTATTTAATCCTTTATGCACAAATGTACAGCGGCGGACTTAATGCCTGCCGGATGATGATGGTAGTTTTGGGATTCACTTAAGGCTTTTCACTATCAGTGCACGTTATCCAGCTGAAGGTCGGTGTCCCGATTATGCTCCTTCGTTTACCTCTATCAAAGCTATCTAACTGCTTAAACTCTTCAGTGAAAAGTTATTGAGGCGAAAATTGTTATGGGAAATAACTCTTTCGATCAATCTTGCAGCCCTAGCAGACATCGGCCCTAGAGGGCCCTATCCATTTGCTGAAATCTCTTTGAGTCGCGCGTAGAACACTACGCGCCCTCGATTCAGGACTGCTTTGACCAGACGGCCGGACAGCACCACCGCAATCCCGTGTTTGCAACGGCTGGGAATTGCCTTGCGGCTTCCAACACCCGGAGCGTCCCTTGCTGCGACCGCTGAGGAGTCAGGATGTCCTATCCCTCATAGTTTCAGCCACCTTCTTTGATCGTAGTGCGTCACTGAAGGAGGCTACTGGTTGTCATTTTCTCCACCAATCGCCCCCATAAGGACAAGGCGGCGCCGGCTCTCCGACCAAGCGGGACTGACTTCCACCGTATGCTCCATCGTATTCTCCGGGTGATTCGCACAATGGTGAGACCCGAGTGTTTTTTCCCGCTGAATTCGACACAGATACCTTCCGAAACACCCACAACCGGTGAGTCCTGCACAAAAAGAGGATGCCGTGACGCCTCTGTAGACACTTCTCAGAGACAAGCATTACCGCTGCGATTTGATTGTGGCGTGCTCACTGTGGCGAGGGGTTAAAATCATACAATGTTGTTTTACCAGAACATAAACCAGAAACATACATAATTGCCCATGCATACATATGCCTTTTCCCTTGGGGTAGGCAGAAATGCCAACTGCTACGACCCATACTCTTTCTATTCATTGACGTTCATACATCTGGATCTGGACGAGTACATAACATGTTTCCTGAAGGTAATTTGTGTTTTTAACCGACTTCTAAAAAAGGAGGAGGTTCTCAATTCGGATATTTTTACCTTTAACCGTTTTATGTTAAAGTACAATAAATTATTGCGATGCTTTCGGAATGAATTGCAAGCACAGAGTGATTGTACAGTTTTACGAACTTAACGCAGACGAAGTCGCGGGCAACAGCCAGTTATCAATAAAATTACTTAATCTTTGTCTAATTAATAAAATCATTATTAAAATAAAATGCGTCCTTCACTAAAATTATATTCTTGCTATTCTTAAATTTTTCCCTTTTGAAATCCATTACAGCTGCCTAAAAATATCCATCGGCTTACTTTCAACTCAGAAATGTTTTACTAAATTATTATACTATATTATAAATTTGCTTTTCGTTTTAATTCTTCAACTTTCAAATGGTTTGTTACTATTATGTCTACTTTAGAAACAGTGAACCTATCAACCTTTATCTTCTTGACTTCTGTTCTAGTACACAAACGGCTTCCTACCAAATGACGCAAAAATCATCAAGATCATAGTACACCCGAAGTATCGACCTCCAAAGAAGTACTACGACATAGCGCTGATCAAGCTGGAGAACGATGTCGTGTTCAGCAAGTACGTCCAGCCAGCATGTCTGTGGACGAGGTATAATACCAGCATCTTGGGAACCGAGGCCACCCTCACTGGTTGGGGCGTTGTGGAAACGAGTAAGATCTTGTTTGGTTTATTTAGCAATAGCGTTTGCACGCGTTAATGTATAATTCTTGGAAACCTTATTTTTTTTCTGGACGACAGCACATATGGGTACATAGAAAGAAATAAAGATAAGAAAGAAAAAAAAAATATTTGGCGGAAAAAGGCGCAAATCTACTAAACTAATAAATTTAAAGTATACTTTGTGAAAAATATGCGCCACATCCGCACAAAACGGCCGAACGCTCAGCATAATGCCGTGACCACACGCAAAATGCGATGAGTCTACGGTACTGGTTTTCAGCGTGGGCCGGTAACGGTGCCGACATAAAGACGTTGTATATCTTTTTTGTACCCTGTCAACGTGTTATGTCTGTTCGGTCGAGCAGTTAAGATGTAAAATCACAAAAAACTAAAGAAGGAATATCACATTCGCATTTATAATATTAGTTACGGTTACTAACCTAAGCCGACACAGTACGACATAGTAGTCATGGCTGAGACTACGGAGGAGCTCAGTACAATGCTCGGTGACCTCGGTAGAGCTTCCGAAAGAGTGGGACGTAAAATGAACATGGACAAAACCAAAATCATGGTAAATAACCATGTAGCACTCACTCCGATCAAGATCGGAGACTATACTCGAAGTTGTAGACAATTACGTTTATCTGAGACAGACAATCCAGTTGGGTAGGTCTAACTTTGAGAAAGAGGTCTATCGTCGAATCCGACTCGGCTGGGCAGCGTTCGGGAAGCTGCTCGGTGTCTTCTCGTCCAACAAACCACAGTGTCTCAAGACGAAAATCTATGACCAATGCGTGTTGCCAGTGATGACATACTACTCTGTCAAGAAAGTACCGGGAAAAGATCAATATACACAAAATGTCTGTTATTCATCCAAATTTATTTTATCACCTTCAAAGTATGCTCCTTTAGAAACGGTACACTTGCGCCAACGAAGAATCCATTCATCAAAACATTTTTTAAACGCTGCTTCCGGAATTGAGTTCAGTTCTCGCCGCGAATTCTCCTTTATGTCTTCTATCGATTGAAAACGGGTGCCACGAAGTGGTAATTTGAGTTTAAGAAAAAGAAAAAAGTCAGCAGGAGCCATATCTGGTGAATATGGTGGTTGCTGGATGGTATTTGTTGAGTGTTTGGTCAAAAATTCGTTCACAATGATAGCCTTGTGCGAAGACGCATTGTCGTGGTGCAAAATCCAAGAATTTTCTTTCCACAAATCTGGCCTTTTTCTTCGAATTCGCTCTCTTAAACGCTCAAATAATATTCTTTATTTACCGTTAGACCTTCCGGTAAGAATTCAGAGTGCACAACACCGCGATAGTCAAAGAAAACAGTCAACATGACTTTGACTTTTGATCGACTTTGGCGTGGTTTTTTCGGTTTCGGTTCAGTTGGAAGGCGCCACTCCGAAGCTTGTTGACTAGTTTGCATGTCAAACTCGTAAACCCACGTCTCGTCACCAGTAACAATGCGTTTCATGAATGTTGGGTCCGAACTGACTCGTTCTAGCATGTCCTCAGCGACTTTCATGCGATTGAGTTTTTGGAGAAAATTCAGATCTTTTGGGACTAGCCGAGCAGCAACATGTTTCATACCCAAATGATTAATTAAAATGGCACGGATCGACTCGTGAGATACAGAAAGTTCGGCGGCTATCTCTCTCAGAGTTGAATGGGGATTTTCAGTCACTATTTTCTTTTCACTTTTGCGATGTTAACTTCAGTTGCAGACGTTGACGGCCTACCAGAGCGAGGCAAATCTTCCATCACATCTCGACCGCTTTTGAACGCTTTGAATCACTCATTAGCACGAGTTTTTGATAAAGTCGATTCACTGTAAGCCTTCTGTAACATTTTCAGTGACTCCGAACACGAAATTCCATTGGCGATGCAAAATTTAAGACAAACTCTTTGTTCGATATTTTTGTCCATTATGAAATTAGCAATACACACTATATATGATATTACTAAAACCAGCACTGTATTTAATATAAATAACAGATGCAACTCAAACTCCGCGCCAAAATGGAAAACAGTTGTGCCAATCTAACAACTACAAAAAACAAAAATTTGAATTTGGAACCATAAACAAATCATCCATTCCCGATACTTTTTTGACTGAATGTATGGGACTAAAACATGGTCGTTTACAAAGGGCCTCCTCAGAAGGCTTACAGTCACCCAAAGGGCAATGGAAAGGCTCGGAGTTTCCTTGCGTGGTCGCGTCCGGAATGAGGATATCTGCAGGAGAACCAAGAAGCGTTGCTTCTGTCTCTTATTTGTATGACATTATTTCTGTAGTATAGTTACGTTTGTATGTCCGACTACTGTATCTTATCTCCTTCTGTTTGTATTGAGCAAGCCAGTAGTTTTAGTTGGAATATGAATTCAAATGTACGTCCGTAATTGTATTTTTGCAGTAATTATACGACCTGTGGATTTTTGCAGTAGTTATAGGAAACTGGCATGTCCTAAAACCAAAAATTCCAAGACAGGTGACACCGAACCGCACTGGGCCCGCGTGGTGGATTACGGCCCATTCCCTCTCCTAGAGAGGAGTCCTAAGTCCCAGCAGTGGGAACATTAAATAGGCTGATTATGCTTATGCTTATTATACGACCTGTGCGAAAACATAATATTAATGTATGTTTAACACCACAGAGCTAATAATGATACTGTTTTTCTACAAATTGCCATGTTACAAGTCTTTAAATTACTTCGATTTGATGCAATCATCTGACCGTTACTTAAGTGTATTGTTCAAGTGGCTGTTACAAATCGATTCGAAAAGCATTAAAATAATATGTGTAGTAATATTTAATTGGTCATTATTCTCTTCACAGGCTTCATTATCTCCGTGTCGATGATTTCTTATATATTTTGTACATGTCACCGGATTATTGCAAACTCTTAATTGTACTTTACTAAACCATCTAGCCTATTTTGTACCATTGCTGGGCAATGGTCTTCTTTTCTCTTTTTCACATAATTGTCTCTTGCAAATTCCGTAAGATTATAATAAATCTTAGGATATATAAAATTCTCATTATTTAATGAATAGATTATTTCAAGTATAATATCATCATCTTCCTGTCCTTGTCCCGTGTTATTTGGGGTCGGCGCAACACGTTTTTTTCTTCCACTCTGTCCTGTCACTCGTCATGCTATCACTAACTTCCTTTTCTTTCATATCACTCTTCACACAATCCATCCATCTTTTCTTTGGTCTACCTCTCCCTCTCCATCTATCCACATGTAAACTCATAACTCTTTTAGTAACAGGCGTTTCATCCCTCCTCTTCACATGACCATACCAAGACAAACGATTCCCTTTCAACTTTTCAGTCACTGGCGCCACTTTCAAACTTCCCCTAATATATTCATTTCTCAATTTCAAGTATAATACCACCTCTAAAAATTCCATACTTTGTATTCTACCATTATCATATCAAAAACATAGAGTTTTTTATAATTTGACTACATTTATTATGAACTAACGGATTTTGCGAATCAGAAATGAAGATATCCGCAGAATAACCAAGATTCCAGATATAAAACGAAGAATTGCCAAACTTAAGTGGCAATGGGCAAGGCACATTGCTCGCAGAACAGATGGCCGTTGGGGCCGAACGGTTCTAGAGTGACGACCGTGTACCGGAAGACGCAGTGTTGGAAGGCCCCCTACAAGGTGGACCGATGAACTGGTGCAGGTTACGGGAATCCGATGGATGCGAGACGCACAGGACCGTTCTTTGTGACAACATTTGGGGGAGGCCTATGTCCAGCAGTGGACGTCTTTCGGCTGAAATGATGATAATGATCAATATCTTAAAAATATATAAAAATACCTCCTCATTTTCGAAGTCAGTATAAGAAAGCCTTCGAGTACCTACTAACGCTTCTTTTTAAATATGCAGCTGGCAGAACTACCTCTCCTGAGCTGCAAGCTGCTGTAGTAGACTTCATAGACACTTCATTGTGTGATCAGCTGCTGAAGCCATCTTGCAACAGGAACTGGTGTGGTGTGAGAGACAACCAGATCTGTGCTGGCAAGCTGGCAGGAGGTGTCGATGCTTGTCAAGTAAGTTGTTTTCTACCTGTAGTGTTAATAATAACTGTACTTTCTAACGACAACAAGCAAGTAACAACAGCAGATAGGCCGCGTATACCGCAAACATAATGATAGTTAACTTTCGAGTACCGTAATTAGAGACACAATAGAAATACAATGAGAGAGCGAACGCTGGCGTCCGCTTGGTGTTTAACGTGGAGACTAAAAATTGGTACGTAGGTAAGTCATAAGCCGGGTTGACTAACAACTAGACCAAACACCAGGTAAGAGTCTGTTTGGATGCGGAAGGCTAAGTGGATATTGACTGCACTAGCGTGACTGACACATTCAAGGCACTTCATCATACTTACTTGCTACCTGTGTTAGGTTTAGGTAGGTCATAGTAATCCTACGAAAGTTTCTTTTTTTTAGAATATAAGTGTTTGTTGCCTCCACATTTCTATTCATTGAGGCGTAGCTCATGTGATATCGAAAGGAGATCGCATGAGTTAGGTTAACGAACTGGCATGTAATATATACTTCAATGATATATATAAAAATCCATATACTTTTCATCAAGATTCAATATTAGCACATCGCGTTACAATGGTTATGTCCAAACTGAAAAAACTAGACGTTTCTTTGTTCTACTCAATTTTCAAACCTATTCTAGAACAAAAAAAGTATATATTACATGCCAGTTCGTTAACCTAACTCATACGATCTCCTTTCGATATCACAGTACCACGTTAACTGGTTTACATTGTCCTCTCCTACTTGTTAAAATTTTAACATGGAAACATTGGACCACGTACCGAAAGACACAGCGTTTTAAAGCCTCCCGTAAGGAGATCAATGTCTTTGTGAGGGTCGTGGGAATTCGATCGAAGCGAGATGCACAGGACTGTTCGTTATGGAGACACTTGGGGAGGCCTATGTCCAAGAGTGGACGTCTTTCAGCTGAAATGATGATGGAAATATTGTGCCGTGTACTAGCTTTTGATGTTTTATATAAATGCCTGTGAAGACCTATGTGAAATTGTTTTTTCTTATCCCTTAGGGTGACTCCGGCGGCCCTCTCCAAGTGAAGATTCCCCTCCCGATTACCACAGAAGGTAACATGCACTACATCGTCGGCGTGACTTCATTCGGCATTGGCTGTGCTCTGCCCAACCTGCCTGGCATCTACTCCAGAGTGTCCATGTATCTGGACTGGATCGAGTCTATTGTTTGGCCCACGCTGTGAAAACCGAAAAGTTTTATCGTTACCGGCGTTATCGCTGGCTCGAGGTGGGTCGGGAAGAGAATACGTGAAAGGATTTGGGTCAATCCTTTACCCAGGACTAGGAATGTGTTATTTACTATTCCATTTATTTTGCATATGTACATAATAATTATATTTTTCAATATTTCTCAAGCATATTTAAAAAATAAAACAGAAATATTATTATTAATCCATATGGTCTCACAACTGAGATAAGCCTATCTTTTCCTTCTCCAATTCATTAGTAATCTATACTCATAATAAATCTGTAGAAGTGAAAATTCTGTACATTGAAAATATCAAAAAAATAAACGGCAGGCGGTGTTACTAGACCGACACCGAACCCAAAAATGTGATTAAAAAAATTTTGGCGAACTGTCTGTCTGTTTGTTCAGGCATCACGCAAAAACTACTGGTTTGGTTACGATGAAACTTGGTATAATTATTCTTTAATATCCTGGGCACTACACTGGGTACTTTTAATCCCGGAAAAGTATATACAATAAAAAACAAACCTAATTTTGCTGTTCGATCCCTAGACCCGATTACTGTACCAACCGTAAATAATAAGTTTGTCGTAGGTTACGTCACCCGCAGTGGAGTTCACTAAGGGGCGCTGCACACGGCTAAGATCTTAAGATACAATAACTCTCGCCATACAATTCAATGGACTATCACACACGATGAAGATAATAAATAATATTTCATATTTTCGTATCTCAAAAAACCTAATAAAACCATTTTCGACTTCTACGCACACGAAGTCTCGGGCAAAAGCTAGTATATTAATATATTTAGAGCACTGCTCTGAAATAATTACTTTGTGTAATTTATTTTATCATCACTGGGTGAAGAAATAAATTACACAAAGTAATGTGCCTGGCTGTGTTTGAACCCGCGACCTACTCGTCAGTCGAGGCCAATTGCCGCTCGACAACCACAACAACTAAGCAAAAATATTTATTAATCTAATTTATTTATATATTTATTAAAACTTCATGCAACACAAAGGTACAAAGGCGGACTTAATGCCTTAGGCATTCTCTACCAGTCAACCAGGGTAGTGAAGAGAAAACATGGTAGGTGCATAAAAAAAAAGAAAATATTAATAAAACTAATCAAAATGATTTCACTTTTTTCCCAACCACCAATAAACTTCAATTCAGATCCTCGGATATAAAATCGCAATGTGAAAGTGCTCAAGTAAATTTAAACGCCTTAAAAAGACTTAAAGCTTCCCGCCATCCATTAGCAATTCGGCACCTTATTCCGTTGGTACTGTCAAGTAAATTGCTCATGAATTGCTCATAAAAGAGCAGAACAAACAATAAAACTAGCCTCTCTCTGCGCGGTAGGATATCTAAGGATGTAGGCTTAACTGACTGACTGTTACACCGCAAATATGTGGCGAACGTAATTGAATGATTTGTTTGGAGTGTAATATTTTATTCTAAGCTTTATTTTTCGCGTCAGAAATGAGGATATCCGCAGGAGAACCAAGGTTACGGACATAGCCCGAAGAATCGCCAAACTTAAGTGGCAGTGGGCAGGGCCCATTGCTTGCAGAACAGATGGTCGATGGGGACGAAAGGATCTGGAATGGCGACCACGTACCGGAAGTCGCAGGGTTGGCAGGCCTCCCACAAGGTAGACCGATGACCTGGTGAGGGTCGCGGGAATCCGATGGATGCGAGACGACCGGTCATTGTGGCGGCATTTGGGGGAGGCCTATGTCCAACAGTGGACGTCTTTCGGCTGAAATGATGATGATGAAACTTTATTTTTCTTTTCTGTGTTCATTTGCAATCAGTCGATGACTATGAACGATGCTTCGGTACAATTACGCATTCAGGGTGCTTTTGGAGTTGCCGTGGCGATGCAGCGCGTCAGTGATGATCGCAGACGTATGTGTTGACGGTTTCGCCGCGATCATGCGGAAGCAATGCGCTTCCATGTTGGCGCGCCTGAGTTCCTCCTCCAATGTTCTTCCTTCCTTCGCATCGTCGCTTTCCATCAGGTGAGAAAGCGGTCAAGCGCGAACCTATCAAGAATTAAAAAAAATGGCATCCTAAATGTGTTTTCAGATAGATGGGACTCTTCCCTCTTACAAAAGTGAATCTCAGTCTAGACACACTTATCCAAATAAACTAATGAACTATTGAACTTGAATTGCTTACCATCAGGTGGGATCGCCGAAAATCAATAAAAAAAAACTGTTCATACAATCGTTCATTGGTTGTTTATTATTATAATAATTTAATTTAATACTAACATTAGGCTAAGTTGTACTACTATTAACAGATATGGATGTTAATCTGAAATAAATATTTTAATTTGAATAAGTTTGTGAAGAGCGTTGTCATGCCGAGCTCCTCAGTAAAGATGTCTAAAAACCTGGTCTGGTCCTAGGAGCAAGCGCTGTTTCAAGCGGGTTTGATGTCTGGTACGTATTAACTGGACTGCCAGATCATTAGGGTGATTTGCTAGCCGCGTCTTGTAAGTTATAAAACTAACTTTTGACTTCTTTTTTTGGGATGTACGAAATCATTTTTTTTTTATTAATGATAGGCTCGCGTTTGACTACCATCTCACCTGATGGTAAGCGACGATGTGGTCGACGATGGCACGCTTGCTTAAAAGTAACCTATTCACTCTTGACTTAAAGACCCCCAAGTTGTAGTGTGTTTTTTTTTTTTTTTTTTAGGTGGGAAAATCATCTAATGACAAATCCCGCCCTTGGGCGAAGCGGGAGATAGTGTCAGACTTTTACTGACTAAAAACCCACTCCTGTTCCTTCTTTGCCTTCATCCCGGGGGTGTTGTAGTTGTGTTTAAGAGTTTTACTGACCTATATTCCTTAAGTTACCCTTTTGCGTCCTAGAACCACTGGTTTTCTTTTCTGAAATTCCCCATGGCCTTAGCAGGCATCGGCCTTGCTGAGCCCCTACAGTGTTGCTGATATCTCTTTGAAGCGCACCGTCGACGACTCGGGCTCGATCCAGACAGTTACCGGACGGCTGAACGGCGAGTTATCTATTGCTCGTCGTCCGCAAACTCACGCCTACAGTGGCAGAAAATCGAGGTTGGGTTTTTGCAGTGGCAGCGGCGTGAGGATGTCTGTTCCCTTACGCATGTGGCCGCCTCGTTTGCTAGCATTACTGCTTCGCAGAATGAGGCGACGGCCTGCCATTCTTCCTCGCTCCGAACTATGGCATGTACCAGAGCCCGGTGCGAAAGACACCACTGCCGATCGCTCCTACGAGGACACGACGAAATGCTATAGCTTTGGGAATCAAAATTGTATTTTCTAAAAATAATTTTTACCTATTTACCAATTACTAAGTACTAGGGTCACATAAGTTAACTACAAATTAGATACGGAAAGACAGTGGAGATCCACTGTACCCGTACACTTAGACTATACTTCGGTGTAATACAATCCCGGCTTTACAGTAATCTTCCATTTGAGGGAGCGATTTGTCTACCAGGCGTACAGCGGCGTGCAGCGGTAGTTTCTCACAGCCGACAGACATTACACTCTGCACGATGCAATCGACTGTTCTCTGCACTGCTGAGCTCCTGGCATTTCAATTTGATTGTGGCGTGTCTACACCTCACGACCAGCGGAAACGCTCCGCTTATGAACTTTGGGCCACACAGACAGATCATGCGATCTTTTGTTCGCGCTGACGTCAGGTCGTTAGCGAGCCACCTACCTGTGCGGCACTCAAGCGCCGCACCTGGACAGTCGCTCTGAGCTAGCCTCGAAGTCGGTCGCGTCGCGCTTACCTAGCTAATCATTTACTGTATCCATACTTCTGTAATTTTTTGTTCCTTTAAATATATTGTTCCGTCGCTTAATAATAATTATTCATTTCGTCTTCCTTACTTCATTCTACATTCTTCATCTTTCACACTCACTCATTCTTCTGCTTGTTCCGCTAAATCGCTTCGTATTTACATAGCTATACGGGTTAGATTCCCGTGTAGCGTAGGAGTAGGCAAGTACCTACGACCCTACATTGGTGACCCCCGACTACCGCGTTACTCAAGACACCAGGAGCCCAGAAGACCAGAAGCCCAGAAGCCCGGAAGCCCAGAAGTCTAGGTGTCCAGCAAACCTGGAGTCCAGGACAGCAGTGGAACCAGGTGACACCAGCGCTCTTAGGAGTCCCGAGGGCAGTAGCAAGAAGCCAACAGTGTCGGTGAATCAAGAGGAGCGTGATTCTGGTGGAGAAATATATTTTCACATCTGAGACATTCTGAGGGTAAAAGAATATTTCGACTTTGGTACAAGTCATAAGCGGTGAGCGATTAGTTTTTTTTTATTTTTGCTACGTGCCAAACATGTCTGACTCAGAAAATTATACAGATGCTAAAGAGGCTACGGGCACTGTCTCCGGAGAAGTGTCGAGGGTTGGTCTACCATTGCGTTGTCCACCATTTTGCCCGGAAGAGCCAGCGTTATGGTTTGCACAGCTTGAAGGCCAATTTATTTTGTCTCGAATCACAAGTGACACAACTAAATTTTATTTTGCGACCTCACAACTAGAATACAAATATGCCATAGAGGTCAAAGATATTATAACCTACCCTCCAGAGACTAACAAGTTCGAAAAACTGAAAAACGAACTAATAAATCGATTGTCAGCGTCTCAAGAAAAACGTATTAAGCAGCTACTAGTCCATGAGGAGTTAGGCGATCGGAAGCCATCTCAGTTCTTGCGACATCTCCAAGGCTTAGCTGGACCATCAGGTGCCGCAGATTTTGTCAAAAGCATATGGACTAGCCGACTGCCCCAAAATATACAGACAGTCATCGCCTCACAAATTTCTGACTTACAGGTCGAGCGGCTAGCGGAGATAGCGGATAGGGTGCACGAAATCGCCCCGATGACACCACAGGTTGCGAGCACTTCCACATCCTCAAGCGCTGCTTCCACGGACCTGGCAGCGCAGGTGAGTGAGCTTACGAGACAGGTAGCCTAAAGGAATAAAAGAATATTGATGGGGCATATAGATCAAGATGGAAAATTGGAGAAAAGATATTGTGTAGACTTACAGAACGAAATAGTCAAACGCAAACCAATTGATATGCATTCTTGTTGACTGAAACCATTTATTTTTATTTATTCTACTCCAAAACTAGTAACAAGCTGTTATAACACTGTAGGAAATGTAGCATAGCATAGCATAGTCGACCTTATAATTTTCCCACTGTTGTGACTCAGGCCTCCTCTTTTGGAGGGGGAATGGGCCGTAACCCACCACGCGGGCCCAGTGCGGATTGGTGAATGTCACATGTCTTCGAATTTTTGGTTTTAGGACATGCCAGTTTCCTCACGATGTTTTCCTTCACCGTTTTGAGAGCAGTGGTGATGAAATAAAGTAATACGCCTGGCTGGGTTTGAAACCGCGACCTACAACTCTTATTTCGGGGCCGTTACCACTCGGCCACCGCTGCTCTAAATAATAATGAAAAATAAATAATGAAGTACCTAAATAGATGTGCCAACAGTTTCTACGCGAGATATTTGCAAACGATCCTTAATTACGAGAAAAAAAAATTGTTCATATCTCTTAAAAATAGCTAAATCGACCTTTTCTATTTTATTTATTTTTAAAGAAAGCTTACACGCTAATAACAAGTATATATATATTTTTTTCATTAATGATGACCTTACCACTCGGCCACCACTGCTCTCTGTAGAATGTATGCACCTGGAACATTCTAATTTATAAAACATAAAAGTTGTGTCAACTTATGTCCGCTATTTGGAATATTAAGATGGTCACCCATCTATGGACCGACCTCGTCAAGCGTTGCTTAACCTCAGCCAAGAGTTCTCAAACTTATTGCCATCATCCGGGCACAAATTCAGACAGAAGAAATACCAATTTATCTACATCATCAATTGATTAACCACCATTTCACATATTTTAAGCTTAATTATTGAAAAGCCATCTTAGATATTAAAAACATAAAACCCCAAACACTTTCAAGAATAAAAATCAAATTTATTTTCATTAGAAACCTCGACCGCAACTAGGGCAACCCTACATTACTTTCACAAATCAAAAGTCCCCTTTGTTCTTTACAAACTTTCTTCACTTTCCTCATAACACACCGAAAACCAATGGGAACCGCATAAAAAATATGCAGATCTGCGAGAGACAAGGTCCGATTACAGCGCGCGGTGGAATTTATGCGTCATAAAAAAAGAATAATAAATGAGAACGTACCCTTAACGTTACGTCACAACTAGGGTTGCTCCCTCTAGCGGAGATGGTTTATTGGGCGAGGGCAGCCCTTTTTTCGGGTGAAAAATCATCGAATACCTTCAGTTCTACACAGGTGAAAGCGACGAATGAGGTCTTATTTACGGTGATAAATCATCTAATGACTTCTCTGGCACTTGAGCGGAGCGCGAGAGCGTGTCAGACTTTTACCGAATAAAACATTTATTCTGACGTCATCTAAACGCTAAGTCACATGGTCAGAACAAAGGAATCGGAGGCGTGGCTGATACGATTGTAACTTGGCTAGGGGGAAGGTGTTATAATTGTTGATTGTCCCAATACATTTTGCCTTACGGCATGCAAAATATTCATAATTGTCAGCTCATTAACTTAATCTTTCAACTTAAATGATACATCATACAAATTCAGATACAATGTCATAAAAAAATTTCAATACAAAGTCAAAAAAATAATCGAAAATAATTTCATAAAAATAATATAATGTCATGCTCGAAATAATAACATGTCATACAAATAATGAAATGTCATACAAATGATAAAATGTCATACAAATGATAAAATGTCATACAAATGATAAAATGTCATCAAATGATAAAATGTCATACAAATGATAAAATGTCATCAAATAGAATACAATGTCATATGAAGTGAAATGATAAAATACTAGTAGGAACCAACCGTTACACATAAAAAAAAACAGTGACAAGGAAAAAAAAATCACATTGAAGGAGAAACATTTTACTTAATTGTCCTGTCATACAGAAACTCTTTGATTGACACTTGTCCAGTAGAAGGTTTGCCAGCATTTCAGGGTCGTGGTAACTCTTTCTTCAAATCCCACAGCTGAGGGCAGCCCTATGGCAGCGTAATTTGGTCAGTAGTTTATGGGGTCGTTCATGGAGTAATTAGGTTTTCTTGTTCCTGAAATTACAGGTGTAATGTTGTATGCTTGTATGTATTGACACATTTCTGAGTGGGATTTTGTATCGAGAGCCAAATGTTGTGCGTTTCATTAAGTGAGGCAGTATAATCTAGCTTTTTTTAGGGTTCCGTACCTCAAAAGGAAAAAACTTTACCCTTATAGGATCACTTTGTTGTCCGTCTGTCTGTCTGTCAAGAACCTTTATCTCGGGAACGCGTGGAGGTATCAAGTTGAAATTAAAACTATATATTCAGGTATGTGGTCCCTTGAAGCTGTGAAAAATAAAGTTCTCACTTCCGAATTAACGGAAAAAGAGCCGTTTACGAGTATGTCGCAAAAAACCATGGACAATAGTGTGGGTTATATATTTACCTATTTATCTAATAATTCTTTTGTATTTCCTTAACATGTAACTGTTTTTTGTCCCAAATAAATAAAATAAAATAAAACGTGTATTTCGACACTGTCAAGGGAATCGAAATTCATAGAGTGCTTCCCGCTGACCTAGAATACTGAAATTTGGCATGAAGCAAGTATAAGAAAAAATCGGAAAACTGTAAATTTTGTAGTTATAGCTCTACAAAGACATTTATTTAAAAAAAACTACGTCGCCCTAAACTAGAAATGACTCCTAGTCATTTCTAGTTTAGGGCGACGTAGTTTTTTTTTATGATATAGCTATATATGTGCGTTTACAAACATGCGTAAACTCACATACAAAAGACACCCAGGCCCAGAACAAATATCTGCAAGCAAATATTTTTTTCGAGAGGGAATCGAACCCGTGTCACGGGTTCGATTCCCTCTCGCGCAGCAACTAAACGCTCAACCACTGCGCCAAGAGCCTTTTGTGCGCGTGGAACACTACGCGCCGTCGACAACTCGGATTCTGTCCGAACGGTTACTGGACAGCCGGACGGCAAGCTACCCATTGCTCGCCGTCCGCAAGCCCACGCCTACGGTGGCTAGAAATCTAGGTCGGGATCACTGGCGTGGCTACCTAAGAGCTGGGTGGGCAGTGCCCCGGGACCCACAAACTCAGGGGGCCCCAGGTTTTATAAGATCTGATTAAACTAGCCGAAACTTCACTCACTTTCAAAATATAAATAAAATAGGTTTCATTTAAAAACACAGAGAAGTTCCCGACAAACTTCAATTTCTATTCGCTTGAGGGGCATTCTCCTATTTATTTCTATTGTTTGTGCAGTGTTGTCGCCACCCCAAATCCTTTCAGACATTTTAAACACCTTTTAACAAATACAACTCAAAAATCGGACATCACAAAGCGGAGATGCGATATAGATAGATAGATATTCTTTATTATACACCAAAAATACTATTTACATTAGGAAATTAACATTAATAGGGTGTCACAATGGGCGGTCTTATCGCTAAAAGCGATTTTTTACAGACAACCTTTGGATGGATTTGACAGAGGAGAAAAAAAGATACGCAGGTAGTTCGTGGTGTACTATTTACATATATACAATACATAAACTAATAAATTGTATATAATACAAATAATATAATATATATATCTATATAATTATGAAAGCAAAGAAATTATGAACTTAATGACGACGTTCAAGAGGAAAGGTAGTGATCCTTAACCATTGCTATAGCTAAACAGTCTAGGGGCCCCAGTTTTTTTTTTGCCCTAAGTCACATAGCTACGCCACTGTTTAGGATCCCGGCGGGTGGAGTTTGGCAGGTCTGAGAATAGGTTGTAGGCTATTTTTTATACCCCAAGGTGATAAGGGTAGACCAAAGTAATTTATATGGCAAAACAAGGTTTGCTAGGTGAGCTAGTTATTTTATAATACCTATTGTTTATATACTTAGATGAATCAATTACACGCTAGATTATTCCTAATCCAATCTCGTATAGCACTTACCAGGTGCATGATATTCATGTTTAATATCAACGTGCCATTTGCTCACATCGAATGGTGAAGTGGAACACGTACTACCGACTTACATACTAAGACGTGACTTGAAGATACTCACAGATCTCTCATTGGTATCTTATTAACTGGTTATGCAGGAAAGAATATGTTTGATTGAGGAGTATATTTGGGTATATGCATAAAAATATCAAAATCAGCCTTTTAATGTTCCCACTGCTGGGACTCAGGACTCTTCTCTAGGGGAGGAAACGGAGAAATCTAGTGTGTTAATACTAAACATCGGCCCGTTTCCTCTCCTAGACTCGCTGAACTGACCGTCAGCGATAGTCGTTTGAAGAAAAGACCACTCAAATTTGTGAAGCCTCGAGCACAGGCGCAGAGTAGCCAGCCTATCGGTATTTTACAGGTTACATTTTGGAGAGTGTGCGCGGGAATTGCATGACTTGATTCCGCCATCTCCTTTCTACCATCGGACAACCCGACGAACAGCAAGTATCCACCCTTACGTTATTGAAACTTCAGCGGTCCGGACTAAGCGTTTCGCTTCGTCGTTTATACCGCGTACATCGAAGGACTGGAACAATTTGCCTGCTGCGGTCTTCCCGTCCAACTATAATTTAGGTGTCTTCAAGGCTAGAGTGAAAAGGCTTTTAATAAACTAGTGCGCCTGACCATTAATGACTGCAACTCCGCTTACCATCAGGTGGGATCGCAGTCAAGCACTGGTTTATATCAATTAAAAATAAAAGGCCTGTCGAGACAGTGCATGCATTTGTCAGATACCATGCAACTTATCCTTAAAGTATACGGAGTTTACCTATAAGTGATTGTTAAACTATTGTACTCTATTTTATTGCATGTTACCTTTAGCATAATACCAGTGTAAACAATTGTTGGTAAACCAATAATATAAATAAAAATAAAATATCTACTATGTAGCTCAACTTAGAGCTTTAACAATTTGATGAATAATACCAAAGTAAGGACATTTGGTGAGAGCAGTGGTGGCCAAGTGGTAACGGCCCCAACTTACAAGTTGTAGTTCGCGTGTTCAAACCTAGCCAGGTGCATTACTTTGTGTAATTTATATTATCACCACTGCTCTCAAAACGGTGAAGGAAAACATCGCGAGAAAACTGGCATGTCCTAGAACCAAAAACTTCGAAGACATGTGACATTTACCAACCCGCACTGGGCCCGCGTGGTGGATTACAGCCCATTCCCTCTCCTAGAGAGGAGGCCTGAGTCCCAACAGTGGGAACATTATAAAGCCGACTATGCTATGCTAAGGACATTTGGGTACACCGCAATTAATACTCAAACTACCATATACTCAATAAATCTACCCATAATATATAAAATAGATTTGTGTTATAATGAAAAAGCTAATTATAGGTAAAATATATAAAATGAGTTCGTAAACCCACGAAATATCCAAAGCTGAAAGGAGACACGACTTAAATTAATTTAGTATCTAACTTCAAAGCAAATAAAAAGACCTCACAAATAAACAAGAAAAAGCCGCCTTGCAGCCATCCAACATGTTAATATTATGCTAACGAAAAAACAGAAAATTACATAAAAAAAGTTTTCTGATATGCAAATACGATCATCAACACGTGTTCCAAAGAAAAAAATGCAAATCATGGCAAGTAAGGCGGCCTAAAACTCGCTTTTATGGCGACTCATAAATTACGGGGGGCGAGCGAAGCCGGGGCACATAAACATTGCTATTACACATGGTACCCCGCTAACTTTGAGCCGAGCATTTTTTTTTTACCTTACATGTATATTCATTTAAGAAGGGACCGCTGCCATTTTTTAAGTGTCCGAGGGTGAAAGGATTTCAGGTTGGCGGGTGTTTTTCATATTTTTGGGCAAATCATGCGAATATGATAATTGCGACCCTGTTTAGTCTGGGTTCATCATCATCATTTCGGCCGAAAGACGTCCACTGCTGGACACAGGCCTCCACAAATGCCGCCACAAAGAATGGTCCTGTGCGTCTTGCATCCATCGGATTCCCGCAACCTTAACCAGGTCATCGGCCTTCCAACACTTCCTCTTCCACAGTCGCCACTCCAGAATCTTTCAGCCCCAACGGCCATCTGTTCTGCGAGCAAAGTACCTTGCCCATTGCCACTTAAGTTTGACGATTCTTCGTTGGTAGTCTGGGTTACCACGAAAAATGGACGTCAACATACCAGCCAGGTCAAATGTTGAAGTGACATATTCTTATTAATAAATTTCAGGATAGTCTACACTTCTACAGCAGGTTCCTGACCTTTCCGATCCTTTCTTTTCACCCCTTTGATTTAGTTAGAGATAGTGATTTAAATCCCCCCCCCCTCCCATTTCTCCTTCACGTTACCTTTAAATATAGTACTTATAAAGTCAAAGTCAAAGTCAAAAGTTTTTTATTTCACATAAGCCTACATGGGCACTTATGAAACGTAAGAAGCTAGTGCACACAAACAAATACAAATCCTTTGTGAAAATGGGAGTTGTAGTACTTATAATTCCCATTTTCACATTTATGTGTTCGGTGGGATTTCTAACATAACAACAAACGAAATGTTCTAGCACACACTCTATAACTTCATTTTTCTTTAATAAATGTATTCTTAGTCTCGTCCGCCATACCGGAGTGTCTCAAGACAAAAGTCTATATCCAGTGTCAGTGGCCATTGATGGCATATGGCTCTTAAGCGTGGTGAAAGTTTAAAGTCTCCGATAGGGCAATGGAAGGAGCTATACTCGAAGTTTTCTTGTGTGGATACGAGACACACACTCTTGGGGATAATGATTCTTATTCTATTCTTATTTTGAGTTCAGATACGTGCTTGTTACGTTGAGGAATTCAAAGTCAAGGTCAAAGTTAAAAGGTTTTTATTTCACATAGGCCTACATGGGCACTTATAAAACGTCAGAAGCTAGTGCACGGTTCCAAATTGGTCGTTTCCTATGGAGAAGAACCGGCAAGAAACTCCATGGTTATTTTTTCAAAGAAATTGTTGTTTGTAAGAAAAAATTCTTTTTGTAAGAGCTATTTCCATATTACAGTATAAGTAAATATTGTGTAAGGACAGTGTAGACCGGTCAATATTGTACTAAAAAGTACAATAAACATAATCATAATAAAAAGTGAGTCGTAATAGGAAGTAACCTAAGAATTCGCGGAGTCTACAGTGTTCTCACATTCACATTATAAAAAAGGCTACATAAAAAAAAAAACAAGAAAAGTAAATAATTACAACTATCAATAAATGGGATGTTAATATTGCAAAAGCAATGTGAGAGAAAAAAAAAAGAAAAAAGTATATATTACAAAAAATGTGGAGCAGTTAATAGATACATTTACACAATATTATGAGTTACCAGGGAGCCACATGTACAAAAGCAGTTATATTGATTGATTATTTAAAAGAATTCAAAAGAGTGGACCAGGAACGTAAAGGACAACTGTAAGAACGCACGTGGGTTTTAGTCAGTAAAAGTCTGATGGGGTCATTAGATAACTTGGGAACATTAAAAAAAACTTCCGAAGATGTTACTTGTATTTTTTATAAAAAGTGTTTTAATTATTTTTTTTTACTTTTTGTGTTTTTACATTGCAATCGATTGTTTTTTTTTGTAAAAAGTATTTTGGTTTTTCAGTTTTTAGTTGTAAATACAAATCAAAATTCATAGGGTAGTTCCCGTTGTCCCAGAATCCTGAAATTTTGCATGAAGCAAGGTCTCATAGCACAAGTATAGGAAAAAATCTGAAAACTGTAAATTTTTAGTCACGTCAACAAAAATAACTTTTTTGCGATTCGGAAAAATCTTCGTAACTCAATTCGGGAATTGACCTGTTTTTATTGGTAAATTTGAACGGTACCCTCAATACGCGAGTCCGACTCGCACTTGCCCAGTTTTTTTTTTAAATATGTTAAACGTAGGTACTCGTATGCATCCCAAAATCTTTCAACAACTTTAAACGCGTACATAAGTTTTAATTAGTTGTTTTAAGTACGTAATAGTATAGTTAATAACCTCTAACTCTTAAGTTTTACTTACCCTTACAATAAAGGGAGACACCATTAAGTTTAACACTACACTACAGAAATAAACCCTTTATGAAAATAGGGTTCACTTTAAGGGCCTTTCACCTTCACATGTCAATTAATTAAATATCCAACAAAATAACAATCTAGTGACGATCTAATCAAGATATCTTACATAATAAACGTCGAATTTACTAACTTGAACTTCTTCAACACATTCTGAACTTTAAGCTTCAGTCATTAAAGTTTAATTTGCCATGGCTGGTTCTTTTTATGAGGCACCTTGAGTAATAAAGCTATCGTAACGAGGTTCGTAAAAGAGTCCTCTTCGATTAAAGTTACAGTAATAGATGGCGTCTAAGTTCCGATTAGGGATTTAAAATGCCATGTTACAATTGTAACGTTATTGGAAAGCTGTGCCGTTATTGGTGATATTTTTTAATTTGCTGTGTCAGCTTTATGGGGTCCTGGTACGATACTGCTAATAATTTTGGCTGAATGTACCTTTTTAGGCTTTCATTTGCAAATTAAGGGACTGGCAAGGTCGTCATTGGATATTTTCGGTCGTTTTTTTTTTCGGGGTTGCTTTTCTGAAGAATAAACATAGTTACTTTAGTGGCAGCAAGTCTACTACATAGTCATATGAAAGCTGTAATAGGCCTAGGCACCTAAATGTGACCTTTAAAGTGCAGGGTTTGCTCGAAAGAGTTCCCGTGGTGGACGCCAAGGGTAACTGAAGAAACTCAGATGAGTTTTAGATAGTAAAAGGCTTACACTTCCTCTCGCTTCACCTTAAGCGTGAGGAGTCATTTGATGATTTCCCAATTCAATTAAAAAAAGTTTTGATAATCCAGAAGTATGTGAAATTCTGACACGGTAGAAATCTGCTCCGCTTAGGCGAAGCATGGCCTTGTGGAGGCGATCGGCGGCGGTGATCTTTCGTATCCGGTTACGGAGCGAAAGGGAATAGGAAGGGGATGCACCCTTCTGTGAAGTAGTAATGCGTGCGAAGAAGATACCCATAATAGTGTGAGAACAGACATCCTTATGCCCCGCAACCGCCGTCGAAGGAGACGCCCGGGAGTCGATACCAGGTAAGCGAGGGCTTGCAGACAACGAGCGATAGAAAGCTCGTCTTCCTTCTTTGTCAATGACGCATAGTGTTCCACGCGCGCCTCAAAGAAAGTACTGCAAAACTGAACGGCCGATGCCTGCTAGGGCTATGGAAACGTTTGAAAGATTGACCGTAGCTCTAAAGGACACAGATGGGTTTTTAGTCAGTAAAAATCTGACACGCCCTCTCATTCCACCCTAGAGCAGTAGAGAAGTCATTTGATGATTTATTTAAATGCTGAACAGATTCAAATGACACTAGGGATACGGATCGACCATGATAATTAAAACATATTATGTAGGGATGCTTTTTTAACCCGTAAGTATAATCCTGAATTCCAAGCGGACAAAACCATTGCAAAAACTGACGAACGATGACTGCATTCACCTATAAGTCCCCTCGGGCGCCCTGGGGTATTATTATTACGTAATTGCGCGTTTTTATGTAAATCACCAAAAAAAATAAAAAAAAAAAACAAAAAAAAACTTTGGTAAGGATAAACAAAGACATGACTCGCAACACGTTTTTTTCTTCCATTCTATCCTGTCAACCGTCATACTATCACTAACTTCCTTTTCTTTCATACCACTTTTCACACAATCCATCCATCTTTTCTTTGGCCTCCCTCTCCCTCTCCACCCATCCACATAAAATAGAAAAACAAAGACACAAAAACCAACATTTTCGGCTAAAAAAAAATTCGTACAAAAGTGTGTACAAAACGACAATTAAGCGTTTTTCAAGGTCATTCAAGTTGTACAGACGTAGGTGTGTACAATCGGCGCTCGAGGGGTTAAAATTTAATTGTTCTGTAGTTAACAAAACAAGCCATATTGACTGGTTGGTTATATACATGATTGTCGTACGTTTTGACCAACAAATTCTTATTCATAGTTCACTCAAGTTCCTATCCTCACGATAACCCTTATCCTCACTTTGACCCAACTTCCGAACTCACGACAAACTGCTCGGTTCACAATAACAATAATAATATACAAACCGCGCCACCCTTACTTACTTTTTTATTCACATTCGCTGATCGCTGCAAGCGAATACGTTGGAGGAGCCACAGTGACCTGGAAACAGTAGGCAAAAGATAGTGGTGGAACTATCGGGTGGCAAGGCTGGCAAAATGCCACGGGCTCCCGGTCCGACGGGGCCCCCGGTCTTAGAGGCTGCGAGTTCAGAAGAAGTAATCCAACATATTAAAAAAAAAAAATTAAATCAAACCATGAATCGATTTTTCGGGGACTCCATCCAATGAATTTGCCACGGGCCTAAAATGATATAGTTACGCCACTGGCAAAAGAACTAATGTTGAGCAGACAGTTATTTATCTTAATCAAGTCGAGAACGTCACCGGCCCACGCTGAAAACCAGCGCTGTGGACTCGTCGCATTTTGCGTGTGGACACGGTATTATGCTGAACGTACGGCTGTTTTGCTCGGACGTGGTGCAGGTATTTTATTTTTAATTATGTTTTTGTCATAGAAAATGTTTGCAATATGTTAGAAGGGGTGACCAGACGATTGCTAACTAGCGTTCCAACCAAGGTGACCTTGATTTATGTGTTTGGTTGTATTGCGGTTACATGGATATAAACCACGCGCCAACACGTTCGGTGGATGGGAAAGCGCGCCTTCCAACCAAAGGCGTTGAAGGTCATGGTTTACAACTACTTTCTACACGCATTCAAAGTAGCAAGGTCACCTTGGTTTGCAACCATCTGGTCACCCCTTTAAGTTCGCGCCTTTTCCAGGCCCCGACCATAGACCATGAGCAGTAGTGGCCCAGTGGTAACGACCCTGACTTAAAAGTTGCAGGTCGCGGTCTCAAAAGCAGCCAGGCGCATTACTTTGTGAAATTTAATTCATCACTAGTGGGACTCTCTTAGGACGGTAAAGGAAAATTCATCACTAGTGGGACTCTCTTAGGACGGTAAAGGAAAACATCATGAGGAAACCAGTATGTCCTAGAACCAAAAATTCAAAGACATATGACATTACCAATCGGCACTGGCCCGCATGGTGGTTTATAGCCCATTCCCTCCCCTAGAGAGGAGGCCTGAGTACCAGCAATGGGAACATTATAAGGCTGCTTATGCTTATATTCTACATGGAGCGATTATTAGTTAGAAGTGTGTAACTCATTACTGAACCGACTCACTGTTCCGAAACATTTTAGTGTTCCGAAAGATTGGAACAGCAGTAATGTTTTAAATGCATCATTCGGAACAATTGGAACACTGAAGTAAACACTCTTTACTTTAAGTTAGTTTACTTTAAGTTAGTCTTTAAAATTCAAATTAACATGTAAATAAACCGCTAAGGACAGCTAGTCTCATATATTCTGTAATTTTGACAATTACTATTGACAAAATTGCTGACAGAATATCACTTTCAATAAAGCTCCAGGTTGGCTCTGAATTGAAAACCACGGGAGCCACCGCCAAAACTTTTTGAGGCGGCGAGAAAATCTGCAAAGATTAACAAATTGCGGTTAAGGCTGATGCTGTCGTTGTAACTTTAAGGGACAAAGTGCTATGAGGGCTTGTAAATTAGCGTGCATAAGAATTTGGAGTAAGTCCTCTTTCTTCCTTTACTGTATAAGTGATGTACTCTTAGATAGATAGATAGATATATTCTTTATTGTATCTCAGGAATTTAAAATTAATAGGGTGTCACAATGAGCGTTCTTATCGCTAAAAGCGATTTTTTACAGACAACCTTTGGATGGATTTGACAGAGAAGGAGAAAAAAGATATGCTGGTAGTTCGTGGTTTACTATTTACATATATACAATACATAATTTTTGGTGTACTTAATGACAACGTTTAAGAGGAAAGGTAGTAATCCTTAACCATATTTTTAAAAATTATGAGTGTTTCAGCTACCCAATTTTGTTAGAATGACAGGTCCATTGAAATAACAATACTTTGGTTGATACTACATCAATTTCATTTAATCAGGGAATTGCATCGGAATATTAAAAATATAAATTGGATAAAATTCTGACACATAAAGGTGGGTAGTGTGGCTTTTTGGACCGGAACCGTGGTCCCAACTTCCACTTATATTTTTTTTTTGTAGTTTTTTTTTTGGGTGGAATGAAGGTTCCCTTCATTAGGCGCCTGGACTTTTGGGGAAAAAACCAGGGAGTGTGGGATTTTTACCTCACTAAAACAACCCCGGTGATCACCATCAGCACACGGAAGAAGTCCCCGTGACCTCTTAAAAGACCACCCCGGAACCCCCTCTGTACAGCGCCTGTTAGGGCACATCGCTGAGAAGACTGTGAGAGGTCTCGCCTTAGCCTCGTTATGCACGGACTGTGCCACCGTCTTTCCTGAAGTCACTTGGCGGGCGGACCGAGTCCCCACTCTGAGAGCCCGTGACCTCGGAGCTCCGCCTACCTTAAATGTTGCAAACGGGGTTTCAGCGTTTTAGGCGTCGAGGCGGTTGGCCATCTGACGCCTTCTTCTGAGAGTGGGATCAGTCCTCTCACAATCCCGCTCAGCGGCCTCCTTCTGGACCATCACGGCCTCACAGTAGGACGCCATTTCTCTTCAATTTCGTGTGCCTAGGCATCGGTTCAGATGACTATACAATGTGAGATGCAAACCAATTCGCAAGTTGCTCGTAAATATTACGATATGACGACGCATCGCAGTTTTGTTTTTGGGCTCTTATTAAAACCATCTGCAAATAACAATTTAAATCAGAAATTATTTAAAAGAAAACTAATTTAATTGTCCTTACTGGTTTCAACATTCACTGTGGCCTCACCACAGCAATAAAACAAAGTATTTTTTTCATCTCGACTCACCCATATTTCGTGGGCGAGCCATTGATTGGCTGTCAACTCCAAAACACAATAACAAGAGGAAACTCCTTTATTGTAGCGAGACGTAAAAAGACGTGTGTTGACGTTTTGTGTGATTGCAAGTGAACAGAGGGAGAGGGGGGAGGGGAGGGGAACTATAGTCGTGGGACGCGGCTTTTATAAATTATTGGAAGCGACCTGGGAAATAATATTGATGAAGATACAATTTAGTTTGCACGGGTTTGAAATTTAGGTTTGCAGAGCCACAATCCTTCACCTTTTAGGGCAGAATTCACCAATAAAACTAATCGCGTTTTAACGTTTGGCTCGCATAATCGCGTCTAGTCGCTGTCACTAGTGTTACTTGTCTGTATTTTTCTTTTGTTGTATTTTTACAAGTGACACTAATGACAGCGGCTAAACGCGATTATGCGAGCCATACGTTAAAACGCAATTAGTTTTATTGGTGAATTCCGCCCTAAGTCATAAACGCTGAGTAAAGTTAGAACGATGGGATCGAAAAGATGCATTATTGGAAGGAGTTAGAAAGCCTTTCTCAAGGCGAACCAATGACTCGGTGAGGGTCATGGAAAGCTGATGAATACGAGACGCACAGGACCGGTCGTCGTGGCGACCATTAGAGTAGGCTTATTCACTTATTTATAACTAGCGACCCGCCCCAGCTTCGCACGGGTGCAATGATGATCACGTCGTAGTATGACCTTTTTAAGGTGTACAATACTGTAGTACCTTATTTTGATCTATCTCTTAGGGTTCAGCCAGCGTTTGCAATGTAAGCGCTAAAAATTTGTTTGTTTACGACATCACATTAGAAACCACTAAAATCATCAATGCTCCTCGACTATATTGTCTATACATGTAAACCTTACTCTTAAATCACTCTATCTATGAAAAAAAAACTGCATCAGAATCCGTTGTGTAGTTTTAAAGATCTAAGCATACATAGAGACAGATAGACACGAAAAGCGACTTTGTTTTATACGATGTAAAAGCGACAATCCAAATCCAACCGGCCCTTGTAAAAGAAGTCCAAAGTGGAAACCCTAAGTTATATACACAATAGTTTACGTTAGAAGTTTCTTTTTAAAAATGGTTAAACTTTAAAATGGATTACAGAAAACGGAATGGACTGTGCCCGTCTCGATCCAGTGGCAACTACTTTGAGGAGTAACGTAGTTTGAAAAGAGTACTAGGGAACCAGCATTGGAAGGAAACTGCATTAGAATTAAATTTGATGTTAAATTGGTCATTCTGTAAAGAATTTGGGCATTATTAATTGTACTTACGAACTTGATATTTTCAACAAAAATATAAAATCTTTGGCCTCACCAGAAGGATAAAAATCTTGACACATTGCTCGCAGAGCAAATAGTCGATAGGGCTGAAAGATTTTGGAGTGGCGACCGCGTACCGGAAGACGCAGTTTTGGTTGGTCTCCCACAAGGTGGACCGATGACCTGGTGAGGGTGAGACACACAGGACCGGTCGTTATGGCGACACTTGAAAGAGGCCTTTACTCAACAGTGGACGTCTATCAGCTGAAATGATAATGATGCAATAGGACAACGATCTTTATCTTGATATTTTTGTTCTATTATTTATTTATTTATTTTATTTTTGATATAAACCAGTGCTTGACTGCGATTCCACCTGATGGTAAGCAGTGATGCAATCGTTGATGGTGAGTCGCACTATTTTATGAAGACACTATTCACTCTAGCCTTATCACTCCATTATTTATTCAAGTTCTTGTTCCTCCTGTCATCATCATCATTTCAGCCGAAAGACGTCCACTGTTGGACATAGGCCTCCCCCAAGCGACGCCATAACGACCGATCCTGTACATCTCGTATTCATCCGCTTTCCATGGCCCTCACCGAGTCATCGGTTCCATCCGCCGCACTCCCGCGACTCTCACCAGGTCGTCGCTCCACCTTGTGGGAGGCCTTCCAAGGCTGCGTTTTACGGTGCGCGGTCGCCACTCTCTCACCTTTCGGCCCCATTGACCATCCATCCATCCGTTCTACGAGCAATGTGCCATGCCCACTGCCACTTTAGTTTGGCGATTCTTCGGGCTATGTCGGCGACCTTGGTTCTCCTGCGGATATCTTCATTCTTTATACGATCACGCAAGGAAACTTCGAACATAGCCTTTTCCATTGGGTGACTGTAAGCTTTCTGATGAGGCCCATTGTAAGCGACCATGTTTCAGTACCAGTGTATTCCTCCTGTATCCAATGTATATTTGCAACTTTTAGAAAATCTTCTACCTCATTTAAGGAGTACTGCGTTAACGTTATTTCTGCCAAGTTCGTGCGATCGTTCTGCCAAAAACAATAAAGCAAACACACATCTATGTACAATCTACGAAAAAGCACATAATTATAACTGGGGCGAATTATCAAACGGTATCCATGTTGTTCGTCGGCTTATTAAAGTTAAGCGGGGGTTAATATTTAATCCGCGTTGCGCACAACTGGCGTCGGGCGCTAATGTATGCGACGTCACGACTCGCGCTCTGTACGGGTTGGGTAAACCGAGGTCTGTTACACCGGAGCGTAACGGTGCTAATATATTGATCGATTGAGAAATAAAAAAATAATACTTATTGAATCTTTTCACAGATCTTAATTTAGGTGTCTTCAAGGCTAGAGTGAATAGGCTCTTAATAAACTAGTGCGCCTCACCATCGATGATTCCATCTCTGCTTAACATCAGGTGGGATCGCAGTCAAGCACTGGTTTATATAAATTAAAAAAATAAATTCATATTACATCTGGCAAGTATTTTTCGAAGCTGTCAGCGCAAGCTTGCGGACAGCGAACAATGGATAGCTTACCGTCTGGGTTGACTGTGTTGACGCGTTGTATTCCACGCACACTTCAAAGAGCTGTCAGCTAATATGATGGGGTCCTCTACAGCTGATGTCAGTTTTTTTTTTCGGTGGCAAAATCATCTTATGACATCCCCCGTTCTTGGGCGGAGCGGGAAATAGTGTCTGACTTTTACTGACTAAAAACCCACTCCTGTTCCTTCGTTGCCTTTCTTACCGGGGCCGAGTCTTCCTTTCAGAATCAGACCCTTGGCTCCAGTAGGCTTCGACCCTGCTGAGCCCCTTGCTGACATCCCCTTGAGGCGCGCGTGGAACAGTACGCGCCATCGATGACTTGGACTCAGTCCGAAAGGTTACCGGACGGTCGGATGGCGACCTACCTATTGCTCCGTCAGTCAGTGGCTGGTAATCGGGATCAGAATCCCGGCGGTGGTTGGTGGAGTTGCCTCACGCGATCGGCCGCCTCCTTTGCTAGCACTCCTTCGCAGAAAGAGGCGACCACCTGCCACTCCTCCTCGCTCCGGACCATGGCCTGTACCAAGGTCCGGCACGCCGATCGCCTCCACGAGGACACGGCGTTGCTCTGCCTAAGCGGGGCACACCTCCACCGTGTGCTCCACCATGTCCTTCGGGTGGTCAATACAGTACACCGGGCGTGTCTTCCGCACGAATCCGGTGTAGGAACTTCCCAAACTTACCGTGTTCGGTGAGAACCTGCGTCATGCGGAAGGTGAGAATGCCGTCTGATCTTTCCAACCACGCCTCAAAGAGGGGACTCACTACCATAATTGTAGCGTGCCCTTTAACTCTAAATATATAACACAATAATAAAATATCTGGGGCGGTTGTGACTTACTTGACTTAAGATTCTATGTTCCTAAGCTGGTGCAGACGGCGTCGACAGTAATCACCCATCGCGACTGGTCTTGAGATTTACGCTTCACCTCGCTCCATGTCAAACCGCTGGCCGTCGCTTCTGCCAACACAGTGCATCGCCACTAGGTTTGCCGGCCACGCTTCCTTTTCCTTAGAGATTTTTTTTAAATTCTTGATAGATTCACGCTTGACCGCTATCTCGCCTGATGGAAAGCGACGATGCGGTCGACGTTGAACTGCACTTACCTAGAAGTAACCTATTCACTCTTAACTTAAAGATTCCCGGGTTGTAGCCATCAGGAAACACAGATCCCGACATGGAATTCTACTCCTTAGCTCTTTACCTTAGGAATTCCAGTGCGACGCCTGTTTAGGTACGTGATCATAATCCCTCCTAAGCATATGACCAATCCTTTCTTCTTCCTTCCTTCCTTGGCTTTCATGGCATTACAGCAACAACTCTACGTTAGAGATGGTCTCAACAGCGGATGCGCGTATGGATTTAGCGTGAGATCTCCTTTGTCACCTTCCACGTTGGGTCAGGGGCCATATCATGAAGTTTTAAAACATCAAGCGTGTGAGCTAGAAAGAAGGACAAAGCTATACAACTATATAGTTCAATCCTTTTAACAGTTCAGTATAGGTCATCAAATGAATTGCCATATGAGCTCGTGATAGAGCCCTAGATGTAAAAGTGTTAACACTAACTTCCTTTTCCGTCACTGTCATCATTCCTTTCGGTGTGACATACAGCCGTACGTACAAGCCAATGAGTTACTTAGTACTTAACGCGTATCATGCGTTCAAAGTTAAGGTAAGTGCTGCGAGGAAACTTTTTGAATGTGTTCAAGGCTTTATTATATACGCCGACACTAAAATCTCTCGTATAAACTTGTGTGGGTAAGTACGTCTGCGACTTATGACTGTTCAGCTGTATTGGTCTAGTTTGATATGATTTTGGGTACTAAGATTTGAAGATTCTGAACCGTGTCGGATAGCTCTAGTGTCATATTGTTACCATTATGATAATAAAATCTGCTTTATTTCTAAGTTTAATTGTATGGAACTTAAGGGTGGCTATTTTTTAAAGTGGGCCAAATCATCCAATGAGTTCTCCCGCTCTGGGAGCGGGCGTTGCAGACTTTAACTGATTAAAACCACACCTGTGTCCTTCAGTTGCCCTTTGCGTTCTAAAGCCACGGGTTTCCTTTTCAGAAAATGGCTATATAATTTTAATTATGAAGTGAACCTGGTGAGGGTCACGAGATTCTGGTGGATGCAAGACGCATAGAACCGGTCGTTGTGGCGATACTTAGGGGAGGCCTATGTCCAATATTATGTATAAAATCTAAAGGCAATGTACCAGGCGCCCATAACAACAAAGTAGTAGTCGCAACTATCCAATCCTATCGTAACCTTTGGTTTTGTTTTTTATTGTAAACGTAAAAGTTTTTGAACATAGATGTATGAATGTATGTTATGAAAAATTTTGCAGTAACACAGCATATACAACAGAATAACATACACGTTATAATTTACAATGACAGGAAGTACTAAGAAGGAAAAGCAAGTTGTTAATATTTTCTAGTTGCACGCTCCCAGAGGGCACCTGTTGACTATTCTTTCAGGAAAACTTGTTAAATACTTGATAGCATGGTCTCGACAACTTAGAACTTGTTCCGAGTGTCAACTGCGAACGTTGCTATTTGCCACTGGACCGGACTTGGTCTTTATTTCTAGTACGTGCGAAAATAATTTTCTAGGGTATAAGTTTATTGCAATTTGTATGCCAAACTATGTGGTATGAATTTTAAGCAGGTTCCAGTATGTTTCGAATTTTATTTGGACTTGTCGATACGTTTGAAGATGTGGTGGTTTGGTGACCATTCTCTAAAATGATGTAGAATATATTTATCTTGCGAGAAACTGTAGAAATATCTACAGACAACGGTGGAGTTGTTGGTAAGTTTCGAGAATTTTCTTAGCATATTTTTTGGCTTTGTAAAAAGTTAACTGATGGTCACCAAATGTGCTGGTAGCGAGCTCAAAAAAATTCAGTTCTTTATAATGATTATTTACGTTCATTATTTTTCAGTGAAGCTATGTGAGACTGACGAATATAAATTTAGACAGATGGAGAGGGAGAAAACCAAAGATATTTAGGTAAAACTAAACAAAACATATTCACAAATCAGTTCTTCTACAGAATTTTACTAGCTGGATTTTTTTTCCATATAAATCATAATCAAAGAAAAATGGGGGAGGTAGAAGGGTAAAAAAAATAGCCTACGACCTCTTCTCAAATCTACCAATTTTTTTTTTCTTTGGTATAAACCAGTGCTTGACTGCGATCCTACCTGATGGTAAGCAGAGATGCAATCATTGATGGTTAGGCGCACTAGTTCATTAAGAGCCTATTCACTCTAGCCTTGATGACACCTAAATTATAGTTGAACGGGAAGACCGTAGCACGCAAATTGTAAACATACACAAAAAAATTCAAGTCAAGCCGTTTCGGAGGAGTTTAATTTTTTATTTAATAAACAGTAGCTTTTATTACAAACCAAAAACCGATATTTTGTATAATTTTGTGCAGCACACGAAAATATAGGAACCATCAATTATCTAGAAGCATACTCTTCAGGCCTCTGTTTGCTGGTACATAAATAAAGCTTCCCAGTCAACATACATCACCGGCTAGCCAGTACATATTTACGGTTATAAAACCCCCATTCACTACGCGAATGCGCGTACATCACGCGTTCAGTTTGTCGTAGGTCACGTAAAACCGCAATTTGCCGACCAAATGGAAGAGTGCGGTTGTCCAGCGACGTGTCGGGACCTTTATTGCTTGGCTTTATTTTTGTTGGGAATAAATATATTATTTTTGGACGGAATTTTTACTAACCGACTTCAAGAATAGAAGGAGGTTCTTAATTCGGTTGTATTTTGTTAATGGGGAATATGCATTAAAAAGTTTTGTTATCTAACCAGTTTATCAAATAATATACGAAAATAGAATACTAATTTTACAAACAATTTGAAAGTTGGTAGGAACGTGGAAACCGCTAGTACTTTTTTTTCTTAGTTGATTGTATTCTTACTAGTAAAAACAGTTCTGTAATAAGTAATTTAATTTTTTTTTTTTCTTCTCGTGTCGATGTATCACAATTTTTTTTCAGACCAGCCCCCCTAGCCAAGTTACACCACGTGACTGACTGTTGAGATGACGTCAGAACAAAGGAATCGGAGGCGTGGCCTACTCGAGGCGTTCGGCGCGAACGATACGATTGTAACTTGGCTAGGGGGGTAGTATTTGGCAACCTATGCGGTTATTAGCCTCGTATAGGTCCTGAAAAGTGCAGGATGGGCAGCATAGCAGGTGACGCATGTCGTGTGCAGTGGCTTCACACTGGCACTGTGATAGAGATGGGTCGAGGAAGCTCCATTTGGCCAAATTGTTTCTACAGCGGCCAACCTGCCAACCAACCATTTCATTGTAAAGACTAAAGATTTTATATTAAGACTATTTAATTTTGAAAAAGCAAACCAAATAGAACAGAATAGAAGAGAATAGCACAGAACAGAATAGAATAGAATAGAATAGAATAGAATAGAATAGAATAGAATAGAATAGAACAGAATAGAATAGAATAGAACAGAACAGAATAGAATAGAATAGAATGGATTAGAATAGAATAGCATAGAATAGAATAGAATGGAATAGAATAGAATGGAATAGAATAGAATAGAATAGAATAGAATAGAATGGAATAGAATGGAATAGAATATAATGGAATAGTATAGAATAGAATAGAATGGAATAGAATAGAATATAATTTTTAAAATATGGGTAGTACATAATAGTTTTTAAGATTACATTACAGATCAGCCACATTTTACCGTTTCACATGCAAAATGCTAAAATTTCAAACGGTTGTGTTGAGTTTCTATATTTGTATGAATATTTAATTTTTCACCATACTATTGTTGACATGTAACCTTATGAATTCAATATGCAAACTATCTGCAAAAACTATAAACATAAAAAAGCTATTCAAATGTAACGTTTACATGCATGAACTCGGCTTTACGCACGCGTTAACGTTAACTTTAATCTGACAAACGCTCGTAAATCACATAATAACGCAATAACGTCACACACGTTTCACAGTGGCGTTTATTGCTTGTAGATGTTTAATACGCACTTAGTGGACTATTGAATTTTAAACGACTACTTTGTAAATTCATGAATTAATTAAAAGAACTGTAAAAAAAACCGATTGCGTAAAAACAACTTTAAATAAAAACTAAAAAAAAGCTATTCCAGTCCAGAAAGGTAGAAAACTATTTAATACTGTACACACATGAAATAAAACTAATCATAAATTCTAATATGGAACATATTGACTGCAACAGTCGGGACCCATATTGGATATAATTATTTTAGTCTAGATTATTTAGTGGGTACCCTTCTTAGCAGTAGGGTAAAAAATAAGATATTATCTGGACTTGGGGGAGGCAGTTAGCAGCGGGACAGTAAGGACTAAATAAAAAATATCAGTGAGCTTTTTAACACAGATTTTCAATTATCAGAATGTACGAGTAAGAATTCAAAGAGTTTCATGTTCAAATAATTTTTAATTTATCTTAAGAATAAATTTATAGAAGCTTAAATACTCATAAACCAAAAAATCACGATCACAAAATTATTTCAGGGTTGTTCAAAAAAGTATACCATACCCGTGACAACTATAGGAACAGCGTCTACTGGCTACAATACTGTTCCTTCAGTTGTCATTTAAATTAAATTCTGACACTCCTTCTCTCTCCTCAAAAAAGAAGAAAAATCACAGAAAGTAGAAAAAAGTAATAGTGAAGGACGAATTAGCTTCATACTGATGGTATCTCGCCATTTGTGATGGTACTTGACGTCATGAAGTGCGACATTCGATTTATTGTTCGCTTAAGATTGATATTATTATGTTTCTACAGAAAACGGTTCAGGAAATTTAAAGCATGTACCCAAGTAGGTACTGAAAAATGACAAATCAAAATGATACAACTTTAAAATTGGTTGCTATCTTTCACATTCTCAACAATGATCTTATCATATACCCTTATTGCAAAAACCAACTGCAATTTTTTACCCAAATTAAGTTAAACATAGCTATCGATTTTTCTCGTCCAGACGAATCTACAGGTAAAAACGTGATCGAATATAATATAATAATACAAAAATGTTGGTGTATATAATTGGTTTTTGCAATCATCACCACCAACATCATAATTTCAGTCGACAGACGTCCACTGTTGGACATAGGCCTCTCCCAAGCGTCGATACAACGACAGATCCTGTGCGTCTCGCATCTACCGCATTCCCGCAAATCTCACCAGGTCATCGGTCCACCTTGTGAGAGGCCTTCCAACGCTGCGTCTTCCGGTACGTAGTCGCCATTCCAGAACCTTTCGTCCCCATATACCATCTGTTCTGCGAGCAATGTGCCCTGCCCACTGCCACTTAAGTTTGGCGATTCTTCGGGCTTTGTCCGTAACCTTGGTTCTCCTGCGCAAGGAAATTCCGAGCATAGCCCTTTCCATTGCCCTTTAAGTATCTTTAAGCCTTCTGATGAGGCCCATTGTAAGCGACCACGTTTCGGAGTCATATGTCATCACTGGCAACACGCACTGGTCATAGACTTTTGTCTTGTAACACTGTGGTAAATTGGAAGAGAAGACACCGCACAGCTTCCCGAACGCTGCCCAGCCGAGTTGGATTCGACGATTGACCTCTTACACGCCTTACGCCTTAATACGAGCGAAGAAAACTGCCGTAACTATGAGCTTGATAAAGATCTTGCAACAATTTATCAGACGAAAATATTGCACTTATAACTGTGAAAAAACTAATTACAAAAGAAGTACCTACATACAACTTTATAATACAAGAAAACCAATACTGCTAAAAAACGAAACGCGCCACCACCGCCAATTTTGTTCTCAAAACATATTTGCAATTCAAAAAATCCATTGTAAGTTCAAAAAGTTTTATAACTGGGAATCTTAATAAAATCTAGATTGATGGAAAACGAAGCGGGGTCCCCTTTCATGTGCTAATCCAATGGAGATTACAGACCGGGAGCCCGGTCCTTTAAATGAGGCTAGAGATGTAAATAGTTTACATGAATAGATAAGACGATATTGATCTTGACTTAAAAATAAGTTAAAATTTAACTGAACGGAGTAAAGAATACCGTTTATTTTTTTCAATACTCATTGATACTCCAAATCTCATTTCTACACCTATCGCGTTTAGATTCGTAATATTTTGCACTAGTGCTGAAATATCCGACAGCCAAGCCTCCTCCATCTACTAGGGCCACGGGTAGTGTGAAAACGAAACCCGGGGCCCTGGAACGAAGGCAACGAAGGAACAGAAGTGGGTTTTTAGTCAGTAAAAGTCTGACACTATCTCTCGCTCCTCCCAAGAGCGAAATTGGTCATTAGATGATTTTTCCAACTAAAAAAAAAAAAACCCTCCATATTATGTTTAATTTTTCGCCACACTTTGAATTGCATACTCCTGTATCATGCGTTCACACACACACACGAGATCCAGACCTGGAAAAACTATCTATAAGCCAAATATTTGATCCGTGCGGGGGTCAAACCCGTAATACACAGCGCAGTAACCAATCGCTCAATCACTGCACGAGCCGTAGAGTTCTAATGTGAAAACTCTGCATTTTAATAACATAATAATAATATTCCACAACTATCGCACAACGCCGTCTAGTCCCAAGCTTAGCAGAACTTGTGTTATGAGTCCTAGACAACTGATAAACATACTTATATATTTCCAAATACATAAATATTATAGATAAATTATTATATTTATTATAATAATATCATACATATTATATTTATTATTATTGAATGCGCAAAAAGTCAGCGTCACTTATGCGTCGAATTAGGGGCAGTAGTAACAGAATCCTAAATATGATCGCTGAAAGCCCAGAGTCACCAGTGTGGGATATGTTTATAAAACTGCATGTTTTATAAACAATTTTTTTTTTGTTTATTATGTTTGATAAATATGATTAATGTGTTTTTGAAATGATTTATTTTAATTTAATTTAACTTCTTGTGAACTAATTGACTCCTTGAAGGGCGCGTGCAACACTTCGCGTCGACGACTTGGGCTCAGTCTGGACGGTTACCTGACGGTCGGACGGCGAGCTACCCATTGCTCGCCATCCACAAGCCCACGCAACATGACCAGTTACTAGCATAATTTACCTTAAACTTAAACTCCTTAAAAAAAATCCTTCGTTATACTAATTAAAGATTTTCAAAACGATATCTTTACTAAGTAAAAAAAAAACTCTTACCCTTTATGCTACCCTGGTAGCAGGAAATCATTAAGAAACATATTTCCTTTCATTTTCCTTTGAGATCTCGCTATGATAAATTCTTGGGGGACTGACTATTAATTATAAGGATTAAATTAATAAAAACCCTGTTCCTTCCTTCATGGGAAACTATTGTGGTAAGCCAATATCTTATTAGTGGCGTTGATTTATTGTTCTGGTAAATTTATTTATTGGTAATCTAAAGAAACCGTAAGAAAAATGAATGGTTATTCTACATTCTACAAATTATTTGTGTTAGATACTTCAAAAATGCTAATAAGTAAGTTTGTTATATATTTAAACTTAAATGATGCTGGAGGGGTGCTCCACCACCGTGTTAATCCGGCCCTAGTCCAGGCCATGGTATCGTCACGTCATAACGTTTCCCGCTCTGATAGAACGAAAGGGACTATCAGACTTAAACTGACTAATTTCCACTCGTTTTAATGCCTTAGGCATTCTCTACTAGTCAACCAGCTATTTCAATTGTTCCCCCAGTGATATTATTACATCCACCCATCCTGAACTCTTCGACCTAAATTCAAAAACGGAAGGCATTTACTATGTCCTGATTTTTACCCCCTCATACATACATGGAAATATTTACCCAAGTGACGTAGCAGACAAGACACAATCATTGTTTGTCCAGCTAATGCGAGGTACACACGCACGATTCACGTACATAGGTATACATACAAACGTATGTGTGTGCCTTGCTTTATTTACTTAACGACAAACATTTGCTCTTGGCTTGATTTTCAGTTTTCAGTGTTTCAGAGTATATTTGGTTACTGGATGCAAGAATAAAGGAAATTGTCATTTTGTTTATTTAAAAACGTGTTTCAAAGACTTTAAACGAAAATAAAAGTACTTATTTGCTTTTTAAATCACACCAAGCATTTATACTGGCTTGGCGAAGAGAATCGCTGGGCAATTCCTGCCCACCATAGGCGCGGGCTCGCAGACGGCGAGCAATGGGTAGCTCATCGTCCGGTAGAGACCAGACTCGAATCGACGGTGCTTTGTGTTCCACGCTTGCCTTAAAAATATGTCAACATAAGCGGTGGAATCCGCTACGGCCGGCTCTTGCCAGGGTTACGGGATTGTCTGAAAGATTTACCGCAGTTTCGGCACGCTAAGGTTAATTGAAGGGCACAGGTGTGGTTTTAGTCAGTAAAAGTCTAACACGCCTTCTCGCCCCACTCGTCGACGTCTCAGTCTAGGTCGGGACGGTTACCAGACGGCCGGACGGTGACCCATTACTCGTCATTAGCAAGCACGCGCGTACTGTGACCGGGGATCACTCTGCGACTCCCAACGTGCGACTCTTGTGGCTACGGCCAGCTTCTTCGCTAACGGCTATCCAATATTAAAATATTTAATCAATACACTTACTTGAAAACCCACTCTTATCTCCACCACTTTTAGGCACGCAATTTACAATTTTACGCACTGGTGGAGAAAAGTACGCGAATCCGCCCTCGCCACAATCGATTGTAGGTATTTACCATATCAGGTTGAGCGCTAATTGACCCTCATAAGTCGTCCCTGGAAATCAAACCCTGTTTATTTATTTCTTCGTAAGTGTATTGGGGTATGCTCGAAGTTTCCTTGCGTGATCGAATCCGTAATGAAGATATCCGCAGAAGAACCAAGGTTGCCGACATAACACGAAGAATCGCCAAACTTAAGTGGCAATGGACAGGGCACATTGCTCGCAGAACAGATAGCCGTTGGGGCCGAAAGGTTCTGGAGTGGCGACCACCTGCCGGAAGACGCAGTGTTGGTATGCCCCCTACAAGGTGGACTGATGACCTGGTGAAGGTTGCGGGAACCCGATGGATGCGAGACGCACAGGACCGTTCATTGTGGCGAAATTTGAGGGAGGAATATGTCCAGCAGTGGACGTCTATCGGCTGCAAGATGATGATGAAGTGTGTTAAAAAACGTCTTATAATACACTTGGAAATTTGTCACTGGAGCGGCTTCATAAAACCCTCGCCTGCGGCTTGGGCGAACTCCGCCTCGGTCGCAATGACAAACTTTTTACACTAGTTTTAAAATGTACTATTTCAATTAGAAACAGTAGTTCTTGAGATCAGCTCGTTTAAACAAATAAACTCTCCAACTTTATAATATTGATAGGTACCGATTAAACCTAAACAAAAGAACCTAACCATGACACAACAGGCAATCAACAACCAGTAATCGTTGACTACTTTGTGAAATTGTCATTAAAAGCGGCATCAACTGTTATCACACAGCCTTTGTCTGCAACCGCTTACTGTTCACAAACGTTGCCGCTGTGTTTGTACGCAAGTGTGATCTTTCAAACAACTAATTGCGTGGCTTTGACTGGCCCCGCTGTAATTATGAAACATAATTGTGTGACTTAAATGTTGTACAGTAATAGCTGTACATCTAGATAAACATTGTTTGAAATTAATTTGTAGTCAACTCGTAACTAATTTTTTTTTTCTAATTAATCTGAGGGCAAACCAACAATGGGACAGTAAAAGCTAGATATAATAATAAAATAATAATAACCAATTTTATTATTTAAACTATATTTAATAGCCTATTTTTATTCATTTTGGGTTCAAACCTAGCCAGGTACTTTACTTTTCTTAATTTATTTAATAACTTAATAGTCAAGGAAAACATTGTGATAAAAAATGGCATATTCTAGAATCAAAAGTTCGAAGACATGTGACTGTGACCAACCAGCAACACATCCACGTGATGGATTACGCCCCATTCCCTATTCTAGAGAGGAAACCTGAGTCCCAGCAGTGGGAACATTATAAGGCTGAATACGCTTCTATTCATTTTAAAATATTAACTAATGCCATATTGGAAGACATGTGAATTTTTCGAAGACATGTGTGATTCACCAAACCGCACTGGGCCCGCGTGGTGGATTACGGCCCATTCCCTCTTCTAGAGAGAGGAGGCCTGACTCCCGCAGTGGGAACATTAAAAGGCTGATTATTCTTATATATGCCAAATTGGGACGTTTTGCAACCGAAATAAAGTGTGATAAATCACTTGTTTTACATTTGATAAAGAGCAATGCCTATCATGTACCATATGGTGTTCGGATGTACAGAATATCACCATCCCATCTCTTCCCGTAAGTGTCGTAAGAGGCGACTAGACCAGAGACGAGACTCGCCAGAGAATGGGCAGCAGCATTCTGTGTGCATTTCAATAACCACACTGGGATCCCGCTTGCTTGCGTAGCGCATATGCCACCCCCCCCCCCCCCAAAAAAACATGAAAAGCACAACAAAAAGATGGCTCCTAGTGCCCGGCTGCCTGTCTACCCTTGACTGAAGACCGACGATGGCAGAATTATATCCGTCAAAACGGAGCTTCTGGGAGAGATCGAGGCATTTTTATGGACAGTTATACACGTCTATCACTCAACCCGCTAAAATCTAGCAAATGACACAAGAGCTAGATTGACTCAACACTATACCGTAGATATCCCGGACGTCAGCCTGTACGAGATTAGGATGGCTCTGAAGGAGCTGAAAAACAACAATGCATCGGGTGAGGACGGAATCACATCCGAATTCCTGAAGGCGGGTGTAAAACCGGAAGATATCCGCAGGAGAACCAAGGTTACCGACATAGCTAAAAGAATCACCAAACTCAACTATTACTCGTGGGCAGGGCATATTACTCGCAGAACAGATGATCGACGGGAACGAAGGGTTCTGTTGTGGCGACCACATGCGGAAAGACGCAGGTAGGCCTCCCACAAGGCGGACCGATGACCTGGTGAGGGTCGCGGGAATTCGATGGATGCGAGACGCACAGGACCGGTCTTTGTGGCGACGCTTGGGGGAGGTCTATGTCCAACAGTGGACGTCTTTCGGCTGAAATGATGATGATGATGATAATGATTGCCTATTACGTAGATAATCAGAAGTTTATATTTATTTATCAGTGTTTAAATTGGAAGATTGAGGATGGTGTGAAGTACTTGAGATACAAAACTCCACCAATATTAATTACATCACAAGAACCACTAAAAATTAATATGCAAATAATTATAATAGTCACTGAACTTCACTTAACCAAACCCTGCCATAAATCTCTCCTCAAAGTGCATTAATATTTTATGTAGAACAGCACAAGACCACAAGTAATATTATAAGTTCCAGTAAACTCATTTCGCGTCAATGTCGACGCCAAAACTGAAAAAGCTCTTTTCGAAACTACGAAGTAAATAAACATCACCGCACGACATGACCAGAGCGACAGAGAATATGAGGTGGTAGGGCGAAACACTCATAAAAGATGTGCAACCACGCGACCCAAACTTTGCTCTCTGCACTTATCAAGACATATTGCCTCGTTGTGCTGACACACGGCTGGAATTATTTGGTAGCACAAACAAGGGTCACATTTTAAGACCTCTGGACACACACATGTAATGGGTGTCGTTACATGCGATTAAAGGATCATGGGGAGGAGTTATATCGTTTGCGGAATGTGATCACCATTCTTGCCAAAAATGGTGTTGATAAAAACATTTTTAATCGTACCTAATTTTACAGAAATCTCGTCTTTCTTGAGACACGCCTCTTAACTCAATCATAACCATATAGTCAATAAAAACTCCACGGAATTGTCTCACGTCCACAAACCATTCTATGCCTACAAACTGCAGTCGCGTACAGAATTTATTTACCAAGCAACTATTCTGTATGTACCACTACTGAAGGTACATCCTCATATTTCGTAGACATTATACAGCATCGGCTAAAAGCCTTTGCATACGAAAGTTCTGCGGCCGCTAGCACGACCGACGTTCATAATGGGATTCTTAGCTGGCTCACTTTGTTTAGCAGATGAATGCCTTCGGGGCAATTATGACTCATGTGTTTATTATCTCCTGGTAGCTAAGTTGACCTGACAGCTTGTGTATTTGGAGTGCAAGAATATTTGGTTAAATATACAGGGTGTAAGAGACAGGTCTCCGCAAACTTTAAGGGCTTGCTCAGTAGGCGTTTTTTTTTATAGTAATTTTATAAGGTTTTAATTCTTTTCTGTATTTTTTGTTTTGTATTTAATATTGTATTGATTTTTAAATTGTAATTCTAAATTTAAGTGCATATTTTGTTAATTTTTATCACTAAAAATTGCAAATGTTATGTACGCCGTTATTGTTACATACATCAAACCACCACCATGTAATTGATTCTTTTTGTTTTTTTAATGTTAAATGTATTATAATGTAGCAGTACTCAATAAATAAATAAAAAAATATGCGAAACTGAACTACCTTCTACAAGATTTTTTTCCGGAAACGAAAAAAAAGTCGGCCTCACCATACAAAATTATATACTTAATTGGACAGTTTGTATGGAGATGCCGATTTTTTTTTTTAATGTCGTCTGTGCGAGCCCTTAAAGTTTGCGAAGACCTATCTCTTACACCCTGTATATTACTTTGGTGGTGAAATCGAGTCCACTGTAGTGGATTACTCAAAATAAAACAGTTTTTAAAATAAAAGTTGAACATAATAATGGTAATGAATCTGCTTAAATGGCAGAAGAAATTGACTTACAAAGTCCTTAGTCAACTAAAAAATACTTTAGCGATTGTTAGCATAAAGTTCACAAAAATAATAATTTATTACAATCGTATAATCTCGCACAGACTTCGCGAACTCTGCGATAAATGGCTTTATAATAAAGCAAATTATGCTTGTATGAACTTTTATAAAAATGATATGACCTGCCATTTGTCTCATTTTTTCAGATAACTTTTTTTTTAAATTTCATGTAGGACTAATCGTTTTAAAAATCAAAGTAGTCAATTTTAGGGTTTCGTACCCGAAAGGTAAAACAGGACCCTATTACTATGACTCCGCTGTTCGTCTGTCTGTCCGTCTGTCATCAGGCTGTATCTCATGAACCGTGATAGCTATGACTAGTTGTTCGCAGATAATGTATTTCTGTTGCCGCTATAAAAAACAGAATAAAATAAATATTTAAGGGCAAAAAAATAAAAAAAACGGCAAAATAAACACATTTGTTGTATGGGAGCCCCCATACAACAAATGTGTTTATTTTGCCGTTTTTTTTTGTCTACGGACGGTACGTAACCCTTCGTGCACGAGTCCGACTCGCACTTGTTTTATATATGCTGAATCAACCTGTCTTTTCCCGGTTATATTGAGGTCAGATTCCAATAAAAGTGGGTACTGCGAGCTATCAGTATATTACATGGAGAGACTGCCTCCATGACATCACGGTTAGCGCAGAGGTAAAGTGATTGATGCAACAGTGCGTGACGCCTATTCGATTCCCGCACGGTTTAGTAATTCCATCATTTACTCGAATATTTCACAAAACTTGTTTCAGGGATTAGCTACGTGCTTTTTATTTTATTATTATATGCTATTATGTTAAATGAAATCCTTATAGGATCACTTTGTTGTTCGTAGATCTGTCTCTCTATCAAGACCCTTTACCTCAGGAATGCGTAGATGTATCGAGTTGAAATTAAAACCATATCATTAAATCTGTGAACCCTTGAAGCCGTGAAAAACCTCTAAGTTAACGAAAAAAAAGATTTGGCCGTTTATGTCAAATCACATGTTTGTACAATAAGTCATTAATCGACGTAAACGAGTTTGAAAATCAAAGTTTTTGAGCCAAAGAGCACGTTAAGAGTAAATGATAAATGATATCAACCCGGGAATCTTTAAGTCAATAGTGAATAGGTTACTTCTAGGTAAGCGCGCTTCATCGTCGACCGCATCGTCGCTTTCCATCAGGTGAGATGGCGGTCAAGCGCGAACCTATCAAGAATAAAAACAAATTGAAAAAAGTATTTTGCCAATTAGTTTTAAAAATCACTTTTACACGACTATTTTCTTTCTTCCTTAGTTTAAACTAGATCAGGTCGGTGTTTTCTAGCTGACTACCCTGAGAAGAAACACCGAAACAAACTCAGGGGTCAACGTAACTTTTAAAGTTCATACAGCAAACATATAATGGTCAAATCATATGAGAAGCATGCAGATTAGTGTCTCAAATGGTCAGTTATCAGTATTCGTGTAAACTCAAACTTAGGACTACTAAGGAGCTCAACGACTTGACGAACAATACCAAAGACCTTTCTTTGGTATTGTTCGTCAAGTCGTTGAGCTGTCGTTTTGAGTATTTGATGCGGCCTACCCAAATGTAAAGAAATTTGGGTAGGTCGCATCAAATACTCAAAACTGCCAGACATCATGTTAAAATTACAGAAAAGGAAAATTAATCCGCATAGTTCCATTTTTTTTTTTTTTCGGTTTTGTACTATAGTACCCCGCGGCGCTTGAGCAGCTAAAAATAAATGAGAGCCATCTTTCACAGACATTCCTACACATGTCCCAAGAATTTTGCTATCCAAGAGCCGTCACAAACTTTAATCTGTGTTTCCACACCATTAGGAACTAATCGAGAAAACTGCTGGTACAGACCGACCAATCAACTTAGACCTCTTAATTACTCCATCGTACTCGTATTGGTCGAAAATTTGTTAAGATTAAGAACGATGGGAGGTCTTGGTAGACTGGTTTCCATTGGTCTGTAGATGTAGGAAAGGTGTAAGTTATATGTGTAAAGATTAATCTATGTGATTCATGTGTATTTCTTGTGTTATGGCTTCTGTAGCGACTGTGAGATTATTTTCTTTTATTGTAAGTTAAAGCCTTGTAAGATTTTTAATTAAAATTTGGAAGCTAAAGCTAAGCTTTTGGAAATCTATACATACACTGTTTGATTTTTGCCCGAAATTTGGCAATTTTTAGAAAAAATTAAGAACCCGATTGCAGCGCCACCTACGGGGTCCAGGTCCGGGTCAGACAATCCAGAGACCCACTCAAATATAGACACAAAATTACATCCAAATCGTTCAAGCCATTTAGTAGGAGTTAGGTGACAAACGACACAACACGTACACAAAAATTATATACGTAAACAAAGAAGACATAAATAAAATTCAAGTATCTGTTAGTAAAACCAAAATAACGTTCTTTTAATAAATGAATACGTAAATATATGTATTTGATATCTAAAATAAAAATTAAATTTTTGTTGTTATTTGCCTGTCCGTTTATTCTGGCTAAGCTCCAAAATGGCTTGACTGATTGTGACGGGACTTTCACTGACGGATAGCTGATGATGCAAGGAGTATTTAATAAACTTTTAATTTAAAGCAAGAATGGTAAAAACTACGGAATACGTCTTCGAAACGGTTGAACAAAATTTGACGGGATTTCCACTGGGTCATAGTTAATGTTATAATGAGTAGCATAAGATACTTTTTATTTTCCTGCAGAAACGGCTGAATTTTTGAGGGGCAGATATCGCTAAAATGGATAAACTGATTTTTATGGGACTTTCACTAACAGAGAGCAATGTTCTTAAACTCCACGCGAACGAAGTCGCGGGTCTCTAATAGATTTAAACTTTTCATCATATCAATACACTGCAGCGCCTGCAGCTAATTACCATTGGATATGATTGGCATGAACCAGTATTGTTCTGATTAAGTCTCTGATCATTAGAGCAACACTCTGCACACGCAAACAGCTCCTCTATAGCTATGCTACCCTGGTATCTCTAAAGCCAGTTGCAGCAATAACGCATTAGTTTGCTTGTATCCAATGCTGAACTAAGTAAGCATCGAGCTTGGATATTGATTGCGCATTTGTCCGATATTATTGGTGCTTTCAAATCATTTAATTGGGTATCGAACCATTTTTGGGAAATTGAATTTGGTGGACATCTATAAAGTTTGATGGAATCGAATTAGAATTTTTGCAATTTCACGAAGGTCTGTACTGCCCCCCTAGCCAAGTTATGATCGTTTCGTTTTCGTCGAACGCCTTGAGTAGGCCACGCCTCCGATTCCTTTGCTCTGACGTCATCTCAACGCTCACTCACGGGCCAGAACAAAGGAATCGGAGGCGTGGCCTACTCGAGGCGTTCGACGCAAACTAAACGATCGTAACTTGGCTAGAGAGGTTAGCCTTTAATGTTGGAATGATCTCTACGTATATGGCGAATAATCGCGAAAGCAATTTGGAGAGTGTGTACGGGAATTACATGACTTGATTCCGCCATCGCCTTTCTTCGGCGAGTGTCCAAGCTTACATTTTTGACACCTCTACAGTTTGGTCTAAGCGTTTCGTCTCGTTACATCGAAGGACTGGAACAATTTACCTGCTGCGGTTTTTCCGTCCGATTATAATTTAGGTGTCTTCAAGGCTAGAGTGTATAGGCTCCTATTAAACTAGAGCACTTCACCATCAACGTTTGCATCACTACTGTGGCTTCTAAGATCACATACTGGTAACTTGCAAACTGGCGAAATATTACTTTTTACTCTTAAGGTTTTTCTTTTGGTATTGATATTGGGATGGTAGATGGTTTATAAGTTGTCAATGATGTAAAAGTAAAAAAACTAAGCATCTGAAACTCTTGGGCCGTGGGGTCCGAGTGCTCATAAGCTGTTCAAAGAATTATCCAAACGCTTAGTAGACACTTCGCGTGACCCAAGGGCTGGCTTTTACCTCGGTCAGAGATTAAGCATTGCCATACAACGTGGCAATGCCGCCAGCCTTTTGGGCACACTTCCAGTCGACAGCGATGCGGAGGAGTTTTTTGACGCCATATTTTAGCTAGTAGTTTTTGATTTTAGTGTATATATAGTTTTAATTAGTTAAGTGTTTTATGTAATAATTTTACCTGAAATAAGCGTATGAAATATATTTTACAAATTAGTCTATCAATACAATATAGTAATTTATCTTCAGAGAAGGGTTTGATTCGAGTCCCGTCCCACACCACTTACCATCAGGTGGAATGGCAGTCGAGAACTAGTTTACGTCAACTTAAAAAAAATAATGTAAATACTAATTAAATATTCAAACTTAAAAACAGACACGCGTAAAAGGTTTCGCTTAACGCGAATAATGTAAATAAAATAAAAATCTTATTTATAATTAAATAAATAATCGTGCTTCACCCCTGTGTGCTCTCTCCAATCGACAATTCCCGAAAAAAAATCTACATCTCAAAGACATTCCCTACCAGCATTCCATTCTCAAAACATTTAACCGTTTCAAAAGGTAACAAGTGACAACGAAAGCGAATCGCACGCAGCTACAGTAAGTAGGTATGCGGTATAAATAAATAGGTGAGCGCAATATAGTTTGGATTGCGCGCCCTGACATGGGTCGACAGCCATGTCCGGCTGCTGTTAATTTCGCTTGTCGACTGTACTGGCATTCAAGGGAGGGGCTTAGCGGTGATGCTGGGTGGTTGGGTAAAGTACCTTTCGTTTTATGCGCTCCTGGTATCTAGTTTGTGGATTTTGTGAGGTAACACACAATTTTCCACAAAAATAACTGTCAGATTTTATTTTCTGACTTTTTCTGTTTTTATGGGGCCACAATATATCTTAATATTACACCTATAAATCCCAGTGCTAAGTAGAAATAACAGTATGAACATACACTTAATTTTTTTTAATGAATGTATTTGTTTTTTACTAACTATTTAATTTAAATTTAATCCTAATGTATTAAAAAAATTACCTTTAATTTTAATTTTATTGACTTTTATTGATTTCATTTTTTTTATTATCCTCATTATTTTATCATAATTTTCAATGTTTTTGTTTATGGATCTTTAAGGTCTGAAATAAAGGTTTATTATTATTATAATATTTTGTCAGTTATTTTAGTTTGGCCGGGGTAATTATCAAAGTTTCTCACTTTTTTTGTGGTGGAAAATCATAAAATAGCTTTTCCCGCTCTCGAGTAGAGCAAGAGGGTGTGTCAGGCTTTTACTGACTAAAACCTTTTAGTTACCCTTTGTGTTCCAGGACCACGATATTCTTATTATTAGCCTGTTGTGTCCCACTGCGAAAGCCTCCCTTTCATTCTTCCATTCTTCACTGTCCTTAGCCACTTCGAGTCCAAATCGTCACGCTATGTCCTTCTGGGCCTACCGCGTCACCGGTTCCTGCTGTTCGTGATCCAGTCAGTAATTACCTTCGCCCAATTTCGTCGCGACACGTGGCTTATGTGGCCTACCCCGTTCCATTTTAGCTTAGCTGCTGAGTTGCTCACATCTGCGATTTGCGTTTTTAAACGAAGATCTGTGACGCTAAAAGTGTATCTGTCTTCAAGAAGCTACTCGTAGTCAAAGAACTTTACCTCTCTACCATCTCGTAAAGTTATATTTTATAGATAATAGTTTTATAATTTAGTTTATGTATTGTATCTATTTATGTGTTTTATATACTGTTATATGATGTAAGTTAGATAATATAGTTGGTATATTTTTAATTTACTAACTTATTTGTCTACATCTCTCATCCAACTCTCCTATCGCAGGTCTGCTGGAAGAAATTTCATTTGAAATAAGCAGTACCTTTGTGCTCTTCTATCTGCTCTTGTTCTTTTCATTTTTAAGTGTTTGTGTGTACATTAATAAATAAATAAACCACAGCAGCCATCAGAAGTAATTCAGATGACAGAATTATGAACATGGAAGCAGTCACGCATAGAACATTGGGCTCGAACAAAACCTGCCATTACGATGTCGTTATAGACATCATCAATATCCCTAATGGTGGCAAGTTTTTCACTTTATTGCGTAACTGAAGGACGCAGGTGTATGGTAAATTCGATTAGCACTTTAACAGAAGTTTGTTTTATTTAGTTGGAAGAACTTGGAAGTTTTTAGTGACCCTGTGAATCCAAATCGATGTTTATGGAAAAGGATCAGGAAATGTTTAAATTGTTTTCAATACACTTACTCGAAAAACCACGCCTATCCCTACCGCTTTTAGGCACGCAATGGTTTGTTTTCCGCACTCGTGAAGAAAAGTGCGCGAGCTTACCCTGCCATAATTTATTGTATGTATCGTATCCGGCTGGGCGCTAAGACCGACACGAGTTGCGCGTCAACCTCCGTTTATTTATTTCTTCAAGCAAAGACGCTACAGTACTCGCCTCCTAAGCACCCTCGCCAGTGGCTCGGGTAAATTCCGCCTCGGTCGTAATGACAAAATTTATGCTCTTATATCAAAATGTAGTATTTAGAAACAAACTTGAATTAATTCGCAGTAACCAGGGAAACAAAGCACTAAAGAAGGTCTGAAGTCTGCCATGACAACTTTTTACATAGGTACATGAGAATGAATATCACTTATTTCTACTTAAAAGATAGCTACACTCCCCCATTGATAAATACCCTAAGTGAGCTAATGACGCCCTTGACAAAAGAGTCATTTAGCCGAAAGATCTTAATAGAGACAAGAAGTTAGAGATTAGAAAGGTTGAACCAAAACACCAGGTTTTCCTTCATTCTGACGGAGACAATATAAACAAAACATTAAATTAACCAAACAATTTCAATATAATTCTCTCAACATATTGAAACATACGAAAACAATTTAGGGAGAGACTGCAACACAAAATAAAGTTCCTAAAATCTAAAGGACTTTCGAAAATTATAGCCTAAGTTTCTGAACATAAAAATCTGAAAAGGAATTAAAGTAGAAGTTTTAGAAAAATATATGTCTCACTTCAGTTTGGGGGACACTTGGAATGGTTATATCTCAGGTATTATTTGGTTCGCGTCTGGTTTCAAGAACTTTGTTAAACTAAAGGACGAATGTATAATCGTAATTAGTAAAATGCACACGGTGGAGGTGTGCCCCGCTTGGGCAGAGCAAGTAACCCAATAAAAAATAAGAAAAAAACTGAACATTGGACTGCTGTTGCAATTACATGCAAATGCAATTTTATTAAATATTATTATTATAATAATATGCCCGGATTTTGGTTTCCACACTCAGTCCATTATAGTGATGATGAGATTATAGTGTCCTTCATTCCAACCAGTCCACCTCTCTCCAGAAGTAGATAAGGCCTCCCACTTTATTCAGGGCATCTATGATGGGATTTGGTGATCTCAAGATCTCTGATCATCTGCGCCCGTGTACTCAGCAGCAAGTGCGTATATGCTTTGTACAGAGTCAGTCTACTGTGATTAGGGAATAATCCCTAATCATGGTAGACTTCTACTAGGTCATCTAAGAACCTACCTTAGGTCTCCCTAAGGTAGAACAAACAGTCTTAGTTCATTAAACCCCGAGCGAACGCCGGCGTTCGCTCGGTTATTGTCTTTCTATTGTGTCTCTAATTACTCTACTCAAAAGGTTAAACTTAGGCTCTCAAAAATATTATGTTATTACTTTTTAAAAGTCTCTTCAATTCAAGTCAAAAAATTTTATTTCTCATAGGCATTTATAAAATTAGAAGCTAATATTTAAATGGAAGTGCCATAAAACATGGCATACATTGCAATATTGAAAAAGTAATACAAAATATTTACAGGATCGATACTTCAGTAACATCATTTACGTATTTGGCTTCATAAATAGTGAGTTTTTTTTTATATTACCATCTCCCTGAAAACACTATAGTATACTATACTAGGCCGCTAGCCGGCCTTATAATGTTCCCACTGTTGGTACTCAGGCCTCCTCTCTAAGAGAGGGAACGGGCCGTAATCAACCACGCGGTTCCAATGCGGGTTGGTGGATGTCACATGTCTTCGAATTTTTGGTTCTAGGAAATGCCGGTTTCCTCACGGCGTTTTACTTCACCGTTTTGAGAGCAGTGGTGATGAAATAAATTACACAAAGTAATGTTCCTAGCTGGGTTTGAACCCGCGACCTACAACTCGTAAGTCGGGGCCATTACCACTCGGCCACCACTGCTCTTTCGAAAAGACTAATCGATACTTCAATTTACCTTGAACGATTTACATTTTGCGTATCTTCCTACAACGAGATCCTAAACATAATTATTTTAACCCCATAACAGAATTAAGCGTTAAAACAAATCTGAGAAATTTAAAACTCAATGTTATGAAGGCAACTCGCCAAAAATTTAATATCGCACACCAAAGTTAACTCGCCGTAATTATTCAGCGCAATTTACGCCACGCTAAAATTGCGCTAATCTCACAAAAAATCTAACCTTAAAAATATTGCCTTGCCGACAATATTTCACGGAAAAAAAAAAAGTGTAATAACAAAAACAATATCTAAGGAATCCTTCAAACTGAGCGATAAAGTACAGGCTGATTATCGCTAGGCGTCAAGTGACGTCATAATTCTTTTTTTTTTCTCGGCGGCAGCTCGTTAATTCCCTCTCGCAGCAAAATGAGGCTATTTGAGCCTCTCCGTGGAATATAACAACGTAATTCTATAGAAGTAACTGACTTGCAAGAAACATAGAGAGCTTTTATTTAGTGATGACTTAATATTTGTAATGTATGAGGGTAATGCTGAGTAAGTTTATGTCCTCATATGCTTTAACTGTTAAAATATAAAATATAACATTATAGGTTGGTTTTTTAAACTATTTAGCAGTTACACCGTCTGCACAAAAGCAGTACAAAAGGCAACTAAAAGAATATAGGTGGATTTAAGACTCTCCCTCCCAATCTACACAAAGCGACCGACCATCTCAAGGAGATATCAGCAACTGTAGGGGTCAAAGCCTACTGGGGCCACGGGTAATATGAAAATGAAACCCGAAGCCCTGGGAGAAAGCAACGAAGGAACAGGAGTGGGTTTTTAGTCAGTAAAAGTCTGACACTATCTCCCGCCCCGCCCAAGAGCGGGGGATGTCATAAGATGATTTTCCGACCGGAAAAAAAAAACAAAGCGGTAAAGTTACTCTCTAATCCTGCCTCAAAAAAAAAACAGGCGCACTCAAGTTGATAAGTACATTTGGACAAATTCTAGGCAGTGTGTTAAACATCCAAATCCATTCGGACGAAAAAAAGTAAAAACAAACACATTCACACACTCAATTTTTCGCCTTTATAATATTGATTAGTCTCTTGTAAAAAATCAAGAAACCCTCATTTTAAAATACCTACCAACGAAATCCAATTCCCATAGCAAATCAATATCAGACCGTTGCTCGTTCACACATCATCTTAATAACACATCCACTGGTTCCATAATTTCCTCACATATCTATATAAAAGGCCACATAAGACGAGTAACGCAGGGAACATTGATAATTCAGTGGTGCGACACCCTCGGAAAATAATTACGAGACACGAGGTTAATCGTAAAAGAGGGCATAGAGTAAGATTGCGAAGAAGGGAGACTACATTTTAATAAACAATATGACATTGTAAGAATGTAATAGACTACACAAAGGATGGACCACCATCTTCTGCGCTCCTAATTAAAAAGCAAGAGTTGATTTTGGTCAGTATAAATCGGACAGTCCTGCTTACTCTACTCGGAGTGGGAGGAGGTATTCGAAGATTTTCCACAAAAAAAAACGGAGGTACGTGTAGACACAACACATTTTGTCAAATCTTTAATTCAAACTTTTTTTTTTCACGTAAGATTTTTATTATTAGTCAGTCTGTGAATAAATCCTACTTTCAGCATCCTCAATTAAAGCAAAACACATGTAATAAACTACAATATATCTTTAAAAATCATGCACTTCTTAACTGACTTGAAAAAGGAGGACGCTTGTTCCGCTGTAAGTATTTTTTCATAAATGTTCACCGATTTCTCGGTCAATTGTGGACCGATTTTTATTTTTTTATTTGTTATGTAAAAATAAGTATTTCTTATTGAGAGGTGATCCGCTGGAAATACGGATATAATCTAGAACATTCTTTTATTGATAGAAAACTGTATCACAATGAACCACATAGGTGACATTTATTTTATGCCATAAAAAAAAAACTGTTTCTTTAGGATATATATTCTCATTTGAGTGAATTTGTGGGAGAACCAGTTGTTGATTATAACATTTTTACATAGTGGTGAGCAGTATAATAAATAAACGCAAAAATATAATAAAGAAAACAATAAAAATACGAGATAATTATACAAAGTGACATTTAGGTTTTAGCTTCACGTCTACCAGGTTTTCATAATCTATGAAGAGGGGTGCCTGTATCTCAAGATGAATTATGATTATGTGAATGTACGTCTTGATCTGTCATGGCCGCTGTCTAAGTAGGTACGTGTTTTAAGGGTAAGCACTCTAGGGACTCTGGAAGAAGAAATTGGATTATATCAGTAGATAATTCGTTGTTTAGGGAAAAAATATTAAACAACAGCATGACGCTATGTCGACACAAATGAGCTCTTTGCAAACGTGACTTTAATACTAATAGATATCTAATCTAAATGTTATTCTGTTTTTTCTTCTAGATTTTAATATCACACCTTTAGTAAAACAGTTTGTGAAAAGAGACATAAGTCTCTTCACGAACTTTATTATAGTTATAAGATTTTATAATCTTTTAATAATTCTGTCAATCTTCAGCTTCTCATGTTCTGAACTAACACTTACAATTGAGGAAGTATGTGCATATTTTTTTTTAAATATTTCCAGCTATCTATATAATCTATCAATCGGCATTCTATAGAATGCCTAGACATTGCATATTGTCTTATTAGGGCCATCTCGCCCAACATCTATTTTTGCATCTTATTAGAAGAGCTACCTATAATAGTTGCATCAGTTAGACCCGCGCCCATTATCCGCATCGGTAAGGAAAAGGATCCTTCGGCATTACTACATGCATGCCAAACCATAGTTTCCGATAGTGTGCGCTTCCATGTAGGGATGCCGAAGGATGGTTTTCCTTGCCGATACCGATAATGGGCGCCAGTCCTTAGGGTTCAGAACGCATGATAGTTTTTTTTTATTTATAGTCATGAAAGTCATGACGCGTCCATGATGCTTTATGGCTGTTTTTGTAAGTATCTACCACAAGATGAAAATCTTATAATTTTAATAAACTTTTTAATAAACAGCTTCTTTCAAATGAAAAACGCCAAAAAGCATCAGTCATTTTTTCGCTCACTGAACGACTTTAGTATTTGAGCGTAAAATATCGATATGACACTAAAAAAGAATAAGAAAAAGTACATAAACCGGGCAAGTGCGAGTCGGACTGAGGGTTCTGTACAAACTTACCTATGTAAATAGTTCAATTCTAGAATAGAGTCTAGAACCTTTACGAATCGCAAAAAGTTTTTTTTATGACGTAACAACAAATTTACTTTTTATTCCTATAGCTGTGCTATAAGACCTTGCTTTAGGTATGCCAAATTTCTGGATTTATGGTCAACGGAAAGTACCCTATGAATTTTGATTCCTTTGAGAATCTCGAAACATACGTTTTTGCAACATGAACGGCCGTATCTTTTTTTTCGTTAACGTTTTTTTTTTTATTCCTTGAAGGAACCACAAACTTGAGTAGATGATTTTAATTTCAACTCGATACCTCCACCCTTTCCCGAGGTAAAGGGCCTTGACAGACAGACGGACAAAAAAGTGATCTTAAAAGAGTTCCGTTTTTTCCTTTTGTGGTACGAAACCCTAAAAATAGTTTAAAAGAGATTCTTGTAAAAAGTGGACATTGTACAAAATTAATGGTTCTACAATCGAGATTTTTTTTACAATGCCTAGATGAACTCGGCATGATAAAGAATGACTAGGCATTCTACACAATGACTAAATCGATTATATAAGGAAAAAATCAAACTGACACCAACTTTATATTTTATTTTATTTTAATAATTACACTGCCAGACTACAGACTAGCACAATTAAGACAACATACAGTACATAAGTCTGAAGTCCAATTATTACTGTACACAGCATTCAATGTTTAATATGCTGCACTAGTGATAGTAAAGCAGAAATCACACTAGACCGAAGCACACGTGGGTCACGCCTGATTTGCACGTAGAGTCGTGTCGCATGGCAAGAAAGGAAATTCGTGGGCCACGTACGCCGATCTGGGCCTCAAGTCTGCTATTACAATAGTGACAGAATGGTCTAACATTGATTTCATAATTGTTGATTTTGCTAAATTTGGTAATCTACTTATATAATGGCGTCATTATGACTTTCCTATGGTCAACCACTGGCATTCCATTGAAAGAAGTGGCATAGAATGGTAATATCGTACATAATGACAAATTAATGTCTGACGTATGCGGTAATTTGCCAAAATTTTGACAGTTTGATCAGTGACCTACCATTAGAACGTCACTGTGCAGTCATTGCTTTTATTAAGTTCGATATTGTCATTCTACCACAACTATATTACGAGACCATTGACCGATCAGTGATCGATCATTATGAATTAGCAGAATACCAACTTTTAGCAAAATGACAATAATATATTCCACGACTATCACACAACGGCCTCGTCCCAAGATAAGTAGAGCTTGTGTTATGAGTACTAGACAACTGATAAATATACATAAATATTTCTAAATACGTACATATTATAGATAAATTACACCCAGACATAGAACAAATGATCATGCTCATCACACAAACATTTGTCCTGGGTGGGAATTGAACCCACGACCTCCGGCATAGCAGTCAGGATCACTAACCACTAGACCAACAGGCCAGTCACAACGGGATCGTGTTGGAATGACGAATTTATAAAAATAGCAGACTTTCGCCCCTGGGCGCGTCGGTCTCCACATTTTATATGGCAACTAGACTTGTAGAGCTACATTAGATCCACGCCACGCGACGCGCCGTACGAATCAGGCGTGGCCCACGTGTGCGTCCGTCTCATGTAATTCCCGCTTAAAGGTTTAAAAATATATAAATGATGATATTTGACTGGCCTAGTGGTTAGTGGCCCTGACTACTATGCCAGAGGTCGTGAGTACGATTCTCACCCAGGACAAATGTTTGTGTGATGACCACGATCATTTGTTCTGTGTTTGGGTTTAATTTATCTATAATATGCATTTATTTAGAAATATATAAGTATGTTTATCAGTTGTCTAGTACTCATAACACAAGCTCTGCTTAGCTTGGGACTAGATGGCGTTGTGTGATGATTGTGGAATATTATATTATATTATATTATAAATATCTCTGTTTTCTTAATTTTATTTATCTACTACGAACATTCTATTAAAACCGAGTACATGCGGTACTCGCGACAAGACTACAGATCCACTGCTTCCGACGCTAACATCCCAAGTTGGTATTTGAGTCAAAACTTGAAGTCTTTTGTATAAGTTCGGCACTCAAGCTGCCTAGTTGGCGGGCTGTTTATAAAGCCAACGCTTATGTAATAAGGGAATATTATTATTATGTAATTATGACTATGGCTATTGAATTAGGCAGTCTGGTAATTAAGTAGTCTTATTTATTTGACAGGACGAAGCAGTATTGCTAGCGAAAGAGACGGTTGAAGATGTCGATCTTCATGCCCCAGCCACCGAGACCCTATCCCCAACTACCAGCCATTGTAGGTGTGGGTTTGCGGATGTCGAGCAATGGGTAGCTCGCTGTCCGGCCCTCTGGTAACCGTCTGATCCCAGCCCTAGTCGTCGACGGCGCGTTGTGTTCTACGCGCACCTTAAAGAGGTGTCTGCAAAACCATAGGTGCCCAGCAGGACGGATGCTCGCTGGGGCTGCAGGGAATTTCTAAAAAGCCGCGGTCCCAGAACGAAAAGGACAACTGAAGAATACAGATGTGGTTTTAGTCAGTAAAAGTCTGTTATATTCGCTCGCTTCAACCTAGAGCGAGAGAAGTCATTGTATGATTTGCCACCTCAAAAAAATGTATTTGGCAGGACTATGTTCGTGGAAGTCATCTGTTGCAAGTTTCTTTCTTTCTTTATTCTCAACATTTCTATTTCATTAAAGATAATTAAAAAACTCCTTAGCTGTGATAATAACTAAAAGTAATATCCTGCAAACCAATGTCTATATACATAATTGTACGTAAGGCATACCAGGAGTTCAGAACACGTCAGAGCCTTATGTGTCTTCTAAGAGGAAAATTATAAGTGACAAAATGAAACCACGCGTGTGACAGACATGCCAGAGGGAGTATAGCATGAAAATAGGGAAAATTAGATATGATATTTACCAGAGGACTTGAAATATTATGTGCGAACTATCTTTGTAGTGATCTGAAAGATTCTGGAATAAAAAACGCAGTTCCAAGTAAACTACGTGAAGATGGAAGGAACAAATTTGAAGATGTTTTTATCCTTTCCTTACTCAGATACTTCACCTTCCGTCCTTCTGTTGTACCAACTTAGATCATAAAAGCCTGTATTAAAGTTAGATTAAACCGAATCAGAGCAAGGCACTCGAAACGTCCTAAGTGGTCCGGCCCTACTCCAAACTTTGAGCACGCGAATAATGGGACGAATAATTGAATTTTAACCAATTCTCGCGAACGGCTGTGTACTAGGAACCACCCAGACTAACAAGACCTTTCTCTTATCTACACAAAATATGACGAAATGTCTCGTAGACCCTGCTTAGAAGGGTCTAACAAACTGGTCGCTGTTTCAGGTCTTTCTCAAAGGGTCTCGCGAATAAAATGCACTTAGAGTAGTGACTGTTTTGTTCAGAAGGCCTTTAGAGGAGGAACAAGATTATTTTTGTCGATATACGAGTGATGTGTTGGATAGGAACTATCCTTTTGTCGTGTTGAAGTGTAATACGTTATGTCAAAGGAGAGCTACACTTTTGAAAATGTTTTATCAGAAATGAGATGTGCTGGGTTGGGGATGAAGGTACTGAGGTACCAGTGGTTTTTGATCGCGGATAAGAAATATATTGTGATTGGCTGAAGTAGAGAATCAAATGCGTTGTATTTTGTGTAAAAGTAGCTGCTGTCAACGGCTTTGCTCGGAATAAGAGAATTGTCATAATGGAACAAATATTCAGAGATAGAATATTGAGAGCAGTGGTAGCCGAGTGGTAACGGCCCCGACTTACGAGTTGTAGGGCACAGGTTCAAAACTCAGTCAAGCATATTACTTTGTGTAATTAATTTCATTACCACCGCTCTCAAAACGGTGAAGAAAAACACCATGAGGAAACCGGCATGTCCTGCAAAAAAATTCGAAGACGTGAGACATCCACCAACCCGCACTGGGCCCGCGTGGTGGATTATGGCCCATTCCCTCTCCTAGAGAAGAGGCCTGAGTCCCAACAGTGGGAACATTATAAGGCCGACTATGCTATGCTATACTCTGAACAAATATGCAAGGAGTACAAAATTATCATGTGAATAATTGAACAATGCCAGAACATTGTCTACCCATGTGCAAAATCTATTCAGCTATTCGAGTTAAAGAGTAACAGTGTTTGTTACTCTTTAACTCGAACTCTTTAACACACACACACATATTAGTGTCATGTAGAATAGACAACTGACACGAAAAAGACGGAGACAACTTTACCAAAACGTAAAAAAAAAACTCTTTTCTAAAACCTAGCAAATAGACACATACATTCTCAAAGAGACTATAAATTGTTTGTAAAAACTAGCTTTGAAACTTTAACTCATATTTATTTTAACCCCTTAAAGTCCTCTAATTTCCATATAAACTAGCGATCAGCCCCAGCCGACGAGAGGTAACGTGAACTAAATCACAGTTCACGGCTAAAACTTCCAACAAAATTCAAACTAAAATGTCTATTAGCTGAGACTTTGCTACTGACGGCCTCCGAATACATATTAGATAGAAACAGTTGGGTCCCATGACAAAATGGAGTTTGAACTCACTAATGCTAATAAAATTGAATATAAAAAATCAATTTGCTCTTCGACCATTACATTTTTACGAATTCATATCCAATTCCATTCTTATTACGCGCCCATTTATCAAGAAAACTTTTCGTATTAATGCCGGCAGCCATTTTTCATTGGGATCCTCTGATTGGACAGGCATGTCAGGTGACGTCATAATGGCGGGAGAAGTCGTTAATTTGTAAAAGGAAGCTGTCGCCATGTTTGAACTTTTTGGTGTTTTCCATCAATATATCTCAAGGTGTAAGAAAACGAATTGGCATTTTGACTTGATGCTGAAATATTAGCATAGAATGTCTCAGCGCTTTGCGTTTTATGTGTATGCGTGTGATTTATAGTTATTTTAAGCTAAAGCCAATGCTTTTGTCAGTGTAAGCTTAAACTAAATTAGCATATGATAATTCTGTTGTCATGGTTATAGCCATCACACAGTACTACTCACTGCAAAATCATGGCAATTTAATAGATGATTTAAGCATAGATTGAAGAAAATATAGCACAAGCATAATCAACCCTATAATGTTCCCACTGCTAGGCCTCAGGCCTCCTCTCTAGGAAAGGGAATGAGCCGTAATCCACCACACGGGCCCGATGCGGTTTAGTGGATATCAAAGTCTTCGAACTTTTGGTTCTAAGATATTCCGGTTTCCAAACGATGTTTTTCTTCCTCGTTTTTAAGAACTGTGGCGATGAAGTAAATTACACAAAGTAATGCGCCTGGCTGGGTTTGAACCTGCAACCTATAACTCGTAAGTCGGGGCCGTTATTACTAGGCCAACACTGCTCACAAAGAAATATAAACGGGCACTTTAATTACATGGTAAAACCTCAAAACCATCTTAACAAAATTGAAGACCACTGAGTCAATAACACAGTAAATTAAGCAAGATATTCGTCCATTATTTCCCCGATTCCATTAATATTATAATATAGAGCGACAATCACTCGTCCCCATCTTCCCCATGACTACTATGTGTCCCAAATTTCCGGGATGCCGTCGTGACCTTGACATACCCTTAACAGGGTCACTAATACCCGCTCCTTGTTACAACGCTATTTTTAATTTACCTCTTCTTGTTTGCTGCTCTCCTGGTATTCTGCGTGTTTTATTTTCAATTGAGTTTAATGAAACCTACTTCTTTCTACTGCTACTCCTTCACTGCGCGCGCAGTACGATTATGGAATTCACTACCGCCTGACATTAGGGCCTGCCAAACTCTTACAGTTTTTAAAAGTAGATTGAAAGAAAACCATCTTTCTATTTCGTCATAGTTGCATATTAGTATGTATTAGTTTTATTATATTGTTTAGTATATATTTTTATGATATTTGTTTTACTATGTGTGAGTATATAAATATAATAGTATATTTTTTTGGTGTAGCCGTGAGACATATTTTTATTGTTAATTTTATTTCTCCTTATTTTTTATTTTTTTTAAGTTTAATTTTAGTTTGTAAATCAATTATTTGTTGATTAATGAATCATGGTGTGCCAAATAAACATATTTTCTTTCTTTTTTTTTGCATATTATTATTTCATTGATAACTATTTTGTATGTAAGTACTTATTTTTCTATTACTGTTACACACGGTGTCTACATCTCAATTTTTTCTAACTATCCTTTTGCAAGCACCACCTTTGTACCTATATTTTCTATTTCCTTCTTCTTATCTTTTATTATGTGTATGTAAATCGTTAAATTATTCTATTTCAACAGCATTTTACTGGATGTTTTTCTTTTTTATGTATTCCTGGTTATTTTAATATTATATAGGTACCTATAATTTTACACAAGAGTTTAATTATATCTAAGTACCTTTAAAATATTTAGCTTCTTATTTATTTTAAATTTCATTAACGTTTTCATATTACCTCATCATCATTTTCCTTATTGATTAGATATAAGTCCCTACTGTAACATAAATAATTAATTTAAATATTCATTGATATTGAGAATTTAATTTCTTAAGTTTCCTCCTCTTTAAAAAGATATAGGTAGATTATTATATCTATACACATAAATATAATATAATATAATATATATAATATTCCACAACTATCACACAACGCCATCTAGTCCCAAGCTAAGCAGAGCTTGTGTTATGGATACTAGACAACTGATAAACATACTTATATATTTCTAAATACATACATATATAGATAAATTACACCCAGACACAGAACAAATGATCGTGCTCATTACACAAACATTTATCCTGGATGGGAATCGACCCCACGACCTCCGGATTAGCAGTCAGGGCCACTAACCACTAGACCAACAGGCCAGTCATGAAATGATATTGAAGCATCTGTCATTGTCATCTCCGAAACAGCCAGACCGATATTGATGGAACTTGCGCAGACGGATAGTTGATGTCACAAAGAGTAACTTAGGTCACTTTCATTTTCCTGGGGAACGGAATTTCTAACTACGAAATACGTCTTCGAATTGGTTGTGTTATGTTATAAGAACTAATAATTTGCCCCCATAAAGGAGTAATATATAAATAATACTCTACGTGAATGAAGTCGCGGGTAACAGTTAGTGTGGTACATAACACACTACACAATGTACATAGCTTAAACATTCAAAAAAATATATTAATAATATTTAACAAGAACAATATTAAGAGACAGCGGGGCCTTACTATGATATCTTAAAATCATTATAATTCCGATGTGTGAGAGAAACAGAGCTATACAGAACCAATAGCCCTATCCCTTTCTCACATCGGAATTAAGATAATTTAAAGACGTTTGGTTTCAAGTCTCCTTACGCAAATAATAATCAACACGATATTTATGTGAACCAAGTATTAACTAAAAAACCCTTAATAAATAATATAATAAATAAAAAATAAATAAAATAATGAGTTTTTATTTTTTTTAAATATTTAAAAATCTAACTTATATGTATATTAAACAAATAAAGGAAATAATAATAATTTTTTTTTGCTCAGTTAGTAGGTAAATGATAAAGATGTTCAGAAAAAAAATATGTACAAGAATCCATTACTAAATAACTTAAACTAGGCATGCAAAACAGTTTTATTTAGTTTGAATTCAATGGACACATACAACATCTGATTACAATTTAACTACCCTTTAAAAGAACTGCTCAATAAAATATCCCATGTCATAATTACAGAATAAAACCGGCAGATTTTAAGTAAAAAATGTATATTAGTTTATCCCTCGCAGTTTACCATCGACATATAAAAGACAAAACAACCCTTTAATGCCGCCATGAACCAGTACATTTTCTTTATCCAAGTGGAACTTAAATCAAGATGCTGTCCGCAGCACGCAGTGTGAGAACCGGATTTTATTAAACCTGCAGTTGTAAACCCCTACTACGAAGTTCCAATACAATGGTAGCTCCATCTCACTCTCATATCATAATGCTGTTACTCTCGCATCATTCACACTCAATGCTGAGGATGATGACGAATACCTTTTTATCGTACTATATTTTTTTATTTAAAAAAAACGTGTTGCGCCGACCCCAAATAACACGGGACAGGAAGATGATGATGATGATTTTTTTTTACTTTTAGGGTTCCGTACATGAAAAGAAAAAACGGAACCTTTATGAGGAATACTTTGTTGTCCGTCCATCTGTCTATCTGTCTGTCAAGACCCTTTATCTCAGGAATGCGTAAAGGTATCGAGTTAAAATTAAAACCATAAACTCAGGTCTATGGCCCCTTAAAGCTGTGAAAAAATCAATCTTCTGAGTTTACGGAAAACAAAGATACGGCCGTTTATATCGCAAAAAACGTATATTTTGACACTCAATTAAATCAAATTCATAGGGTACTTTCCGTTGACCTAGAATTCTGAGATTTGGCATAAAGCAAGGCCTTATAGCACAAGTATAGGAAAAAATCTGAAAATTTTAAATTTGTAGTTAAGTCACAAAAAAAAACATTTTTTTTTCGGAAAAATCTTCGTAACTCAATTCGGGAATTGAACAATTTTTTTAGGTGTAAGTTTATACGGACCCCTCAGTGCGCGAGTCTGACTTGGACTTGCCCGTTTTCCAATTATTATTGGCAGGCTCGCGTTTGAAAGAAAAGTGCTAACTATCTCATCCGATGGTAAGTGATGATGTGGGCGGCGATGGAGTACGCTTGTCTAGTAATAACCTATTCACTCTTGACTTAAAGACCTTTAGGTAGCAGCTATCAGGAAACACAGACTCTGGCAGGGTATTCTACTCCTTAGCTGTACGTATAATGAATGTGTTCCCAAAACGCTAAAGTCCAAGCTTACTAGGACTATACTTCGCACACGTGTACCACACACGCCAATCTGGGCGCGTACATTTTATATGGAAACTAGACTTGTAGAGCTACACTTGATCCACGCCACGCGACGTCGTTCTACGTACAAATCAGGCGTGTTAAACGTGTGCGTCGGTCAAATGTAGTTCCAGCTTTATACGCATGGGTGGGATGTTGCCATGTGGAATACCTCTAATATAATCTTTGACGATGTGGATAGCGTCGCAGACTATGGTCTCCAGTATAGTAAGTGTATGTGTGTGTTGGCTTTGGTCTGACCAACGTATCGGACTCCTGCCCCCAGGGGCTTTTCCCGTCTAATTTTACTTTCAGCAGTAACTCCAGGTTATCACTTCTCTTCCTAGCAATGTGTGTGTGCCAAAGAAAACAAAGATACTTCTTTGGTATATGGTGGTGAGTCTCATAGATGACACGAGTTTGGCTATTATGGAGTAGTTGCCGCGTTGGTCCGATGCTCTGTCCAGTGGATTCTGAGTATGTTCCTCCAACACATCTCATAAGCGTCGATCTGGCAACGGTCAGCTTTTTTAAGGATTTAGGTCTATAATAATAATATTTAAATTAAGACAACTTTTGATCCACATTATATGTTAGTACTTATTTCTATGTTAGTTCATACATTGCATCACACTGTTTTTGTATTCTTCCCATAACAAATTACATAATTATTAAATTCAATTACAATTGTCACTAAATTAATTAAATGTCTTAGAATAAAAATAAAAATGTCAATAAATAAAATATCAATGATTAAAACTTAAAAATGTCAATAGACAAAATATCAATAAATTAAATGGCATGGAAACAAAAAATTTAAATGTCATAAAATAATTTTAAAAAAATGGTATATAATCTATGCACGATACAGAAAAATAGAGCTGTACTACACGAATAGCGTGGTTTCTTTTTCACAGTGGATTAATAACAGCAGTGACACATCGTAGTAGGAGATGTAATGCAATAGCAGCCAGATGCGGTGGGGTTAAGAATTTAAACTTTAATTATTTTAAGTTGCGTGGTTGCGTTCTTGGTTGAAAATATTGTGGCTGTGTCATGTTTTGTTTATTATTTATATTACAAATAATCTTCTATGTTTAAGAATAGAAATTGACTAAGATATCAACGCGCAGCCGAAACTACAGGGCCTAGTAGCGTGAAATGTTGCACAAGGTTTCCTTTTATGACGTAGGTGATCACTAAGCGAGGATTTTTCAAAATTCATCTTTTAAGGGGATGAAACGCAGATCCAAAGTTTCTAAGTAGAAGCATGCTTTCACACTTAAATAATCCTCCTGTTAGGACGGCAATCACTTTTGGATTGCCAGAAGCAAAACCAACGGATTTATGTGTTTTTCGAGGCATGGGGAGATCACACCACAAACCTCCAAACTTCGGGCTGCTAAGCAATTTTTTACCAGATCCAGAAACAAGGCTAGAACCCCACTTGCTAGCTCAGCAGTTCGTAAATAATATTACCTAAAAGTTATTAACTATTTGTTTTATGAATTTAAGTTTATATTCATTAATATTTAAGCACTTAAGATACCTAAGATGCGAGTTTATTACCCAGTTCAAGTAGAATCCAATGATGTTATCTTTAGAAAAGAGAGCCTCAACATAGTCATTATATGACTTTGTTGAGGTTCTCTTTTTTTTGGCTTCGCACTTTTTGTTTATGTAGCCAATATCAAGTTTAGAAAGTATTTATTTTTTGACATCAAATACAGTAACTATGTTTTCCATTAAAGTGCGGATGTATCATATTCTAATGTTTTTACAGTACGCCGCAGCAAAAGCATCGAATCAGCCTGCTCGGTAAGCTTCGCTAAAGTAGTCAATAACACAATAAAATCCCTGCTCCATTGTACTGAAATCGCACCTGTTACAATGATTCCACGAATTGTCCAATTGTGTTGATACTTGTGGTTTAAAACTACACTACAGACATCACAATATCCACTAAAAATCAATTTGTGAATAATTAAAACACTAAACTTTACGACAAACACTCTGAAATTAATCGATTGACAGTACTTGATATTCCCACTACAAGCTAAAACCTGACTTGAAATCTAATGAACCAGAAACAAACAGCAATACATTTCGATTTAAGTTGCAGACAAATAATACAATAGCAATTACTACTTTATTTATTGAAGTTCGTTTCACAGCTCCGAGATACAAATCACCAAAACAAACAACGACTAGAATCGTCGCTTTCTATCGGCATCCAGTTGAAACATTGCCCGGGAATATTACAGTAGTATCCCGGCAATATCCCGGTATTTTTCCGGAACCATCCCGTTACTGACAAATTACCGGGAACATTTGAAAGAACACTTAATTTACTTGTCGGTTCTTTTAAAAGGCATGCTTCACTGCTAGCTATTAGAGACAAGTTTAACTATGTTAGGTATAAGTTAGATGAATGAAAAAGATGTGCCTTCTTCTTCTGAACACTCTCTTTTTAATGGGAGGTTATGTTTCTTGAAAACATCACTCATCGTGAGGAAACCGACCTTGAACCAACTACCCGGCTTTCCTGCATGAGGCTGCGGGTATGTACTTTGCTAAGTTTATCTAAGACTGACACTCCATGCCTCGAAAAGCACGCAAAGCCGGTGGTCCCAGTTGTCATTCTTAAATCTTTGACAGTCATTACGCGGTAGTCAGGCGCTAGAAAATCTAACCATCAGTCTATATATAGAGTGTCGTATTGTGTGCAGTCTTAATCAGCCTTTATAATGTTCCCACTGCTGGGACTCAGGCCTCCTCTCTAGAAAAGGGAATTGGACATAATCGACCACGCGGGCCCAGTGCTGGTTGATGGATGTCACATATCTTTGAACTTTTGGTTCTAGGATATGCCGGTTTCCTCACGATGTTCTCCTTCGCCGTTTTGAGAGCAGTAGTGATGAAATAAATTAAACAAAGTAGTGCGCCTGGCTGGGTTTGAACCCGCGACCTACAACTCGTAAGTCAGGGCCGTTACCACTGGGCCACCAGTGCTCTCTAGGCAGTCTCTCGCTAGGCAGTCGTTCCATGTAAAACACGGGTATACAGCCGCATCCGGCTAGACTGGAAGCCGACCCAAATAAGTTGGATAAAAGCTAGGGAGACGATGTGAAATCCTCTCCCATTCCATCTCGTAGAAAGGAGGCCTGAGTCACAGCAGTAGGAAAATTTAAGACTTTTTTGAGAGTTTTCATGTTTATGTGACCTAATAGAATACTACCTAATAGAACTAAGAGTGAATAGCCTTAACCTAAATAATTATCACAATTTAGTTTTTCATGTTTCAAATAATAAACCTCATTTACATAGGATACTTTAATTTGGTTCAGCTTTACCATTGTGTGCCTGTTGCTGTGGAGACTCTGGGCAGTTGGATTACTGCGGGCGCAGTGTGTTGTGGGGGATTCGAAACGTAGGCTCGGGGGGGCAACGGGTGACTCCCGGTCCGGGTCGTTCTTGGTGCAAAGGATGGCCAAAGGAATAAGGATGGCTATCGCATATTTTGCACCGGGAACGATCAGGGGCGGGTTGTTTATTGACGTGTGACATTTAATTTTATTGTGAAATGATAATTCTTTAATTTGTATTTGCATATTTCTGGCTGTTTTTTTTGACAGATCTTATGTAGGTATATCAATCAAATCACAAAAGAAACCATCATAAGTAAAGAAAATGAAAAAAGACTGACTGACAGACTGACTGCATAAAGTAAATGATGTATTATTTCACAGCCACAATTTATTAGTCTCATTTATTTAAACATAAAATATTAACAACTCTAACAAGAAAATAATAGTAACAAAAAAATATTGGCATGTAACTGTTCCACTACTTTGCAGATGGTCATACAAAGAAGGCTTGTACTTGCTTAAAGTGTAGGCGTGGGCAAAGTGTGTCATCTTTGCGATTGGATCATTTACATTTGAATCACTGAAAAGTTCCGAAACAGTGATATATATCATTTGGAACATTTGGAACAACGGCTCAAAAGATACAAACGGAAGATTTGGAACATCGGCTCAAAAGATACAAACGGAACATTTGAAACATCGGCTCACAAGATACAAACGGAAATTTTGGAACTACGGCTCAAAAGATACAAACACAGACACTGACTGTTATAAATCGAGATCTGTTATGTTCCGCCAAAAACACCAACAGTTTTATTTAATTGAATTTTGATTTGAGAATAATTTAAAGCACATATTTTTAGTCCAGTTCATTAAAAGTTACATTATTTACGTTTTAATTTGAATTTTAAAAAGATTGCAGGTCACTTAAAGTAAAGAGTGTTTCAGTGTTCCAATTGTTCCAAATGATACATGTAAAACATTACTGCTGTTCCAATCTTTTGGAACACTAAAATGTTTTGGAACAGTGAGTTGATTCAGTAAAGAGTTACACACGCCTATTAAAGGTATTTTCAAAATATATGACATTGCTTCTAATTCTACCAATTTCTAGCTCCAACTGATCGTTCGTATCTCTCTAAGTCTGACTGATCATCTGTTACTGGAGCTGTTCCGTTCTGGCCAGGCCACACTACGTCCTCGATCCAGTCAATGAAGCTGGACACTTTGGTATACACTCCTGGTAATCCTGGCAGGGCACATCCGACTCCAAAAGACGTCACGCCCAAGACATAATGCATGGTTCCTTGACTGCCGATCGGGAGTGGAATTTTTACTTGGAGAGGTCCTCCGGAATCACCCTAGGGAAAGAAATTAAAGTTCTATGACAAAAACTGGACTGAATAGTCTAAAATCATTAACCGAGAAAAGTGCAATTATGATGATCAATGCCTATTTCATGTGCGTATAGAATCAGGCTTTTAGCTTGCAATAGGATTTTTGCAACTGCAACTGCTTTCTAACAATACCAGGCAAGTATGAATACAAAGCGATGTCCTAAAACATATAGCAGCTACCAAATTACCTGACAAGCATCAACTCCTCCACCTAACTTGCCGGCACACAGCTGATCTGGCTTCAAACCACACCAATTCCTATTGCATGACATACGAAGTAATCTGTTGCATTTATTGAAGTCTATGATGTCCACGGTAGCTGCTAGGAGCTCTGGAGATGTAGTCAGGCTACCTGTAAAGCAGATGAAGAACCAAAACTTCAGGTATGAGTATGTAGATGTTATGTTTAATTAGAAAAAGATGATAATGAGCTGAATATATGTGGTGATGAAGTACCAAGAGCGCAGCGAGATAGAGGAGTTACTAAAAGATTGTTAAGAGAGTATGTATTTTTTATTTCATGAATTATTAAATAAACAAATAAATACTAAGCCTTTACCTGACTCCACAACACCCCATCCAGTGACCTGAGCCTCATGCCCATACTTAGTGATACTGTCCTTAGTCCACAAACAAGCGGGTTGGATGTCCACGGTAAACTTCAGCACTGTACCCAGTTCCATTAGGGCTATATCAAAGTATTTTTTCGGAGATTGGTACTTCGGATGGTTTATTATCCTGATGATGTCCGCATCATGTGTGCCATTTATCTGGGAAAATGTTAGAACGGTAGCTTATATATTTTCTAACAATACTGTATTTTTAAATGATTCCAATGGCTTAGTTTCGTACATACCATATCCTGAATATTCTTATCTCCTAATCTCACTATCTTTGGTATAACATCAGCAATTGTAGTATCACGTTCTGATGCACTAGAGCAGTGGGCAGCAGTCAAAACAAAGTTATGGCTAATCAACGTACCCCCACACATGAACTTCCACGTTCCGATAACCTCTTTCCATCCAATGGCGCCCTGGTAGTTGTAAGAGTGTTTTTAAGTAAATTATTTTTACAAAAATAGAGAATATCGTCAGTTGATTATATCATTATTTCCTTGACATTATATTAATAATAATCTTACCATATTGGGGTAGTCTCCTGAAAAGGTATAGTGACCACCAACAATATAGGAAGATATACCTCCTCTCGATCTCCAATTTTCACCTAAAAGGACCAGTTTCAAAAATTAACGAATAAACAAGAGTTAATCTGACAATGACTTCGAACGTTTTGACTTATTCCTAATTAAACTACTCGTTTAGAAAACTTACACTCAGTTTCTTGTTCCGCTTCATCATTACGTACTCTGAGCTCCCAAATATAATCGAAGCATTCTAAAACATAATAAAAATACTATAATACTTTATTTAAAAAGCTAATCTATACTGAAAATGAAATTAATCCAATTTAGGACCAATTTTTACAACGTCTGACATTTATTATTCGTAGAAATGAAATTAATATTCCACAGTATTTTTAATGGAGAAACTGTTAAGAATTATTCACATCAATTATTTTTAGATCTCAACCTTAGTGTTAGAATACTCTATTAGTCTAATCAAAATTAAAATTATAATGTCACTTACTAACTTCGCTGATGCGTCTACCAGGCGCCCTGAAGTCTGGCACAGGTGGTTTTTTGAATGGTGCACAAGGACCATTTTCCATAAGTGTTGGAGAGCTCGGTGGTTTAACGGTTTGCTTAGGTATTAGAATTAGAGGCCCAGGTGACTTAGAAGGTGGCGTTGTAGGCTTTGGTTTCCAATATGGTATTTTAGTGGTTGTTTGATTGGTTGGTTGAGTGGTGGTGGTTATATTGGCAGGAGATCTGGTCGTTGTTTGATATGTGGTCGGTGTTGTGACCAGGAGATTAGCTTGTGTAGGAGTTGTCGTTACCGGGCGTGGAGGCTCATTAGTCGTGGGAAGTGTTGATGGTTTCGTAGTTGTAGTAAATATGACTTTTGTGCGTGTAGGAGGTTCAGTTGGTTTATCAAGAGGAGGACTTGGTGGAGGAGGTGTTCCTTGTAGCCTGAGCTTTGATCGATCTGGCTTGATTTGAGGCGGGGGTTTTAGTGGCTTTTCCTTTGATCGTAAAGATTGGATGGAAGGGTTGGTTATGTTTTTGCCAGAAGCCTGTAACAGAACAATAATTATCAAACAAAAAAAAAAGACAAAAAAAAAGAAACAATAAATTCATAATTTTAGTGAATCATTTTCTAAATAGTATCCTTAAAATGAATTATTTCCTTATTGGAACCTAAAAATATATACAACATTAGTTTACCTCAATTTCCTCGGTAAAATTCGATACCCCATATGCAAAAACTGTAAAATGTTTTCAGAAAAAAAATGCATTTTAAATAGGTAAGTACACACATGTTTATTACAATAAAATAATCATTTGAGATAGATATAAACCAGTTTCATTTCAGACATAATTTTTTTACTGGGGTTTCATCAATAACCCCTCTATATCTGGGAGAAAGAAATACTTACCTATAAAGGACAACACAAAAATCACAGAAAAATATTTCATTTTACTTTTTAAATTTTATTAATTTACCAAAACAATAAGCAACCATAACTGTCTCAAGATAGAAATTAATTGATTGTAGGTAATTAGTCAGTCAATCTCTTAGGAAAATTATCTTAATATTTAAAACAATTAAACATTCATAAACGTAATTATTGTTATTTAGATAAAAGCATTTAATTACTCAAGTCTTTAGTGAAGATAGTTGCATTTTGTAATAGACAGACAATTATATAAAAATAAAGAGGAGTTTCAACAAAAAAATAATAATTTAATAGGAATACAATGACATATACACTGCAAATATTTTCTATATTATATTTATTAATCGTAATAAACGTGAAAAGTTATGCAATTTTGAACTTATGGTATAAAAAAATCAATCGGGATATAAAAAACGTTTAAATATAATATAAAAACATAGATTCAGGTTGCTAGAAATCTTAAATGACAATAAATTAATTTAATAATTATCACTGGTCCGGCCACACATGACCCTCAATCCAGTCCACAAAACTAGCTACCCTAGTATACACTCCTGGTAGCCCAGGTAACCCACAGCCTATTCCAAATGATGTGATTCCAACCACATAGTTCATGCTGCCTTGTGTTGTGATTGGCAGAGGAATCTTAACTTGAAGAGGTCCTCCAGAATCACCCTGGGAAAAGAGATAAATGATTCATAACGATAATCTTAGACCTATTCACATTTCATCAGTGTTATGTCTCACTGATGCCCCGCATGCCGTAAGTTGCGCATGAATAAGGAATATCTATAAAATAGTACATTTTGATACAAGTGGAGAAATTTTGTCATTGCGACCGAGGCGGCATCTTAAATGTTATGGAGCCGAGGCTACAGTGATAAATTTCGACATGTATCAAACTCACTATCAATACACTTACGAGGAAATAAATAAACGGGAGTTGACCAACGACACGGGGGATTCGGTTAACTAGCCTAAGCAAATATACTATTTTTCGGTAAATGTAATATTAGGCGGGCAAAACAAAAGAACAAGGATATAATTTAGGTTTCCCAACTGTTATCTCCAGTTCCGTAATAAATAAGAAAAACTCAAAAACATCAAATTACCTGACAAGCATCCACGCCTCCTCTCAACTTGCCGGCACAGAGCTGATGCTCCTTCAGGCCACACCAGTTTCTGTTGCAGGATCTACGGAGCAGGTCACTGCATGTGCCAGAGTCTATGATGTCTACCTCTGCTGTTAGGAGTTCGGGAGATGTTTCCAGACTTCCTTTAAGGAAAAAAATAACCTGGAGTAAATATTTGTATGAAAGCATGGATTGTCTAAACTTGAACTTAAGTAACTTGACAGTTTTAACTGTCAGTGGGGCTCAGATTTTGGCAAAAAAAAAGATAGTCTTTTGGTGTAAAATTGAATGAATCTGAATAAACTTAACTAATATAGCGTTATGCAATCTTTGTATTATTTTAAATTCAATAACTTGCCTTAAAACACAATTTAAACTTTTGAAAACTGTCATTAAACTGTCAAGGACTGAATAGGATTAGAAGTCCAAGTGTAGATAGATCACTTTACATTTGAATCTATTCTATATCCTTTCACTTTTACACAAATGCAATTATATTAAAGACTAGCTTTTACCCGCGACTTCGTCCGCGCAGAAGTCGAAAATGATTTTATTAGGTTTTTTGACATACGAAAATATGAAATATAATTTATTATCTTCGCCGTGTGTGATAGTCCATTGAATTGTATGCCGAGCGATATTGTATCTTACGATAAAATATTATAGTATCTTAGCCGTGTGCAGAGTGTAGTAAACTCCACTGCGGGTGACGTAACCTACGACAAACTTATTATTTGCGGTTGGTACAGTAATCGAGTCTAAAGATCGAACCGCAAAATCAAGTTTGTTTTTATTTTATATACTTTTCCGGGATAAAAAGTACCCAATGTGATGCCCAGGATATTAAAGAATAATTATACCAAGTTTAATCGTAATCGAACCGGTAGTTTTTGCGTGATGCCTGAACAAACAGACAGACAGACAAAAAAAAATTTAATCACGTTTTTGGCTTCGGTGTCGGTCTAGTAACACCCCCTGACATTTTTTTTTTTATATTTTCAATGTATGTATATGAATTGTCACTTCTACAGATTTATTATAAGTATAGATTCCAAGAGAAAGCTAAGCTTTGCACACAGTATGTTTGGTTTGTTTATCGGGGTTGTGTCTAAAACTACGAAAACATATTTTATAAGGATCAACAACAAAGAACTACAATATAAAACATTGATAAAGTGGTGAATAAAACATATAGGTAAAAGGCGTTTCGCCTTGTCATTTAGCAATTTCATCGAAGGACTGGAACAATTTGCCTGCTGCGGTCTTGCCGTCCGATTATAATTTAGGTTTCTTCAAAGCGAGAGTGAATAGGCTCCTAAAAAACTAGTGCGCCTCTCTATCAATGCTCAGTTATATTATTTAAAAAAACTGGTAGCCTACAACGCTTTAGCTGTCAGATCACACTAATATAAAGGTTGTGTATGTATTTTTGTTACTTCTTTACACACGAACTACTGAACGGATTTCGATGAAACCTGATACACGGGTAGACCATTTCCCGGAATAGCACAAAGATTGCTTTTTATCCTACGAGTATGTCGCCTTGAGAATATTTTCTACTATCACTCCTTTAGCTGTAGCCACTATGAATGTGTTCCCAAAACGTTCTTTGTTGTGTTTTTTTTTAGGGTAGAAAAATCATCTAATGACATCCTGGGCGGGGGGGAGATAGCATCAGACTTTAAAAAACCTACTCCTGTTCCTTCTTTGCCATTTTTTTCCAGGGCCCCAGAGAACTCTTTCGCATCACCCATGGCCCCAGTAAGCTTTGACCCTTCTGGGCCCCTACGGTTGTTGACATCTCATTGAGGCGCGCGTGGAACAGTACGCACCGTCGACGATTTGGGCTCGGTCCGGACGGTTACCGGACGATCGGATGGCGAGCTACCCATTGTTCGCCGGCAACTTTTGGGGCGTGAAGATCGTTGCCTCGCGCGTGCGGCGTTCTCCTTTGCTAGCATTGCTGCTTCGCAGAAGGAGGCGACCACCTGCCACTCCTCCTCGCTCCGGACCATGGCCTGCACCAAGGCCCGGCGCTAGAGATCGCTGCCGCCGATAGCCCCCACGAGGTCGTTGTGTTGGAAGATTATGTTTTACACTTTGGTTAAAAATAATTATTAAATCATAAATATCCTTTTCCCCTTACCAGACTCCACGACGCCCCACCCAGTAACCTCAGCCCTCTCACTAAACATGCCTACATCATGCTTGGTCCACAAGCAAGCAGGCTGTATATCTGCAGAGAATAGCAGCTGCCGGTCCAGTTCCATCAGTGCGATATCGAAGTACTGTTTTGGAGACTTGAAGTTAGGGTGCACGATCACTTTGATGATGTTCACGTCGTAAGCTGCGATGCCGCTTTTGTCCTGGACAAATGGAATGAATAAAGATGATTATTTACAAGGTTACTGGCATAGCCCGAAGGAAAACTTAAGTGGCTCGCAGAACAGATGGTCGTTGGAGCCGAAAGGTTTTGGAGTGGCGACCTCCCACCGATAGATGCAGTGTTGCAAGGTCTCCCACAAAGTGAAACATGTTGCGCAATGTGCATAAAGTAGAAACCTGACTTAAGAAGAATTAGCGAGACGACCTGCCTCCCTAGCCAAGTTAAGTTATCGTTCGCGCCGAACGCCTCGAGTAGGCCACCCCTCCGATTCCTTTGTTCTGACCACGTGACGTCAGAACAAAGGAATCGGAGGCGTGGCCTACTCGAGGCGTTCGGCGCGAACGATACGATTGTAACTTGGATAGGGGGGCTGGACCTACTACAAGGGCTGTTACGAGCTAGCACGAAAAAATAATTCCTGCAAGATTTGGGGGAAGCCTTTGGCTAATTAAAACACAGGTAATACTTCACTCCAGAAAATTTCATGAGTACCTAATATAACGTTTTTTTAAACGTTACCCTACTCTAGGAGTAGCTCCTGGATTGAAGTTGCGTTCACAAACCAGTAAACTCACATACACAAGATATCTGGAATAACTATATATAGGCCATACAAATATTTGATTCGCACGGGAACCGAACCGGCGACACGCAGCGCAGCAGCCAACCACTGCACCAACCGTATATAAAATTGATTTTTATTCTATTCTTTCAATTCATTCTAACGATAGAATAGTAATATGATATTTAAAAAAATGTACTCATCATCGTCATCTCATCATCTTCCTGCCCTTGTCCCATCTTATTTGGGGTCGGTGCAATACGTTTTTTTCTTCCATTATATCCTGTCAACTGTCATGCTATCACTAACTTCATTTTCTTTTATATCATTGTTTACACAATCTATCCATTCTTTCTTTGGCCTCCCTCTCCCTCTCCACCCATCCACATGTATCCTCATAACTCTTTTACCAACATGCATTTCATCTCTCCTAAAGAGATGACCATACCAAGACAAACGATTCCCCTTTAACTTTTCAGTCACTGGCGCCACTTTCAAACTTCCTCTAATATAGTCATTTCTCACTTTATCTATTTTCGTCACACCCCACATCCATCTCAACATTCTCATCTCCGCTACATGCAAAAAAAATGTACTATTAATTATTATTATGGAACAGTTCCAATGACTTATAGGTCTTTTTTTTTTGTCCCAGTAAAATTTCTTTATGATAGAAAGTTACGCAATGGACAGGAAACCACAGAAAAAAGTTGATACGTGACAAATTCATTGTAGCGAAAGGTTTTTATTAAAAGTACAATCTGGTCTACGCCCAAACTGAACTTTTTATGAAACCATAAATGATACCACTTTATCTTCCCCCTCCGAGCAGTGATAAATTTTATTTCAGCAATTGTACTATAAAACTGAAGTATTCAGATAAGCCCTTACAAATTACCAGCCATCAAATAATGAATCCTATCAGGAGTGCGGATCATGATGACAGGATTTTTATGGGATTTAAACGTCTACTGATGAACGTTGAATCATGGCCTATAAATAGGTCACGTTCTAAAAAGACCTTAGGAAAATATAGTCTTACTATACACGTTTGCGTAATCACATCAGAAATGAAGTTATCCGCAGGAGAATCAAGGCTACCGACATAACCTGGAGAATTGCCATACTTAAATGGCAGTGGGCAGGCTACACTGATGATGAAATGATGAGGGCACACTGCCCACCGAACTGATCGACTAAACCGTTAGATTTTGGAGTGGAGTAAGACGTAACCTTAGAAGACCTCTTGATCTGATTAATGGTCGTTGTGACGACACCTCAGGGAGGCCTTTTTATCTGTCAGTCTGTCTGTCCCAACTAATATCCGAAACAGCTGGACGGATTTCGACGCAACTTTCATAAATAGTTAGCTGATGTTATAAAGAATACATAATTACGCTACTTTTATTTTGGAAAAAAAAAATAGGGATTCACGCAAAAAAAACATGTTAAAATTGTAACCAAATAGCATGACGCTGTCTTATGAGTGTCAGGGGACGAAGTCACGGGAACCAATTAGTTGAAAATAAGACCAACTTACAAAGTCAAGAATATTCCTACTGCCCAATCTCACGATCTTGGGTACAGTATCAACAATTGTGGTGTCACGTTCTGATGCACTGGAGCAGTGGGCAGCAGTCAGAACGAACTTGGAACTGATAAGGCTACTGCCACACATGAACTTCCATGTGCCGATGACCAGCTTCCAGCCTATGGCGCCCTGGTAAAACAAATATACATTAGTATAAGAAATCAAGCTGAAATGCCAGGAATTGTAGATTAGATTGAAAACTTGTCTATAAACTTAAGCTACATAATATCTATGTTCCTATCTCGTTTACTTTTACTACTAATGTTTATTAGCATTCTTTTTTTCCTTTAACCTTATGAGTACCGTAATTAGAGACACAAGAGAAAGACAATGATCAAGAGAACACCGGCGTTCGCTCGGGGTTTAATGAACTATGGAGACCAGATAAGTGAATTAGAATTTTTGTATAAATTATGAAGTTCCAAATTTCATTTAAAATAGCAAATTTTCAGAGGTCTTTACCGGATTAGTTTTACACAAATTTATAAATTGATTTCAATAGAAGCCTAGATAATATCCACAAGATACGTTTATCACGATATGTTTCCAAAATATCTAATGAAAAATGTGTTATAACGTCATAATCGACGATAACGTTATAATTTCGAGTTGCATCCCCATAATAGTGTCAAAAGAATGCTTTAGCATTCATACCTACTAGAATTACCTTGTATCACAAATGCCATCACCTTTGTCAGAATCCACAAGATTATTTTGATCATTATTCCAAACACGGTAAACTGAAACTTGAAGAAGTAGGAAAAATGCCAAAACTCTTACCATGTTAGGAAATTCTCCTTGTTTAGTCCGATGGCCTCCCATTATGCCAGGCACGGGCATAATTTCACGACCTAAAAACAAAACAGATTATTAAGAAACCCCTTTATTGCCTGAGAACTGTCTTAAAATATAGGACTTATGTTTCTCCGTACATATTGAATAGTACATAGATTTATCAACTTACACTTTTCTAGTCTTTTCGCTTTTTCGTCTCGAAGTTTAACTTGCCAAATGTATTCATAGCATTCTGAAATAATTAAAATTATTTTGTATTATTGTTTTTTTAACCGATTTCAAAAATAGGAGGATATTTTCCATTCGATTGTATTTTGTTGTATGTTTTAGAACTCGGTCATTCGTAAACCGATTTAGAAAATTGTTTTAGAATTTGAAGGATATTTTTGCGTTTATATCAAAATCTAGCTCTGATATTCATGAGGAATTGTGGAAACTTCTATTATATTATAGGCATTTAATATAATGATTGGTGACCACGAAATTTTATTAAATTGTGCTGATGAAAATGGTACCATCTGCTGTATTAAATTGTGCTGGCTATTTGCGCTTATGAGAATGTCATAACGTTGATGGCACTCTTATTGAAGTCGGTTGCATTTTACGGCAAATATTTTTTTTTTAACGATAAATCAACACCTTAAAAACACGTTCTTGAACGCGAAAAAAAGAAAGGCCATCATCATTTCAGCCGAAATGCGTCCACTGTTGGACATAGGCCTTCTCCCAAGTGTCGCCATAATGACCGGTCTGTGCGTCTCGCGTCCATCAGATTCCCGCGACCCTCACCAGGTCATCGGTCCACCTAGTGATAGGCCTTCCAAAGTTGCGTCTTCCGGTACGTGTATCTGTTCTTCGAGCAATGCCACTGCAATGCCCTGTGCCACTTAAGTTTGGCGATTACGACGATACATAAAGGTATTATGAATCTTTCACGGATCGGATACGATTTATTTTGTTTATTATAATTACATTGTGTATTATATTTCTTTATTTTTTATATCGGAAACCATATAATTTGCCTTTACAATGTAAGCGAAACGAACTGACTGGCCTGTTGGTCTAGTGGTTAGTGGCCCTGACTGCTATGCCGGAGGTCGTGGGTTCGATTCCCACACAGGACAATGTTTGTGTGATGAGCACGATTATTACTTCTGTCTGGATGTAATTTATCTATGTTATGTATGTATTTAGAAATATTTAAGTTATCATTTGTCTAGTACTCATAACACAACCTCTGCTTAGCTTGGGACTAGACGGCGTTGTGTGATAGTTGTGTGAATATTATTATATTATTATTATTAACTAAAATGCTCATGATTAATATTTGATACATAAAGAATAAAATTTAAATCTCATTTAATATAATAGTCAAATATAGCAAAGATATTTTTAGCTATGTTTACCAGTACCTGTTCAAGAACCACTTGTATTAACATAGAAACGTGATCACGGATAGTGAATTATGTAATTATTTACAGTGAAAAAATAATAATAATATGTGCCTACAAACCTGTATAGACAGAATTTACTAGACACTAGCTTTAGCCCGTGACTTCGTCCGCGTAGAAGTCGAAAATAGTTTTATTAGGTTTTTTGAGATTCGAAAATATTATTTATTATCTTCGTCGTGTGTGATAGTCCATTGAATTGTATGGCGAGCGATATTGTATCTTAAGATACAATATCTTAGCCGTGTGCAGCGCCCCTTAGTGAACTCCACTGCGGCTATCGTAACCTACGACAAACTTATTATTTTCGGTTGGTACAATAATCGGATCTAGGGATCGAACCGCAAAATTAAGTTTGTCTTTTATTGTATATTCTTTTCCGGGATAAAAACTATCCAGTGTAGTGCCCAGGATATTAAAGAATAATTATACTAAGTTTCATTGTAATCGAACCGGTAGTTTTTGCGTGATGCCTGAACAAAGAGACAGACAGACAGACAGACAAAAATTATATAATCACATTTTTGGGTTCGGTGTCGGTCTAGCAACACCCCCTGCCATTTATTTTTTTGATATTTTAAATGTACAGAATTTTCACTTCTACAGATTTATTATAAGTCATCATCATCTTCCTGCCCTTATCCCGTATTATTTGGGGTCGGCGCAACACGTTTTTTTCTTCCACTCTGCCCTGTTACTCGTCATGCTATCACTAACTTCCTTTTCTTTCATATCACTCTTCACACAATCCATCCATCTTTTCTTTGGTCTCCCTCTTCCTCTCCATCCCTCCACATGTAAACTCATAACTCTTTTAGTAACATGCGTTTCATTTATTATAAGTATAGATAAAAAAAAACATCCACATCTTCGTTAATGTAAAATACGCCTAGGACTGGCAGTATTACCATTTTGAATAAAAATGCTCATTTCAGCCTCTGGTTTCTTGGCGTACCAAAAGCCTAGGTCACGGGAAAAGTCGACTTTCTGTTTGCTGATATCCCGAACAAGTTAATGACCACTCGATGTGCTCCATGCCCTCGGTATCTAAACCCCAAATGGCTCAAATATAAAACTCTCGATAAAGTTAATATATTCGTACCGTTTGAGGATTTCTGCTCTTACATTAACCGCCTCAGCACGTCATGCTTCTCAGTCCACCGTGCTAAGGAGATGGGATGGCGCATGAGTCTCGAAACATGATACATCCCACACTTAAGGCCTACCCAAATTCCAAGGCTATATGATCATTCCGTCTGGCTCTTCATCATCAAGTCATCATTCATTTCATCATCAAGTGCCAAGCCATTGAGTTCTAAAACAGCTGGCATCGGCGGTGACAAGAGCCCAACGGATGTAATTAGAGACACAATCAAAAAGCCATTGTGTCCCGCGTAGATCTGCGTTCCAGCAAACAACGGGGATTACCCCGTTGGTATGCCCGTACTATCAAAACAAAAAAGTTTACTTACTAACTTCGCTGACCCTTCTACCAGGAGCGCTGAAGTCCGGAACAGGTGGGTTGTACGGCGCACAAGGACTATTAGGATCTTCATAAGGTCGCGGAACCAAAGAAGGGAGCGACGATGGTGATAAACTTCCAGGAGGCTGGAAAAAGAAGGTTCATTGTAGTACTAGCTGTTGCTTCGCCGTCTTAGTAGAAAATTATCCCAAGCTGATAAAAAAGTATATGTGTGTCCAGGACATGGTCTATCCGTGTAGCAAGTTTAATCGAATTCCGTTCAGCCGTTCGATCGTGAAGAAGTAACAAACATACACTCTTACAAACTTTCGCTGTTATGATATTAGATTTTGTCAGTGGCTTCGCTCATGTGAATGTTAAAAATGATGCAAAGGGAATATACATCCGAGATTAAAGTATTCTATGTGTTTGTAACTTAATAATGATGTTTATTTAAGAAAAATAAAAATTAAAGTATCTTTTACATATAAAGTTATACGGTGGTGATAGGAGTAAGTAAATAAATAAAGAAAGATTACATATAGCATCTGTAGCCAAATAGGCAAAGCCTGTACTTTGGCTATCAGAGCAGTTCCCCTCAAACTTTTTCGAATAATCACGCAGCCCCTTTTTTTTAGGTGGGTATTCATTCAATGACTTCTCTCGGCTAGGGCGGAGACTAACACGCCCTCCCGTGTCAGACTTTTGCTGACTAAAACCCACTCATGTGTTCCTTCTTTACCTTGCGTCCCAGCCTCCCAGGACCCCGAGTTTCCCCTGCCGAACGGAACTTATGGCCCCAGTAGGCTTCCATCCTGCTGGACTTCTACGGTTTTGCTGGTCAAGCAGCTCTGGCAAATTGTATGTAGGTACCTCGTACCTCTATTTAGTAAGCGGTAGTAATAAAACTAAAATTACCTGAGAATTTGTCTCATTCTGTTGCCCCGTTGTAAATTGAATTGATATTACTGTAATAGATAGCGTTAATTAAATTATCATTAATTCACAAATCTAATAACAATCATCTCAGAAGCACTAATAGCCTCACCAATCACACATAAAATAAAAATCACAGAATCACTTTTAAAAACACACATTTTTGTCACAAATGGAATTTTATTAATATTTTTGCATTAAAATTAAATATAGACAAAACAAAAGACGTATGTTCTTCTTGAAATACGATTCAAGTATGACTGAGAAATATTTTAAACGACTCAACCTGTCTTCAGAGGCAATAAAATCATCGATTTGATTTGTCATTAACATTTTGCACTAGAAAAAAAAATGGGATTGTTGTATGTAATTCTCTTAATTCACAAATGCATTGCCGCTGGTCTTGATAACTGTGAATCATTATTATTGAGGGACATAACGGTTTTCTGTACGCTCGATGCCAGAAGTACTGGAAATTTTAATGAACCGTATTGAGTATTATTTTAGGTATTAATTTATTGAGCACAGCGTACAAGATATCTTCCTTATTCCAAGAGCGGGATTCGTCATAAGATGATCTTTCCAACCAATAAAAAAAAAATGTGGTATATATTAATTAATATCAAAAAGTCGAAAGTTTGTGGGTGTGTATGTTTGGTGCTTCTTCATGCTTGAATAGCCGAACGGAATTCGATGAAACTTGGTACACGAGTAGACCATCTCCTAATATAACACATCGGATATTTTTTATTCTGATAGTATGTTCCCATGGGACCTTTTTCCACTTTCATGTTAGCGAAGCCGCTGATATCAGATATTCTTTATCATAATAATTTATTTATTTAAAATTCATGTACAGTAGTGGTACATAGGCGGACTTAATGCAACAAGGCATTCTCTACCAGTCAACCTTTGGGTTAAAAGAGACAACACTGTGGTAGGTGTGCACAATAAATAAATAACAGATAAATATCAAGTGGAATGTAGTATCATTAAATTGAATTACAATAATAAAATACTTATTTATGCTAATATTATAAACCAATAAATACATTATAATTAGAAGAACTTAAAAATAACAATTATGACGAATACCAAACTAAGGTTGAAAGGACTTCAAGTAGTAGTTCCGAATTTTACGCTTGAAGGATAATTTACTTTCGGCTTTTTTGATGTCAAGGGGAAGCACATCATAAATTAATAATTAGTTTAATTAACTACGTAATTAATATAGTCGATGCACACTAAAACAATACATTATACGACCAGTCAATCCACTTTACCGTGTGTCCAATCATACAGAAAATTATTCGTTAACGATTGCTTAATGTTAAGAACAATTAATTGTTGACTTATGTCACCTCAAACATTTATAGTACTCCGGTATAAATAATATAATTAAACAAGTTTTTTATGATGCCGTAAATACATGGATGTGCCCTACCATCCATGTTTGGGATATTACAATTATATATCATCCATTGACAATATTTATGCAATAATAGTACATTTTGATACAAGTGGAGAAAGTTTGTCACTGACAAAACACCACTGTCACTGTCTGTTACTGTCTAGTCTGTTTGTCACTGTTTGACATTAATCCATATTGTGACATTTACATTTTCTTTTTTAAAATTATTTTGTCATCATTACGTTAATTTTGACATTCCTGCAACATGATAAATGTATTTTTTCTCTATGCATGCAACCATATTTGTACGCCTCTAGGCATAGTGACCTATGAACCTTATTTAAGATCTGTATTAACTACCTATGTTAAACAAATAATAAATTATTGATTATTGCGTCCGAGGTGGAATTTACCCGAGCCGCAGGTGAGGGTTTTATGGAGCCAAGTGCTGCAATGACAAATCTCTACTTACTAATATATAAATAAACGGGGGTTGACGCGCGACTCGTGGGGGTCGCTTAACGCTCAGCCCGATACGATAAATACAATAAGTTGTGGTAGGGGTGATCTTGCGCTCTTTTCTACACTAGTGCGGAAAACAGAAAATTGCATGCCTAGAAGCGGTAGGGATAAGAGCAGGTTATCGAGTAAGTGTAATGAAAAAAAAACTTGACACTAGGACTGGTCAATATCGGCTGTGAGATTGTTTTTACTTTCACGCAGGCAAAGCCGCTAGCAGAAGCTAATCTTAAATACATCTGAAATATTTACCCCAAGTTAGACCACAATATTCACTAAAGGTCCACAATTCGTCAGTTTTTGTGCCTTGGAATATGAAATACATTCAAACCCAAAAGTCTGCAGAGCCATAAAAAGCTCACTCACTTTTTTCTCCACCGCACCCCATAAAAAACAAACTCGCATAAAATAAGGCGATGCACACCATGGCACATTGTACCGTAACCGACCCAGTGCCGTAAGTAGGGCAGTGCCAGCGGTGGGCGCACAAATTATCAAACAAGGGCCAAGTTTTGGATCTTGCTTGGTGTTATATTTCATATCGTTTCGGTTTGAGTTTGAGTCTGTACAGCCGCTGCACAGGACATGCATCACCTGCTATACTAACCATCCTGCACAACCACCTGCACTTTTCAAGATCTTTGCGAGGCCAATAACAGAGCCCTACAGGTTGCTAAATACTGGTTAGAAACAAATTAGTAAGAGTACATCAACACGAGAAGAAGAAGAAGGGGAAGAAGATATTGTTTTGGTAATATTAATTTATCGTATACCTACATAATAAGATTGTAGACGCGCCCGACCAGAATTGCCAAATCTGTAGGTGCTCAGGGCTCCAGCTTATAAGAGATAACTAGTGGGAGATGTGTTTGAAGCATCACGGCACGCGTATTTTTTTTATATCTAGTCTTTTTAGGGTTCCGTACCCAAAGGGAAAAACGGGACCCTATTACTAAGACTCCACTGTCCGTCCATCTGTCTGTCTGTTTGTCTGTCCTGTCTGTAACTAGGCTTTATCTCATAAACCGTGATAGACAGTTGAAATTTTCACAGATAATGTATTTCTGTTGCCGACAACAAATAATAAAAAAGATTTTTTGCTACTCGCACTTGACCAGTTTTTTTTCTTTTTAGTGTCCTAGCCGGCTAAGATTAAAACTAATATTTACCCTGGGCGTTTAAAAGACTAGTTACGGCACTGAACCGACCCACGAGAATTATTCCTCAATCGGTACCAATATGAATAACTTACAGACTTGCCTTATCAAATATAGATTCCCGTTTTTCTCCTTTCACCTCCTAACTTGGATTCGATGCCTTTTTGACTGCGGCCAACTTATAAACTTCCCCATCGTTACATATTTGTTGTTTACATTAAAAAGGGAATGAACGGTGCCTTTCAACTTGTTTGATTGGGGTCGTGTGTGGGCATTGGGGTTCCGTAACTAAAATGCCAAAGATGGAACAGTCATAAATTCGTGTGTTATGTAGGCTTTTTATTTGAATGTTGATACTACATTATGTTTCCATTTTGCTATTCAGTTATATGAAATGTTGGAAACTAAGTTATTTCCTGTTTATTGAATATAAGAGTAACTTATAAAAACTACATAATTAAATACCTGTATATACCGATATTTACATTAATAAATTTTATTTTTTAACCGACTTCTAAAAAAGGAGGAGGTTCACAATTCGGATGTTTGTATTTTTTTTTTCAAATATATTTTATCTCAAATTGAATCATAATTGGTATGATTGCCCGCAGGTTTAAGCGTGCTTCTACGTAGGTTAAGAAAACACTTTTTAGAACCTTCTTTTCATCATTTTACACCTGTACCCTGTGCCAGTGTTAGGCAATATGTAATCTTACTACTGATTAATAACTACGACTACTTATGGTAGTTAGTAATCATAACTATAAATTACATTAAGTAATCGTAAAAGTAGTTACACATTTGGATTACTATGGATTACTGGTTGTAATTTTAACATCTGCTGAGATTTGATCAAATAACTTAGGGAATTGACCGAATCTCTGTTTTTATCATATCCCAGCGACAGTGTGATAATTTCATTGAAGTATGTAAGTTTATTTGGAGCTGAAGTGCTACACCAAATCATCCAGCTGTCACTTATAAGAACGAGTGCCCAAAAAATAAAAAGAATACCTATTCAACAACAAATACCTATATTAATCCAATATATCTCGGAAACTGTCCGAGGTTTATTCGTGAGGACGCGGCCATATTGTCGGGCCACAATTTGGACGCGGCCCGAAAGTGGTCCGCGTATGAAAACAAACGGCTGCTACGTGTTCCGCTTGCTTTTGATGATGTATGAAAATGAATAACAATGGAATTGTAGATGTGGTGGATGGTTTTACGTAAACTTAGCCATTGTGTTGCTGCAGGAATGTTTGATAAAAAGAGGATATCCAGCCCCCCTAGCCAAGTTACAACCATTTTGTTTCGGTTCTCTTTTCGTTAATTGTCTCGAGTCGGCCACGCCTCCTATTTCCTTGTTCTGACCACGTGACTGAGCCTTGAGATGACGTCACAATAGAGGAATCAGAGGCGTGGCCTACTCGAGGCGATCGACGAAAAGAGAATCGAAACGAAACGGTTGTAAAAATAAAAATAAAAGCGAAAGTTTGTGCCACTTCTGCATACTTGAACAGTTGAACGGATTCGGATGAAATTGTCATACGGGTAGACAATGTCTTGGAAAAGCACATAGGATACTTTTTAGTAGTGGGCCCTCGCCCACGGCCTTGCACCCTAAGGGGCCTCGCGGTGCGACTAGCGAGGGCTCTTTAAGAACGAGGGTTTTTTTTATAATAGGTTGGCTCGTGTTTGACCACTATTTCATCTGATGGTAAGCGACGATGTGATCGAAACCTGGTTTGTGACAGTTGCTGTGTCGTTTTCGAATTTATGAAAGAAAAAGGCCTCGCTGATGTGCCTTCGCCCACGTCTAAATTAGTCCACGCTACGCCTCTGGTCTTACACCAGACTTATGCACTTACTAGGCACATACACATAATGTAGAAACAATTCATATTGTTGCTAAATAAAATATTTTTCTTTATATTATTTATTTATTTTACTATTTATGTACACACAAAAACAGAAAAAGACAATACAAAGTAGACAAGAGTACAAAGGTACTGCTTATTTCCAAAGAAATTTCTTCCAGCAGACCTGCGAAAGGAGAAATCAAAAGAAATGTAGACAATAGTGTCTGTGTTCTTTCTTTCTTTTTTATATAACATCTCTTAATTCAGTACCTCTGGATGTTTCCACTATACTCTCTCCTCCAGTTGGGGCCCACTATGAGTTTCAACTCATCCTCCCATCTCAACAGTTGTTTTTACTCGTATAGTATTGTTAATGCGTATATTTTTCTGCAAAAATAAATAGTAGGTACCTTGCTGCAATCCTATACCACATCCACCATTTCAACAACATCTAAGGCCCGTTCACAAGTAAGCAAGCACAGTTGATCTGCCGCAAAGCCAGCTTGTTTAGACCATTGCATGTATAACTAGCGTTATGACCCTCATCCACCCTCATCGCGTATTCAAGTAACACGCACGGTTGACTAGAACGAAATAGAAAGTATGTAGACACTGCGATGTCTCGTTAGTCACGTGCTTGTCTTTGCAGAGAAACTTTTTTGTCATTCTTCTTCTTTTCGATTCGATGGTAAACTCGTCAAACCTTTTGGGCCCAATAGGCGGCCACACTAATAGCAGCATCGGTAGCACTCATCAAATCCTCCAAAGTGCAGGTATACGGACATAAGTCTGCTATAAGACCTGAGTATGAAGTGATCACCGAATTCATCAGCATTAGTATTCTTAATTTGATGTAAAACACCTATTAAATTTTTGCGATCTAGAAAGTATCTTTTGAATGATGACTATGTATCTAACTACATAGGTAATTTTTATTCGAGTCAATGGTGGTTGTGGTACTAGTCACTATACCGACGAGGTTTGGGCCGTCTCTGATCCATAGATGATTTTATGATATAGTCTATCGTCGAACAGGAGCAAAACGTCAGCCGAGAGTACGGAGTGGTGATGCCTAGTCGAGCCAAATACATTATAATAGTATAAATATTAAAAATGGTAAACTCTAAATTACTAAATAATTATGTTAATTGCAGCATCGGTGGCATTCATTAAGTCCTCCAAAGTGTAGATATATGGGCACTCCAACGTGTGGCTCATGTTCTGAACAGGGCCCTGCACTTTCATTGATTACGCGACGAGTCTTTAAAACCCAATTCCGGCAAGTTGTGTTTGCATCAGCCTACCCGGGTGCGTAACCGATTTTGTGCTTTCCAGATAGGCCACAGCAATTTAAGTCCAAATAGCAAATAAGACGTGGGCTTACGAATGACGAGCAATCGGTAGCTCATCGTACGTCGTACATTCATCGTAGTGTTGCACGCGCGCCTTAAAGAGATGTCAGCTGAAGCCGAATCCTACAAGGGTGAACTTCTAAAAAGAAAACCCGTGGTCCTAGAAAAAAAACAACAACTAAAGGAACATAGGTGCGGTTAGCCTGTATCAAAGTGTGACACGCCCTCCCGTTCCGCCCTAGAGCAGAAGAAATCATTAGACGATTTCAATATAAAGAATGCCTTGTTGCACTAAGTCCGACTATATACCACTACTGTAAATAAATAATATATAATAATAATAAATATAAAAAAGGTAGCAAAAATCTATTAAACAGTAATTACTGATGGGTTAAAACAATAAACTAACTGAAACCACCGTTTGATGCCCAGGAAACCTTAATTTTACTAACTTTATCTCAGCTTATTCAAAGTTAGAGCCAATAAAACCATCCCACCTGAAAGTTCTTTATTGCTAATGACATAAGGGTGATAATGGCGTGTGAAATAAAACAGTAAGGATGAATGCGACTAAAACAATGATGCCGAAAGTTCAGCAGCAGATCAGAATAAGTTTTTTCTAATTAGAATCCGATGAATTGGCCTTTTCCCGGGCGCTTCTCGATTGGAGTGCCGAAGTAATTAGTGACTCCGTTTTCTAATGAAATTCTGGGGATGCTGGCATTCTTTCTCGTTTTACATATTTTGGCTTGATGAGATTTTTAACCGTCAACCAGAAAAGAGCAGTTTCGTAAGTTTGACGTGTGTATTTATGGGTTTGTTAGTTGTACCGTAGCTCCTAAACAGATTAAGCGACATTGATAAAAATAAAATTTGTGCCTTGACTCGATAATTTTCTTAGAATTTGTCGTTAAAACTAAATTATCATCTCAGTTACCGTGTCGACAGCCAATGTTACTGGTTCTGCCACAAACCGCTATATTGCCCGGCTTTGAAGCTGACAGTCTCTCTAAATACATACAGAATTGGCAAAAACGGACAGAGACCATGACACATGCGCATTTCAATTAATCAACAGCATTTCAAAGATAGGCTGAAACTATTATCTAAGCCAGGATTTCCCGACCTAAGATCCGCGAACACTTGAGGGCCCGCGAAGAAATCCAAAGGGTACCGAGTGAAAATGAAGCCCTGGGACGAAGGCAAAGAAAGAACAGGAGTGACTTTTTAGTCAATAAAAGTCTGACACTATCTCGCGCTCCGCCTAAGAGCATGATTTGTCATTAAATGATTTTCCCACCTAAAAAAAAGGGGGCCCCGAGCTGGAGCTTTACAGGTCAAAGTCAAACGTTTATTTCAAATAAACCATTTACAGACACTTCTGAATTGTCAAGAAGTCAGTCAGATAGGAAAATTATGATAATTGCACATTCCAAAGCGTAGACCTCTATGAAAAAAAAATGTACAAGAAACTCCACTCCAGTATCGTATATAAAAATTGCAGTATTTTACGAATCGTAAAGTTGATATGATTAAAAAATATATCACTCAAGTGTCTTCTTTCTTTCTCAAAATTGAGCTGATTTTAACAACAGGATTGTATATTCCAAAGCGTAAATCTTCAAGAAAAGCATGTACAAGAAACTCTACCGACACTCTTTCAAATCATGTTATGTAACACAAATGTTTCGGCAACATAGAAATAGTACATTTTGATTCAAGTGCACAGAAAGTTTGTCATTGCGACCGAGGCGGATTCGCACGAGCCGTAGGCGAGTGTGTTATGGAGCCGAGGGCTGCAGTGACTGCACGTGTATCAAACAACTTTTTTCAATACACTTAAGAAATTAATAAACGGGAGGGTTGACCGGCGACTCGTGAGGTTCGACGCGTCCAGCCTGATACGATACATGTAATAAAATTGTGGCGGGGGTGAGCACGCGCACTTTTCTGCACTAGTGCGGAAAACAATCTATTGCGGGGGGGATTAGAGGGGGTTTTCAAGTAAGTGTATTAAAAAAAAAATTATCTTGCAACTATATATCTCGTCCTTTCTATAAATTGTAACATTTTTGACGATGTTTGTTTACCAACAGGGTCATTATTAAAAAAGTTTAAGAAAGGCTGATTTAAAATATAACTTAACAATATGTTTTGTATAGGAATTTGACAGGACATAATATTAGTTCAATAACAAGTGTAATAAGACAGTTATAGGCTGTTATTGGATATTTATCTGCTTCGAATGGGGAAGGAATACTAATGCTATTTGACGCATACGGTGAGCTCGGAAATGTTGTTGTTGTGTTGTGTTGTGTTATTGTTGTTGTTGTGTTTTACAACTGTACCGTACATTATTGGACATTTTACTAAAACACAATAACTTGCCAGTCTGAGGACTAGGTTTATTTTCCCAAAGCAAATAAAGGAGTTTTCTATATCGTGTACCTGCATTATGCGAGAGTGACAAAATATAGTATATTTTTTATATATTTGAATTAAAAAATAATAGACTTTACTACAAAATAAACAACACTAAAACGATCTTAATAACTTTAATTTCGGACGTCGGTGTTTTTGATATTGTTTATTTGTTATTTAACTTTGTTGTAATTGAATTGGATTAAAAAAAATGGAACCAATCTGGAAGCATATCCTTTTAGAGCAAAACAAAAATTGCAATTCGATCCATATACGATGGAGTCCTGAGCTAACAAACGTAAAAAAACCATAGAGCCGAATCGAGAACCTCCTTCTTTTTTTGAAGTCGATTGGAAATTTCAAAGCCATGCTGTTACGCTAAGGTAAAGCTTGACAAGTACTCAATTTCAAATCCTCAATTCAAAATCCTAGTGGAAGTCCCTGCCGCGGCACCGTCTCTTTGAAAATAGTAGGTACATACCGATTCCCATATAAAATTACCTAATTTTGATATGAATTATAATCAGGTATTGGTTTTATCTACCTAATTTTATTATTACGCCGTAAAACTTGAACACGCCATATCTTCGATGAAATCAAAGGAAAAAATTACTGAAAAACAGCCTATTCTCAGAAAAACAGAAAAAAAAAATCTCATAATCGGTCAAGTCGTTTCAGACGCATACTTTGACGCGAGATTTTTATATATTAGACGATATAATTTATGAAAGACTAGCTTCTTCCAGCAGCTTTGCCCGCGTGAATGTAGATTTTTCCACACAAACTTTGGAGCCCCGTTTCATCCCTTTAGGGGCTGAATTTTGGAAATCCTCTCTTAGTGCTCTCTTACGTCACAAAAAGAAGCTTTGTGCAAAATTTCACGCTCCTAGTCCCAGTACTTTCAGCTGTGAGTTGATATGTCAGTCAATCAGTTTCTCCTTTTATATATATAGATTTCACTTTGAAATCGATTTTCCGGATTTGCGATTATACATATGGCAGTTTTATTTGATGCAGACAAATCGAGGTTCTGCTGTATATACATACTAAGTATGAACTTCCGTCAGTGCCAAAGTCAAAGGCGCTATCGTTGGTACCAGGACGCCAGGATGTTTGAAGCGGTCGTGTCATAATCAAATTGTTGATAGATACCGGCTGGTTGTACACGAGGTATACAGACCGCACGCCTCTCGATCCTGAGAATGTTCCTATCTTGTCTTGGTATTGATAGCATGGTTTGATCTGATTATTTACTGTTGCTGCTTAGAGTTCCAAGAACTATGTACTGTAGATATATCAACAAAGCTTCTCATACGAGGAAACAGGATTGTAGCACTAATTTTATAAAGGAATTGGTTACTGGCATAGCAGTGTCACTCATACAGCTTGACATAATTTACAGTTATGTCCCATGTATTGCTTTTCGATGGTAGGAAACCATGAAATAGCTTCCCCCGCTTTAGGGTGAACCGGGAGGTAAGAACTGAGTCCGAGTCGCTGACGTTGCGTAGTGTTCCACGAGCGCCTCAAACAGGTCTCATCAAAACCGTAGAAGCCCAGCAGGGCCGATTTTTACCAAAGTCACATTAACCCTTTTTTTAAGGTTGGAAATCATCTAATTACTTCTCCCGCTCTAGGGTGGAGCGAGAGGGCGTGTCAGACTTATACTTACTAAAACCCACTAATGTTCCTTCAGTTACCCTTTGCCGTAGCCCTGGAACGATATTTAGAAATAAGAGAACACAGGTGACTTTTAGTCAGTAAAAGTCTGACACTCCCTGTCGCTCAACCAAGAACTGCAAAATTATTTGATTTCACACTTATAAAGGTCACTTTTTTTATTGTTTATAGGTTCGCGCTTGACCGCTTTCTCACCTGATGGAAAGCGACGATGCGGTCGACGATGGAGAGCGCTTACCTAGAAATAACCTATAGTGGTCTTCTTCCTGCCTTATAAATCATGTTATCCTAGTATATGCTAGTCTTAACCAAGGTTATCTGCAGGATTCCATCCACCGCAATTACCTAAAATAGACTTTCTCAAAAGCCGGTGCATGTACCGCACAGTCTCCATTTACACTCGTGGTTCAATAGAAATGTAACAAATATCAATAGCGTGCGATGTGAACCTCATTACCAGTCGAGTGCCACAACATACACGCTGTGCCACCTGATAAATGTGTAGCAGGGCTATAAGGTAGGAGATGACAGCGGGCAACTGCTGCAACGTTATAAAGAAGTATTAGATGTACGGCTGCAACGCAAAATTAAGGAGGAGAACCAGGGTTTTTTTACATGTGGGAAATCATCCAATGACATCTCCTGCCCTTCTTGTGTCAGACTTAAATTGACCAATACCCCCTCCTGTTCCTTCTTTGCCCTCGTTCTAGAGCCCCAGGGTTCTCTTTCGTATCACCCATGACTCTAGTAGGCTTTGACTCTGCTGGGTTTACACGTACGGTTTGCTGACATCTCCTTGAGGTGCACGTGCAACACTACGCGCCGTCGACAACTTGGGCTCGGTCCGGACGGTTACCGGACGGTTGGACAGAGAGCTACCCATTGCTTACCATCCGCAAGCCCTCACCTAGGGTGACCGGAAATCGGGATCGGAATCTCGGCGGCTGAAGCGTGAGGGTCATTGCCTCGCGCGTGCGACCGCCTCCTTCGCTAACATTACTGCTTCGCAGAAGAAAGCGACTGCCTGCCACTCCTCCTCGCTCCGGACCATGGCCTGTACCCAGGCCAGGCCAGAGATCGCTGCCGCCGAGCGCTCCCACGAGGACACGGCGGTGCTCTGTCCAGGCGGGGCACACCACTACCGTAGGCTCCACTGTGTCCTCTGGACGGTCCACACAATGGTGACACCCAGGCGTTTCTTTTTCAATCGGATAAACTTAAGTGGCAGTGAGTAGGGCATTATATTTCTAGCAGAACAGATGGTCAATGAGGCCGAAAGAATCATGATACCTGAAAAATAAAAAATATATTTGTATGGTCTATGGTAGTCATTCCCGGCCTGGATGTCTATTATGTAACACTACGCGTTATTCAGAACGCGATATTCAGCACAAGATATTCAGACTGCCTTACTTTTTGTTCCGAGTAAGAAAGTGACCCTTGTTACACTACGCGATAAGTCGAATAATAGACTAAAACTGTCTGAACTGACGGTGGTTGCTGAAAATCAGCATCGTAGATTGCTGGATTTGTCCAGCGTCACGGTACAAGCTGAGCAACAACCTATTTTTGCCTAGATGCGACGCACAACTTGGATTTATATATTGTATTTGTTTTTCTTGTATTATTGTTTATATTTACATGATAGGTTAGTCTCTGTCGGTCCCGGCCACGTGCAATAGACAATAGACATAGACAACCACAGACTATAAGCAGACATCGGACAAATGTCTTTTTGTCTAGTGTCTATGGTGCAGCACAGTTAAGCCCGGTTTATACATGGTCCGACAGATTGCTGTTTTTTATTTTGCGTCTATTTGGGCAAAATAAACATGTTTTCTTTCTTTCTTTCTAATATTGAGTGGTATAATAGGCCCTTAAGTGAGTTTACGTGTTTGTGAATGCACCTACGACACAGGAGTAGTTAGTTCCTAGTGTTGGGTAATGTTTTTCCAAAAAGGAGATGAGGTAAAAGAAGGACTATATATACGAACCTAAAAAATCTCTATATTCTTTACCGTTTCATAAATATTACCGTTTTTAATTAATTTAATTTTGTTTTAAATTTATTTAATTTGATTTAAATTTATTTTATTTATTGCGATTTTATTTGATTCTATTTCATTGTGTTATTGGCGTCGTCTTATTTTTATATGAAAATGGCAATGGGTGTATTTCCACGGGTAGTGTGAAAGTGAAACCCGGGGCCCTGGGACGAAGGCAAAGAAGGAACAGGAGTGGGTTTTTAGTCAGTAAAAGTCTGACACTATCTCTCGCTCCGCCCAAGAGCGAAATTTGTCATAACAGTATTTTCCCACTAAATAAAAAAAAATATGTGTATATGACCTGAATAAAAATTATTTTTATCATTTAAAATTTTCGCTTCCTCTAATATCTTAGGCCAAGCTCCACTTTACGCCAGTAAGTTCAGTTCAAACTGCGAATACCTTAGTAGTACAACGCCGCAGAACTGTGCTTTCAATGCAACAAATCCAGTAAAATGGATTTGCCACACTATGGAAACTGTTCAAGATAAACAATATACCTTTATGTTGGTCCACTAGCTTATTGATGATTCTTTATTGCTGCAGCAGTAGAAACGTATCCCAAGGGAATAATCCCGGGATAAAAAAGCAAGTTATGTGCAATTCCAGGACATGGTCCTTTTTTTTTTGGTGGGAAAATCATCCAATGACATCTCGCGCTCTTAACGATAAATACCATCCTTATGCCTACGTAATAGAAGTCACAATCGGTTGAACGGACAGTAAAAAAGGTTAAAAGTCTAATCTTATTTTGAATGGAGTATGTAATACATGACATTAAAATATTCTAAGACATTTAAAATCGTCAGCATAGCATAGCATAGTCGGCCTTATAATGTTCCCACCGTTGGGACTCAGGCCTTCTCTCTAGGAAAGGGAATAGGTCATAATCCACCACGCGGACCCAGTGCGGGTTGGTGGATGACACATGTCTTCGAATTTTTGGTTCTAGAACATGCCGGTTTCCTCACGATGTTTTCCTTCACCGTTTTAAGAGCAGTGGTGATGAAATAAATTACACAAAGTAATGCGCCTGGCTGGGTTTGAACACTCGTAAGTCGGGGCCTTTACCACTCGGCCACCACTGCTCAAAAATCGTCTGACATCAAATTAAAAAAAAAAAAAATTTCCTTTTTGTCCTATTCGGCCTAACAACATGGTCACCATACCGGCGTTGATTTGCATTAAAACCGCTTCTCAGCAAAATGTTCCAGGAATTCTAGAAATTTGTGGACACAGTACGCACTTTGGTACACTTTATGAGTTCAGTTACAATTAAAGCGATTCATAACGTCGTTTATATTCGCGCTGCAGTTATAAAGAAGATTCTCTTTTGTTTTACTCTCAAGTTGCTGAGCTGAAATGAAATAATTCTGTTTTAAATGTACGTTTTCGCCATATTACGAATTATTACAGTCATACGGAGCTTGGAAATTGTTCTCTCACGTTGGATACTGAGCTTTTCTAGATGTCTAGATTACCTAAACTAGTTTTAATGTCCTCACTTTACATTTAATTATTTTGTTTATTTACTGATATATAGTATAACATGTATGTTACATGTATATAATATGTAATAAACGCAAAACCTGGAATTGTTTTGTTCAGATTTCGATTATTTTTAAAGTTGGTAATTTTTATCCCAAAATAATTCTAAATTATTTTAGGATAAAAATTACCCATTATGATAAATATTGATGTCATCACTAGAGTATATGAGTGTCTCCGTAGATAACAATACCGATGCGCCACTAGTGCGTCAATTCCCATATTTTTACCTATAATAAGGATAATTCATTACTTTAAAAACTGGGCAAGTGCGAGTCGGACTCGCGCACTGTGGGTTTCGTACAAACTTACATAAGAAAACAGTTCAATTCCCGAATTGAGTTACAAAGATTTTTCCGAATAGCAAAAAAATTTTTTTGTGACTTTGCTATTCGGAAAAACGTGTTGCGCCGACCCCAAATAACACGGGATAAGGGCAGGAAGATGATGATGATGATGATGTGCTACAAATTTATAATTTTCAGATTTTTTCCTGTACTTGTCTTAGGAGACCATGCTTCGTGCCAAATTTCAGTATCCTAGGTGAACGGGAAGTACCCTATGAAAATTGATTCCCTTGAGAGTGTCGAAATACAAGTTTTTTGCGACATAAACGGCCGTATCTTTTTTTTATTTTTTAACTTAAGTTTGATATTTTCACAACTTCAAGGGACCGCAGACTCATGTCTGCCACCTCCAGTTACCTCCACGCGTTCCTGAGATAAAGGATCTTGACAGACAGACAGACGGATTTACAGACGGACGGACAGACAGACAAACAAACAGACAGAAAGACAAACAGACAGACGGACAACAAAGTGATCCTATCCGTTCTGTTTTTTCCTTTTGAGGTACAGAACCCTAAAAACCTCCTAAAACCAAAAAATTCTAAGACTTGTGTCATCCACCACTAAGAGTGATTATTAAACACTGCTTCTATCACTTAATTCTACAGCGAAAACTTCTGACCTACCCCTCAAACTCCAGTCTAGTGCGTTACAGCCGTGAAACCGCAAAGCAAACCATATGACCGACGACGCGGTGTCGGCCATCACTGCGGTCTCGAGGCTCGTCAAAGAGACACGCCGAAGCCTACCCTAGTGTGACCGTTTCTAAACAGCCATTCACCTCAACCATTCATGGGTTTAATTGGAATTGATTTGGTAATTCAAAGGGTAATTGATTTGACCTAACTTTCTACGACTACTGGCTTTAATTTGACGAGGCAAAGTTGCAGACAGAACTGAGAAATAGACAGAGAGTGTAGGCTTTACCTTGAAATGATAAGAAAAAGAAAAATGTAGGTGTCATATCAGTATTAATATGATATCTACATTTTAATATTTCTTTGTTTAACAAAATTCTTAAAGAGTATATTTTAGTCGTCATATGTTTAGTTGAGTTGAGAACCTCCTTCTCCTTTTCTTGAAGGTGGTAAAAATGAGAAAGCTCTAGATATGCGAAGAGTATTTCTGTCAGTGATGTGGGCGTTTGGTGCTATTGTGCTAATTTTACTAAAGTCGTCAATCGGTCAGATTGATGATATTGTGACCAATAATAATAATTTGTTATAGTAATAATTTGTTGTAATATGTACTTTTGTTTTTCGTTCTAACACATTGCTTTTGCAATATTTTTTTATTTATTTATTATTATTTATATTGTTAACGTATTATTTATTAATAATTGTAATTATTTATTATACTTGCTTTTATTTATATAGCCTCTTTTTTTATAATGTGAATGTGATTATTTTTATTGTACTTTACAGTACAATATTGACCAGTCTACACTGTCCTTACATAATAAATCCAATATGTTGTAAACAACCAGCAAATATTGTAACAACAAATTCTTTTTTAAAAGAGTAACCATGGAGTTTCTTGCCGGTTCTTCTCCATAGGAAACGACCAATTTGGAACCGTGCACTAGCTTCTGACGGTTTATAAGTGCCCATGTAGGCCTATGTGAAATAAAAAAAAAAGAAAAAAAAAAAAAAAAGATTAAAATGTAACCTAATGGAACTAAATGTATCTTTTCACGTATTCCATCATCCAAACATAGAATTCAGAATTTAACTGGCGAATTATTGAATATTCTGTCAATTAGAAATCAGTTTAAAATTGTATTCATTTCAAATAGGGACGAATTGGGAGTTTTTAAGATTGTACTATAATTTAAGTATACTATTACCGACATAGCCCGGAGAATCGCAAGACTTAAGTGGCAATGAGCAGGGCACATTGCTCGCAGAACAGATGGCCGTTGGGGCCGAATGGTTCTGGAGTGGCGACCGCATACCAAAAGACGCCGCGTTGGAAGGTCTCCCATAAGATTAACCGATTACCTCGTGAGGGTCGCGGAAATATGATGGATGCGAGAGAGGCCTATGTTCAACAGTGGACGTCTTTCGACTGAAATGATGATGACGATGGTAATTTAAGTGACGAATTGGAAATTAAGATCAATAAGTACCAGGATACCATAAAAACGGAGAGCTCCCAAAATCTATTCGCGACACGTCGATCGGAGCGCAGCAGATCTTATTCAAATACGGTAAAAGCCCGCAGTATATATTTACCCAGTATTTACCTACACTCTGATGCCATTAGCCACGAAACGGAATCGACTCGGAACGAATAAGAAGCAATTTACGCCTATTGGGAACCTCTTGTGAACCAAGGAAATGTAATTTACATTTTTTCGCTTTTAGGATTTTGGGGGTCATAAAATGGTTGAGATTGAGTCTGGACCTGAACTCTAAAATTTATCATCGTGTAATAGAATCTTTCACTTTAACATTTTTTCGTTGGAAAAGTGTGACCTCTACACAAATCTAAACGTTTTCAAACATAACAATTCGTAGTAAGTAGTAAGTCCCTATTCACCTTCCGCATGACGCAGGTTCTCACGTGGTAAGTTCGGGAGGTTCCTGTTCTGGATTCATCGGTGTGTAGTGTGCTCAAAGAGAGGACAACAAAACCATAGGGGCCTAGCAGGGCCTATGTCGGCTAGGGCCACGAAGAATTTCTGAAACGGAAAGTGGTGATTCTAGAACGCAAGCCCACAAAAATCTAACACGCCCTTCCACTCCATCCTCCACTCACCATTTACAAACTCAAAAAAACAACAATGTCTACTGAATGACAAAACATTTTCGAAACCTAATGAAAAGCTGCCTAAGTCTTAACAATTACAATCTAACTTAAAGTTAGTTTACAAAGTAAGTAAATATTTGGCAGGCGATTTGCTTTGATAAAATCAGCCGCACTGCTAATGCTAGTCACTTAATCAGTCGACTGATACTCCACCTGAACTTAGTTACAAGTCACTGCGGGTGTGGCGGGGCTACACGTTGGGCTATGTTTGTGTCAAACGTTTTAAATTGAAGAAATTTAAACGGAGAAAATAAGTTTTTTTTTTTTTGGTTTGTAGGAGGTAATCTCTGAAAGTACTGGTCCGATTGCGAATTTTTTTTTCACCGATAGAAAGCTGCTTTATTCCTGAGTGACATAGGCTATATTTTATGTGTGCGGGTGAAGCTTCGGGCAAAAGCTAGTCTACTGAAAAATATGTAGACATTTTTTTTTAATAAACCCTATCTGTTTTGGATACATGTATTCTAGTTTTAAGTTATTTATTTTAAATAGTTTTGACGATTTTATTTAAATTCTTCAAATTTTATCATAAATCTTAATAAACTAGTGCGCCTCACCATCAACGATTGCATCACTGCTTACTATCAGGTGGGATCGCAGTCAAAACTTGACCAGAGATCACACAAGCTGGAGAAGTTTGAAAGAAAAAAAGAGAAACTACGAAAAAAAAATGTTTTCATATAGTCAAAATAGCAAGCTCAAAATATTTATTATAACAATAGAGGGTGCAATATATCAAGTCAAATTAACCAACACCGCCCACAAAACTAAACAAACTTCATGTAAATTAACCAATATAGTGGAAAACCATTATAACTCAAATATTGGATAAACAATTACGTCGCAACATTGGTTGAAATCCTTCCCAAAGTCTGCACGTAGCATTACGAAGCGCGAGATAATTTCGCGCCAGCGCCATTTTGCGGGACCCCTAATTGCAAAACTGTCATGGCGCCGACACAGGCCCGCATTCCCACGCTCACAAGATTTACACTGAATGCCTGAATACCGCCCTGTGTCTTAGAATCTAGTCGCCTCTAAGCACTGCTGTAAGGAATTTGGCCGGATAATTTAAGGTTGGATGTAATTTTTGAGGTGTCATTTGGTTTACGAGGTTTTCTGAGCATGCACTGATAGCGGCACATACGAAATCTCCTTGTTAACCGACTTCTAAAAAAGGAGGAGGTTCTCAATTCGGATGTTTGTATTTTTTTTTATGTTGTTCGCGCATAACTTCCTCGTTTGCCAACCGATTTGAAAAATTATTTGTTTGTTGGAAAGGGTATTATACTTTTCAAATGTTTCCATAGTCACCAAGTCGGGATCTGATGATGGAATCTTGGCGAAATCGAGGGAACTCTTCAAATATTATAGGCAATTATATAGTGATTTTGGTATTTTTTGTTAATAAATTAGAGAGTGTCTCCAGTAATTTTTACTGATCGCAAAGTACTAACCCATTGGTTAGTACTTTGCGATCAGTAAAAATTACACCTGGCCTGAACACAGATTGATTTTAGTTAGCAAAAGTTTGACTCTCCATTTCGCTCCACCCAGAGTGGAAGAACTTATACATAACTAGCTGACTCGGCGAACTTCGTACCGCCTAATAATGTGATAAATGAAGAACCGCTCGACCGATTTTGTGCAAACTTCTCATAAACCATCTACTAAATAGTCCGAACAAAGCCTAAATATTTGGTTTGGATAGGTGAGCCCGTTCTTGAGTTATAAAATTACAACGAAAAGTGGCATTGATTTTTATATATATAGATTTTTCATCTAAATAAAAAAAAACACTAAGAAATATTTTTAAATATATATTAAGGCATTAAGGTATTTTTTACATAGTATGGAAAGGATAACAGCAGGACGAAAATATGCAACTTTAATATGAGAGAAAAGGATAGTAGCTACGCTATATAAACCTATATATAGCCGACAGCTGTCACCCGCAACATTCTATAGCAATTATAGTGTAGTATGCATAATTGTATGCAGTAAAGGATACTAAATAATCATATTTCGAACTTTCCTAGGCATAGTTTTCTTAGATAGACACACCAATAAAAGCCTTAAAAAGCCTTAGTCTTAAAATACCGCAATATTAAAAGATCATAACAACATACTCAATTAAATAGTTTTTCTGCGTATCTATAGCAGCTTTTAAATAAAATACACAAAATCCAGGCTTTACCATACTCAGTCTAACCACTCAAAATGCACTCTAGAAAATACGAATAATAAAAATGCGAGTGCATATACAATAAGCATATTTATTGCTGGATTGTCTGACATATTCCGAATCGTTTTCAATTGGAATTCAATCCGGGTAATGCGTAACACTCGTTTCATATTGAAAAATATTTTGCTCAACAAGTTGACTGGAATTGCAGAGAATGCAGATATGAATGAAATTCTCTTTTGATGTACGTTGAGGGCTGGCCAAACAGGGCTGAGGCTTGGTATTCTGTTACTGTGCCGTAACTAGAGCCCAGGCACCGCTGGTACCGCTCTAGTGTTTCCTAAGTGTCTTTACCCGTAGAGTTTTTCAACTCTTCAAAAATTTCACAAGTGTTTCTACCTCTAATGTTTTTCTACCCTTAAAAAAATTCACAAGTCCTTAAAATAATAAAAAATAATGTGGAACTAGTGATAATAAAATTCAACATTAGTTCCATTATTTCCAGATTCTTTTAAAATGGAACTAGTGATTTAAAAAAATCTCAGTAGTTCCATCATGGAACTGTTAATGGTACTAGTGACAACGAACGTCTGGGCGCAGATGCTGGAGGGGCGCAGATATCAAAGCCATTTTGTCATTGCGACCGAGGCGGAGTTCGCCCGAGTCGCAGGCGACGGTATTATGGAGCCGAGTGGTGCAGTGTATTATCTTGAAGGGGCGTAGTTATTGAAGTTCGCACCGGGCGTATAAAATGCTAGTTACGGCACTGTTCTGTTAACCCTTTATCCGCTTGCGATGGATTGGTCCAAAGAGTGTTTTCGTGTCCTATTCGCACAGGGTCGTGTGCTTGCTACTGGGTAGTTACTCCATCTCGTTTAGCTCTTCAATCCCATAAGTAACAGAAGAGCTGACGAAATGGAGTATTTGGTCGTAGATGTGCGACCCTGGCGGAATAAATGCGAGAGTTTTTGTCGGATATACCCGACGTAGGTAGTTAAAATGTTTAGTATGAACTCGTCTAAGTCAAATGACGACACTGAGAGAGCAGTCTCTGAAATTAATTATTATAATTTATACACAATGATTGCAGAACAGATGGCCATTGGGGCCGAAAGGTTCTGGAACGGCGACCGCGTACCGGAAGACGTAGCGTTGGAAGGCCTCCTACAAGGTGGACCGATGACCTGGTAACAGTTGCGGGAGTACGATGGATGCGAATCGCACAGGACCGTTTATTGTGGCGGCACTTGGGGGAGGCCTATGTCCAGCAGTGGACGTCTTTCGGCTGAAATGATGATGGTGATGATGATACACAATGATTGCAGAATCGTTGTACATAAAAAATCATTAATGATAGATTTAAAAATGTTGTCTCTGATTTATTAGTCTATGTTTTAACTTCGTTTTATTAAATATGATATTAACAACATCATGAAACAACCCTACCCAACCCTAAGAAACCTCCCCTATTCAAAATTCTCTGATGAGCAGCAAAAAAAACCTCTACCCTCAAGTAATTCCTGTACACACAACATAAAAACAACCAATAAAATGTTATCTAATCCGAGGTACTAGGACGACATGAGCCGTTAGGAATACATACATAAACAAAACTGTAGGCGTACCAGGCGCACATAAAATTCCTTCTATCACACACAGCCTATATATTTCCCGTTCGTTATTATAGTACATTTCAGTTAGAAGCAGGGATATGGAATCGACTCAAAAGTATCGATAGTTTTCTCATCGGCACATATTATATAAAAATGGTAGTTAGTGATCGCAATGGAAATTCAAACAAAGATGTTTGTTTCTACACTGCGCGTATCTATGTGTGCCAAATAAAATAATTTTCTTTCTTTCATTAAAAACATGATTGTTTTTTGTACGCCATCTCCATTCATGACACAACCTTACACGATCCAAATTCTCTCACAGTGCGCGTTGTAAATAAAATATATAGTCATTTCGTTCAATCATTGTAATATATGTATGTACTTAGAAATATATAAGTATGTTTATCAGTTGTCTAGTACCCATAACACAAGCTCTGCTTAGCTTGGGACTCGATGGCGTTGTGTGATAGTTGTGGAATATTGTACTCATAGAAGTAAAATTACTACCTTATACTTAACTATATATATAAAAGGAGAAACTGACTGACTGACATATCAACGCACAGCCAAAACTACAGAGCCTAGGAGCGTCAAATTTTTCTCAAGGTCTCCTTTTATGACGTAACCGAGCACTGAAAGAGGAATTTCCAAAATTCAGCCCCTAAGGGGATAAAATGGGGGTCCAAAGTTTGTATGGAGAAACCGACTTTCACGCGGGCGAAGTCGCTAGCAGAAGCTAGTTAATTATAAAAATTTAAAAGAAACAAACACAAAAAAAACTACATTAAATTCATTCCGATGCTAAAAACGGTGTTTTTTTTTTACAAATTAATAGTACATTGAATACCTAATAAAATTGTAATAAGCCGTTGTTTTCTTGCAAAACCTAAAATAGTATGTCTTCAAGAAGTGACGTCACAGCAACTTTAATAATATCGAGTGTCGAAACTAAATTGAGTTGCGACAAAAGTATCGATACTTTTTTCGGACCCTGGTGAAGAGCTCCCTAGCGGAAGGAACTGGCAAACGAGCGCCGGCTCTTCCTCTCCCCAGCAATTGCAACTAAGTTTTGTGTCAAGCGTAATTACTCTATTGCCTTCTCTCTGACGCTTTCAAACCTATTTGGGATTGTGTCACTTTTCTTTGTAGTCGCATTTTGTAAAAGAGATCTTTTCATTTCGGCTTTTACAAGTGTCGCTTTGCTCGAGTTAGTTCTATGTAGGTATAGTGTATGTATGTAGATACAGTGTCTTTTGTACTGGCTTATGATGGAATTCCTTTGATGTTATGATCTTCGTCTAATAAATTATTGTGTCTTACTATATTAGTTTATGATTATTAAAGGGGTTGCATCAGTGACTAAACGTAAAGTTGTGTTTAATTAAATAGTTAGAGGGCGACTGAAGGTTCGTTTCTGCCAAAAAAAACTGTTTTTCCATTTTGGCTAGAAAGAGGTGAAATTGTGATACATACCAAAAAAAATACTGACTCATTCGTATACTTATGCTATAATCTTTATAAAATCATCGATATTTTTTTAGATTTTTATTCAGTAAAAGTCTGACACGCTCTCTCGCCCCAACCTGGAGCGAGAGAAGTCATTGGATAATTTCCCACCTCAAAAAAAATACTAAAAAAACCCAGTAGGTACTTATAAATTAAAAAAAAAAATTCGCTGCGACATTTTATTACCCCAAAGTCGCTTTATTCGATACAGTGTAATATTTTAAAAATTCCCATTTCAACATTATTGATACTGTGACGTCATGCCGCCATCACTTTTATTGGACCCTGAATTTGCGATCAGTTTTACGATTGTTTGCTGGTTATAGCGACTGAAATATGCGATAGATATATGGAATGTCTGCGTAATAAAATAAAATTTAATTGAATTTAAATTGAAGTGAGGGTCGTGGGATGCCGTTGGATAAGAGATGCACAGGACCAGTCGTCATGTTGACCCTTGGGAGTGGCCTATGTCCAACAGTGGACCTCTTTTGCCTGAGATATAAGAAGAGGGAAAAAAATGTATTGCACCGACCCCAAAATAACACGAGACAAAAGCAGGAAGATGATGATGGTTATTAACAGTAACTGGTAAAATTAACATTAAACTGTACTGTGGTCCCCAAACTAGGCAGTGCCTGTATCTTGGGTACGTAACTCCGGCTGGAGTTACTTTTAGTTACATTTAGTCCAAGACATGGTAATTGCTAACTTTCATACTTGTAACATTTTCATTTTTTTTATTATTATACCTAGCTTTTCCTTGATCAAAACTAAATGTATTCCCCGCAACATCGTACGTGGCAAAATATTAAGAATAACTTGAACCATCTTAGAGAAATGATTCCGTACAGCGCTGGCTCGCTTCCAATATTCCGATCCGATGGTATAATGTAATAGTTTTAGTTTACAAAAAACGCATTACAGATGAAAATAAAACGCTGGTTTAAGCGGCCGTTCAAACTTTGTCTGACGGTTCCTAAGAAAACATTTGGAGAATTTTTAAAGTTAATATTTATGCGACTTTTACGTAGAAAGAACATTTGCACAGACCGCTGTGTGAGATTTTTTAACCCTACTTTGAAACATTTACTCTATATGTAGACGACCAATCTAAAAGTACCTATTCAATTGACTGGCCTGTTGGTCTAGTGGTTAGTGGCCCTGACTGCTAGGCCGGAGGTCGTAGGTTCGATTCCCACCCAGGACAAATGTTTGTGTGATGAGCACGATCATTTGTTCTGTGACACAGAGGGTGTAATTTATCTATAATATGTATGTATTTAGAAATATATATGTATGTTTATCAGTTGTCTAGTACTCATAACACAAGCTCTGCTTAGCTTGGGACTAGACGGCGTTGTGTGATAGTTGTGGAATATTATTATTATTCACTTTATTTATTTAATATACATATAAATTACATTTTTAAATATTTATTATTATTAATCTTTGTGACATTGCATTATAAGCTACTAGGTGCTCCCTGCGGCTTCCTCCGCGTCACAGTTTAAAGACCAATGATTTAAAGTTTACTTAAAAACCTTAAACCCAGCAATTATTCCTTATCAATGATATCCACAGGTGTGAATAGGCTAGTTGCCTTTACAAAGGCGTATCTAATTACAGTATTTAACCCTCTATCAGGGGTATAATGTCATTATCAATGAGCCAGGCCTGTAAGGCGACACGCCCGGGTCTAGATCCCATTACGTTGTACTAATTGGTGTAACAAGGGATTGTGTAGAACCTACGTTTTGAGGGTAGTTTCGAAACAATCACGTGATTTTTTTTTTGGATAAACTTGTGCTTGACTGCGATCTCACCTGATGGTAATCATCATCATCATCATTTCAGCCGATAGACGTCCACTGTTGGACATAGACTTCGGCTCGGTTCGGACGGTTACCAGACGGTCGGACGGCGAGCTACCCCTTGCTCGCCGGCCGCAAGCCTGCGCCTACGGTGGTTGGAAATCGGAATCGGGATCCCGACGGCTGGGGCGTGAGGGCCGCTCCCTCACGCGTGCACGTGCGACCTCCTCCTTTGCTAGCAGTCATTGCTACGCAGAAGGAGGCGACCGTCTGCCACTCCTCCTCGCTTCGGACCATGGCCTGTACCAAGGCCCGGCGTGAGAGATAGTTGCCACCGGTCGCCCCCACAAGGACACAGCGATGCTATGCCCAAGCGGGCCACACTGTGTCCTTCCGGCGGTCCGCAAGGTGGTTCCTTCCGCACGAATCTGGTGCAGGAACTTCCCGGACTGACCATGCTCGGTGAGAACCTGCGTCATACGAAATGTGAAGACGCCGTGAATTCTTTCCATCCACTCCACAAAGAGGGAACTTACCGTGATAATTTAGGCGTGCCCAAACAATGAAGTGATAGTATCTTAAAAAAATAATGTTCTATACTACAATTGCTACAAGATGGTGCGGGTGACAGCTGTCGGAATCATACAATGTAGCTACTTATCTTTTCTCTCATCTGAATTATGCATATTTTCGTCCTGCTGTCGTCCTATCCATTCTACGTAAAACAAGGCCTTAGAAATTAAATACCTAAGACAATTTTTGTAAAATAATGAATAAGAAGTAACAAAATATAGTTTTGGGAATAAGTTCATTGCGCGTACAGTTAAAGAGTGAAATTCTTTGCCGGAGTCTCTGTATACTTATAGTTATAACCCATGGGTCTATAAGAGTGAATAGGTTACTTCTAGGCAAGCGTGATCCATCGCCAACCCATCATCGCTGCCTATCAATAATAAAAAAACTGGGCAAGTGCGATTCCGACTCGCGCACTGAAGGTTCCGTACAAACTTACCTAGGCAAATAGTTCATTTCTCGAACGGAGTCTCGAAGATATTTTTTGTGACGTATCAACAAATTTACTGTTTTTAAATTTATTCACATATCTGTGCTATAAGACCTTGCTTTGTACCAAATTTCAGGATTCTGGGTCAACGGGAAGTACCGTTTGAATTTTGATTCCCTTAAGAGTGTCGAAATATACGTTATTCGCGTCATAAACTGCCGTATCTTTTTTGAAATTAAATAAACTCGTACAGTGTTTCAGTGTTTTCTATTATACATATTCTGTCCCATTTATATTTGCAGCTTCAACAAATAAATTTATAGTTTCTCATAGTACCCTCAAATATAAATATTAGATATTAAATTATCTATCATATGAAGTGTTGGCAGTTATTGTAACGGCAGCGTCGAGCGGGGCGGCGAGCGGTAAAATCAAAAGTATGAAAATGTTTGAAGCACGCCACGAGTCGCCGCTCATATCGAAAACGCGCGCGGTTTTCTCAAAGCGAATGGCTACAGCGGGAAGCGGTGAGGTGAGCGGCAGGAACCAAAGTACCAGCGACTAAGTGCGACGCCACGAAACAGCGGCGCGGACAGCGGTGTAGGAGAGACGTAATCAGTGGCGAAGCAAAAAAAAAACAAAAAAAAAAAGAAATGTTTCTAATAAACTTCTATGTGCTGCAGAATATAATCAAAAGATTTCACACTCATTCTTGTATACTCATAAAACTTATCTGGATATTTTCTGTAAATTTCGTATAGGTGACGAAATTTGCCATTTAAACACCGATCTATAATAATTCAGTTCGAGCACTCCTTCTCTCATATTAAGAATATCTTCTTTTAAAAATATATTGCTTTCTAAACAGAGAAGGGATAATTCTGATAACGCCATTATTTTGAGCACGCTTTGAATACCTAAATACATCTACCGCGGCCACCGCCGCTAACCGCTACTGAGGGTTTTGGTTCGTGGCGTGCATATCGCCCCGCTTGCCGCCGCCGCGCCGCCGCTCGCCGCTCCGCTCGCCGCTAAGACCGAAGCCGTGAACAGGGCCGTAAAGAAGAACGGTTGTGAGTGTATAGTTCGTTACCTGTTCACGCTCGAACAGCTGGACGGATTTGGATGGGCACATGAGAGGACTATGTCTTACGATATCACATAGGATATTTACTATAGTGTAGTGTACTAGTATTTTTTTATTATTGTTCGTAGGCTCACGTTTGGCCTCTATCTCACCTGATGCTAAGCGATAATGTGGTTGACGATGGAGTACGCTTACCTAGAAATAATCTATTCACTCATAACTTAAAGATCCTCGGGTTGTAACTACCAGCTCCCCTAGCCAAGTTACTATTGTTTCGTTTGCGTCGAATGCCTCGAGTAGGCCACGCCTCTGATTCCTTTATTCTGACCACGTGACTGAGTGTTGAGATGACGTCAGAACAAAGAAATCGGAAGCGTGGCCTACTCGAGGCGTTCGACACAAACGAAACGATCGTAACTTGGCTAGGGAGGCAGGAAACACAGACTCTAAATCTAGAAACTACACTTCTGGACACATCTATTGGCCCACCTTAGAGTTTAGGTTTCGATGGCCCCTACCGAAATATGATTGCTAGATTGAATAAAAACTGTTGATGCAGTTTTAAACTTGATACATTTTACCATCTTTTTCGATCGTATTGTTTTAAATTTGAATTCAGAATACCATACGACATGGAGCTACGCCTAACAAGTCGGATATGCGCCTTGTTAAAGGCAATTGATTTTTGAATAAAAAACATGTTTTATCAAATAAAGGTTTAATTTAATAACGCGTGTTGCCTCCATGGGCATCTACCACAGCTCTCATACGATTAGGCATAGAGTTTATCAACCGCTCTATGAAATTTTGAGGGATCATCTCCCATTCCTCTTCTATGGCAGTTTTCAACTCCTGCATCGTCTGGGCAACTGGCTGACGAGCCCTAACACGTCTTTTCAGCTCGTCCCACATGTGCTCAATGGGGTTCATGTCTGGGCTTCTGGCTGGCCAGTCCATAACTGTGATGTTCACATCCCGAAGATATTCCCTGACGATGCCGGCCGCATGGGCTCTTGCATTATCATGCATAAAAAGGAAATTTGGGCCCACATAGTCCGCGTATGGTATCACGTGAGGTTCTAAGCACTCACGAATATACCTTTCAGCATTTAATGTTGGCAGCCGTGGTCCTGTAACAACCTCAAGTTGAGTTTTGCCGCTCGCGGAAATACCGCCCCAGACAGTTCATGAACCACCGCCATAAGCAACCCTCTCTTCAAAGCAGCATTGTGCGAAACGCTCTCCCTTACGTCGGTAGACCTTCTTCCTTCCATCATTGCTATGTAACACAATTTTAGACTCATTAGAAAAGTGTACACGGCTCCAATCTTGCTGTGTCCAATTTAAATGACTGCGTGCGAAATGAAGGCGCGCTATTCGGTGGGCTCGCGTTAGTTTGGGCCCATTAGCTGGCTTGTGTGGTACCATATTGCGTTCTTTTAACCTTCTCCGAACAGTTCGAGCGCTCACAGATACTCCGTGGAAGTCGCGAAGTTGGTTTTGTATCTCAATGGAGGTAAGGTGACGATTTCTCAAGCTGGTCGTCACGATGAATCGATCCTGCCTTTCAGTTGTGACCCGAAATCGTGGCCTTCCTTGGCGACGAACAAAGCCACCAGTCTCTAGGTACCTCCGATAAACATTTCGGACCGCAGATCGACTTAAATTAAGTTGAGCACTCACGTTTCTTTGGCTGTGTCCGGCCTGAATAAGTGCCACAGCTTGGGCGGCGACTTCAGGTGAAGTATCCATAGATTATTGATAGAACCTCACATTAATGTTAAGAATAAGTTATGTCTGTTGCAAAACCAAAGATATCAATAACTTTTTCAAGAATTAAATCCAAGTAAACCAATAAAACCGAGTTTTCTTAGTATTCGATTGTTTGATATCAACAAACAGGCTCCAAATTGTCTTTTGTTTCTTTAAATTCTGTGTTCGAAATTCAAAAAAAGAGTATTGAATGAAATTGTGAATGTGCCAGGTTCAAAACTGCATAAAAACTTTTTGCTCGACCTAATATAAAATTTTAGCTAGGACCAAACGAAACTGAAAATACAAGGTGGGCCAATAGATGTGTCCAGAAGTGTAGTTTACATTAAAACAATAACGAAAATAATAGCTTCAAGCAACAAAATCTGTAAAAATACAAACAAGGACATGAAAAATACCCAGTAAACGGTTTAACTATTTTTATAACTCTTAATTAATAACAACAAAGTTTCGGGTCTGTGTTGTTTGTGAAATTTGTTCCATGGAATGTGACCCTACCATGGTAGCTTGTTTCACGACAACCCGTCCAAAACGTGGCGTGCTGATTAATGATGCCATACACTAAATTACTATTAGTACAACGAGATGGAAAGCCGTAGAACTGCTTATTATCTCTTTGTTCATAAAGCATGTATTTATTTACTAGTTTTTTTAAAGAGGTAAATCATCTAATGACTTTGCTTGCTCTAGGTCGAAACGAGAGCACGTGTCAGCCTTTTACTGACTAAAACCACATCCTCAGTTACCCTTTGCGTTCGAGAACTACAGGTTTTCCTTTCAGAAGTCAACCCATAATCCCAGTAGACTTCGCTATCAGGTGCCCTTCGCGTTCTAAGACCACGAGTGTCACTCTCAAAAGTCAACCTATAGGCCTAGTAGGCTTCGCCATCAGGTGCACTCTGCGTGCTAGGACCACGGGTTTACCTTTCAGAAGTCAATCCATAGTCTCAGTAGGCTTCGCCATCAGGTGCCCTTTGCGTTATAGGACCACGGGTTTCAGAAGTAATATAATTATTATTTTTGAGCAATACAAAATCAAATGACAATAAGATGAGTGTGGCCAGAGTGACATTAGTCAATTACGTTACATTAGAGTTGCTTAACCAAAATTAAACATATCAGTTTCGTGTTTTATCAACTGTAGAAATTTATTGAATGAGACAGTATCAAAATGGACTTGGTGGGGGCGGACTGGCGACCGAGATTGTGAGACACCATACAGCTCTATAGTTATTAGTGGCGGTGCGGCCAGTAAAATTCTGTGGACGCGTCCGAGCTGGTCACGCCGCCAAATTGGTAGCGCAACCAAACGGACACCAGGTGAGTAACTCTCTATAGAGTTGAATACATTTTGTTGGTAATGGCGACTAGTTGCACCGCCATGGTGTCCCGGTAAAATATAGCCCTTAGAGTTATCCTAAAAACTATTTCAGTAGGTTAATTAATTAGTTCTATACAATAGTAAATATGAAAAAAATTGAGCAGTGATGGCCGAGTGGTAACGGCCCCGACTTACGAATTGTAGGTCACGGGTTCAAACCCAACCAGGCGCATTACTTTGTGTAATTTATTTCATCACCACTGCTCTCAAAACGGTGAAGGAAAACATCGTGAGGAAACCGGCATGCCTAGAACCAAAAATTCGAAGACATGTGACATTCACCAGCCCGACTAGGCCCGCGTGGTGGATTACAGCCCATTTCCTCTCCTAGAGAGGAGGCCTGAGTCCCAGCAGTGGGAACACTAAAAGGCTGATTATGCTATTATTATTATGCTTTAAAAATTTGCTACCAGAACCAAGAATACATTTACATCGCAAATCTTGGCAGCAACTTAGCCGTGTAATCGGTCCATTTGATCAGACATTTTGAAACAAAAACATCAGAAATTGCATTTTCAGACAGTTTTATCGAGTGCCTCAATGAAGAGAGCCGTAGATTTCACTTGAGAACTTGTTTTAAATGTAGTACATAGCAGTGTTTGGCGTATATATGTTCAGTTTAATAGAAGAATAGAAAGTTTGTACAGCGTAGGTATGTACTGAAGTACCAGGGCGGTAGAGGTGTTAGAAGATAGTACTTGGCTCAATACTGTTGCAGACTTGTGGGAACTCAGCTCCTAAAAAATTATTTTTTTCAGATTGTCATAAAAGGTTTTTTTTTTCATATTGTCATATTGATCGGCGCGCGTTTTTTTTTATTCTTTATAGGTTCGCGCGACCACTATATCACCTGATGGAAAACGAAGATGCGGTCGACGATGAAGCGCGCTTACCTAGAAGTAACCTATTCACTCTTGACTTAATTCCCGGGTTGTAGCCATCAGGAAACACAGATTCCGGCAAGGAATTCCACTCCCTAGCTGTACGTACAATGAATGTGTTCCCAAAACGTTGTGTGCGTACAGGTGGATCCTGCCTGCCTGCCCGGCCTGGTGGTCCGATGATGGAACGGGCTAGGCGGAACTAGGTTATGCAATTACGACGCACACTCCCCGAAATGCAACCGGTAGAAAACCGACAGGCTAGCAACTCGGCGTCGATGCTCAATACTTTGAAGACCCAATTAAAAGAGTGCATCTTTGCCAATGATCCTCCTGGCTCGCCTCTCATTCGCCTCAAGTGCGTCAAGCTGGTGTTGGGCAGATCCATCCCAAAGATGAGAGCTGTTTGTTTTTTTTTTATCACCATCTCACATGATGGTAAGCGATGATGTGACCGACGATGGGGCACGCTTGCCTAGAGATAACCTATTCATTGACTTAAATACCCCTAGGTTGTAGCTATCAAGAAACACAGACTCCGTCATATGTGTTTCCAAAATGGCGGAGCACTGTTTGACGTAAAGAAACAATTAGTTTTGGCTAGGCTATTTCTAGCCAACTGTATTTTCTATACACACTATTTATTTATTGTAAACTAGAGTCAGCCCGCGGCATTGCCTGCGTGAAAGCACTTTTCTCTTTACTCTTTAGACCTCCGTTTCATCTCTTTAGGGGTTGAATTTTCGAAAATCCTCATTTAGTGCTCGCCTACGTCATAAAAGGAAACCTTGCGCAAAATTTGACACTCCTAGCCCCGGTAGCTTTGGCTGTGCGTTGATATGTCAGTCAGTCAGTTTGTCCTTTTATATATATAACTGATATGTTATTGTACACCTCATAACAACAAGGAACAAACATTTATAACCAAGTAATAAATAATAATAATGATTTATTTCGCTCCAAAAGTACAACAATCTTAATCAGTATACGTATTAACATACAACTAGCTGACTGGTTGTACAGTCACACAGTGAATGGCCTACTAACTCCTAAACTAAGTCAAGTTTGTATTTTGGGAGTTAATGGTTCTTCAGAAGGAGGTCTTACATTTACACAACCTTGTAGGTAAAGCGATGAACTTCAAATTTTTAACAACACTTTGGTATAAAACAAAGTCACTTCCTGCTGTCTGTCCCTATGTATGCTTAGATCTTTAAAACTACGCAACAGATTTTGATGCGGTTTTTTTAATAGATAAAGTGATTCAAGAGGATGGTTTATATGTAAAATACAAGCATTTCACCCGTGCGAAGCCGGAGCGGGTCGCTAGTATAAAATAAAGCTTAATTCAGAGCAATGAACCTAGTAGATAATTACATTTTCATTTAGTAATAATAAAAAAGGTATCAACAAAAAAAAACATAAAACAATAGATACAGTCAATAAATAAATGTTCTCCACATTTTATAACCAAAAGTGCATAATAGTCTGTCTTATCACACAAAGACAATCACTTACTACATAAATATCAAATATACAATTGAGATAGACAAGAAAAAATAAACTTTTAGATGAACTCCATTCAAAGGACTTCTTACGAAAAGCGATATAGCGTGAGGACCACACTCGATTTTCGCTCATTTCCGCGCCGACCGGGCCGACCTCCGATAACTTCTGAAGTCCCAATTCAAGAAACAGGCAGTTGACATCAAAGACCCACACACATTATGTCCATGCTACAGTCTGCAACGATATTTCTTCGCACACAACAGAAAACTGCTTTCGATTCATTGGTAGGGGCTAGGTCGCGATTGTGTTTAAATAATAAATGTTTGTCGCTCACAACTCTAAGTTTGGGTCGTTAAAGCCGCCCGGTCATCCGAGCTGACGACGTGACGGCGTGACGCAATGACGCCGTGACAACGTGACGCGACGGGAACCGTGCTTGAGGGTTAATAAATTATGTGACGCAGATATGTAACGGGTTGGGGGTATGTATTTTATTGATATTACATTGGTAGATATTAATGAAAAGCGAGATATTTATACATTTTTAGCACTAGCCATTACGGTCCCTAGACAAGAGCGGACAGTAAAATATTAGCATTAAGGAAAGCTAAAACTATTGAGTGTCTTAGATGACCTTTTTTTACCTGACTGTCAAGAAGGGTTTATATAATTAAAGTTAAAATCTTTTGATCCAACATAGGCCTCAAACTCCCGACTGTTAAGTACAGTTAATGTCTTCCGTATTAGAATGTATCATTCAAATCAAATCAAATCAGTTTATTGCAAACATGTTGCAAAGTGATTGGAATAAAAATTAAAAGTTTCAAACATCGCTCACCTAGCAATATATTGGCACATCTACATTTTTCATATTTTACAAGATTTTAGATACAAGGGTCAAAGATTGTACAAATATTTAAAACGAAGTTTTAAGTTCATTTTACATTTTATATAAGAAATTGTTATGTTGGCTACATACAGATCATAATAGATATACAAAGATATTAATTATCCAATTTTAAACACTTAGGCCGTTAAAACTTAATTTCACATTTACTGTAGATGTGCCAATATTTTACTAGGTGAGCGACGTGCACACTAAGATTATTGCAATATAAATAAATAAATGAAATGAATGAATAATAAAATAAAATACATTTCAAAATTCACATTAAATTCACACTTACATTTGTATCATTTAATTTGCACCAGTTAAGAAATTATTTCAATGTAATAGTAAGAAATAATAATAATAATTTCTTTATTTGTATTGAATGCAGGTGTTACAATAATGGTGTTAAATCAGATATATGTATACCCAGTACATTCGGTTGGCATACAAAAAATGTAGGTTAACTAACAGATAATAAAAACTAGGTATAGAGTTAAAAGTAAGCAAAAATTACAATTCGTCATTAATAAAATCGACAACAGAGTAATAACATTCCTCTATCAGCAACGATGACAAGAGTTTTTTGAATTTTATTAAGGGCTGATCCTTAATACAATTTGGCAATCTGTTAAATATAATAGGTGCCATACCAATAATGTTTTTTTATTTATTATATAATTAAATTGCTTTCTACAATTCTGAACTGAATTTGTTTTTTTTTTTAACTAAATAGTTATAGAAACGAGTATAAAAACGTTCACCGGAGCAAAACAGCGACAAATTATTGGAAAGAAAAATCATCTAAATCGTCCTCTGGGAAAGCTGTGTTCGGTGTTTGACAAGCAACACTTACGGTTGATTGATTTCCAAATAGCTTCATACCATTTATAGCATAGCATATTCGGCCTTATAATGTTCCCACTGTTGGGACTCAGGCCTCCTCTCTAGGAGAGGGAACGGGCCGTAATCCACCACGCGGGCCCAGTGCGGGTTGTGGATGTCACATGTCTTCGAATTTTTGGTTCTAAGACATGCCGGTTTCCTCACGATGTTTTCCTTCACCGTTTTGAGAGCAGTGGTGATGAAATAAATTACACAAAGTAATGCGCCTGGCTGGGTTTGAACCCGCGACCTACAACTCGTAAGTCGGGGCCGTTACCACTCGGCCACCACTGCTCTCTACCATTTATTACCATGCATACCATTTATACTTTAGCCTTATTGAAAAAACTGCAGGCTGTTGACGGGTTAATAATGTAAAATCATTCGTCTGTCACTTTCAACATTTTTCCGATAACTAACCAATCAACTGTGTTAACTTTAAAAGGAAATCGTTCCGCGTATTGAAAATTATTTTCATTGCAAGCGTAATCGTATTAATGTTTTATTTCGTTTCTTTTTTAGAGTTCCTTTTGAGGTAAAAGGAAAAAATGGAACGCTAATAAGATCACTTTGTTGTCTGTCTGTCTGACAATACCCTTTATCTCCGAAACGCGTAGAGGTATCGAGTTGAAATTATACCCATGTACTCAAGTCTGTGGTCCCTTGAAGCAGTGAAAAAATCAGACATCTGAATTCACGAAAAAAAAATACGGCCGTTTATATCGCAAAAAAGTATATTTCGACACGCTCAAGGAGATCAAAATTCATAGGGTACTTCCTGTTGACTTAGAATCCTGAAATTTGCCATGAAGTAAGGTCTCATAGCACAAGTATTGGAAAAAAATCAGAAAACTGTAAATTTATAGTTGTCAAAAAAAAAATTGCGATGCGGAAAAATCTCCGAAAAAAAATTGTGCGGTCCGGTAAAATCTTTATGACTCAATTCGGGAAATGAACTGTTTTCATAGGTAAGTTTGTACGGCACCCTCAGTACGCGAGTCTGACCCGCACTTGCCCGGTTTTTCATTATTTTGATTAAGTTTTTGGCTTGAATCCAGCTTCAAGTTGTAAAGAGCAACGTATTTCTTTTTACTATTTTATTGAACAACTTTTCCATGTCAGCTTAAAGGAGACCGATACGGGAGTTTGCTTTAGGGCTTGCATACGTGGTTATTATCTTGAGAACTAAAGTGGATAAATGTGGAGGATCTGTAAATATTGTAACGGATGACATATGAATATAGTAACCAGTGTAATTATGAACATTAACGCATTTTATTTTATTTAAACTGAAAATTTTCGGGCACGTTGCTCGCAGAACAGATGGTCGATGGGGACGAAAGGCTCTGGAATGGCGACCACGTACCGGAAGACGCAGCGTTGGAAGGCCTTCCAAAAGGTGGACCGATGACCTGGTGAGGGTCGCGGGAATACGATGGATGCGAGACGCACAGGACCGGTCATTGTGGCGACATTTGGGGGAGGCCTTATTACGTAAAAATAAGGCTTAAGTTAGTTTACAGTACACCGTACCGTTTTCGGTACATTAGGGCCTGAGAGGTTAAGAAGCGAACCCTTTGCTGACATGGGTATGTTACAGCGATACATATAAAATAATTAATAAGAACTCATCATACACCTGTAACAAGCAATAAATGAAATTGAATTTGACAAACTTTCATTATATGTGCCTATATTGCTACACATATTTCATGCAGAAACACATATTTGACAAAACCAGTAAACAATCCACTAAGTAATGAACAGAGGTCGGAATTAGGTAGAGTTATTCACGTACTTGCATCGAAATGTTGATATTAATATGGATCTTCCCAGGATTTGTGTGGCCAACAATATTTCAAATAAATAATAATAAAAACCTCAGAGAGATAAGATAAATAAAACAAAGATACAATAGAACATACAATTTTTATTAGTATTTTTCATTGAAAAAGGTCTCTCTACGTCAACTGAGGTGAGGTTAACACATAACACACTTCCTCCTCCCCGTCATTAATGCCGGAAGAATTTTTTCTGCAATATTGCTGACAGTATCCTAAAAAAAATCTGCTCTGTAAAATTAATCTCGGGATTTGAGGCATATCCACTTTATTCTTTCACTGTATGAAATCGGTTTAAGTACATGTTTACCATTCCGACCTCTGGTAATGAATAAAAAAGTCAATGAATAATGAAAACTGCAATCTTACTGTATTTTTTTTCTTTATTTTTTGAGGTGGGAGATCATTAAATAACCTCTGTCTGGGTGAAGCAAGAGAGAGTGTGAGAGGGAAACTAAAATCCACCCGTTATCCATCAGCTGCCCCTTGCGGTCCAGAACCGCGGAGAATTGGACACTTCCAGAATTCCACTATTATATTATTGTGGAATCTCTTTGAGACCGTACAGCAAAGCTTCGTGTTCAGTATCATCCCGACATCTTCCGTAATAATCGTATTTGCCAATCAAATCTGAAGCTCGAAATCTCATCAATACATCCCATGTCTTCCCCACTGGCCTCCAAAACTAGCTCCCCCATGGGGGCTCAGTCCGCATATCGATACACATGGATAAATCGCACTTCGTGACGAGAATCGGCAATTGGCAGATAAGTTGGGATCACGAACCGAACTGGCCCTTAACACGTGACGTAGGTATATTGTGTTCCATGGCACGTTAACACAGATATAAGTGTATTAGAAAGTTAGGCTTATTCATTCATTTATTGCACACATGTTATATATGGATGTTACATAGTTGTAGTGTCTCTGTGTCTTTCTCTATAATCTATACTTATAATAAATCTGTAGAAGTGAAAATTCTGTACATTGAAAATATTAAAAAAAAAATGGCGGGGTGTGTCTAGACAGACACCGAACCCAAAAACGTGATTAAAAAAAAATGTAAAAATAAATAATAATAATAATAATGTAATGTATGTGTGTAATGTAAAATTTACTGGTTTGCAAATTTACTGTTTTCAGTTTTATTCCTATACCTGGGCTAAAAACCTTGCTTTATGCTAAATTTCAGGATTCAGAATCAACGGAACGTTTCAAAATATACGTTTTTTGCGACTTAAACGGCCGTATCTTTTTTATTCGTAAACAAAAAAAAACAAACTTCTAAAAGTTTCAGCTTCAAGGAACTTTTCACACAGCTTCAGCCTTGAGTACATGGTTTTAATTTCAACTTGATACCTCCACGCGTTACCGAGATAAAGGTATTGACAGACAGACAGACTGACAACAAAGTGATCCTAAAAGGATTCCGATTTTTCCTTTTAAGGTACGAACCCCTAAAAACCGTTTTATTAGATAATCATGCTAATCTAATAAATTCCTAACAAATACAAAACATCAGGTTTTAAAACTTACAGAAAAGCAGATATATTTAAGCATCGATACATAACCAGTGCACCATTCACTCCCTCGTAACCACTTTAAAACCTAGTAAGTCACTTTAACCAAAATTAGAACCTAGCAAGTCCAGAGACTTACTAGGTTTTTAAACGGTCAATGCACCTTACTAGGTTTATCAAAACCAAACACGAAAGTAGAGAAGGTGTACAAGGGGCCTCCAGTAAGTCAACATATACATATTTTTGCGCCCAGTCGACGTCAACACGCAAACGAAGACTAGGGAAACTGAAGGTAGCCGGTCGAGCCTACAGTCACCACTGGAAACCCATATGAAGTGATCAAGGGATTGGAGTTAATATTTTGAAGTACTGGAGCTGGCATTAGCTGAGTTGGAGAACCACAAGATCTGGTCTTATGGTACTCCAACTCAGAAAAACATCACGTTGTGTAAACACATGGAAGTCAAAGAATAGAATAAACTTTATTGTACACCGTAACTTTAATCTATGGATACATTGGTGGTCTTATCGCTGACAGCAATATCTACCAGACAATCTTAACTAAAAAGAGGGGGTAGTCTCCGGTGTACTGCTAGCAAATAATATAATTAATGAAAAAAAAAGAGGGGATAGTGTGCTGTGTTCTGCTAGCAAATAATATAATGATTACTCTTTTAAAAATGATTGATTCTACAATATTTCCATATTAAAATATTAATAGGCATAAAGTGAACAGTGTAGACCGGTCAACTTTGTGCTCAAAAGCACAATAAAAATAGTAATCTATGGATTCGCGAAGTCTACAGTAACCTAGTCGCCGTTTATAACTCCTGCATTTTTTTTTTCACAACTTTCACAACTGATAAACATACTTATATTTCTAAATAAACACATATTTTAGACCCAGACACAGATCAAATGATCGTGTTCATCACACAAACATTTTTCTTGGGTGGGAATCGAATACATGACCTCCGGCATAGCAGTCAGGGCCACTGACCACTAGACCAACAGACCATTCAATCATTGGGTTGACTAACTCAAGATTTGAGGTAATAATAATCTGATAATAATATAATCTTTTATTTAATCTTTTACACAATATTATTACATGTACTTAATAAAAAATAATTATGCTAGTGCCTAACTAAGTGCGCGCCGTCAACGACTTGGGCTCGGTCCGGACGGTCGGACGGCGAGCTACCCAATGCTCGCCGTCCGCAAGCCCGCGCCTACTATAGCCGGGAATCGGGATCGGAATCCCGGCGGTGGTTGGGGCGTGAGGACCGTTGCCTCACGCGATCGGCCGCCTCCTGTGCTAGCATTACTGCTTCGCAGGAGACGATCGCCTGCCACTCCTCCTCGCTCCGAACCATGGCCTGTACCAAGGCCCGGCGTGAGAGATCGCCAGACCAGTCAAACTTAGGGCGGTGCAGAAACATAATACTAACATTATGTTTAAAACTAAATTATCTGCTGATTTAAGGAAAAATGACTTTAAATAATGTGAACCAAATCTCGAGATAGTCAAAATCCTTTTCAAATATCTAATGAACGCGCCATTTCCCTATCCCAACAGCCCGTAGGTCCCTGATGACCCACCAAACCGTCCCAAACAGTGGCAATTAAAAGTTTACCTGAACACAACCTGGTTAATAACAGCTAGCTGGAACATATAGCTACAACTATTGATCTAACTTTGTTCGCTTTCGTTAATCAACAACACATTGGCTAAAGCTGCTGGAAACGACACGAGGTTAAACATGGATATATATACATCGGCCCTGCTGGGCCTCTACGGATTTGCTTAAATACCGTTGAGGCCCGTGTGGCACCCTACGTGCTGCCGGTGACTCGGGATCGGTCCGGAAGGTTACTGGACGGCCGGACGGCTGCACTGTGGAAGCCTCCTCCTACTTTGGCTTGTAGTCGGGGTTGGTGTTTCAGTGTTTCAGCGGCTGGGGCTTGTCTGAGGATGTCTGCTCACGCGAGCGAGCGTCTTCTTCGCTAGCACTACTGCTTCGAAGAAGATGGCCGCGGCCTGGTCCCGGCGCGAGAGGTTACCGCCACCGATCGTCTCCACAAGGATACAGCGCTGTTCTGTCCAAGCGGGGCACACCTCCACCGTGTGCTCCGGTCTGGCTGAATCCGAAACTGAAACTTCCCGAACTTACCATGTCCGGGGAGGAACTGTATCTTGCGATAGGTGAGGACGCCGTGGCGCCTCTACAGCCACTCCTCAAAGAGGGGACTTACCACCATGATTGTGATGGGCCGGCACTGGGTTGCGACAGTCACTGTCGCCATATCGCCTTGAGATCCCGCCGGAACTCTGTGCCTTACCACGACTTGTCGTGGCAGTAGAGTTTTGTCCCATTGCAACTCCATCCTGCGTACATGTCCTGTGATCGTTCTTATTGATATGAATTAATCTTCTTCTTCTTTTCGAATCGATGGTAAACTCGTTAAACTGTTTGAGCCCAGTGGCACTCATGAAATCCTCAATAGTAAAAATAAATGTATGGGCACTTACGTTGTACTTGCAGCGGCCTACCTGGGTGCGCAACCGATTTAGTGCTTTCCAAATAGACCACTGCAATTTATGTCCAGGCGGGAGATGTTCTTGAGGTTTCAAAACATGATTTACTAAATAAATAATTACAACTTAGCATTCGAGATTTAAAATCGATCTCACTCTTTAAAAATAGAGTAAAAGAGCACTATCTCTCCTCTCAACTGTGATAGGTATTATTAGTTATATATGTATTTCATTTTTATATTTATATATTATTTGATAGTTTAGATAAAGATTTCACACATTATTCTTCTCTTGATCCCTACACACTATTGTCTGCATTTCTTTTAATTTTTCCTTTCGCAGGTCTGCTGGAAAAAAAATCTTTGGAAATAGGCAGTACCTTTGTACTCTTGTCTACTTTGTATTGTCTTTTTCCGTTTTTGTGTGTACATAAATAGTAAAATAAATAAAAAACTTAAAAGCCTGTTAAAGGATCACTTCAATTGAGCAGTATCCCTGTAAGCACAAAGTACGAACTTAAGCTCATCGGCTCCGCGGAGTAGTGACGTCACGCCGAGCGGATCCGAGAGAGCTAATTAACGACACCACCACTCATTACTTTTTATGTTTCGTACTTATTGGCGGGTATTATTGGCTAGATTATGGTTTTTTTAAGGTTTGCTTGATAATGATATAAAATACAAAAACATGAAGCCATACAAATGTTGTTGACGGGATTTCTTTTTTAAGGTGGCAAATCATCAAATGACTTCTCGCGCTCTATGTTCCATCTTTGCCTTGCGTCCCAGGACCCCAAGTTTCCCCTTTCGGAAGCCAATCAATGAGGCCATGGATAGTAGGCTTCGGCTCGCTGCCCTGCGCGCGTGAAACACTACGCGCCTTCGACGACTCGGGCTTACGGACGGCCAGACAGTAAGCTATCTATTGCTTGTCGTCCGCAGCCCACGCCTATGGTAGCTAGAAATTGGGTTCGGGATCCCAGCGGCTGGGGAGTAAGAATGTCCGGTCCATCTTATTCACGGGTCATTTTCCGTCTTTAATTTTGATATGAGGGCTCAAAAAATGGACCACAAATTGGAGAGAAACAGCATTATGCTACAATATTATTATTATATGTTTTGTGTACCACTGTTATCAAACTTTCATATAGTAACTCTTTAAGCTTTTTATTCACCCAATAAATATACCAAAGAAATTCTATGTACCTACCTCCGTATAGAGGCAATGCACGATGGTGTGAGCCGCCCCCAGTGACACGTTAGATTGTGCCCACCAATTCCCCCCAGAGGAATCACGCGTTAAGGAGAAGCCACTCACATGAATTTAAAATTCAGATCCGTAGCTTGAAATTATTTTTGTGGATTGAAGTTTCTTGATGCGTTTAGAAGAAAATATTGCTTAGCTTATTTCTTTTTTCCAACTAAAATGAACATTCAAAAATATATATTATAATAAATATGTTCTACAAAATGTATAAAGTGTGTGAAGATAAAGATGATGAATTAAAGATTCTACTGGTTCGATCATTGTGTGTATCTGTGAGCTGAACAATCATGTTTTATTTTTTTAAAGGAAACATGTCTATTTAGCTTGGAATTAATTATTTCAAAGTTAATTCAAATTGGGGTCGATTTCAAAACTGTTAAATAATTATGGAGGTACATAGTTATGGACATTTCTACAAAGATCAGTTTTATTGTAATGATAATATTTTTTTTTTTTGTTTTGTTACTATTTACTTGACTTTAATTATTATCTGACACCGGTTCGTGAAGTTTGTCTTGTTATCAAATGACTTCTCTGTGACCTGGATGTGGTGTAGAGTAAGAAGGCGTGTCAGACGCTTACTGACTTAAAGTCACCTGTGTTCCTTCAGTTGCCCTTTGTGATCCAGGGACATGGTGACTCTTTCAGACAATACCGCAGCACCAACACAAATATAAAACACAAATGAAGACAACTTTCTTTTTTGTCTTTTTATACCAGATGGACGTTCGGAGTTTCCTTGCGTGACTGCCAAGGTTACGGACATAGCTCGAAGAATCGCCAGTCTTAAATGGCAGTGGGCAGAGCACATTGCTCGCAGAACAGATGGTCGATAGAGCCGAAAGATTTTGGAATGGCGACCGCAGACGCAGCGTTGGAAAGCCTTCCACAAGGTGGATCGGCGATCTGGTGAGAATCGCGGGAACTCGATGGTTGCGAGGCGCACAGGACCGAAACATATTATCCATACCAGCTTTTGCCCGCGACTTCGTCCGCGTAGAAGTCGAAAATGGTTTTATTAGGTTTTTTTTGAGATACGAAAACATGAAATATTATTTATTATCTTCGTCGTGTGTGATAGTCCATTGAATTGTATGGCGAGCGATATTGTATCTTAAGATACGGGTCTAGGGATCGTACCGCAAAATTAAGTTTGTTTTTTTATTGTATATACTTTTCCGGGATAAAAAGTACCCAGTGTGGTGCCCAGGATATTAAAAAATAATTATACCAAGTTTCATCGTAATCGCAAAAACCGGTAGTTTTTGCGTGATGCCTGAACAAACAGACAGACAAAATTTTTTTTTATCACATTTTTGGGTTCGGTGTCGGTCTAGTAACACTGCCATTTATTTTTTTGATATTTTCAATGTACAGAATTTTCACTTCTACAGATTTATATATAAATATAGATATATATAAGTGTTTAACTTATCATTTATGTAAACAGATGAGTTAAATAAATACCTACCTAAGTTCAAAACCAAATGTCTCTGATAACCATCGCCCACAGACTTATATTGCCCCATCAACAACGCCTTAACCGTTCCATAATATTTGACAGCTCCTCACACAAATGAAGGGCGACACGGAAGGAACACGTCAGCACCGCTGATTTGTTACTTCTATGTAATTGCAAGAAGGGTTACCTCTTCTGAACTTTGAGATCCGAAGACACATAGGTTTTGACATTTCATAATGATTTTCAAAAGTCGTTTTTGTTGGTTACTGCTCCTCTCCCATGGGTCATAGCATGATGTTAGATAGCGTATAGCATTCTTCGATAAATGGGCTATCCAACACTTAAATATTTCTTTCAATTCAAACTGAAGCGACATCTATGGCGTCACATAAGAACTAATCCTGCATCGCGCAATCAAAGTTCTCCGCGCGATTAGAACATATAGAACAGCCCGAAATCATCTATCGGGCAGTAGCCCACCAGACATAACACCCGTCTGGTTTGAGGATCCTCCCTTTTCAACGGAGGTTTGCGGGACTTTACTCTCTGTTCCACAGACCTCTAAAAAACCAATATTCCTTGAGATAAGCGCGTTCAAACAAACAAAAAATAACTCTTTAACTTTGTAAAGTTGTCAAAATATAAAAGGCCTGTTTTGATATCTGTCAAAACGAATACTTAAATATGCAAAAAAATATTCGCAATATTATCCATCATATTATTTAACGCGCTAAAAAAAGTTTTTTTTTTTATTGGGTGGGAAAATCATCCTAATGACATCCCCGCTCTTGGGCGGAGCGGGAGATAGTGTCAGACTCTTACTGACTAAAAACCCACTCCTGTTCCTTCGTTGCCTTCGTCCCAGGGCCCCGGGTTCCGCTTTCACACTACCCGTGGCCCCAGTAGGCTTCGACCCTGCTGGGCCCCTACGATTTGCTGACATCTCCTTGAGGCGCGCGTGGAACAATACGCGCCGTCGACGACTTGGGCTCGGTCCGGACGGTTACCGGACGGCGAGCCACCCATTGCTCGCCGTCTGCAAGCCCGCGCCTACGGTGGCCGGAAATCGGGATCGGAATCCCGGCGGCGGTTGGAGCGTAAGGACCGTTGCCTCACGCGATCGGCCGCCTCCTTAGCTAGCATTACTGCTTCGCAGAAGGAGGCGACCGCCTGCCACTCCTCCTCGCTCCGGAGCATGGCCTGAACCAAGGCCCGGCGCGAGAGATCGCCGCCGCCGATTGCCCCCACGAGGACACGGCGTTGCTCTGCCCAAGCGGGGCACATCTCCACCGTGTGCTCTACCGTGTCCTCCGGGTGGGCCACACAGTGGCGACACCCGGGCGTCGTTTCCGCACGAATCCGGTGCAGGAACCTCCCGAACTTACCGTGTCCGGTGAGGACCTGCGTCATACGGAATGTGAGGACGCCGTGAGGTCTTTCCAACCACGCCTCAAAGAGGGGACTTGCCGCCATAATTGTGGCGTGCCCACCATAATTGGTATGTATTTTTTAAAAACACTTTATGTAATTAATTATTATTTTATTGTTTCTTTCAGTTGCGTTCCAAGTTACATTCTAGGGCCTCTCTCAAATGTCAAAATGAGCATTTTATTTTTTTACGAGTTTAATATTAGTATAGATTATTGATTAATAGACTCGCGTTTAACCACTCGTCTGATGGAAAGTGGTGGTATGGTTGACAATGAACCATGCTTGCCTAGAAAGTAATCTATATGTTCTTGACTTTAATCTGTGTTTCCAAACAGGGGATATTAGGATACAAAAATTCTGGCAAGGAATATCACTTTTTAGCTGTTAGTTCAAATTTTGCTGGGCAAAATAGCTGGCAAGGTCCGGTAAAGATCGGTGGAGTAAAATGGCAAAAAGGGCAGACACGGCAAAAACAAAAAACCAAAAATTTGTTCATTACGTTGATGTGTTGTGTTATGTGTGTCAGGTGAGATAGCGGTCAAGCGCGAACCTATCGAGAATAAAAAATAAAAAAGTTATGTATGTTATTAATCAAAGAGAGCACGTTATTATTTGTATTGATTGTAACTTTGAAAAATAAATGTCTAAATTTCTCTTTACTGAAATATCCGATATTCCCAACATCTCTTAAGATATCAATCCTGTCATCCGTCTAAAAATCCTGACATCTCAGAAATAATCTTGATATATGGTAACCCTGATTGGACCCCTCCTGACGCTTGGCGTCATGGCGTCAATACTTAACGTGAATGTTCCCTTATGCCCTTATTCACGTGTTTTGATGGCACTGACAGCTTCCTGATAAGAGTACTGGAAAATAGAGGGTAGTTGGTTTCGAAACGTGTATTTGTTTTGATGTACTGAGGTGAGTTGAATTTGGTAGCGAATAATGGTCGAGTTCGTTTTACGGTTTACTGTATCAGTAGCTTCATGTCTTTTTACAATGGTATGTGAAAAAAACACCTACAAGGTGGACCGATGACTTGGTAACGGTTGCGGGAGTCCGATAGATACGAGACGCACAGGACCGTTCATTGTGGCGACACTTGGGAGAGGCCTATGTCCAGCAGTGGACGTCTTTCGGCTGAAATGATGATCATGACTGTACTACTAAAACTAAATAGTGAGAAAGTTCTCTGGTAAACTATCTATAACAATGACAAAAAGTGAGAGAAGTAAGCAATGGAAGTAATTTAATTTATAGGGCTACCACTGAGTCATTACCTTTTTTTTATTTTCAGTTGGGAAAATATCAACAGCTTTCACCCGCTTTAGAGTGGAACGAAAATGCATGTCAGATTTTTACTACCTAAACCCACCCCTATCCTTTCGTTACCTTTCGCGTTCTAGGGCCACGTTCACTCTTTCAAATATTCCTGGAGCCCTAGCAGGCACGGAGTTCTAGCTCGGCCCTGGTATAAAAGGCAACGAAGGAACAGGATTGGGTTTTTAGTCAGTAAAAGTCTGACAAACTCTCTCACTCTGCCCAAGAACGGGGAATGTCATTGGATGATTATCCCATCGAAAAAAAAAAAGTACCAAAACAAAAAATTATGGCCGAACTGGTAACCCCAATAAGGTAGAATTTGAAAACTATCTTTGAAATATTTTACAGTGAACTTTCTAATCGGCATACCCTTTCAGAGCGTACATGTGTGATGTACGCAATATTTACTATCTTCATTAGATCTTTACCGAAACCAGTTCGTGTAAAATAAGTGTCTTTCAAACAATAATCATGACAATTAATTAACATTTGATGAAGATATAGGTGAACAGATCAAAATTCAAGGTTGGTGTCCAAATATGTTTTACAAATTTAAAAAAAAAATGAAGTTATTGAAGCTATTTAAATAACTCTTTTTTATTTTTATAAAAAAAAATACAGAGACACCATTTATTATTTATTTATTTATTTAATCTTCATGCAACACAAAGTACAAAGGTGGACTTAATGCCTTAAGCATTCTCTACCAGTCAACCTAGGGTAGATGGGTACCATTAACTTGTGTTCAGGAAAAAATCTTGATAGATGATAATCACCATTGTACTGTCCCAAAATTAAAAAGAAGAAGCGACGATAAGATCCATGACAAGTCCAAAAAGACATCACAATGGAATCCTTTCCCTATACAAAAATAATCAAGGTCCAACGTCTCACAATTAAGATGCGGAGAACATGAAATCTGATTACATACTTGAAGACGACCATCTTAGTAAGATAACTTCGTAAACAGAAGTTTTTAAGCAAAGAATAAACGCAAATACTACTCTGTCAAGAAAGTACCGGGAAAAGATCAATAATACACAAAATGTCTGTTATTCATCCAAATTTATTTTATCACCTTCAAAGTATGCTCCTTTAGAAACGATACACTTGCGCCAACGAATAATCCATTCATCAAAACATTTTTTAAACGCTGCTTCCGGAATTGAGTTCAGTTCTCGCCGCGAATTCTCCTTTATGTCTTCTATCGATTGAAAACGGGTGCCACGAAGTGGTAATTTGAGTTTAGGAAAAAGAAAAAAGTCCGCAGGAGCCATATCTGGTGAACATGGTGGTTGCTGGATGGTATTTGTTGAGTGTTTGGTCAAAAATTCGTTCACAATGATAGCCTTGTGCGAAGGCGCATTGTCGTGGTGCAAAATCCAAGAATTTTTTTTCCACAAATCTGGCCTTTTTCGTCGAATTCGCTCTCTTAAACGCCGCATAACGCTCAAACAATATTCTTTATTTACCGTTAGACCTTCCGGTAAGAATTCAGAGTGCACAACACCGCGATAGTCAAAGAAAACAGTCAACATGACTTTGACTTTTGATCGACTTTGGCGTGGTTTTTTCGGTTTCGGTTCAGTTGGAAGGCGCCACTCCGAAGCTTGTTGACTAGTTTGCATGTCAAACTCGTAAATCCACGTCTCGTCACCAGTAACAATGCGTTTCATGAATGTTGGGTCCGAACTGACTCGTTCTAGCATGTCCTCAGCGACTTTCATGCGATTGAGTTTTTGGAGATAATTCAGATCTTTTGGGACTAGCCGAGCAACAACATGTTTCATACCCAAATGATTAGTTAAAATGGTACGGATCGACTCGTGAGATACAGAAAGTTCGGCGGCTATCTCTCTCAGAGTTGAATGGGGATTTTCAGTCACTATTTTCTTCACTTTTGCGATGTTAACTTCAGTTGCAGACGTTGACAGCCTACCAGAGCGAGGCAAATCTTCCATCACATCTCGACCGCTTTTGAATGCTTTGAACCACTCATAAGCACGAGTTTTTGATAAAGTCGATTCACCGTAAGCCTTCTGTAACATTTTTAGTGACTCCGAACACGAAATTCCATTGGCGATGCAAAATTTAAGACAAACCCTTTGTTCGATACTTTTGTCCATTATGAAATTCTCAATACACACTATATATGATATTACTAAAACCAGCACTGTATTTAATATAAATAACAGATGCAACTCAAACTCCGCGCCAAAATGGAAAACAGTTGTGCCAATCTAGCAACTACAAAAAAATAAAAATTTGAATTTGGAACCATAAACAAATCATCCATTCCCGATACTTTTTTGACTGAATGTACAAGTTATGGGAGAACTGTGAACGGGTAACAGCGATTTGCGGGGTTACCATGACTTTCAAAGTAAGATTGTTTCATTCTTATTTTAGTGTGGGTAAGAGCTATACAGGTTGCCTAGCGCCATCTCTTACCCACACTGGAAATAAGAATGAACAATCTTACTTTAAACGTCATGGTACAGATCTTGGTCATTATTTTAATTAGTTACGCTAAGTTTTATGTCTTAAGATGAAAGCGCTAGGGCAGTCCATGAAAAAAGGCTATTTCAAGAAAGACATTCAATAGTGTTTTTTTTAACCTAGGTCCAACCTAATTCAGGCAAAAATGCAATGTAAGCGTCATAATTGTTTTATGTATGTTAATTTAAATGTGCCACTTTTATTAAATAAACGTTATTCTATTCTATTATCATTATCATTATTATTTCAGTCGAAAAACGTCCACTGATGGACGTAGGCCTCCCCCGAGTGTCGCCATAATTACCGGTCAATCATCAGCAATTACTGTATAATTCCGTAAATAAATATATATAATAGTTTTGCGGCCGCTAATCATAATTTAATCACATACAACTTGACACTGACCTGCAAATGCAAAATGCTAAAAAAAAAGAAAATTTAATTTCGCAGGCTACCTTTGAGCATTCTCCTTAAAAAATATTTTTGAAAGACGAACTATGCTTTTTTTAGAACACAAAAAAAAGTTATTTTCTTTTATTTTCCGATCGTTGAAGTCAAGTTAGTTATAGGTGACAAAGGAATTTTCTTCAAATGAAAAAGAATTCGTCAAAATGTTTCTAATATGCTGATACAAATATCATGAAAATCAATCTAAAATTATTGTTAAACAAAAGATCAGAAAAGTGCAAAACTCATGCATTTTTTCTACCAAGCTAAAGAACTTGACAAATTAGGCTAGGAAAAAAACTTGTTAGGCTAATTTATGTCCCACAGCTGGGAAAAAACCACCATTTGGGCGATTCAACACGCTTTCGGATGCGAAATGATTCGATGAAGTGAATTGTGAAAAAACGCGTGACATGGCGGCTTTATTCTGGATCGATTTTGATAATTATTTCACCAGTAGCATTCTACTTTATCATTGAGTAGCAGCCATAGGTATATTACTACTTTCAATATCCAATCCAGCCAATAATCTACACAAATATTATGTTTTTTTGTTTGTAGGAGGTAATCTATGAAAGTACTGGTCCGATTGCAACAATTTTCACCGATAGAAAGCTGCCTTATTTCTGAGTGAGGCTATATTTTGTTTATGCGGGTGAAGCCGCGGGCAAAAGCTAGTCTATAATATAATCTAATATATAAAATTCTCGTATCGCGGTGTTTGTGGTTAAACTCCTCCGAAACGGCTTTCCCGATTCTCATGAAATTTTGTGTGCATATTGGGTAAGTCTGAGAATCGGACAACATCTATTTTTTATCCCCCTAAATGTTAAGGGTAATCCACACCTAAATTTTTATTTCAATTTTAGATAAAACTATGTTTTTAATTTTTTTATGATACAGCATTAGTAACCTTTTTTGATTTCATTTGTGTATCGATCGTAGCAGTGACTTATACGTATTATTTTAATTTTTCTGTGCATCTATTACGTTAATTTTACTCTCATCGTGAATTTATTATTAATTTCTAGTGCAACTAATATGAGCGGCGCAACAACCAAAGACGCGGGTGAAACCGCGGGGGACAACTAGTTTTCTATAATATATGAGCAATCTCCCTCCTAATAATCTCACCACACAGCACGTTCCCGATGACGTTCCCCTCGAAGCACAAACCTGTTTATTTTTAAACAAACAAAACGTTTATAAGACTAGACGAGACAATTTTGTTGATAACTAAATAGACCTGGAAGAGGCATCTTGGGGGCCTTTTATTTTTAAATCACCCCTCCGTGAAATCTTAGCGTCATGGAAGGGGCAATGTAATTACCAAGAGAAGGCTTTCGGCTGTAGTATACTGCTTTTTAATTATTTTTTCTGTTGTTTTACATAAAGAGATGGTCAGATTGCAGTTTTCGAGAACAAAAATGGTTTGTGTAGCTCGTTTTTAATAGAAAAATGTTTATCTTGTCCGGTTGTTGTCTGATAAGCATTTGAGTGACAAATAAACGTACTTATATGGTGGATAAAAATAAATACATTCTATTTATTGTTGGTAGGCTCGTACTTGATCGAAGAAGGCGTCGGGGAGGCAACCGCCTCGATGCCTAACACGCCGAAACCCCGCTTGCATCATCCAATGCAGATGGAACTTTGGAACCATGAGCGTGCAGAGTGGGGACTCTGTCCGCCCATCGAGTGATTCCAAGGAAGACGGTGGCACAGTGATCACGTGCTACCGTGCACAAAGAGGCTCAGGGGAGACCATTGTATAGTCTCCTCAGGGATGTGCCCTAACAGGCGTTGCACTAAGGGGGTTCCGGAATGATCTTTTAAGAGGTAACGGCGCCCCTTCTATATGTGCTGATGGTGATCACCGGGGTGGTTTTAGTGCGGTAAAAATCCCACACTCCCCGGACTTATCCCCAAAGTCCGGGCGCCTTTCGAAGGTTTCCCCTCGAGAACAAAAAGAAAAAGGCTCATACTTGATCAATATCTCATCTGATGGAAGGCTACGATGTGGCGCTTGCCTAGAAGTAACCTGTTCACTCTTGACTTAAAGATCCCGAGGTTGTAGCTATCAGGAAACACAGACTCCGGCAGGGAATTTCACACGTTAGCTGTACGCACAGTGAATGAAAATATAATACATAATGAATACACAAATCAAGAGTGTCATGTTACGGTGCAGGGTGAAAAGGGAGAAAGTTTATGCCGTACACTGAGTTGACAAGGGCTAAAGATAATAATAATGAAGACAGATGGAAAACATTCAACTGGGAAATGAAGCCGACAAAAGTGGAGCTTGTAGTCAAAGGTAAGATGGTTTTACCAGCAGGCGAATCAAAAGTTAATCTTTGTACTTTCCCTTTAACGTCCAACTTAAAACTTAAAAATAATAATTACTCATTTACATCAGTATTGCAAGCGAAACCTCTTCAGTCCTATTAAAAGTTTAATTTATTTTTAACAGTAGACTGCTCTTTAAACATTTAAACGACTAACTTGAATTGCGTCTTTTAAAAACTTAACTCGTGTTGCACGAGAATGAAGTTCAGTTTTACTTTTATAGAAAACTAGCGAACCGACCCAGCTTCACTCGGGTGTTAGAAATGTTTGAAATTCTCAGCTTTATTTAATTTTTGAAGGATCGCCAACAAGTGTTATAAAATAATAAACCTTACAGAAATTAAAATTGATTAACCTAACCTTATCCTATAATGCACTATTAACAGCGACAGCTCAAGAGCAGAGCTTACCTTCAGCCCAAAGAAAGAGACTCTTGTAAAAATAAAAAGTTCTCTAAGTTTTATTTTTACGGAATTCTATCTTAAAACACAAATTTACACTAATTTGCTGTATAAGATAGTTATAAGTAAGTATTTCTCGAGTTAGTGTTCCATTATACACCGATATACAGTTTAGAGTGTACCCACGGACCTTTATGCAGTTGTTATGCAGCTGTTATGCAGCTACTATACAGCTACTATTTTCCCCTAACACTCAATGCTGTATAATTTAAGGCACTTTTGCAGTTATAAGAGCTGTAAAAGCGCTTATACAGGCTTTATACAGCTTAGAGTGCCGGCTTGAACCTTTATACAGTTCTTATACAGCTTGTTGTGCTGCTTGAAAGGGGTCTAAATAAGTATCAAGATTCTCTGGTATAGTATGCATGTATTAAATATTTAAACCTTGCTCATTAATCATTCTGCCTACTGATGAAAACGGTATGGAAATCCGTTCAGTATGTTTGACTTTATCACGAACAAACAAACAGACGCGATAAGAGCATTTGTTTTATATTATGTAAAGAGGATAAAGACTGTCTTAATCCCTTCTGTGTAGACATTTCGTGATATCTTATGATGAATTTCCATTTAGATCCTGACATACGAGGTGTAGGTCGCGAGTTCAAACCCAGCCAGGCGCATTACTTTTTGTAATTTATTTCATCACCACTGCTCTCAAAACGTTGAAGGAAAACATTGTGAGGAAACTGGGTTATCCTAGAACCAAAAATTCGAAGTAACGTGACATCCATCAGCACGCACTGGACCCGCGTGGTGTTTTACGGCCTATTCCCTCTTCTAGAAAGAGGAGGCTTTAGTCCCAGCAGTGCGAACATTATAAAGCTCTTTATGCTATTTCCAACGACTTATTAGTTGGACCGCCCGGAGGTCACGGTGGAGCACATGGTGGAGGTGTTCCCTGCTTGGGCAAAGCAACGCCGTGTCCTCGTGGCAAGCGGTCGCCTCCTTCTGCAAAGCAATACTTAATGCTAGCAAAGGAGGCGGCCGGTCGCGTTAGGCAACGGTCCTTACGCTCCAACCGCCGCCGGGATTCCGATCCCGATTTCCGGCCACCGTAGGCGTGGGCTTGCGGACGGCGAGCAATGGGTAGCCTGCCCTCCGACCGTCCGGTAACCGTCCGGACCGGGCCCAAGTCGCCGACGGCGCGTATTGTTCCACGCGCACCTCAGGAAAATGTCAGCATATCGTAGGGGTCCAGCAGGGTCGAAGCCTACTGAGGCCATGGGTAGTGTGAAAACGAAACCTGGGGCCCTGAAACGAAGGCAACGAAGGTACAGGAGTGGGTTTTTATTCAGTAAAAGTCTGACCCTATCTCCCGCTCCGCCCAAGAGCGAGATTTTTCATTAGATAATTTTTCCACATAAAAAAAAACGACTTATTAGTACATATATATCGATAGCTATTTCCCTTTAATATACATACAATACATACATAAATTAAAAACTAAACAAATATACTACCCATCTTAAGTAGAACACAAATATTTTGTGGACTTCTATTCATTCGAATAAAAACAAGTTTACGAGTTACGGTCCCGACCACAAAAGAGTTGAAACGACGACGACAAGAAAATAAAATTTAAACAATCAACGGAAATTATACATAAAACTTGGTTCTGTTTCAAACGAGTTACTTTTGTTACAAATCACACTATCTTACACATATTTATTATAATTAACATAATGATGGATGACTGACTCTGGTGCCGTGGAAGAACGGGAAGTGCCTGATCTGGGACGCAACTTGCGTCAGCACTGTCGCCGCCAGTCACCTGAGTCGCACCATGCACACTGCTTCTGCCGCCGCTGAAGACGCCTGCTTTAAAAAAAGGCTGAAGTACGCTTCCTTGGTGCAGCTTTACCATTTTGTGCCTGTTGCTGTGGAGACTCTGGGCAGTTGGAGTACGGAGGCAAAGTGTTTTGTGGGGGATTTAAGCCGTAGGCTCGGGGAGGCAACGGGTGACTCCCGGTCCGGGTCGTTCTTGGTGCAAAGGATGGCCATCGCTATCCAGCGAGGTAATGCGGCCAGTATTATGGGCACTTTTGCACCGGGAACGATCAGGGGCGGGTTGTATATTGACGTGTGACGTTTAAGACAAATGTTGCGCTATTTATATGTTAAAATGTAATAAATAAAGAATTATATCAAACTAGTTACTATTATAATTATAATCTATGGTAATATAATTTAATTTGATGTAATTTATGATTTGTATTGTCTGTATATAAAAATTAATGACATCATTATTCTTATGAGTCATTCAAATTATCTTCTATTTTTTTTCTAACCATTGATGTATCAAAGAATTAAACTGACGCCGCATTAACATAATACTATTTTAATGGTTTATATTATTTAAGTATACATCACCAACACATATATATTACAATCTAAAACTGTTTTGCGTCCGTTGCGTCACAACCACAGGTTCAGTTGAAAACCAGCGTCAGGCACTAGGTGCCTGGCATTTATGCTGAACTGGACCTATTTTGGTGCAGCCGTGAGGCATGCTATATTCTTTTTGCTACTGTTTGTTTTTTATATATTTTTTTTTTATTTTACTTTTTAGTGTTTGGTGTTATCCAATATTATTTTTGTACCTTGTGCTGTACCAAATAAATTATTTTTCTTTCTTTCTTTCTTTCTAAATAACTGTTGATATGGTTTGGGAACTAGTAATTCCAAAGATTCAGAAAAGATAAGCTTAAGTTTCTAATCTAATTATTATGATAAAAACCAGCGACAGATGGTTTCGTTAAGTTTTTAAATTCACGAAACTATGTCGTGAGGCTAGGTAGGTCTGCGGGAATGTTAAAAAAAATAAAAACAGGTGGGTTTTTTTGTAGGTGGGAAAATCTAATGACATCCCTCGCTCTTGGGCGGAGCGAGAGGGCGTGTCAGACTTTTACTAACTAAAACCCACTCCTCTTCCTTCTTTGCTATTGTTTCAGTGCCCCGGGGATCACACATGGCTTCAGTAGGCTTCGACCTTGCAAGGCCCCTACGGTTGCTGAAATCTCTTTGAGGCGTGCGTGGAACAGTACGCGCCGTCGACGACTTGGGCTCGGTCTGGACGGTTACCGGATGGTTGGACGGCGAGCTACCCATTGCTCGCTGTTCGCAAGCTGGCGCTTACAGGTGGATTTTATTCAGAGTGGGAAATAATGACTTCCCACCTCAAAAAAAAGTAGGCCGATGTAGCTGATCTTGACGAACTCCGTGCCAATTACTAAAGGATCTGCTGGTATGATATATTTTTTTTTAAATTTATACAAACTTGTGCTTGTCTGCGATCCCACTTGATGGTAAGTAGAGATGTAATCGATGATGGTGAGGTGCACTGGTTTATTAAGAGTCTATTCTCTCTAGCCTTAGATCGTATGATAATTAATAGGCATGGTAACAATGCCTGGCAATTTTCATTATAGGTTAGTCGGTTCAACAAATTTAACTCGACTTTAAAAAAAAACTGGGCAAGTGCGAATCGGACTCGCGCACTGAGAGATCCGTACAAACTTACCTATGAAAACAGTTCAATCCCCGAATTGAGTTACGAAGATTTTTCCGATCCGCATTTTTTTTTGTGAAGTAACTACAAATTTTCATTTTTCACATTTTTTTTCCTATAAAAATCTTCGAAACTCCATTCAGGAATTGAACTGATTTCATATGTAAGTTTGTACGGAACCCTCAGTGCGCGAGTCCGACTCGCACTTACTCAGTTTTTTACAATGAAGTTGGTTATATTTTTTGGTAAAAAGTTGTTTTTTTATGAAACTTAGATAATAATAAAGAAATACACATGTTGACAGCGAAACAAAGTACCAGGATAACAGAATACGGCTGGAGGTTAATCTCGCCGATTACACACGCCGTACGCCAAAATTATTGAGTTACTCAAGCCAGGCGGCTGTAATATAAGTATAACATGGGTTCAACAGAGCATAAATAACAACACCTTTATCAAATAACCACTGCGCAACCAGTAGAGTAATATTCCTCCGGTTCATTAACTAATTTATTCTTGAGAAAGTCCCGGTTATCCGGGAGTAGTCTGCAAGAAACAAAACTAATGGCGTTGGCAACACGAGAGCCTGAAGCTGTCGCGGGGGCGTGTGCCATAAGATGTGGATGAAGCGGGTTTATAGAAAGTAGCGATTTAAACGAGCTCTTAATCCCTGGTAGGAACATTTGAATCTCTCTTTTTTTAGATGGAAATTATCCAATGACTTCTCTCAATTTAGGGTGGAGCGAGACGGCGTATCAGACTTTTACTGACTAAAACTCACCTGTGTCCTTTAGTTATCCTTTGCGTTCCAAGACCACGGTGCTTCTTTCAAAAATTGGTCGCCCGTGGCTCTAGAGGTCATCGGTCCTGCTGGGCCCCTACGTTTTTGCTAGCGTCTCTTTATAGCGCGCGTGGAACACAACGCGCCTTCGACGACTCGAGTGGCGAACTAATTTGAGCCCCCCCGTTCGCTTAGTAAAAAATCTTCATATTAGGACACTGTATACGTCGTGGCCAGATCTTAGAATTAATCACTTCATGATGTGTTCAGCCATATCATGAAATGCAACTAAAACTGGCCAGACCGGGTCAACGTTTGATGATATTTCAATGTACGTTTGGCCATATCATTAATATAGGATTGATGAACTTTTTTACAATTACTAAGGGACTTGTCACTCCGACTCGGACAGGTTAGGTTAGAAGGAGATCGTGAGGTGTGTTCGCAAATTTGTAACCAACATCAAAAAAAAGGATCATCAATTCAATTGTATTTTTTTTTTCTGTATGTTACCTTAGAGCTTCGTCGTTTATGGACCGATTTGCAATTTTTTTTTAAATACTACCTACTACGTATATAATGTCATTGGTTAAACTGTATTCTGCATTCAAAATGCTAATTGACTGTAAGCTCGTATTAGTTAGATCAAATAACGTAACTTAGTGTCGTAATTATATTTCATTACACTTTTATCTTCCATTTCAAAATTATTATTCGCTTTTATCTAGTATAAAATGTCTGCCGCCTTATTTCGTCACTAAAACAAAGCAAAATCAGCGCCTCTACCAGTGGACAGCGTGACTACTTTGTCATATGATCAGCCCCTCTAGCCAAGTTACGATCGTTTCGTTGAACACCTCAAGTAGGCCACGCTTTCGATTCCTTTGTTCTGACCACGATAGAGGGTATCGTGGTAACGACTGAGCGTTGAAATGACGTCAGAACAAAGGAATCGGAGGCGTGGCCTACTTGAGGTGTTCAACAAAACGATCGTAACTTGGCTAGGGGGTTGCTATGTTTGACCATATCATGAAATAATCATGCGTTTAACTGTTCATATTGTTAAACGCAGTGTGCTCATTGCTTGCCCATATCATGATCTGCCAGCGCGGGCAAGGTTTTATATCATGAAATGCCACCATTTTATGAAATGATTGGTCATATCATAAAATGATCAATTCTAAGATCTGGCCACGACATATACATTGTATACAGAACTTTCATACCTTTGTACAATATTCACAGGACTAATTCGGTATGGGCTTCAATTCAAAGCGTTTCTATCAAGCCACACCACAGTCATCATTTTCATCTGAAACCAGTATACTTACTTACTGCTAATGATAAAAAAATCTGAAGCATGACAAATCGATGGCATGGTTGGTGCAGTGGTTGAGCAATTTGTTACTGCGATACTTGTCGCGGGTTCTGTATAGTTCTGTATGTACAGAACAATTATTTGCATGGCCGACAGTTAGTTGTTCCGGCTGGTCTTGAAATTTAAATGTTTGTGAAGCAAAATTAAAAAAAATAATAATAGCTGCTAACTTGAATTGATGGATGGATTGTGTGAACAGTGATATGAAAGAAAAGGAAGTTAGTGATAGTATGACGGTTGACAGGATAGAATGGAAGAAAAAAACGTGTTGTGCCGACCCCAAATAAGATGGGACAAGGGCAGGAAGGTAATGAACTAATACAACATGGATAGAATATAATATCACATCAGATCCCGGACAAAATCCACATCATTCTTGCTTGACCGATGGTCTTACGGTCCACCTGCCTTAAGACAAGACTAGGAGACCATAAGAGGCTGCAGATGATGGTCAAAAGTCGGGCCACCACTCGCTACGCCCCAACCACTTGTGCCACATAATAATTTATGGACGGAAGCCGGTCCGGGGACGCGGCAATTAGCCGGCGCGTAACGAACCCTTGAAATAAATATCATTTGGTGATAAATGCGAGCGGTTCTGATAAATATGTTGTTATTATTCATCGGCACTATGCTGACCGGATCGGAGTGTTCGCGATAAAACTTGTGGTGTAAAACTATGGGAGTTTTGTAGCTGAATTTTTCGTAAAGTAGCACACAGTATTAAAAAAACTGGGCAATTGCGAGTAGGATTCGCGCACTGAGGGCTCCGTACAAACTTACCTCTGAAAACAATTCAGTTTTCAATTCCTGTATTGAGTTACGAAGAATCGAAAAATTTTCAGTTTTCAGTTTTTTTTTCTATACTTGTGCTATGAGACTTTTCTTCATGCCATATTTCAGGATTCTGGGCCAACGGGAAGTACCCTATAAATTTTGATTTCCTTAAGATTGTTGAAATATACGTTTTTTTGCAACACGACTGTATCTTTTTTTTCGTTAACTTAGAAGTTTGATTTTTTTTAACAGCTGACCTGAGTTTATGGTTTTAATTTCAACTCGATACCTCTACGCATTCCAGAGATAAAGGCTCTTGACAGATAGACGGACAACAAAGTGATCCTAAAAGAGTTCCGTTTTTTCCTTTTGAGGTACGAAACCCTAAAAACTGTTGAGTGGATTTTAATGCTACTTTCAGCAATAGACAGAGCGATTCTTGACGAAGATTCACATGCATATTTTATTACAGAAAAGCCGAGAATTTAAAAGTTCTGTAACATTCGTAGTATTGAAGATAAAATAACTACCTCCCTAAATCTCTCAGAAAAACTTAGACAGTGGTAGCAGCCTTCTGCATATAGACAGAGACAGACATGAAAATGGAATTGTCTTAACTTTGAAAACCAGTTTCTACTTTGAACTACTTACGTGATTACAGAAATTGTTTTTCAAAGTAGTGAAACATGTCGTTTTGGTACCTGTCATATCTTACAACGTTATCGTATAATTAAGTTGGTATATAAGTGCACTACGCTCTCGAAATGATTTGTTTGGATTAATAAAGAGTGCAAGCATGCTAATTTCTAAGTATTAGAATTATAAGACATCTAATTCGCCGAGGCCCCTAAGATACTTTTGTTGAATTTAGGCACCATTCGATGATTAGGTACCTGCCCCCCTATCCAAGTTACGATCGTTTCGTTTGCGTCCAACGACTCGAGTAGGCCACGCTTCCGATTCTTTTTTTCTGACGTCATCTCAACGCTCAGTGACGTGGTCAGAACAAAGGAATTGGAGGCGTAGCCTACTCGAGTCGTTCGACGCAAACGAAACGATCGCAACTTGGCTAGGGGGGCTGTATAGAATAGAATAGAATAGAATAGAATAAACTTTATTATACACCTTAAATAGTAAATACTTTTACACAAACATATATCTATGGGTACAAAGGCGGTCTTATCGCTGAATCTACCAGACAACCTTAGGGTGGAATGTAAAAATTATGCACTAACTTTATTGCGCAGTGCGTACAGCCAATAAAAAATCTACTATATGCATATAGTTAGCAACGATAACCCTCGGACTAGGTACCTACCTACTTTTTTTAAGGTGTGAAATCATCAAATGACTTCTCCCGCTCTAGACTTTTACTAACTGAACTCATGGAACACTATGCACCGTCGACGACTTGGGCTCTGCCCGGACGATTACCGAAAGGCCAGATGCGAGCTACCCTTTGCTCGTCGTCCGTATGCCCGTGCCTACGTTGGCTGAAAGTCGGGGCCGGATTCTCGGCGGCTGGGGCGTGAAGACCGATCGTCCGTTCCCTCACGCGTGCGGCCGCCTCCTTTCCTAACACAATTGCTTCGTAGGACGAGGATATGCCGGTGCTCCACCCAAGTACATCTCCACCGTGTCACGAGGTACCTACTAACCTGCAATTGGTTCTTTAAGTCAAGAGTGAAAGTAACCTATTCACTCTCGACTTAAAGACCCCCAGGTTGTTGCTATCAGAAAACGCAGACTACAGTTGGGAATTTCACTTCTTAGCTGAACGCAAGATGAAAGAAATACGAAAACGTTTTGCGCGTAGTTATTTGTTTTTGAGTTAGGTACTTGTCCAATGACTTCGCTCGCTCTAGGGTGGAGCGAGAGACCGTGTCAGTCTTTTACTGACTGAAACCACACCTGTGTCCTTCAGTTGTCATTTGCCTTCTAGGACCGCGGGTTTGTTAGAATACTTAACATCACCGCATCACATGAATATACCATGAAACCAACCAAACCAGGAACCTGTACCCTGGATTGCTGTTAAATATAAACATTAAGAGCAGTGGTGGCCGAGTGGTAACGGCCCCGACTTACGAGTTGTAGGTCATGGGTTCAAAGCCAGCCAGGCGTATTACTTTGTGTAATTTATTTCATCACCACTGCTCTCAAAACGGTGAAGGAAAACATCGTGAGGAAACCGGCATGTCCTAGAACCAAAAATTCGAAGACATGTGACATCCACCAATCCGCACTGGGCCCGTGTGGTGGATTACGGCCCATTCCCTCTCCTAGAGAGGAGGCCTGAGTCCCAGCAGTGGGAACATTATAAGGCCGACTATGCTATGCTATGCTATATAAACATTAAACCAGTCCACTATATCCTCAGGCAAGAACCCACAGTGAGTGGCCCTTTAATAACTTAATTGAACTTAATCTAAGTTCCCAACTTTGATCAATTTCTCCTTCACGAAGAGATGTAATTAGAAAAAACTATGTGTTTGACAGAACGTGTTATGAAAACTCTTGTTTTGCCATTATTCTTCATCAGGGGGATTAATTAAAAGTTAGTTGGTTTCATTGTTTTCCAGAAAAATCACTCGAATTGTTCTTATTTTTTTTTAATTGAAGTCGATTTTTTTTTTGTTTTATTAGGAAACACATAGTCTGTGTTTCCTACAAAAACCAAAAAAAAAATGTGTGAACTCAGACTACGGCAGAAAATTTCACTCCTTAGCTATAGATATAGATACCTACAATGAAAAACTTTATCATTTATTTATTTATTACTTTATGCACAAACGTACAGCGACGGACTTAATGCCTTAGGCATTTTCTTCCAGTCAACCTTAGGGTGATGCAAAAATAAATAGTGGTAGGTGCAATAAAAGAGAGAGAAAAGGCGAATAGGTACAAGAATAGATATACTAATAAACCATAAATATCATACAATTATACAATACATACACAAATTAATAAACTACATATATATCTACACCAATAAAGTCAAACAATTGGTTCAAATCGACAATTTGAAAACATTAACGCTGTGATGACACTACTGCCAACTTCTTACGAATTAGCTCGCAAACTTTGGTTTTGAATGTTAATCGATTTGTTGCCATCCTACCCTGCCATCATTGCGAAAGCTTTTGTATACGTATAAAGCGTATCTTAGGTAGATCCACGGGAAGTGTAAAAGCGAAGCCCGGGGCCCCGGGATGAAGGCAAGGAAGGAACAGGAGTGGGTTTTTAGTCAGTAAAAGTCTGACTCCTGCTTCGCCCAAGGGCGGTATTTGTCATTACGTGATTTTCCCACCTAAAAAAAAAAAATAGGTAGATACCTATTACGTACGTATTTATCAATAACCTCAAACCAACACAGTTCTGCCCTGCTAATTGTAAATGCAGTAATCGAAATTTTTAGGATAATCTCTTTTTTGTAAAAATGACATCTCAAGGGGCTAATGTATACATAAAAATATTATTTTCTTATTCTTTTGGTACGCTTTTAAAATTATATAACTAAGACTTGTTGTTTAGATATCAAAAATCATAACAATAATAATAATAAAGAGCAATCATTGTGCCGATAGTCGTAACGGCCAATGGCTTAATAGCTAAGAGCCTCGAACAACATCTAAAGAGGCTCTCGTTAGGCAGCTGGATCAAGGGCCTGATCCAGAAAGCAGTACTTCAGGACACGGCGCGCATTGTTAGGAGATTCCTCTCTCAGGAGCCCTGACCACCGATAGCTTGGACCCTGTTCCCGATGCCGGTGGGCTACAATTTTTAAATGTTTTATTTTTATTTTTATTGAAATATTTAAAAATATAATTTATCATCATCATCATCATCATCTTCCTGCCCTTGTCTCATCTTATTTGGGGTCGGCGCAACACGTTTTTTTCTTCCATTCTTTCCTGTCAACCGTCATACTATCACTAACTTCCTTTTCTTTCATATCACTGTTCACACAATCCATCCATCTTTTCTTTGGCCTCCCTCTCCCTCTCCACCCATCCACATGTATACTCATAACTCTTTTAGTAACATGCGTTTCATCTCTTCTCTTTACATGACCATACCAAGACAAACGATTAAAAATATAATTTATATGATATGTTAATAAATAAATGGAATAATAGTAATAATAATAATTTATTTGTTAACATAGGTAAAGAGATACAGGTTTTGGTTTTAGTTCAAATTTAACGCGTTTATATCCGAACTGCGCCATTTTGCAAGTAGATACTGCATTTGCAATTAGCAGGGCAGAGTTATCAAACACTACCAAATCAAAAACCAGTCTATCAATAAAGCCCAGCCCACACTATCTACTTTAATCAGCTAACACAGAATCAATTTTCGCCAAGTCCTGATTTCCACAACTTGGGATTCGTGGAACGCTGCCAACCTACATGTAGAGTCTGACTTTAAAATGCATCCCCATTAGGTTGGTACCACTCGACGAGGCTTCAGACCCCGCCAAGCGTATAAACTAAGCTAGTTTGCAGCTAGAAGATTTTTCTCAAGATCCTAGAGAACTATGAAACGCAACAAATCTTGGAGTTTTGGTGTTTTAGTTGAAGTTTGTAGAATATAATACATTAAGTTGTCTGGCATTATGCTGAACTGGACCTATATGGCGTAGCCGTGAGACATATTTCTTTTTATTTTATTTCTCCTTATTTTTTTTTTAGTTTAGTTTTAAATCATTTATTTGTTAATTATTCATGGTGTGCCAAATAAACATATTTTCTTTCTTTCTTTCTTCTTTCTATTTATTTGCCTAAAAACATGATTAGAAGATGGTACAAAGATTAAATACAGAGTAAACATGTTTATTAAAGGCGTTCAAATTTTTCGTGCTTTTTTTCCGGTGGGAATATCATCCAATGATATTCCCCGCTCTTGGGCGTAGCGGGAGATAGGGTCAGATAAATTTTTCGTGCTTACAATTAAATTATTAATTTTTTAGACAATAAAAAATATTGGTGGACAGCCAATCACACAATTTACTTTTAAATGTCGTACTAAGATTTTTTTTTATAGTTCGGTATTCTATCAAATGTTTCTTTTTACACACACATACAAACAGCTTTTATTATAATTTGGCTAAAGAGGAATTATTATATTTAGCAGGAGATAAGGTTTCGGGTTTATTACAAGATTTTTAGCATCTTGTAATGTTTATATGTATGTTTGTTCACGACAAATTTTGAAAATATAAATAAATAATTTAAAAAATTAAAAAACACCACTGCCATGTCAAAAAAATGAACTAAAAAGCAAAAAACAAGATGTTATTTGAATTGTATGAATAAAAATTAAAGTAGTCACTCATTCACTCACTGACTAAACACGAAGTCTCGAAAACTACTTGTACTTGATCTACAAAACAAAATTTTTCATCGCCGTCGGGGGACTAGTCTGTAGAATACTTTCTTATATAAAAACAGTCCCCCGACTGCACTCCTTTTTTGGGGCAGTAGTGTAATTAACACCTAATCGGTTGAGCTAAAATTTTGCAAACATGTGCAGTTTGGATGACAATGTAATCGTTGTTTGTAACCTTTGTGTTATGTCCCGAATAAACGTTTTTCTATTCTATTCAATGCAAGCTTCACTAAGCGTCATTTTAAATCCAATATGGCGAACTCCTGAAGATGGCGGACTAGTTACTTTTTCCAATGAAAAGAATTTGTTGAGAAAAATACGAAAAAAAAACACGTCATGTTTTTTTAAATGTTTGTTTTAACAATATTATCATGTTTTTAGACAGTCGTCTACATCTCGATGGATTGTTTCTGAGACAAAAGTCAGAAACCACGGTAGTAAAGTCCGGGAAAAAGTGTTTAATAAAAGGAAAATCGGGAAATTATTTGGATATTTATTCGTATACATAATATAATAGCATAGCAAAGCTGCACACGGCTAAGATAATAAATAATATTTCATATTTTCGTATCTCACGACTTCTACGCGGACGAAGTCACGGGCAAAAGCTAGTCTTTTAAATAATATAATAAAAGACTACTTTTATTATATTATTAAATAATAGTTCATTGAAGTACGCCTTTTTATTTCATTTTAATAAAATCTTCAGTTCTTCATTATCTAATAGCTAACAGATCAATGGTCATCCAGTGGTGACGGATCCGACTTACGATTTGTAGGACGCGGGTTCAAACCCAGACTACTCTCAAAACAGTGAAGGTAAACATCGAGAAGAAACCGGTATAAAAAATTCGAAAACATGTGATATCCTCTAATCCACACCGGGACCGTGTGGTATAATGTGGCCCATGCCCTCTCCTAGAGCGGAGGCCTGAGTCCCAGCAGTGGGAACTTTATAAGGCTGATTATACCAAATATCTAACATGGTATAAGATTATAACTTCAATAACGGCATCGTTATGATAATAATAGCCATTAGAATTATTAAATGATGGCTGTTAACGCCACTCTGCGTTATCGAGAAACTTTCAATGGATTACATTTAAATTAATGAGTTTGCATAGCAGTTACGTTTTTTACAACAGCGCAGACTGACCGTGACTTGAGCAGACTGTTAGGCCTTGGCCAGAGTGACAAGAGCGGGCGCGGACGCGATAGCGAGCGCGATTCGTTGGCCTTAAAGCATCGCGTTGTTAGAACACGCTGTGGGTACAGACCACGGTCCGCAGTGCAGAGTCTTGGTATGATCTCCTTCTGTGAGAATGTCATCTCGAAGGAGGCTAGGGAAAGGGAGATCGAGGTTCTCTCCCGCTCCATAACAGCCTCCCAAGCCAAGTTACGATCGTTTCGTTTGCGTCGAACGCCTCGAGTAGGCAACGCTTCCGATTTCTTTGTTCTGACCACGTAACTGAGCGTTGAGATGACGTCAGAATAAGGGAAACGGAGGCGTGGCCGACGCCTCGAGTAGCGTTCGACGTAAACGAAACGATCGTAACTTGTCTAGGGGGGCAGGCGCTTTGGGCGTCGCGGAAGAGCGGATAACGCCCTCTTCTAAAAAGCCGCCTGTCTACTCCATGATTTGGTTCGGAAACGAAAGCATGAACGAAAATCACGTAAGTGCAGTTGTATGAAAACATAACTCGGTAAGGTCACTCTTAATGTGCTTATGTTCCCAAGTTTTTGTCGCGTTTTAAACGGAGTTTTAGAACTCATCGAAACCCATAATCAATTAACCAAAGTGGAAAGAGTCGGCGCTGGTGATGGCTGGCGGTGGTAAGGGCATTTTCATGAGTATACGATGTCCTGGTTATCTACTATGTATGTTTCCTTCATGGAATAGGTACTATAACTACGACTAAGTATAACAGTGAGTGACAAACCTTTTTCTATGTGTTTTTTAAGGTAGGATGTCATCCAATGACTTCTCCCGCTCTAGGGCGGAGTAGGACGGCGGGCGTTTCAAACTTTTATTGACTAAAGGCCAAAACTGCATGAAGCGGATGCCCGCGCGGTCCTACACAAAAGTGCTCCGTTGCGGGGAGCCGGGCCCCGCTCCCCCTTTTTGCTAGATACGTAATAAATATTAAGTTCTTCATCGACACGACTTCATGTATACCGTTAAAGTTGATCTAGCGACACTACAGGTAATAATCTGGTTTCCGCGACGGGGACCGTCGCACACTACACACGCGCTTTGTCACGCGACGGCTGTGCGTTGCGGGCGTCCGCTTAACGCAGTTTCGGTCCTAAAAATCATACCTGCGTTCTTCTTTGCCTTGCGTTCCAAGACCCCGAGGTTCCCTTTCAGACTACCCATGGCCCCAGTAGACTTCGGCCCCGAGGCAGCAGAATAGTTGGGAGGTACTACTAGGTACCTCTCTTAATTTTGGTTTTGCTCCATTTCCACAGCCCAGTTATAGATTTACTGAGTACCTGCACTTGCCATTTGTACCACAAAAGATACACTGTACGTCTTTGAAACACATAAATAAACTTAAAAAAAGCACTATGTTGCACTATGTTCCTCTAAAGGTTAGTTGACAACACGATTGGCGCAGTGGTTGAGAGATTGCTAGCTGCGCTGCACGCTGTGTCGCGGATTCGATTCCCGCAACTGAACAAATATTTTATAGGCTTACAGATAATTGTACCTGGTAAATTGTGTGAATTTATGTTTGTGACCGCCCCCACTATTCAGAAGTAATTCTTAGGCTAAGAACTCATGAAGTGGTTTTCACCCGCGCCCGCCACGGTGGAGTTAACAGCTGTTTTATTTCTAAACCCACAAGACCGCAGTTTTCTGCGGTTACGCAGACGTCGCGGTTGCGATTTGTGCCCGCAAACCTGGCGGAAAATTATCGCAAGACGGGTGGCCACAGACCGCAGAGCGTGCGGGCGCAACCCGTTGGGGCTGCGGGTTACCACGGCCCGCACGATTCTACAAGGTGCAGCGGGAGCCGCGAACAACCGCGCAAATGAATTGAAGCACATTCTGCGGACGTAAAACGTGTCGTGAAATGTGCTTTAATTTTTTACATATATATCTGTATTCTACAGAAGCTGCGGGCCCGCAACCGCGGCGGCCGTGGGTGAAAACCGCTTCATGAGTTCTTAGCCTTAGTGGAGCAACGTTTCTTTTAAAAAAAAAAAACAAGGTGTCGCAACAAGTGGGAAGACAAAAATAAAATAATACACCAATACCGCATTGTAAAACAATTTATTTCGTCTATAATTTGCGTTAGATCTAACAATAGGATAGTTGCATCATTCGCACACTAGACTAGGTACTAACAAGTACTCAGTCGCGAGACGTCCAGAAGGCCTACACTAAAAGGAGGTAATGTCAATATATTCGTTCCAACTAACAGTACATCTGTGTCCTAGGTAGGCATATAATTAAATACAATAAGTAAAGAGAACTGAATACTGATGACCAAAAAAAAAAACCAGAAAAAACTTTTTTGAAAAAAATAATAATTTTCAAAACCTATATTTTTTTATATAGTTGTTTATGTATATTCTTTTTTCACCAACTTACAACAAGTAATAGTATAGTAATCTTAATAACAATAATAAAAAGTACCAGGAGCACAGACTTCAACAGGAGTTAAAGATAAGTAAATATTAACAGCATGTTACTTCAGACACTCAGGCTAGCTTCATTCGTCTGTCTCTATTATTATAAACTCTATATCTGTTACAATAAGAGCGAAACTAGATTGTATAAGAATCGGACAGATGGCTGTACCGTAATATCTACTTATTATTTAATTCTATAAAACAAATTATTTTCATTGGTTTACTAAAGAGCTAGCTAAGGAAGATGTTGTTAGGAGATTTTTAACGTGTTTGGTCTATGGAATAAAAACTTGTTACTATTCTCGTAGTAATCATGATGTTTGCATTTAGTCAATTTCGATACTACTTCGATAGACTAATGGTCAGACTTTCTGACGTCTGACTAACCTGACAACCGAGACCAACATTCTTTCGGAGTGGTGTCTGAATTAATATCCTATGAATTTAATAGCTTGAAATATATAAAGCACAAATGAATTGAAAAATTCACATCGGTGCTTAACAGTTTTGGAACCCGCAACGTCATGCATGAAAAGCGGTTGCCTTAACCACCTCGAAAGATATCTATCTCCTGAAAAAAAAAAAATTTATGGAACGGCTGTGGTGTCTGTTAACTGTTTTAAACAATCCATGGTCCTCTTTAACGAAACATACGAGTTTTGCAATCCAAAACATATATTTGCTCGCGTTTGACCACTATCTCACCGGACAGTAAGCGTTGATGTGACCGACGATGGAGCACGCTTGCCAAGAAGTAACCAATTCACTATTGACTTAAAGACCCCTATGATATAGCTATCAGGAAAGACAGACTCCGGCAGAGAATTCCACTCCTTAGCTGGACGCATAATCAATGTGATCCTAAAACGCTTTGTGCGTATGCCTTTGTGGGTGGGATGTCTACCATGTACCGGTGACGCGTCTTCGAATTTCTTGTGGTCCAATGATGGAACGGACTTGACTCGGAAGGAAGGAAATGTGTCTAACAATATTTTCACTACTCAGACCTGTGAATTATTTAATAATCCATAGACCAACAAGTAAAAAATATCCTCAATACATAAATATAATACCAGGGAAGCAGGGATGAATAAGGACAACACTGGTATCCTCCGCGATTGACGGTAATATACAATATTTCAGTGCAATAAAACCACTAAATATACAGGTTACCCCCGTACAACATACAAGCTAAGATTAACATAGAGCGTTAAAAAAATATGCATCAGTATAACTATATATTTATATGTTACAATCACACACATGGAATCAAGTCGTGTCCGTACATAGTACATACATACTTTACAGTTTTTAGGCCTAAGTTACATTAAATGCAAGAAAAAAACACTTAATTTTTTTTTTACCAAAATCTTGGCACTTTATGTAGTGTTTAGTTTTACAGATAATGTAACTATGCCCTGTGGATCCGTATTATAAGGTGATATTTTTTGTAGATTTAATATAAAAAAAAATGGAAAATAGTGAAAGAAAAGTCTGGTTCAAGATCTAGTTAAAATCAAAGAATAACGAAACTCTAAAGGACTGTCCAGACCTAGCGATTGCGCCGCTCGCGAGACGCGTGCAAACTGCACGCGTGCATTTCATGTTCGTACAAAGCCCCTGCGCCGCCCGTGCAGTTCGCAAGCGGCTCGCGAACGGCGCATTCGCCAGATCTGTACACACCTTAAGTTACATTTTATTTCCTTATGAACGATATACATACGCTATTTCGCAATAATTACAAATACATAGTTGTTTCTAAGTCAAGCCAAACCATCCATAAATTACGTCACACGAATTTCTTGTTTATTTTTGTGACCTCCCTCGTTGCTGGTCACATTTGTAAAGTAATTACCTAGTGATACGTCACATATTTTGCAATTTAACATCTCTCTCATTAATGAAATGGTAACAACAGTTCCGAAATTAGTTTTAGGAGAATACCCATAGCTAAGCCCTACAGGTGGTCCCTGGGTGGTGCTAATCAGGTGACATTAACTGGTCGTAGATTTCGACCGACGGCTTTTGACCACCCATTGAGCAAAGACGTACTGCGAAGCGGCCTAGCCGCGTTCCGGTACGATGTCCAGTGCAGCCAAGTCAGAGGAGTTGGGTCGAAGTGGCGGATCCAATGCATACTGACCAGCCAGACTCGCACTGGTATTGACACATCGGGAGACCAGTCGCGGGGGGACCACGGGATCTGAGATGCAGGTAGTTCGGGGTTTAAGTAATGTGCCAGCCACACAAGAAAAGCTGCTCGAAAACTGTAAAAATCCTGCAAGGCACCATCATGCTGGTTGGCGACCAGATGAACCGAGCCGACCGTCATTTCCGAGGGATCTCGGGCGTCTTCGCAGTCTCCAGGCTAGTAACCCAATGATGCCGTCCTGCCAGCGCGTGACTGAAAGTTAGCAGCATGGGACTCAATTTCACTTCCTTCTCCTTGAAGGAAGGACCTTCACTGTCAACTTCATATTAAGATTTTTTTTAAAAAGTACCACTAGATTTAAAAGCTTGATAGACTAAGAAATATTATTTTTACAAATGTGACTTCTTGACTCCTCTCACCCCTTATTACACATTATCACACTTCGACGACTCCTCGACCCTCCCCTTAGCATTTGACGTAATGTATAGATGGCCCCTAATAATACGAATCCCTTTCCTTATACTAAACACTTTCGTATACACACACTTTCTTAAGCTTAGCAAATTAATTTCGACCGTCAATTACTTTAGATTATACATTTTTATCATTTAAATTTCGTTATTTTTATTTTAGATTTTTTTATTTATTTTAAAGGCCATTAATTAGAGGTTTTATTTATACGCCACTTTCATTATGACATGTTTTTATTCAATACTATAATAGCGCTGATATCGATATCACCCAACTTCTGATTTGAGAATTTAAATTTAAGAACTCTCAATTCTGAAACTGAGTGTTAATGTTTGTAATATATTACAATCTCTTGTAAATATTTTGTTTTCTTTCATCGTGTTTTCTATTAATACTAATATTATAATATGAAAGTAACTGTCTGTTACGTATTCACGGTTAAACTACTGAACCGATTTTGATAAAATTTGGTACGGAGCAAGCTTGAACCCCAAGGATATAGGCTACTTTTTATCTAGCTTAAAGGGTGACCAGATGGTTGCAAGCTAGCGTTCCAACCAAAGTGACCTTGGTTTATGTGTTTGGTTTGTGTTGCGGCGACATTGATTTAAATCACGCGCCAACACGTTCGGTGGTTGGGAAAACGCGCATCCAAACCAAGGGCGTTGAAGGTCATGGATTACAACTGCACACGGATTATCGGACTGCACACGGATGTATACACGGATTGAAACTACCAAGGTCACCTTGGTTGGGACGTTGGTTTGCAACCATCTGGTCACCCCTTTAGACTTCGCGTCCACTCCAACATTCACGCGAACGAAGGGCAAAAAGCTAGTATTTTTTATACACGATAATAACTTGCCAATTTCAACTCTGTAGTTTCAGATTTATGGTCGATTTTCAGTTGCTCGGGCGTTCGATCGTTCTCCTAACTCACAGAATGAAGAATTGTTGAAGAAACACTAACATCTAGTCGTAAGTTAGTAGTGTGTGCAATTTAATCTATAATTCTAACTTTAAGTATTCTTGTGTTACCTCATTTTTATGTATTAGGCTATTTTGAATGGTGTTTTGTAACTTAATCTGGGACAATAGGGAACATACATGGAATTTCGCAGTGAGATTAGACATCTAAGGCTCAATCGGGTAAGATCGGCTCGAGTCGGCCGACCTTACCTTCGAGGATCTTCGATAGCATAATCAGCTTTACAATGTTCCCACTGCTGGGACTCAGGCTTCCTCTCTAGGATAGAGAAAGAGTCGTTATCCGCCACGCGGGAGTAGTGCGGGTTAGTGGATGTCATGTATTTTTGGTTCCGAAACATGTCGGTTTCCTCACGATGTTTTCCTTCGCCGTTTTGAGAGAAGTGGTGATGAAATAAATTACACAAAGGAATGCGCCTGGCTGGGTTTGAACCCGCGACTTACAACTCGTAAGTCAGGGCTGTTTCCATTGTGCAAGAACTTCTACCCGAACGATTGCGATTTTATACTATTGACTAAAAGGTTGATTGGTTGAAAATGCATTAGTGCCGAAATTGCGTTAAGCGGCCGCCCGCGCGATCCCATGCAAAAGTGCTCCGCGCCCCACTTTTTACTACGTAATAAATATTAAGTTCTCCATCGACACGACTACATGCACACCGTGTTGAACTAGCGACACTGCGCAGGTATACGTCCGGATTCCGCTACGGTGACACAAGCACACCACACACGCGCATAGTCACGCGAGGGGTGACCAAGCGGGCGTCCGCTTGACGCAGTTTCGGCCCTCAGGGCATTAAGGCCACCTTTATACTTTTGTGTGCATAAAGAATTAAATAAATAATCTCATGTTAATGAAGTTGTGTAAAACTGTAATTATTATCTTACATAATAAAAGATAACACAGAATACCATTATAAGTCATCTCCTATATTAAAGCTATAGTATAGGAAATAGTTATTATATCACATATACACATATTCATAATCAAATATTTATTATGATATAAGGCTTATCGGAAACTGCGAAAGTAAATGAACAAAATAAAACATACATACTGAATACGATTTATAGAAAAACTAATCTTATTACTTTAAAAATAAAGTATTTTTTACTATGTTAGTTTGAATTCATACATTTCTTAATGACAACTATCGATGCATTTTTTATCCCTATGGTATTTTTTAGATAAAATGCAATATATATTTTCTAGAAGCTTATTCAAATAATTCTAGAAAACCTTGCCATTCTTAAGAAAAAATTGAAAGTAGGCTAATGAATCCTCGTTCGAATTACAATATTTCCTCCCGTTTACACATAGCATATGCGAGCGAGAGGTGAACAGTCAAACGTCAATCAACAACTAAAGAACATTAAATCGCATACCTTAATTAAAAGCCAAAACTTTTTGATTTATAGAGCACAATATTCGTTGACATATACAAGCAAAATTCGACTTTAAATACATTAACATAAGTATTACAAAATGTACAAATATAAACAGTAGCTCTGGCTAGTCAATGTTCACGACACGATGGGATAGAAAAGCATAGTTACAATCATTATAAATCGTTACTGAAGGTGTTAGAATGCGGATTTGAAAGACTAGAGTCTACATCAGTATACATCACGATTTTTGCTGCGTTCTTCCCGTCCGATTATATTTTTTTCTTTTTTAGATTAGGTGTCTTCAAAGCCAGAATGAATAGCGTCCCTTAGCCTTACAACACCGCTCAAGTCGAAAATTGGCGGTTTCACATTTGGATGCCTTTAGATGGAGCTGCTCATAGCGCGTCTAACCATTGGTCACATGATATAGATTTCAACCAATCACAAGTCATAATTCGAAAAGTAGTGATAGCGTGCAAGTCGGCTGGCCTCTCAACACCGAACAGTTGTTTTCGTTTTCTGTAAAGTTGGTAAAAATGACTGTCAAATGGGGTGAATAGAAACTCAGGGGTAAATAAAAACAAAACTTCAAAGGGTATTTTCACGACATTTGAATATTTTTTCCAGCATTTAACTATATCAATTTATTAATGAATTGTTACTCTAAAAAGTCGATGCTTTGTTAGAAGCCGATAATATGGTGACAAAATGCAAAACCAAACCAAAGTTTTGTTTCTATTCACCCTTGCTTTTCTTTTCACCCCGTTTTACGGTATGCGGTGTTGTCAGATAAGGGACGATAGGCTCTTAATAAACTAATGCCCCTCGCCATCAACGATTGCATCACTGCTTACCATCAGGTGAGATCGCAGTCAAGCCCTAATTTATATCAAATTAAAAAAAAAACTAATTTTGCCATCATAAAGTTTAAACGAAACTCAAGCGAAATTCGCAGCGAAATTACTTCGCGTCACAATTGTCGACTAGCCTATCTTGCTATTCGCGCTTGTTTAAACATTACTACCGCTTATAGTTACAAATTTTCCAGATACTTAAAACAATCGATCGCATACAACTCTATATTGTATCCCGAGCGGTGTTCGTGTGTATTTGACTAGTCCCCAGAAAATATACTGCAGTCCTTCTCTTTTCAAAATCAAACTGTCACTTCGGCACAATTCGACTGTGCCTCGTGACTCTTGAAGTTGCTAATAGGTACATAATGTACGTCACAAACAACTACACTCTTAAGTGAATTAACAAACGATTATCTGTCCGTAACATAAGCTAGTAAGTGCCAATGGCTCATTTTTTACTCAATAGCACTTCGTCATTCATTCTAACACCATCAGTACAAGTTTGCGTCTTACAGCTTTGCCGCATTGAAACGAAGCTTCCGCGTTTATGAGCTGGAAAATCATCATCTCTTGCTCTTTTTGGAGCGAGAAGGAGCGTCAGTTTTACTGGCTAAAGCCTACCTGTGTTCCTCTAGTTGCACTTTTTTTCCAGGGCCATGGTAAACCTTCCAATCATTCACATAGCCCTGACTAACAAGCTTTATACCATGAGCATGGCATATCGACGGTGAAGTGCCAATACCTTCTGTCATTTTTCAAGAAAATTACTTTTAACCGTTTATAATTTAAATGTGTGTTTCCGCATGTTTGAGTGAAGTCTCCGAAGCAGATATTTAGTTGCAACTGCATGAAATTAAATTGTGAAAATACATCTTAAATAAATCAACGCGTCAATTTATAGTATTACCTCCTAACGTTTTTGGGACAGGACATATTAGGCGGAATTCACCAATAAAACTAATCGCGTTTTAACGTTTGGCTCGTATAATCGCGTTTAGCCGCTGTCACTAGTGTCACTTGTAAAAATACAACAACAGAAAAATACAGACAAGTGACACTAGTGACAGCGGCTAAACGCGATTATACGAGCCAAACGTTAAAACGCGATTAGTTTTATTGGTGAATTCCGCCCTTAGACTTCGACAGTTAGGAGTTATTGCCACTTCGGCATCGATATGGCACTGCTGTTAAGATTCAACACACACATCAAATACGTCAATTCATGGGTCAGTCACGTCAAAAATTTAATTTCATAGAAGTCGTTTGATTCCAACCACTCATTGTTTTTTTAGATTATGATAGTTACTTCTGCGATATCATTTGTAGCTCACTTCAGAGCGGCAAAGCTACAAGACGCAATCTGTTCTATAGATACAATATTTAATAAGCGTATGTTACATTCAGAGCGGTATATATTCTCTTATTTGTTGCAGCGTTTCTTGATCTGTTGACTGTACTAGTCGCTCGAAGGTTTCTGCTCCTACCTGGTTCTTCAGGGTTTCCAGCTGAAAGTAGATTTTGTGTTTGGTTATATATTTTTTTTTTTTAGTGTATCTAGTTGGAGTCACATTTTGGTACTATTTCGTTGGGCATCGTTAGAAGTCTTGCCACGCAGACCTCAAATTAACTTTGATAAGTACAGCTGTTCAATATGATGGTACTTATAAGTCTGAACAGAGAACAGCCGCATTACAAAAATTTTTGTTCAAAAGTTCCTAAATTAATAGACAAAAAGTATTATAGAATTTTTCTTGTATCTGATAACATTGCAATTCTGTGACAAAACGGCTGTTTCGTAAGTATATTACAAGTAAGTTGATGATCGTGTGCAAAAAAATATTTATTTAGACTTAACAACCATAGTCTATTCCCGTTAAAAAAATAGTGACTCATCATTGTCACTCAGCTTAGCCACGCCCCTTTACTAATTAGATCATTGTAAAATAATAGAAAGCCGTGTTCACATTGATCAAATAAAGTAAGCCTTTCAGACAGTACGGACGTCTATTGTCAATTTAAAAAAAGCATTATGCTATTCGTAAAAATAAAACAGAAAATCCTGACGACTTTGATAAAATTTTAAAATAATTACTTAATAATTTTATTTGAAACACTGAGTGATAAAGTTTGCTTTAATTTTAATAGTTTAATTGTTACCCCAGTGTGAATACTCCTTCACTTTGCATCTGCACTGATGAGCCACTATTTTCTTAACGTTTATAGACTGTGGTAGTTAAAATGAAAGAACCTTAGCGAGTTTTATCGTTGTCTGGTTTTACAATTCATCCCGGTGCATCGCGCCGCCGCCCCCTCCAGCGGAGACGTATAGTAGCCCCTACCTGGTGATGCGTCACGGCTCTAAGGTCGATAGTATGCGCGGGGTGCGTGGCCACGAGGTTGCGGCGCCGCAGCTCATGCGGCGTGTCGCCCGCGCCGCCGCCCCCTCCAGCGGAGACGTATAGTAGCCCCTACCTGGTGATGCGTCACGGCTCTAAGGTCGATAGTATGCGCGGGGTGCGTGGCCACGAGGTTGCGGCGCCGCAGCTCATGCGGCGTGTCGCCCGCGCCGCCGCCCCCTCCAGCGGAGACGTATAGTAGCCCCTACCTGGTGATGCGTCACGGCTCTAAGGTCGATAGTATGCGCGGGGTGCGTGGCCACGAGGTTGCGGCGCCGCAGCTCATGCGGCGTGTCGCCCGCGCCGCCGCCCCCTCCAGCGGAGACGTATAGTAGCCCCTACCTGGTGATGCGTCACGGCTCTAAGGTCGATAGTATGCGCGGGGTGCGTGGCCACGAGGTTGCGGCGCCGCAGCTCATGCGGCGTGTCGCCCGCGCCGCCGCCCCCTCCAGCGGAGACGTATAGTAGCCCCTACCTGGTGATGCGTCACGGCTCTAAGGTCGATAGTATGCGCGGGGTGCGTGGCCACGAGGTTGCGGCGCCGCAGCTCATGCGGCGTGTCGCCCGCGCCGCCGCCCCCTCCAGCGGAGACGTATAGTAGCCCCTACCTGGTGATGCGTCACGGCTCTAAGGTCGATAGTATGCGCGGGGTGCGTGGCCACGAGGTTGCGGCGCCGCAGCTCATGCGGCGTGTCGCCCGCGCCGCCGCCCCCTCCAGCGGAGACGTATAGTAGCCCCTACCTGGTGATGCGTCACGGCTCTAAGGTCGATAGTATGCGCGGGGTGCGTGGCCACGAGGTTGCGGCGCCGCAGCTCATGCGGCGTGTCGCCCGCGCCGCCGCCCCCTCCAGCGGAGACGTATAGTAGCCCCTACCTGGTGATGCGTCACGGCTCTAAGGTCGATAGTATGCGCGGGGTGCGTGGCCACGAGGTTGCGGCGCCGCAGCTCATGCGGCGTGTCGCCCGCGCCGCCGCCCCCTCCAGCGGAGACGTATAGTAGCCCCTACCTGGTGATGCGTCACGGCTCTAAGGTCGATAGTATGCGCGGGGTGCGTGGCCACGAGGTTGCGGCGCCGCAGCTCATGCGGCGTGTCGCCCGCGCCGCCGCCCCCTCCAGCGGAGACGTATAGTAGCCCCTACCTGGTGATGCGTCACGGCTCTAAGGTCGATAGTATGCGCGGGGTGCGTGGCCACGAGGTTGCGGCGCCGCAGCTCATGCGGCGTGTCGCCCGCGCCGCCGCCCCCTCCAGCGGAGACGTATAGTAGCCCCTACCTGGTGATGCGTCACGGCTCTAAGGTCGATAGTATGCGCGGGGTGCGTGGCCACGAGGTTGCGGCGCCGCAGCTCATGCGGCGTGTCGCCCGCGCCGCCGCCCGCCTCCCCCCAGCGCGCCGCACCGCCACGTCCTTCCAGAGGAGACGCGGGACGAGACCCTGGCGGGGCTAGCAGACCACTGGAAGTAGACAAGAGATTAGATACAAAACTTCAGACTATTACAGTTCTCTTGAATACTTGAGACCCCACCCAGACTTAAAAAATTGTAGGTATATCGCAGGTTCCAACCCTTTCAGTCGTTACTCTATGTAATTTAGGAAACCAGTATGTCCTAGAACGAAAACTTCTAAGACGTGACATCCTACAACCCGCACCGGGGCGAAGTGATGGATAACGGTGCATTCCCTCTCCTTGAAAAAGCCTGAATCAGCAGTCCCAACAGCATGAATATCACAAGGCTGATTATGCTTTACTATATGTTAAATACCCAAGTAACAAAATTAGGTGCTACAAAAGCCTTGAGAACGATTTAGAACGTGCTAATTATTGTTCATTATTAGCAGTATAACTGTGTTATAAACGTTTTCAGAACCCTAAAAAGGCCCTAATTTTAACAATGATTTATTCTATAAATTGCATAAAGGCTCTCACGGTGATAAAACAGCTCTATAGTGAAAATGTAAGTGCCAAGAAACGCTTTTTAGTACTAAAACAGTGCTGTCTCAAACGTTGTCACAAATTTGCACTATAGAAATAACCAAAACATGTTTATATATATACATATTTTGCACCGTAAACGATCCCAGTGATCTTTTTTATCGCACTTTCGTGTTGTGATCGTGTCGTCGTGAGTGTTTCCTAAGAAAACAAAATGCTTTTTTAAATTTATCTGTACTAACTCAGTATGAGCCTTGATACCTGAAAATAAAGGAATTTTATTTATTTTGTATTTTTATTACGCTGATTTTGACAATGCGCCCTCATCATTTTCGTGCTTTTATGTCCCACTTTAGTCTCGTAGCAGTAGCACAAACTCATCTATACAGCTATTTAGAATTTAAGTTATTTAGCAACTACGCCAGGAGTCGTATTACATATGTATTACAGTGCGACTATTTAAAGATTCTATTGTTTGGTCCTGTAAGCATTTTAAGAGCTAAATTATAGAACTTTTATATTCTTTAATCTTATAGAACCTAAACGCTCTTTTAAAAACCTTTATACTACAAGCAGTCACAATGGTCACAATTAAAGGGCTACTATATCACTGTTTGGTGATAAAACGCCTTGGTTATAGAAGCTTCTGTTACTTGAGTAATGTTTAACACAATCAGATGGTTGATATTTTTATCAATATGGCTCTTAGTCTAAACCATCGTCATTGCCATGGCGGCCGTCATTCCAACCAGCCTACTTCCAAGCAGATAAACCCTATCAATACCTAGGATGTCTGTAAAAAACTTGGTGATCCAATGGTTTGTGTGCGTATTTGAGTGCCGCCTCTTCAAGGAGCCTATACAAAATGTAATTGCAAAATAGCTTTAGAAATGTGAAGTTGTTCTACTTACTCATCATTGTGAACAGTTCCTTTTACCTAGCAAAGCCAAAAGAACGGGATGTGTTTCTGGCAGTCTATGTATGTGTGTAAGTTCCACATCACGATTAAATTAAAGAACCGATTTTGGTGAATGTGGTGTCAATCGATCCACTAGTATGGTTCGGATATCATAGACAATTTTTTTTGCATTCTTTTCGAAAGGAATCAATTAAGGAGGACAAAATTATATTGTGTAACATAATAATCGGTTGATTGTGTTCACCATACGCACGCACACCATATCTCACTCATAAGCACAAAACCTTTTCGAAACCCATTCATTGTGCGTAGGTATAGCTAATAAACGGAATCCTCTGCCAGTGTATGTTTCCTGATAGCTGCAAAATCGCCTTTAAGCGGCTCCATCGTCGCCCACCATGAGGTGAAATAGTGGTCAAACGCGAGCCTGAGAATATAAAAAAAAACTTACTCAATATACGCGCCGTTGTCTTCCGCTTTCATGACGTCATTCAACACTTCTGCTAAGTTCAGAAGAATCGCAGGGAACCGCTGCAACACTGTAGCGTTCTGTGTGGTCAGCAGAGCTGCTAAACCAAGACCTGTAACCACAGATTTTAATGGTAAATATAGGGCCATCCGAACCCTTAATTATACACATTCGCCGTATAAGAAAAACAGCATTTTTCTTCAGCACACGATCTCTCTAGAAGATAGCAGACCGTGTGACGAGTTCGCTTAAGTAGTCTAGTCGAGGCAGTTTGTGACGTCAGAAAAACGTGCGAAATAAAAATGAAAGTAAATAGGCTTAAGATGACTCGAAAGTCTTCAAACGATACGGTAGCTGAATAAACGGAACTCAAAGTTAATACCGAACGAAGTTTTTAAAGGTCCGCGAGTCATACAAAATTACGGCATACCAGACAGATGCCTTTATAGGGGGCAAGCCAAGAAACCTTACACCTATATGTGCCTAATATACCGGATTAAAAAAAACCATACGTCAATCCGCCGTCACGTACCTATCGTCAGTGCAAAATTTCTTGCTGTAATGCTGATTTTTATTTGCTGCAATTACATTTGTTAAGTACACTAGTGAACGAATCAATCCATCACATAGAACAATTCCATGCGTTCCGGAAATAATTTCAAAGATAACTTTAATCACTTCCAACCAAGTAAATTACAGCAACAACTAATCGTAAAACTTTACAATGACTGAAAGCTAAAAAAAAATTACCAAAACAATTACATACAACTGTAGTAGCCGATCAATATAAAGGGTAAAGCGTTCTTGTAATTTTCGTAAACTTAGAGACATGCGAATATTTAAATTTCATTTCATTCATTCTTTTTCCATATCTGGTATAATATTAGAACAAATCCCCGAATTTCAATCCCACATTTTACTCATTCTAATAATATTTTTATAGAAAAAATAGAGATAGCAGACAAGCCAGGTACAAAAGCCAACACGTCGTTTGAGACAGCAACACACTTGTGTTCATCTCCTTTTCCGTACCCAAAGGGTAAGACTCCGCTGTCCGTCCGTCTGTCTGCCTATCAACAAATACTAAAAAACAGAATAAAATACATATTTAAGGGGACTCCCATACAAAAAACGTGTTTTTTTTTTGCCGTTTTTTGCTACGGACGTTACGGGACCCTTCGTACGCGAGTCCCGACTCACACTTGGCTGGTTTTTTTTATTGTTAAATGTTAAAACAAGATCGGAGATCGCGTTTTTTTTTTTAATGTAGAACCGTGCATAGTGGTATTAGCGTTTTGTATCTTTTGAATGAATCTTCAATTATGCCAGGCGCGCGAAGTTGAAAATTTAGAGTTTTATTTTATTAATGTCGTATGTTTTTTTTAGTAGTACAACTGTTTTATTTTATTAGTTTAACAAACTACGTATCAAACTTATTTAATATTAACTATAAATATTTTTATACTAAACCTCACTTATAAACATTTGTAATTCGTTTGTTATGTTCTATGATTTAATTTTTGTGTGAACAGTGATATGAAAGAAAAGGAAGTTAGTGATAGTATGACGGTTGACAGGATAGACTGGACGAAAAAACGTGTTGCGCCGACCCAAATAAGATGGGACAAGGGCAGGAAGATGATGATGATGTTCTATGATTTAGATGTTGGATGTCATGTATTTTCATATAAAAGCTGGGTTTATTTACTTCTATTGCTCGCACGTCCGTGAGCATAACCAGTCTGCTTTCGCTACCACTCTGGATAGCGAATACAGTGTAGGTCTAAAGATTCATTAACGCGCGTTAGTCGCATTTGTAAGTGCTATAGAAAAAATAGGAGCAGTGGTGTCCAAGTGGTAACGGCCCCGACTTACGAGTTGTAGGTCGCGGGTTCAAACCTAGCCAGGCGCATTACTTTGTGTAATTTATTTCATCACCACTGCTCTCAAAACGGTGAAGGAAAACATCGTGAGGAAACCGGCATGTCCTAGAACCAAAAATTCGAAGACATGTGACATCCACCAACCCGCACTGGGCCCGCGTAGTGGATTACGGCCCATTCCCTCTCCTAGAGTGGAGGCCTGAGTCCCAACGGTGGGAACATTATAAGGCCGACTATGCTATGCTATAGAAAAAATGCCAACGCCCTACTAACGTGCTACAGCATCGCGACTGTATCGATACGAACGCGCTATAGCATCGCTACAAAAAGTCGCCGTGGGCGAAGGCCTTAATTTGTCGAATCGCTGCGATATCGCACACCATACGCGCGTTCAGATAGTTGTCATACAATAACATCGTCACGAAACACTCGCTTTTTTTTTATTTATTTTTAATTGATATAAACCAGTGCTTGACTATGTTACTAAAAGAGTTATGAATATACATGTGGATGGGTGGAGAGGGAGAGGGAGGCCAAAGAAAAGATGGATGGATTGTGTGAACAGTGACATGAAAGAAAAGGAAGTTAGTGATAGTATGACGGTTGATAGGATAGAATGGAAGAAAAAAACGTGTTGCGCCGACCCCAAATAAGATGGGACAAGGGCAGGCAGATGATGATGATGGATAAACCAGTGCTTGACTGCGATCCCACCTGATGGTAAGCGGAGATACAATCATTGATGGTCAGGCGCACTAGTTTATTAAGAGCCTATTCACTCTAGCCTTGAAGACACCTAAATTATAGTTGGACGCTTGCGGACATAGCGAATCACATAGTTCACAATGGAAAAAAAAGAAGTACTCACCAACAACCTTCCACCTTTCAACTTGCGTCACCAGATTCATCTTCTCGGTCCAGACGTGCAGAAACCTGGTCAGTAACTTGGCAGGGTCGGAGTCGTACTCGGCTACTCCATTGGAAGCCTCCTGTATGGCCTTGTAGAAGAGGTCGGTTGAAAGCAGGATCACGCGCGACACGACGCAGAGCTGGACCGAGAGGACCATCGGGAGGTCGTCGCCTTCGAGAAGGCAGCTGTGAAAGAAATCAGAAACGTTTACTTCAAATAGACCAATTACAGGCACTTTTGAATTGTCAAAATGTCGGTTAGTAAAAAAAAAACAAGTGAAGCTAAATTGCACGTTTCAAAGCATATCTCTATGGAGAAGAACGTGCAAGAAACTCCATGGCACTCTTTAAATCATATTATGAGTTACATAAATCTTGGTTGTTATTTCTCGTCGCTTCTAATATGTGAGCACAATATAGGTAAGTAATAAAAATTAAAAACAAAAAAACCAATTAAAAAATATAAATTAAATTAAGCCAATGGCAGCTAAGAGATAACCAGTCTCAACTGATAGCACTCGTTCACGAGCATGACGCGTGCATCAGCCACACTCAGCTAAACCATTTTAGAGAAAAATTGAGTAATCTATATAATATAAAAGGGGAACCTGACTGACTGACATATCAACGCACAGCCGAAACTACTGGGACTAGGAGCGTGAAATTTTGCACAAGGTTTCCTTTTATGACGTAGGCAAGCACTAAGAGAGGGTTTTCCAAAATTCACCCCCTAAGGGGCTTCATTCCCTTAGGGGGTGAATTTTGGAAATGGAATTTTGGTTGTCCAAAGTTTGTATGGAAAAACCTACGTTTACGCGAGAGAAGCCGCGGGCAGAAGCTAGTACGTAATTAAATATTAAAGCAATTCTTTTTTTTTTTCTCTGCCTTCTATAAATTCATATATACGCATTTTAATCAGCTGAACGCATTTCTTAAAACTCAAATATATACTCACTGTATAACCCTAATAAGAATCGGCCAGATGACCTTAACCCCCAAGAACGCGTTCCTCTCAGGAAAGGTCACGCTGATGCAGATTTCTGCCATTTTCAGCACAGTGATAACTCCCTCGGTCCTCATGTCACTCAGCATATCTTCGAGGAGTGCCATGCACTTGCCACCAGGGCCTGAGAGGAACTCCTCAGGACAGAGGAGGGTGTAGGCTTGCATTATGTAGACTACTATCCGGAGGTGCTCGGAGGATTGTTCTGGAAAAGAGTTTGTAGGTTAGTTGATGACCTTGTTAAGTAACTTACATCATACCAATCGTTTTAGTACCCAAGCACTGCACTAAGGCTGCCACATCCCAGCTATATGAATATTATGCTATATGAATATTGGGATTTCCAGCAAAGGGTACACAAATATAATAGAATCACAATCGTAAAAAGGGTTATTTCATATACTTTTCCTGTTCTGTACTAAAAAAGAACTTTCCTTTTTTTTTAGGAAAAGTTCAGACGTAATTATTATCTGTCGAACTGTTAGTAACTAAAACCTTAACTTTATTACTTGTCTGTATTTTTCTTTTGTTGTATTTTTACAAGTGACACTAGTGACAGAGGCTAAACGCGATTAAGCGAGCCAAACGTTAAAACGCGATTAGTTTTATTGGTGAATTCTGCCCTTATATTTAGTTATTATTATCAATCTAACATGGTTCTTGAATTTATTTAATAATTGACAGAGTTATATGTACTAGCACTAACATGTAAATTGTGTATTGTCTTTACTAATAATAACGGAGTGTATGATTTTTAGGGCATTGAATTGGACTTAAATAAAAGGCAGTGAACTATAAAACTGACAAACTTATATCCAAAGGAATTGTACAGAAACAAATTATAAGGCGCGTGTGTTGTGGGATACACTCGCGCCATCGTGCGCGCAGTATCCCGACGAGTGACGCCGACGGCGCCCGAACAGTGATCACAAATAAATTATTATTATTACTACCGGGTCAACTACCAGCGACGTATCACAAAAAAAGAGATTTTCAATTCTAATGTGCTACTAAGAGTAGACTTGTGCGTTATTACTGCTTACCTAGTATTGGGTAGAGATTCTCTGCCAATTGCAAGGTGGCCGGGTCAGCAGCCTGCGAGGTCTCGAGCACGGCGAGCCACAGTTCTAGCGCGTCTTCTAACAGATACACGTGCGCAGGTTCTGTGAGCTTGGTAGACTCGTTGACCACGCTTAGGATCCAGGGTCGGATGTTAGGTGGACATTCGCCTAGTGCCTGGGGGCGAAAAAATCGACTAGATTTGGCAATTGTTGATTGTTATACCGTACAATACCAGCTACAGGTTATCATGAACCGCAAATAAAATGTTCGCAACAATACTGTTTATTATCGAAAAGGAGCAGTGGTGGCCAAAACGAGCAGTGGTGGCCAAATAGTAACGGCCCCGACTTACGAGTTGTAGGTTGCGGGTTCAAACCCAGTCAGGCGCATTACTATGTGTAATTTATTTCATCACCACTGCTCTCAAAACGGTGAAGGAAAAAACCGTGAGGAAACCGGCATGTCCTAGAACCAAAAACATTCGAAGACATGTGACATTCACCAACCCGCACTGGGCCCGCGTGGTGGATTGCGGCCCATTCCCTCTCCTAGAGAGGAGGCCTGAGTCCCAGCAGTGGGAACATTAAAAAGGCTGATTATGCTATCGAAAAGTAAAACGATGAATGAACAATCTCTTTTCTTGTTTCTTTAGTATCGATAACGAGAGAACCAAGTCGGTCTGTTGATGATAATATTGACCTTCAGCAGATGCACCAGCGCCGCCAAGGCCGCGGCGCGCAGCATGTTGTGCGCCGCCTGCGCCGCGTGCGCCCACAGCTGCGGCAGGTACGAGAACAGCGCGCCCGCGCCGCCGCCGCGCGCCACTCGCGCTCCGCAGCGCTCCATCACGTAGGACACTACGTGCAGCACGTGCATCTTTGTGTCGCATTCTTCGGACTCCACCTGCAAGAAAACGGTTACGTACGATTTTAAGTTCATGTTCTCCTAATTTTGCAGGGCCTAGAGCCACAGTAACACTTTCGAACATTCCTGCAGTCTATGATGAATTCCTTATGAACCAGAAAAACGTTAGATTTTTATCTTTCGCTCTTTGGTTCATGAGTCGCAAGCGGAACCAGCTGGATGTCATATAACCAGATAAGATTCGCACGCGTAGCTTCAGTCTATGACGCGTCTAGCATATTCGTCATTATACGTTTCAGTGTTGCTTGAAATGCTTTTTAGGGTTCCGTACCTCATAAGGAAAAAACGGATCACTTTGTTGTCCGTCCGTCTGTCTGTCTATCAAGACCCTTTATCTCGGGAACATGTGGAGGTATCAAGTTGAAATTAAAACCATATACTCAAATCTACGGTCCCTTGAAGCTGTGAAATAATCAGATTTCTAAGTAAAAAAAAAAAGATACAGTCATTTATGTCCCAAAAAATGTATAAGTATTTCGACAAACTCAAGGGAATCAAAATTCATATGCAAATCTAGCAAGGTAGGTAGCGGTAATCTTCGAAACTCCATTCGCTAATTAAACTATTTACATAGGTTTGTTTGTACGGAACCCTTTGTGCGCGAGTCCGACTCACACTTGTCCAGTTTCTTTTTTATTCACGATCATAATATAATTGTTCTGATTCCGGTTTTTTTTTTCAAATCTTCTTCAGTCTATTTTCTACTATTATTTTTTTATTGACTACTGCTCTCTCACCTGATGTTGCAAATTGCATTGATGGTGAGGCGCACTAGTTTATTAAGAGCCTATTCACTCTAGCCTTGAAGACACCTAAATTATGAAAAAAAAAATTGTTCCAGTATGTTGTTGTTGTGTCTATTTAATACTTTGTAATTTTTGTGATCGCTAACACCTTTTTATTTTTAACATAGTAATATTTTGATTCCACCTGCCATAATATAGGTCTTGATATAATGATAATAGCAACGAAGTAAATTCACGGTCAGAATGACGCTCCGAAGAGGCAGTGCTCGGTTCTAGCTTCTGCGTCAAACATCTTATAACCTCAGGGCCGGGGCACATGATGCGTTGCGATGGGCGCCGCACCACAAATTTTCGACAAATCAGCGGGCACACAAGCGACGCCCCACTCTTACGGTCCGCCAATTCGTCGAAATATTTGCCGCAACGCATCGCGTGCCCCGGCTCTCACACTACGAGATCCAGCGCTAACTGAGCCGTGTCTATTCAAACGCGTCGGAAGACGATCAAACGACGCGTCAAACACAACAAAAATATGTAATTTTTATCAAACAAGGTCCGGCCCCGACTGAGCGCAGTGGTGGCCCAGTGCTAACGGCCCCGACTTAGGAGTTGTAGGTTGCGGGTTCAAACCCAGCCAGGCGCATTAGTTTGTGTAATTTATTTCATCACCACTGCTTTCAAAACGGTGAAGGAAAACATCGTGAGGAAACCGGCATGTCCTAGAACCAAAAATTTGAAGACGTGACATCCACCAACCCCCGCACTAGGACCGCGTGGTGGATTACAGCCCATTCCCTCACCTAGAGAGGAGGCCTGAGTCCCAGCAGTGGGAACATTATAACGCCGACTATGCTAAGGTCCAAACTCGTTAATGTTTGACTAACTTTTCAAATTGGCTGTGTAAAGTATCAAAATGGTTTGAGTCAAACTAAAATCTATGTGTAATCAAACCGTTTGACCGTCTCAGAAGCGCTTTGGCCTCGTAAACCGGGGCCGTTATCAATAGATTAACAGTGGCAGAGTTGTCGAAATCGGCAAATTTACCATAGAGAAAAATATAATAAAACTGTATAATAAACTCTTAAAAAAAACTAAGAAACCGAAAAGTCACACACAACTACAAAATATCACATATTAACTGCTACGTACCAGGAGATCATAAAGCGCAGCAATCGCATGCGGAGCGAACGGCGCGAATTGTTCCACGTCAAAGTTGAAGTCATCAATAGTGCTCCTCAATGCTTCGGCCGCTGCTAACTTGACGGCTGCGTCTTCGTCTGCTCTACTGAGAGGTTCCAGCAATGACGCATACATTGCTGGTCGGAGGGACTGGGATGCCCGAACACCGCACCATTGACCTGCAATGGACAACGTAAATTTGAAAGTGTAAATGTGTTTCGTCAGTTGGTATAAGTAGATTTTTATATGAAGATGCTTACCGATTAGTTGACAAACTCTTCTACGAATTATTCTGTAGTTGTTATCTTTGATCTTTAATTCTTGACTCAGTACATTTGTGAACCATTCGTCGAAGTCAACCTGAGAAAAAACCAAATATGTAGTGAAATCAGAAATATGGGGGAGTAGTTGGTAAAATAGCTTTGTACAGTGGGAAAGTTGGAACACTATATTTTTATATCATTCTGAAAGTAAATCAACACGGGCTGTAGGAATGTTTGAAAGAAGCCAAACGTGGATCTAGAACGCAAAGGGTAACTGAAGGGCACAGGTGGATTTTAGTAAGTAAAAGTCATGACTTCTCCCACTTCTCCAGTCATCAAATGGGATGCCTTGCCACTTCAAAAAAAGGTAACTCAGCTCTGTAAAATACCTCATCTGTTTTGTAGTTAACATTTGCTATACGTGTCGGTGATTACGACAATTTAGCGATAATAAGACACTCAATTGATTCCTTAGTACCAGAGTGGGGTGAATAGTTGTGAAGTTGTAGCCGTGAGCGGAATCGTGTGGAGGTGAGACGTTATCAATGGCAGTAATTTTAGGCGATACTTCGAGTAATTTGAACGCTCCTAACGAGATCACTGGTTCTCTCGGATTATATGTGAAATAAAAGTGATTGTAAAGTAAATTGTTATTTGAATTCTAAGGCATAAACCCACCTACCTGAAAATCGTACCGATCACGGCTGTACCTCTAACTTATCGTTGTATCCTTCATATACATAAAATTATGACATATCCTGTGGGGAAGAATTTACGGGTACCAGTACACACCTAAATATAAGTGATACTTACATCATCATACAAATCAAAGGCAGCCAGTCCAACAGCATTATAAACAGCATCCTTCTTCAGTATACCAGGCAGGTCGTCCGGCGATATCTGTTGCGTTTGCAGGGTCGCCAGTAATCGTACCAGTTCTGGAGCTAGTACGTTCCGGAATTGGAACAGTTCCATGAATAACGCTTCTGTGCAGGGCTGCAAAAGAAAGATAACACATCTATCTATCTCAATTCAATGGTCCTAGGGTTCGCATGCGTGTGTCAGTGACAACTGTGCAGTCTAGAAACTCATGCGCAATTGTCTTTTCCCTCTCCAAGCATACTGTGCACAGGGGACTGTCTTGTGAAGGTGATTATTCAGTGTGCAGTATCTAGTGATGATTAATAGCCTCTAGGCGCAGGCTGCCTCTGTCTGTGTGGCATGGCCTCCTTGGTCTGCCTACATCCTGGTGTAGAGGACCCCGATTGCTTTGCTTGTGTGTGGGTGTGTTCGCGTAGCCAACTACGCAGCTGACCAAAGGGAATCGGCACGATGTGTTCGGGCCTAAATCACCGCACCGGATCCCCTCCTAACCAATTCATCTGCCGCGTCGTTACCCAGTGAGCCACTGGGCCCTTTAATCCACTGCATTGTCACAGTGTTGTGGTTCTGTACTGAGACTTTCTAGTGAAAAGTGGAATTCTTGTACGAGTCTCAAGGAGTTTACAAGATAACACATTTATACCGGCTATTTAAAGAGCAATAAAAAAAAAATGAAGCTTAAACTAAAATTCTAATTATAAATCTCAAAAGTTTGTATGTTTGTTAACTAATCATGCCTCAATGGCTCATCGCTTTGAATTTTATATTTTTATTTTTATACGGGTAGTATATTCCCTTAGGATAATTTGCGACGATAGTCAGGGCTAAACCCAGGCTAAATGGCTGGAAAGAGCTAGTTCAGAATAAAAAAGAGGCTTTATAAAGATAAATATGACTTTTAGCTACTTATTTTTAATAAAACCATGACAACACTCACCCTCAAGCTATACTTCCAAGATTCTCCGGCTTCATCAGTGGCAAAACTCTCCGGCTCAGCATCCCAAAGTGCCAGGTCATCAGCGCTCAGGAGGAAGTAGTGAGAAACAAGGTGTCGACACATATGGCAAAGAGTGTTCGCGTCGAGGACTTCCATCTTCACTTGGTGAGCTTGGAGAGTTACTACAAGAGATAGAAAAAGGTTGGCAGATCTGTCGGGCTCATTTCAAAAATACTAGGACACCAGCACTTAGTAAGAAGTAGTGAATAACTCATTTCATGGGGCAGAAGGTATTCACGGCGACGACATCCAACGTCGCTTGATGAGCTTGCAGAATTACTACATGAGATACCAAAAGATTAGTAAGCTCTCTAGCTCGTTCCACAGTACCAGGGTATCAGATTTGTGTAGCAGTAATATAATAATGTTCACGTCTAGCATCTCCGTCTAATATCATCGCCCAGCTCATCAAGTGAGAACTTGGAAACTTACTAAAATATATTTAAAAAAAAAAAATTTAGAAAGAATGTATGGTAACTTTCTTTTTCCTTTTGTCTCGATTCAATTCAAATTTAGTCCAACCAATATACAATATTATTTTTAGTTTATACGAAACCTGAATATAGTTTGTTCAGAATACGAGTATAACTGAATGGATTCAAATAGTTTCTACAAGGTCACAAATTGGACACCGCCGACACTAAGTTCAACACAGATCACGGCAGGTCATAGCGGGTATTAAGCGCCAGCAAACAGCTGGGTGCAAATGCAAAAGAAGCCTCAGTCGCCTGGATGGCTCGGTGACTATGTATTTTTGTTGACATAACAAGCTTATAACTTTGTAATTTTTTATGATACAGTTTTTTGTACATAGATTCTTTACATAAAAATACTAGACACGTGTTTCGGGTTTCGCATATACTAAAACTAATGTTGTATAACCACCTGGATAGCTCTGTCTGGCCTCGAAACCACGAAGAAGGTGCAGATGGTATTCCCAGTTATAGTCAATCTAGGAATGACAATACTAAGCATGCTTCCAACACAACCTGCGCTATCAACCTTGTTGACTAGGATACCGTTTCTTGTTTGTTCGTGATCCGACTTTGCTTATTTAGACCTTTCGATTTTACCTATTTTGTTTTTGACGTCAACTGGTTCGACCGTGAAAATCTGACGTATTTATGTATGTGCTATGACATGCAAGCTTGGAATTTTGACACACACTGTTTTGACACACAATTTGGACATGGACAGGTTTGGAAGCCCCCGCGTCGACACTACTTGGGTAGATAAGTACCCACAGTGTATTAGTAGAGATGTCTCACTAATTCAATTTTTTGCTAAAAGAACATTAATAATAAACCTTTATTTTAGACCACTTAGAATAATAATATAATTTAAAAAAAATATTACTAACAAAATAATATTATGAAGTAACTAGCCAAATTAAAATACTTACATACGCGGGCAAAATCGCGGGTAATAGCCAGTTATTTATAGTTATTGGTTTTAAGCCTTTAATAGTTGACTGTTGACAGTCAACACTGTACTTTATATGTGCAAGCAAGTAGACGACGAAAAAAATATGTAAAACCGGAAGGTATCAACTCGCCACTTGACGAATTATGTTACTTTTCTCACAGCCTGATCCCTTGTATAATTCTTCAGACACAAGCAAATAACAAGTTGCTAAAATGTAACTGTTATGAACAATAAATCTAACTGTAATACTTACAAGGCTCCTTCACCTGATCCATTCCCTTCGGCGGCTTATACTCCACACACTGGAGGATTCCCTTCACAATATTCAGGCATTGTATCGTGAACCTTTCATAAATCAACGCCATGCCTGGCTCAGTAAAACAGTAGTACAAAGCAAATTCCAAGGAAGGTCTGATTAGAGGTACATAGGAGAACGGCTGGGCACACAACACCCCAAGAGCCACTTTGGTCAAGTGAATTATGAATTTTTCGCAGAGCTCCAGTGGGTATATACCTCTGCCTTTTAGTAGCTTTCCTGGAAAAAAAACAAAAATTCAGTAAGATGGTTTTTATCCAAGGGTATGGCATTTACTTTGACAAAGAAAGAAAACATAAGTTTCTTCTGGCATTGAAATCTCGATACTAATTATGCTGACAAAGATTGACCCATCTAAGAAAGATCAAGCAACCAAGCAGTCCACAGGCTGTCCGAATACATTAGTACGAAACTAGATAGTGGCATGCATACCATTGGGATCTTTCTGGACCTCGCTAAAGCTTTCGACACTATTTCATGTTCTATATTACTACATAAGCTTGAAACGCTTGGGATAAGATGAGGGCAATTTCTATTATTATCCGATTATCTTAGAGACCGTCAACAATGTGTTAAAATAGGGCAGTATACAAGTTCTGATATGGAAAAAAGTTGTTTCGGAATACCACAAGGAAGTATTTTGGGCCCTACGTTATTTTTAATTTACATTAATGACCTATGTATGTTAGGTCTTCGTAATGGACTAATATTATCATATGTGGATTACACAGCTCTATTGTTTTCTGCTGAGTCTCGAGGTGAAGCATATGAACATATCCAAAACGGATTTAATGTTGTGTCTAATTGGCTACATCAAAATCTACTAACATTAAATATAGATAAAACAAAATACATTTTATTCTCAATGAGAGTCATTAATTTACCGCTTACTAGCATTTATATATTCGCACACAATTGCAAGCATGCTGACATTTCTTGTACTTGCCCTACTTTAATTAAAGCTGACCACATAAAATACCTAGGTGTTACGATTGACACAAATCTAAATTTCCGTAAACATACTGAGCTACTGTGCACAAGAGTGCGTAAATTAATATATATTTTTAAGAACTTTCGTCACATAGCCGATAAGGTTTATTTGGCTCTGTGTCAATCGGTTCTTACCTACTGTATTACTTCGTGAGGTGGAACTGTCAGGACTATCTTACTTTTTCTAGAACGTGCTCAAGAGCAGTTCTAAAGGTTGCAACCTTCCGCCCTTTTAGATTTCCTACACACCAGCTGTACACAGCATGTAAGTTACTAACAATACGCCAACTATTTATATTGCACATCGTACTTTATCAGCACTCTGAGCTTCCTTTTCACCCAGTACCGTCAACCAGGAACAGGAAAGATTTGGTTTGCACAAAACCACAGACGAGACATGCATTTGCTCATAGATTTTATGTATTTTTGGGGCCTTTTTTGTACAACAAGCTCAATAAATTATTAAATATATATAGCATAAATTATATTAAATGTAGTACATTGTTATCGAAATATCTATTGAATTTCAATTACACAGACACAGAGAAACTATTGGAAGTTTTAGTATATTTGTAAGGTTTAGTTCGTAAGTTGTTATTTCTGTGTACATGCCCTTATTCATTAGTCTTGTTAAGTGATGACCCGAAACACAGGTTTTATAAACCTAGTTCGGGCAAGTCGCTACTTATACATAATTCTAGGTTTAAAGTTAAGTTTCCTTAAGTCCTTAAAAATTGGTAATTTAGTTATACGTTGGGAATTAGTATATTTATATTTTGTTTAAGATTTACTTGTTGCTATTACAAGTAACAATATTGTATAAAAGATTAAATAAAGATTATTATTATTCCATTTATTTAATTATTTACACATATTAATTACATTTTTAAATATTTCTTAACAATAAAAAAACATTAAAAAAACATTTAAAAATATAAAAAATAGTAGCCCACCGGCATCGGGAACAGGGTCCAAGCTACCGGTGGTCAGGGCTCCTGAGAGAGGAATCTCCGAACAATACGCGCCGTGTCCAGGAGTACTGCCTTCTGAATCAAGCCCTTGATCCAACTGCCTAACGAGAGCCTCTTCAGATGTTGGTCGAGGCTCTTGGCAATTAAGCCATTGGCCGTCACGACTATCGGCACAATGATTGCTCTATCCACTTCCCACATGTCGACAACCTCGCGAGCCAAGTCAAGATACTTAGTTTGCTTATCTTTCTCAGCTTTCACGAGGTTCTCGTCATGAGGGACCGCTATATCAACAATCATTGTGCGACGCTCTAGTCGATCTACCACCACTATATCAGGTTTATTGGCAACAATAGTCCTGTCAGTGATGATAGATCGATCCCAATATAACGTGATATTGCCATTGTCGAGAACTGGGTCGGGCACATACCTGTAGTACGGTACTTCTGATTCCACAAGATTGTATTTAAGAGCAAGTTGCTGGTGGATAATCTTGGCTACGAGGTTGTGTCTATGCAAATATTCTCCGTTAGCTAAATGAGAACACCCAGAAATAATGTGTCGGATTGATTCCCCGGGTCGGTGGCATGCCCGACAGATGTCAACCGTACCGTCCTTCACAATGTATTTCCGGTAGTTGTTCGTCATCATAACTTCGTCCATAATCGCAAAGACAAAACCTTCGGTTTCCCCGAAGAGGTCACCGAAACGCAGCCAAGATACGGACGCTAACAGGTCTACATCAGGCCCATGTAAGGCCCGGTAAAAGCGTCCGTGAAGCTCCTTGCTCTGCCATACTTCTATGCGGTCATTAGTATCCAGTACTATAGGTTTGCGCCAGTTCTCGTTAGCCAAGGAGAGCGGAGTGAGGCCCTTGTCCACCACTGCCACATCTCGGTGCATACCCACGTCGGTTTTTAGGAAGTATTCCCTGAGACTGCATACCTCGCGGTTGTGCAGGGTCTTAGCATTTAAGAAGCCACGACCCCCGCACTTCCGCGGGATATACAGTCTCATCACCGATGACCGTGGGTGATGCATCCGATTTGCGGTAAGTAGTGTGCGGACCCTCCTATCCAGGGCGTCGAGTTCTGTCTGAGTCCATTTGAGTATGCCGAAAGAATACATCAATACCGGCATGACCCAACCGTTGAAAGCGCGCACCTTGTTTCCACCTGACAAAAGACTATTCAGTACTTTATTCAGGCGGCCAAAGAAGCGCTCTTTCAACGATCGTTTTACGTCATCAGTATTGATGCCTAATGCTTCCGACATACCCAAATACTTGTAAGTTTCGGTTGAGCAGAGGGATCTAAGGTGTATGGAATCCGTGAGTTGAATTCCCACGGATTCCATAATCTCACCTCTCTTTACATGTACGACTGCACATTTGTCCACACCAAATTCCATCCTGATGGCACTACTGAAGGTTTCAGTTAACTTCAGTAACTCCACCAGTTGCAAATTGTTGGGGGCAAAGAGTTTCAGATCGTCCGTGTAAAGAAGGTGAGATATGACCTGACCGCCTCTTTTCAACCGGTAACCTAATCCAGAACCCTCCAGCAGTGTGCTGAGAGGGTTCAAGGCTAGGCAAAACCACAGTGGACTCAGACTGTCACCCTGGAATATGCCACGCTCAATCCTTATCGGTTCGCTGTTCTCCTGAATCTGTCGACATCCCGGATAGTGAAGGACTGTTCTCCACTGCCCCATACATGACATCAGGAAGATGCGCAAAGTTGCATCAACTTTATACAATTCTAGCACCCTCATGAGCCATGTATGAGGAACAGAGTCATAGGCCTTCTTATAATCTATCCAACATGCCGACAGATTCTTTCGAGAACGTCGAACCTGTTGGCTAATGGCCATATCTATGAGGAGCAGCTCCTTAGTACCGCGGGACCCGTTCCTACATCCATTCTGAGAGGCAGACATGATAGAATTTGTCTCAATATGATTGTTGATTTTAGCTCTCAGAATGGATGTAAGAACTTTATAGACCGTTGGCAAACACGTGATTGGTCTATAATTTTTGGGTTCCGTAGTACTACCTGATTTATGGAGCAGGTGGGTTATTCCTGTGGTTAGAAACTGGGGTAGCGAACCAGACTCTAAGGCAGACTGAAATTGAGATGCCAAGCGAGCGTGCGACCCTTGAAACCATTTAATCCAGAAATTGTGCAGCCCGTCCGGCCCAGGAGATTTCCAATTAGGCAACGGACGGACTGCACGAGCTACATCTTGGGGGCTGATGGTTATTGCCCCCATTTCTGGTATAGGATCGCATGCGCGCTCGACCTCTCGAATCCAATCACCCTCGGTGTGACTGACAGGCGCCGACCAAATGCTGCGCCAAAATGAACACATGGCGTCATCATCTGGCAGGCGCGTATCAGTCACACCTTGGTCCGGTCGCTCCCAATCCCTGTAAACCCACCTTTCGTTGCTTTGGAACGTACGATTCTGAGTGTACCGCTCCACTCGCCGCTTGTACCGTCGAATACGGTTTGCCCATGCATAGATCTTCTGCTTCAGGAAGTCGATACGCTCTGTGACACAGGGCAGATAATCTCGAGGACTAATATCAGTCCCCGAGAATGCCCGCCTCACAAAGCGCATCACCCTAGGGCGAGTGTTGCCCTCCCTGAAGCAGATAAGCTTACCGATGAGTGCTCTAGCCTCACCGATACGGCGCTCTATCCTGCACTGCCAAGCTGGCACAGCTGGTCGTGTAGCTCTGTCACAATTAGGAAATTTAACATGAGCTACACGACATGCCGCTACAGCCGCACAGTACAAGATCGAGTGGGTATCAGTGAGGTCTTTGCTGCTATCAAAACAATTTGATAGCTGCGAATCTAGAGCACACACCAGCGCCCTATTTCTCTTGTGCATGGGCAAACGAGGTAAACGAGGTCTAAGTCCCAGCGGTGTGGAGCGGTACTCTCGAAATGCGTCCTCCAAAGCGCCCCTCAATCGTTCATTACATTGGGTACTCACAGATATAGCCGCGTCATCATCGACGTCACCAACGTGGTCGGGTCGCGATGAAGCAGTGGGTTGACGTTGCACCGTGTCCTGTGGTGTAGCAGGTGAAACACGGCTACTCTGTGATTCCAGACGCAGTCTATCAAGTACGGCGTCATCCAACATACGATTACGCTGAATGACCCGCACCTGATCCGATAGTCGTTGGGCAGAAACGTTGACAGCTGGTTATTATTATTATTATTATTATTATTTACCCAAACATAGATAATTATACATTTTCACTATTTTCATACAACCGCTCTTGAGCGATTATGACGTTATTACAAATTTTTCATTAGATATTTTTGGAAACATAGTATCTTGTGGATATTATCTATGCTTCTTATTGAAATCAATTTGTAAATTTGTGCAAAACTAATCCAGTAAAGACCTCTGAAAATCTGCTATTTTGCATGAACCCTGACACTTCATAATATATTAAATCAAACGTAAAAAAGTAAAAAAATATAACAATTGCCTTTCAAATTTAATCAAGATTCTGAATTACCACAATTTCTTTCAAAAACTTTTAAGGGTTTAAAAAAAACACGTATTTTACAAAACTGCTAACCGACTTTTCAGGCGTTATCTCTCTTTTCTTCAAACATCGCGTTGAAATGCGATAGATGAAGTAACAAGCTGTGAAACCATGGTCGATGTTGACGATAGGTGAGTGAAAAAGAAGCCTCTTAAAGTGCCTAATGTAGCGATATTACTTTATTCTTGTTAGATTTATTAATTTCATCAATTATTATCTATGTTAATTTGGTGTGTAACTACATAATCAAAATCATGTGCATAAAGTTACATATAATGTGGATTTTGGAAGATGGCTCTGAAGCATAATTTATTTAATTTGTGCATGCTTTATTTTAAACAAGTTTTGTACTTACTGCATTCCAAACTAGTCTTAGCTCTGTCAAACACGACATTTAAGAACGCCATAGCGTCCTGGCTCTCGTGTGCCTTCTTGAACCCAAAGACGGTCAGCTTCCTCAATATCCTCAGACAGAGGAGTGCCTTCTCTAGGTGTTCAGTTATCAGTTCCGTGGCAGCACCCTCTTGGATGTGACGTAGAAAAACTTCAGTGTTCTCATGCCAGAGGGTCAGGATGAAGGAGTATACTGTGTTCGTTAACTCCTGTGGATGGTAGAAAAAAATTTCAATAGCTTACATTTTATTTTTTTTGCCATAATCCTAAGCACAGTAATGTTGTTGGATTTCCAGGTGTCGCAATGTTTCTCTTTCAAACACTAGTGACATGTTAGCATAGCATAGCCTAGTCGGCCTTATAATGTTCCCATTGCTGGGATTCAGGCCTCTTCTCTAGGAGAGGTAACGGGCCGTAATTCACCACGCAGGCCCAGTGCGGGTTGGTGGATGTCACATGTCTTCGAACTTTTGGTTCTAGGACATGCCGGTTTCCTCACGATGTTTTCCTTCACCGTTTTGAGAGCAGTGGTGATGAAATAAATTGCACAAAGTAATGCGCCTGGCTGGGTTTGAACCTGTGACCTACGACTTGTAAGTCGGAGCCGTTACCACTCGGCCACCATTGCTTTTAGTGACATGTTATAATGTTACGTAAACTAATGTTTAACAAATTTTATGACAGGAAAAGTTTACAAATGGCATCAACCCTTTCTTAGTTAAAAGTGTTTTAGAGATATGCGAAATAATGTGTAAAGACCCGCAAACCTCTGTTGAAAAGGGAGGTTCTGAAGGATCTAACAGGCGTTACGTTTGGTATATAAAACTCCCCGATAGTTGATTTTGGGCTGTTGTATATGTTCTATTTAATAATAGTAATAATAAACATTTTTATTTTCAGCTATTAAGTTGCGATGACATGCCCGACAGATGTCAACCGTGCCGTCCTTCACAATAAATCTCCGGTAGTTATTCGTCATGATAACTTCTTCAATCAATTAATAAAGGAGATAATAATAAACGTTTTATTTTCAGGCAATAGAGGTCCATATAAAAAATACATAAAATAATCTTAAACAATAATTGCGTGCGCAAACGCAAACAATATTTGTTTGAGTGGAGAACGCCAATACAGGATTTTGAAATTTAGTTCCCATTTGGCGTCATAGATGTCGCCACAGAGTTATTAGCATACTGCAAAATGAATCCCAAAACTCACCTGGAATGTGCGTCGATCACCAACGAGCCTCTTGGAAGCCAATGCTTTTACAACATGATGGAAGATGAGGAGAGACCGGTGCTGGACTAGAGGCTGAGGTGCTTTTAGTGCACCCATCAACTCTGGCACTAGGTCTGGCCAGCTTGTGGGGCAATCTAACCTGGAAGCCAGAAAATAAAAAGTTGTTTTGGTTAAAAGCAATTGGGTACTTGGCTAAATTTTTCTCTCAAATTCGCCAAAAGAACTTTTCAAATCCATTTAAAATTAAATAAGTTGGAACCCTTTCAAAACTGATGAAAGGGGAAACTTTCAAGTAACAGAAAATGGATGCATAGACTACAATTTGACGTCATCGCCATTAGGCGTCCATTACGGTCATGCAAGTGTCAATCAAAACCATCAATCATCAATGATGTTTGAATGACGGAATGTTATCGCCACTATGTTTTCGTCATGCAAACGTCAGTCATCGCATTAGGCAGTAGGTTTTTGGGGCTTAGTAGTCGGCCACGTTTATAGGTGCGTCAGTGGCGATTTTAAGGTCATCCAAAGGGCAGACGTAAAAGAGAAAGTATATAAAGAGCAGAATGCTATGCAGAGCTAAAAACTCACCTAGCAATCTTGGAAATCAAAACAGCAAGCTGCGTAGCTATCTGAGCGACAGGCTCACTCAAGATACTAGTGGTTAGGAGTCCCTGCCTCAGCTTAATCTTCTCTTCTTCAGTGATGGCGTTGGGAGCGTTCTTCCTCCAGTAGCGATCCACACCGTTCTTAAAGCACATCACCGCCAACCATCGGACATTGCCGTCTATCGAATGGTTTGATAGAACATTCTGTGAAAAATAGTTACAATTATAAAGCTTTGTAGTTTAATTTTTATTTTTTTCACCCTGAATAAGGGGATGGGCGAAAGGTTTCACAGAACTGGTCCCAATTAGATATCAGACATGATTGCGGCAGACCGAAGGGTATATAGCGCAACGAGCTCGACTCATAATCAGAACTGTTTATTTCAAATAGACCAATTACAGGCACTTGTGAATTGTCAAAATTTCGGTCAGTCAAACAAAAAAAGTGAAGCTAAATTGCACTCCCTCTGAAAGGGCTGAAGTTGGGAGTTGAAGTGACCATACTGCAATGAGCGGCGTCGTGATGGCCTAGTGGTTAAGGCACCCGCTTCACATGCACGAGGTGGAGCATTCGAAACCAGGCATGTACCAATGTGAATTTTTTAATTCATATGAACTTTCATAAGATTATCTAGGATATTACTGACACCCACGCCTCGGAAATCACGTAAAGCCGTTAGTCCCGGTTTTCATTCGTAGATCTTTGACAGTCGTTACAGGTAGTCAGGCACAAGGAAGTCGGACCATCAGTCTATACAAGGTGTTGGTGTGTTGCCCAGTACCTGGGTTGTAGAGGTCTGATACGCAGTCGCTCCATGTAAAACACGGGCATTCAGCCGCATCTGGTTAAACTGGAAACTGATCCCAAACTAGTTGGAAAAGGCGATGAGAAGGTTTTGCATCAAATAAATACAACTTCAGCAAATTATGTGCCCATACCAATTTCTAGACAGATAACCAATGTTTCCTTAGGCTTGGTTCACAAATACATTTGCACTGGTGGTCAGTTCTATTAAAGATTTACCTTCTGGATTACACAGCGAACACAGTTATGTTACCTAGAACTTACCAAGAGAACAGAATAAAAGCCAGGTTCCACCTCCCATTCTTGCAGTTTCTTTTCAGCCGGCTTCAACACCTCCGTGTCCTGGCTTGTGGCACGGTTCAAGGTGTCCAGGACCAGAGCATAAATGTTCGGGTCCATGGCTGTGGTGATTACCTTAAAGAGAAAGATTAATATTTTAAAGGTTTTTTTTTCGGGTGGGAAAATCATCTAATGACATGCCCCGCTCTTGGGAGGAGCGAGAAATAGTTTCAGACTTTTACTGACTAAAAACCCACTCCTGTTCCTTCTTTGCCATTGTTCCAGGGCGCCGGGGTTCTCTTACGCATCACAACACTACGCGCCGTCGACGACTTCGGTTCGGTCCGGACTATTACCGGACGATGGGACTGCGAGCTACCCATTGCGCGCCGTCCGCCGCCCGCGCCTATGGTGGCCGAAAATCGGGATCGGAATCCTGACTGGGGCGTGAGGGCCATTGCCCCTCGCGCGTGCACGTACGGCCTCCTCCTTTGCTAGCATTACTGCTTCGCAGAACGAGGCGACCGTCTGTCACTCCCCCTCGCTCCGGACCATGGCCTGTACCAAGGCCGGGCGCGAGAGATCGCTGCCACTGATCGCCCCCACAAGGACATGGCGGTGAATATTTTAGAGATAAAATCCCGCGAACCTCAGTTAAAAGGGGAGAATCTTCTGACTAAATAGGTATTGGGTTTGGCCTGGACAATAGCCCAATAGTTGATTTCAGACTGTTATACATGTTCTAACAGCACAGAGAAGTCTGATAGCATGATGCAGCATTTTATAATTTGGTTCCTATGCAACAACACAGGTGTCACTACAATGTAAAAATTATTTTCACACAAAAACATGGTGATAATTATTTACAGATACGGGCATGGATGAAGTCCACGCTCAAGACTTCCACTTAAAGTAAAATATCAGGTCTCTTGAGAGGTATGAAGTGAGGCATGGGAATGCAATCCTTCTACAATGATTGGCTCGCCGACGTGTACGATGCGCAAAGCGATCCCCACTCTTTCGCCGAACGCTCAAGATTCGTTCCGGTATCTGTACTTGTCATATTCCTCCCTTTATCCACTGTGACTTAGAGTCAGCACAACATAGTTTTTCTTCTCCAGGTGTCAACAATAGGCATGATAGCAGTATAGATACACTGCACAAGATGCAGCATAATGATAAATGTTTGCATGTGGTATATACTGTGTATATATACAGTATTTGCATGTGATATTTGTAGTTCAACATTTCTGAAGAAATGCCCAAGGTAGGGAATTTCTTAAGAAATGTTTGCAACTTCCCAACAATTCTCAAAGTAAAACATAATAAGTTTGAGTCTCAGAATTAAATAGATTTTTTTAATATTCATATTAGTAAAATGTTTGAAAATAGAACTATTTGTTTATTTAACCACTTTTAACTATTATATATTGTAACGATTGTTAAAGAAAATTGTAAGTCCTCTTCATCCTTTCTATTGTCTTTGCTGTGGCCTACAGAGACCACAATCATTCCTAAGAATTTTTTTACCTACCACCTATGAATGTACATTGTGGAATCCAATAAATAATTGAGTATTGAGTATTATTTCTGAATGCACAGACAGAGAGCAACAAAATATCTACAGAAATACTATTATTATTTAATTCTATTGTATTGTAGCAGAAGATGCATCAATGATTGATTAAGCAGCTTGTAGGAGGCCTTCCTTCCTATGACCTGGTGAGGACTGCAGGAATCCAATAGATGGGAAATGCATTGTACCAATCATTGTGGTAATATTTGGGGGAGGCCTATGTCCAACAGTTGACGTCTTCTAGCTAAAGTAATGATGATGATAATTGTGGTTTCTCTTGTTAAAACCACACCAGCATTGTAACCATAGAATAACTGATTTTAATAATAAATATTGTATAGTTTGTATACCAAGCTAGTATCTGTAACTCCACAACCAAGTGTATATTTGGCATAAACAATATAGATCCTAGTTCAAGCATACATTATGTTTTACAAGTCTATTTAGTTGTTCTAAGCATGTAGAGCTAATAAATGTTAATTGTTTGCTTGACATCTCAATTTATCAATATATACAATACAATTGATCTACAAGTGAACAATTGTCTTTGAGTAAACTGAAAGACCAGTAAAACAATTTCATATAATCCAGATGTAGTAGGTTAAAGAAAAGCCCAAATAAATCACACAGAATTAAATGTAATATCTGCAAAATATGTTTTATTTATAATGAGGCAATTTTCCCTTCTGCCTAGTCATTGCAATTTAAAGATAAGTACTATAGACTAATAGTGTAAATGACAATAATTAATTATAGTAGGCAAGTATACCCATATAAAAATGAAATGAAATTGTAAAAAAAAGTTTAAACTTATATTCATTGTGAAGTCATACTGAAGCTCTTGACAACAGTATAGGCAGTTACAATCATATAACATGAAATTTGTTAGATGAAGCAGTAGTCACTGATTGCAGCAATCTTTTATCTGCAACCAAGAAATTCTATACTATTCCTAATCATAGTACAAACAAGTTGGATAAAAAGGCTGATTTTCAAGTTTTACAGAATGTCAGCTGCATGTGCGATAATATTCGAACATACCTATCACTTGAACTTATATGTTTTGTCGGTAATGAGGTCAACACTCGCGACTTTGCAGAAAAACCGAAACATGATTCGTGTAATCGTATTGTTTGCAAAGACAGTCATGAAAATGTCTTGCTACTAAGACTTTTTGTGCTGCTAAGACGCTGCATATTGCGTAATACCACAAGTCGTAAAAGACATAAATATACAGAGAATCATCAGAGATATAACGAAATAAATCAAACAAACTCACTTTTCACCCTGGGCAAAAGGTAAAGGGCATAACATAACCTCTTACAATTTACTTAATACGCATAAAACGAACAAACTAATGAAAAACGCACTTATCCGTAATATTTGTTTACGAAAATATGCAATGCACAACTAAACAAAACGATCGAACAGTTATTATGCGAATCATGCCGAAGAACCGATCGGAAAAATCACCACGAACGAAATTCCGATTTTCATTATTGCAATATGTCATTTGACTGTCAGTCACCACTGTGGCTGTCACTGTCATTTAATGGATTTCGTTCGGGAATGTCTATTTTCAACAGAATTTTTTAAATTCGATTTTTATATTATTAAATTAACATTATTTAAAATCAAAATTGGATCTAAAATGTAAAAGTGTACACATAGAAATCGATTGGCAATCCGTATGTTTTTTGTTTAACCCATTTTATCGAACTGTCTTTGTCCCGATTTTTTGTAATTGGGTTAGGAGCAAAACGTAGTTAGTATTTTTCCACCAATCTTCCATAACATTTTTTACCTCCATTCTGTGAAAATAATATATGAGAGAAGCTACTACATAATGAGATTATCATTTTTGAAGTCTATGCATTGTTAACAGATAACAGACAATAAGTAACTTATCATCACATACTAGACTAGAATGATTAGAAAAATCATTTCAAATAAAATAGCTTTTATTTCCAACACGCGTGCAAGGATGCTGCTTAATAAACACTACACACCCAATCAACCCCAATTCAAAGTATATTCAAAGTATATATGACTACTTTCCTCTTACCTCAACATTAATCAATTTTTGCGGCTACTTAATCTTCGCCGATTCGGGAGTCATTATCTTCTGTCATCATTGTTATCATATCGGGGTTATCAAGTTGCCGATAGTAATAATTATGTTATGTAGAAGGCCGAGTAAATTATTTTGTTGTTATAGTGAACGTAAAACATATTAAATAATAATATTATTATTATTGAGTAATATTTGGATTTGCTATGGCATGCACGATTAACTTTAATAGTGATTCCACTGGAAGTTTTTATGCAGGTGATATTGTGACTGGGACTGTGATATTGGAACTAAAGAATGACCAGAAATTCCAAAGTAATTATTTTATTGTGTATTGTAGCATTAAGTTTAAAATACTTGTAAGTTAACGGTTAATAATTGGAGTGTTTATATTTTGATTTAGTTCAGCATTGCTTTATTTTTGTATGTTTTAGGAATTGATCTAAAAGTTACTGGGACTTGCAAGGCTTCGTGGACCCGGTCCATGGCTACGATGCCGTACATAAAAATCTATTCTGAGAAGAAGAAAGTTCTTAGCTTGTTAATGACCGACATATTCAGAGATTATTGTAATGGTAAGTTAAAGAAGAGCAAAAATTGAATAACGTACTTTCTTTTAAAAATTGTGCAAGTGCGAGTCGGAACCGCGCCCTGAGCGTTCCGTTTAAACTTACCTATGTAAACAGTTCAATTTCTGGATTGAGTCTAATTTTTTTTTGTTGTTGTGACGTCACAACAAATTTATAGTTTTCAGATTTATTTCTATACCTGTGCTATAAGAACTTGCTTTATGCAAAATTTCAGGATTCTGGGTCAACAGGAATTTTGATTTTCTCGAGAGTATCGAAATATACTTTCTTTTTTAAATTAAACGGCCGTATCTTTTTATTTTGTTAACTTAAAAAAAAACATTTTTTCACAGCTATAAGTAACCGCAAATTTAAGTATATGGTTTTAATTTCAACATGATACCTCCACGCGTTCCCGATATAAAGGATCTTGACAGACAGACAGACGGACGGAGAACAAAGTGATCCTATAAGGGATCCGTTTTCTCCTTTTGAAGAACGGAACCCTAAAAATTATAATATTTTAGCATCACGGAATTTCCCATGCCTTAGTTTTCGCCCGACCTTACTATCAACATATGATTTACAATTTATTTAATTAGATATCTACTTTTAAATCCCAAAAATGTCTTTTGAATTTATCACTTGATTATAGATGACCTCAATATTTTTAAGCTATTCTTAGAGAAGAAAAGTTGTCTCTTATTTAATTAAGTATTTTTCTTCACTCGTTATATTTTTTACAGGTAGCACCTTACCGGCCGGTATCCACCAATACCCGTTCCATTTCGCTTTGCCGGCAGATATACCTTCGTCCTTTGAAAGTTCTATTGCCAAAATTATTTATACTGTGAAAATAAAAAGCAAACCCGCATATAAACTCAGGAAAATGGCATCATTCAATGTCTTAGGAAACATCAATTTAAATCACATTGAAGAATTATTGGTGGGTATTGAGAAATAATAGTGTTATCTTCAGTTCATTCATAATTAATTGCAGTTTAGAGAAAAAATTATTACAAAAACAAAATTAAATAAAAACAATTTTTTTCAGATGCCTTCGTTCAACGAATTTAGGAAAACATTTCGTAATTCGGGAAAATTCACAATTTGTATTAAAACTTACAAAGCGTTCGCGCCTAAACAGACCATTCCCTTCGAAATAACAATTATTAACGAGAAGAAAGTAAAAATACGAAAAATCAACGTTATATTATTACAGGTAGAAATTCACAAAAATTTGATTAATTTAAAAATGTTTCATTAAGGTGATATTCTACTGACCTGTTGCTTTTCTTTTAGAAAATACGTTATAATGTACAGTCAGGATGGGCAGATGAGGAAAAAAAAATCTGCAAAACAGAATACAAGAAATTTTCTCAGAACATAGCTGAGATTTGTTTTTTTAACATGGACATTCCTCATTTAATACCTTCTAGCTTAAATCTAATAGACCCTATGGTGGACATTTCATATATTTTTAGGGTAAGTATGACGAATAAAACCATTAACAGATACTTTTCCTACAATCTCCCATAAACGGGGTTTAAGAATTAAAAAATAGATGTAGGTCTTTAAATATTGATTATTATAATCAATATTTAAAGAAAATTATTATTTGATTTTAATTATTTTATTTGTATATATAATGTTTATGTATAGTGTGCTGTATACATATCTGATTAGTATATTTTTAATTTTAAGTTAGATTTAATTTATGTTTAATATTTTGTTTTTTTTGTTGTACATTTAAAGTTCCTCAAAATTTGTAAATTTTCTTTCTAAATCGTATGGTTTGCTGTAAGAAAACCCAGTTGTGGGTTAAGCTCGCCTATGTACATCAACTGTCCTATTTTTATTGATCATATAAAATTGTGTGTACAATAAAGAATAAGAATAAAATTCAAACTGCTAATAGGAAAAACTTGCTATTGGTGAAAAATACTAAAATTTCAAACTACCCCACCAGGCAATTAATTTTAATTATTTTCTTAACTATGTTGGGCTTTACTTCCAGTCCAATCCAGTCTTGGCAATGAGCAAGCAGCCCACCAGGCACCAACCATTAATAATTGATCTCCATAAAGCTGAAATACTGTTGCGCCTTATCAGGGTTGTAACTTCCTCCTACATTGCGTGCAATAAACAAACAAATACCGAATTTTAATTAAAGTTTTTTTTTCACAGCTTCAAGTGATTTTTCCTTTCCATTTTACTTTACAAGAAGAAATCCCTGTCACTGTGGCCACGGCACCGGTTATTCATTGTGAATTTTAAAACTGTACATAAATAAATAAGCATTTTTCACTTTTGTTTTCCTTATACAAACTACCTGGTATGCTTAAGCACAATGTTGAGAACTAAATCATAGTTCATCCTATCCAATTCAAGAAATTTAAAAAAAAAGTCTTATTTTTTGCAAAACTATCGAGGTCGAATATGGAACTCTAAGTAAGTTTACCTAAAACATACTAAAGTATGCTTTCAATCTAGACTGTTGTTAAAGTTTTGTCTCTCAGAAGGTAAAACAACAATATTATTTTCACCAGATTTGAGAACGTTGAATATTGTGGAAGAGCACGAGTATTGCTTTCACTCGACCTCGCTAAATTGTGACAATGTGAAACCCAGATGGCGTTACTGTTGCTAGCAAGAACTCTTATTCAAGTTTTTGATGTTGACAATAGTTTTCAACAATTAAATAAATTATTAATTTAGTGTAATACTATTTTCAAAGTAATGTTTTTAATAACTTTATTTCAAAATATTTCTGGCTAAATCCCAAAATGTCACAAAGTAACAGGTATTTATTTTATATGGCAATAATTTTCGCTGTGCTGCCACCTGGCGGCGTGCATATGCTTCACTGAAATACTACCTGTTTACTTACTTTTAAATAAAATATCATATTTTTATGAACATTATGTTATTATTTTAAATAATCAAAATATTTTCTATTTTAATTAATATACTCCAAAAATAAACAACTCAAAATAAGCACCATTTTTATAATATTTTTAATAATTAAGATTTGTATTGACAACTTCCCCTTTCCATGACTTTTTTTGAGAAAGCGGAAATGGTTGGTCCGCCATAATCATTCGTGTGGGTCTGTGCTTGTGTGGTTTGGTTGTCTTTACCGGTGCCAACCATTATTTTTAATTAGTAGTAAGTTATGCGTATGAATCCTGACATGGACGATGACGAGAAGGGGTGAGTTTGTTTTCACATATTTTTGGTGTGGTTTAAGGCTGTCCACGACGTGCCAACTATAATAGGTCAAACTGGCATGTTCGCTTGGTGTGTCGCATTTCACGGATAGCCAGCAAGGCTTGTGAGGTAGCGTTACGTACTCAACTTTGTTCTCTGAAAGTATGCATTTTGTAAAGATAACGTTATTTTATGATAATAAACGTAAAATGACATAGATGCGAGCTGCAAAATTTCAATTAGCCCTGTACTTTATGCCGGCTAGCGGGCACCGACCCCAAGCCTCGCCGTGCGACTTGCGTGGTTCGATCATGGCAGCTATTACTTTCCCATACTATATTTTCTCTGGTTGTTGTTGCATTTCATTGCCAAAATTTACGTGGAATCGGTTTATATAACTGTACTTCAACATCAAAAGCTGTTGATGTGGAAACGTCGCAATATGTAAAATTAACCTTTCTGTGACTAATCGTTGCTTTCTCTTATCGGTGATTTTGCGCTAGGGTTTTGCTGGCGTCACGTTTTATGGAAAATATGGAGATTTTTGAGCAGTGAGTTGTTAATGAGGTTATTAGATCAATGTTCGAAGTGCCGCGTAGCGCGATCTCATTTACCTACAAGACGCGAAACGTGCTGATTCATTTGCATATGGTTACTTGCGTCGTCAAATTATGTTCATAAACAGTTTTCCTCAATGCTGGCTCGGATGCATGTTATTTTTCGCGTAAACACGCTTTGGGCGGTCGCCGTGGACGCTCAAATAGTAAAACAATACTGTGAACACACAACATGGTGATTAATTAACCAAAGATACTTGTTGGTAAAGCATCACTCCATTCACAGTTAAAGGAAAAAGTTTATTAAAATAGGCACATCATTTTAGTTACAAAGTTGTAAGTAAAAATTAAAAAAATGCTAATTATTAACTTTCAACTAATTATTTCCTAGTTCACTTCACTGCTTATTTCACTTGCATTTTTACAAGTAATCTAAAATGCAAATTAAATAGCATAAAGTTGTAAATGGTGTTATTAAAAATAAACTAAGCAGAGATACACAGAAACCATTCCTAGTAAAATTATGAGGCAGAAGTGAATGGGTACTTTCACCAATCTTGGTAAATGTGCTTAGTAAGCACTAAATTATTAATCTATGAATGTTTAGAGAATGGTCCAAGTAATACTTTCAATATTTCTCCTGTCTGACAATGTACAATGGCATTGATTAGATAAAACTACTGATTGTGACTTCTATGTATATTTTAACTGTTCAATTTCTGTGGTCTATGACTCATTTTTTTTGCAAGTTATCTGTAACAAAGGTCACATATTGTAGCACTTGAATTGATCAAAATTTTATAACTGTGACTATTATAGGTCAGACACATGCTTCCTATAGCTTGATTTGACTATTAATGACTACCTATTATGATAAAAAAATCATCATCATCATCATCATCTTCCTGCCCTTGTCCCGTGTTATTTGGGGTCGGCGCAACACATTTTGTTCTTCCACTCTGCCCTGCCTTATAATAAAAAAATGATGGACCAATTTTGGTTGCATTAATCAAATAAGCCTCATTTACAAGCAAATTATGCTGTCATGATACAACTCAAACCTAAATTAGAAGTTATTATAATCTATTATTAGTTTTTAAATGCACATTAATTGAAACAATGATCACTTCAGTGCGATACTTGAATAGCACACTTGTATTTTCCAAAGATCCTTGAAAACAGTTTAATCTAAATACTTTACCCTAGTGAACTTTAGAAACAGTGTCTGTCTCACATAAATATATATTCATAATGAATAGTTTACCATTCAAATCATTAAAACCAACGATTGTGTACTTGGAGTACTAAAGCAGCCGTTATCACAAACAAAATGACTATTAGAATGAATTTAATGTAGATAGCAACTACCAAGTAGGTTTTTAGGTCATTTACTCTAGGTTTATATCTTCAATATTTAATAGTGAAAACACATAGAAGCATATTTTAATATATGTAGAAAGGTCAACAAATCCAGCATTAGTAAATTGTTCAAGGATGGAAGCAAAGTAAGTTCTATTCCACAGATTAAAGTCTCAATATTGATCTTGTCACAAATTCACTTATTATGCTGCCCCTGATATAGTCTTGTAATTCAGTATAAACTAACTTCTACCAGCGGCTTTGCCTGTGTGAAAGTTAAAAAATATTCCACCACCACTCCACACATTACCGCTTATTTAATGTGTTATTTATAAGCATGAATTTTTATGTTATAGCTGTTTGTTATCCCACAATAAATAAAAAACTTTTTACAAAAAAGAAAAATACAACCTACTTCTATGTAAAAAAAAAATCACTAAAAAGTGCAAAATAACTTTAATTTCGGAAGTCTGTGTTTCTATAATATTCTCTTCGTATTTTAACACTTTTTTGACTTTTCAATCAAAAAAATAATTTTCAAAATCGGTCCACAATTGACCGAATATATCGGTTAACATACACTAAAAATATCATTTCACCGAACATAGAACCTCCTTCTTGAAGTCTGTTAGTAAAATAAAACAAACTCTTGGGATAAGAAAGGTTTCCGTACTCATAGTGTAAAAGTGAAACCCGATGTCCTTGGACGAAGGCAAAGAAGGAACAGGAGTGGGTTTTTAGTCATTAAAAGTCTGACACTATCTTGCCCTCCACCCAAGAGCGGGATTTGTCATTAAAAGTTTTTTCCTACCTAAAAAAAGGGTAAAAACGGGACCTTTTGCTATCATTCCTCTGTCTGTCTGTCACCAGGCTGTACCTCATGAACCGAGATAGCTAGACAGTTGAAATTTTTACAGATAATGTATTTCTGTTGTTGCTATAACAATAAATAAATTTTTAAGTGCTCCATACAACAAGCATGCTTTTTTTTTTGCCGTTTTTTGCTAGATATTAATAATAGGTATGATAATAGTGTCTAAGTTTGTACCGATAATGGTACGGAACCTTTCGTGCGCGAGTCCGACTTGCACTTGGCCGGTTTATTAACTGATTTTCAGTTGTACATAATATCTCAACCCTTTTAAATATAAATGCCTCAACAAGTGGAACACAAATCCCTCTCTCCTTGAAATAACAGTTTCATTACCCAACTTTTAAAAGTTAGGACTTAAATAATATTAAATATTCAAAAGTAAACAAACAAAGGGACATTTTAATAAGCGTTATTCATAATTCTAAATGCCTTAACAACCAGAACCCTAATGTGTCGGTAACAGTTTCGCAGACGGTCCGAACGCTGGTTGTCAAGAACTTGAGCGTCATTAAAATTCATTATTAAAGTCGCTCTCACTAAGCTTTTATATTAATATTTAAGAAGCCCAGCAGGGTCGAAGCCTACTAGGGCCAGGGGTTGTACGAAAGAAAACCCCGGTGTCCTGGAACGAAGGCAAAGAACGAACATAGGAGTGGGTTTTAGTCAGTGAAAGCCTGACACGCCCTCCCGCCTCGCCCTAGACTCCTGCTCCGGCCTAGAGCGGATTGACGCTCTGAAAAGCAGAGTTGTAGAATATGCCATGACCTATCAAAACTACCTTAGACTTAGTGGCTCTCAACGATCGTTAACTTCGAGGCAGAAAAGTTTCGAGACAAAATCATGTGATCCATAAATCCCACATGTTACACGTTATTGGTTGATTTCAATGAACTTGACATAGAATTTTATGCGTTTAAGATCGTAAAGTCATTAATATCTAGGGTGGTAGGCGGTGGTGGACAAGCCAACCTAGATTAAATCCGCATAAGTATTTCCTAAGTGCTATAAAATATCTGTATTTAAATCCTTTTGACCCAGAAAACTGTTCGTCGGTGGTCTGTCATGGGAGACGTCTCAAGAGAATTTGCAGCGTTACTTTTCGCGTTACGGCGATGTTATCGACTGCGTGGTGATGAAGAACAGCGAGTCGGGCCGCTCCAGGGGCTTCGGCTTCGTCACCTTCGCCGAGCCGGCCCTCGTCAACGTGGTGCTGCAGAATGGGCCCCATCAACTTGATGGCAGGTACGAAGACACTAAACAAACATGTATTTTACAGGAAAAAAAAATGACGTCGGGACCCTCCCCATTCATCTGTTGTCAACGTAAACATGGTTTAAAAGCTTGTTGCTTCATCCAACAAACTGCGTTGATGAAGAGGCAATGCGAAAACAGAGAGATAACGCCTGAAAACTGTTGGAATTCGGTAATTCCATCATTTACTCGAATATTTCACAAAATTTGTTCCAGGAAATAAATGTTTTATTTTTTTTAAACCTTAAAAGTTTTGGATAAAAATTTTTCATCCAGAATGTTGATTAAATTTGCAAGGTTTCAAAGTTATTTTATTTTTGTGTACATTACGAAGGGTCAAAGTTCACGCAAAATAGCAGATTTTCAGTGGTCTTTACTGTATTAGTCTTAAAGAAATTTATGATTTAATTTCAATAGAAACCTATAGAATATCCACAAGACATCTGTGTTTTTAAAATATCTAGAGAAAGATGTGTAATAACGACATACTCACGTAAGAGCGGTTGTACCTCGGGAAGGACGTTCTTAAACTTGGGAGCTCCTAGTTTAAATGTCATGAATTCATAAGCAAAATAGGATGGATCCACAACCAGTACAAGGCAGAGATATTTGGAACAAGTGAAAGGTACTTAGCGGTCCGTAATTTAAGCGGTGAATGGCGGTGATGTCATTACTAGGAATTTCTTTGTAAATCTTCCCTACATTCACTCGTCAAAAGTCAATGTTACAATCATTTGCCAATAAAATTGGGTTGAAAATGTCGAGCTTCAATGGTCTTGTTAAGAGATTAGGTTAAACCTATTAGTACTATATACAAAAAAAAAACACCGTTTTGTGAATAGCCTCAATTTTCTACAGTATTTGATACATTGTTGTCTTCTCCATACAATTTTATTTGTGTAAGTTACCACGGCATAAATTCTCAAGTTTCACAATTAAGTTTTCTCAAAAATATTTTCAGATTTGAATACTACCATTCATTCACAAACTTGTATTGACCCGGAGATCGTGTACCATAATAAATCATGCCATGAACTGACAGATTGTTATGATAAAAACATCTATCACCGAAGTATACACGAGAAATCTTTCTAAAAAGACACAATGTTGCATCCACGAATAATTGTGACCCAATTCTTGGAACAGAAATAAACTGTATGTATGGCCTTACTCAAACAGACGTTGGTTCGTCTGTCAACCTATACATATTTAATTTTTATTTCGGCTCTGATTAGGCTATGGTTGAAAGGTTAGAGATCAATGTAACCCAAAAATAGATCCCTCCTACGGAATACTGCAACTTTTTTCGTTGTACACGAAAACGTAAAAGATAAAAATGTGAGTTTCGGGAAATTTTGGCGGTCAAAGTTAATTGACATGGCTTTATGAGGTCGTTTCGCCTCATGTATAACCGCCATTAGGGAAATTATTTAGAAAATATCACTATTTTTTGTAAGGCCTCGTTGATTTAATGGATCTTCAAGTATCCAACTATGGATTTTAGCTAGATAATGGCTTTCTACAGTTATTAGTAGATATATACAAAAATATGTGTATAACCGATCATTTCAATATCTAATTTTATGATCAAAGCATACATCTTCATCGTTTCTTTGAAATCAAAATCCTGTCGACTAAAGTAATTTCTTATGGCATGACGTTGGCATTACGTGCCGTCGCAGTAATTAAAATTGTTTAAGAGGTTCGTTTCCTCATATAGTCATTTTGCTACACACTCTAGAAATAAATAGCCCACTAATAATAATGTCACATGACTACTGTACTATTGTCATATATAATTAATTGAAGTTCGTTGATGTAAGTCGTTTCTGCACGTAATGGCGTGTTATGGTTCTTTATTGTATTTTTTCTATTTTTAGACCTTCAACATCCAATGTTTTAGTAACCCTTTTACAGCTTGCGTCGCATTGGACCGACGAGTTGTATTCGTGTCCTATTCGCCAGGGTCGTCTGCTTGAAACTGGGTACTCCATCTCGTTTAGCTCTTCAATCCCCATAGATGACAGAAGAGCTGACGAGATGGAGTATTTGGTCGTGGATGTGTGACCCTGGCGAAATAAATGCGAAAGTGTTTGTCGGTTATATCCGACGTAGGCGGTTAAGAAATGTGGACGAAAATGCAATATTATATTCAGATACCGAAATAAGTCGTAAAATGTTTTCTCATATTTACTTACGGCGAGTGATAGACTTCAGTAAAAATATGGAAAAAACAAAATGAAAAATTGGAAATTTGAATGGCAAAAAATTTATGTATTATTCATGACCTCTTACGAAAAATGTTACATGTATAATTTTAATGTTACGCTTCTCCAACAAAATGTATTCTGCTGAAACTATTTTAATAGTTTAACGAATTCCTTTGCGAATCCTTACCGAACACGCTATTCTATATTATGAAATATTTTTCAACAACTAAGGTAAAATATTTCGAAATGCGAAAACTGAAACCCGCGAAACGGCTGAGGGTGGGTGAGATTCGCCCGAGTAATGACGTGATACCCAAACTATAATAGAACGATGCCTTTATGAACCGCTCGCTGGCGGAATATTAGTTCCTAGAGCTATCCACATCCAGGCAGTGCCTTCAGTTACATTACTGCTGGTACGTTCAGATGTTTGTGGGACATTAACACGCAAATTAGCATATACTCCTTATTCCTATGGACAAGAGAGTCTACAAGGTTTGCGACAAGGTTCTATGCACTTATTAACACTTTGATTAGGAGTGCATTCTTAGTCAGTTTGCGTTGAAACGTAGAAATAATAGCACCGAGTTGTTGGCCAATAGAATTATTATTATATAAGAAACAGATAACCTTTTTCTTTTTACACATCAATCTTCAAATTTTACATTAGGTTTTTAAGCTTTCGAATACGGTAATTAGAGACACAATAGAAAGACTTAAGGATTCATCTCTTTAATCTAAGTAAACAATAGTTTGTGTTAGTACTCAATGTCGTCAGGTAGATGAACAGGTAAAGATACTGGTGTATGAAAATCGCAAGGAGAGAACAGAATGAATAAATCACAGGGGTGTAGACATGGTTTGCATAATACAAAGTAGAGTTATGGCCTGCTGGGGCTGTATACGGGCTCCAGATTCTTAAATGAAGAAACACTTGTTCAACAGGTAGACTCATTGTAAGGCGTTTTACTTGTAGTAGGCTTTCTACTTTTTTATTAATAATTGTTTATTTTAGAAACCAGTTTACCCGACTGCCAACCAAGGGTTGTTTTTCGCGCGTATTATGTATTGTATGTTTCCAATTTTTTTATCGCACGCATCTTCCAAGCAGTTGGATGGATTCCCGACAGTTAGGTATCGTTAGATTCGTCTCAATAAGCCAAGTGTCCTTTGATTAGGTGTTAAAAAAAACCAGAAAACAAAATGGCGGATTTGTTGTGCTAAGTTGGTAGTAATATGTTTACATTTTAATAAAAATGCAGAATATCGAAAGTATCAAGAATATAAAAGTACGACTACAAGCCCATATGTTTGTTTCAATTTAATTAGGAATCTTAATTCTGAAGTTGGGTCTTAGAGATAACTGTGGTACTTCAGCTTGTTTGTCATTCGTAGTTCTGTATTAGACTTGCGATATAATATCGTATCGTTTCAAAAACTTATCACAGGCCATTAAAGTCGGGTTATATAATTTTTAATCTATTACGTTGACTATAATATCGTTAAAATAGCGTTAGCGAGTCTATTAACCATTTCACAGAAATAGTTTTTCTTGATCTTTTGTTTGCTTCTCGTTAATAGTTTTCACATCCGATTAAATATGAACGCTTGTTATTGTAAAGGAGAGGGTAATAAACTTAAAACTATTCAGTACAAAGTCAAAATTAAGATAAATTTTATTATGGGCGAGATTGTTCGAAACAGTTAAGCAGCAAAGGGCAACTGATATATCACAGGTGGGTAAAGCGTGAGCGTGTCATTATAAAAGTCTGACACGCTCTCTCGTTTCACCCAGAGCGGCAGAAGTTATTTGATGAAATCCCACCTCGAAAAGAAAAAACCTAATTTTATTAGATTCAGTTTCATAAAACATTAAACGACACATATATTTTACTAGCGGCTTCACCCGCATGAAAGTGGAATATTAAGGAAACATCACTCCAAGGACATGGTACTATCAGTGTGCCAAATTTCATCCAAAACCGTTCAATCGTTCGAGCGTGAAGGAGTAACCGAAGTACAAACACACTAACAAAGCTTTCGTCTTTAAAATGCTAGTCTGAAGTGTGAAATGATTGCACTTAGCGCCAAACTAGGTATATTAAAAATGCTATGTCGTGAATTGAATACAAATGAGTTTATCGTCAGCTGCACAACAGATGAAGACGGATAGGGTTCAATTGGCACTAGAAAGAAGCTGTACCTACCCATATAATAGCGCTTGATATCAATGCAACACACACATAAAACATAAATACTCACACTTAAATGTACTACAGTATAACACGCTCTTTGAATTGATCAGAATTCCGAGGACACATTCGCAACAATACTTCAAATAAATTCATGCGGAATGTCCAATTATTTTGCCACGTCATTATAAGCAAACATAACATTATTATTTTTGTAGTACCCCGTACCATTCTATGGAATTTTTCTAACAGTTATCATTAGCCACTAATCACTTATAAATGAATTATAATGTACATTCAACAGCCGGCGACAGCGACATTGACTTTTATTTGTAAACGGGGTCACTAGTAACGATAGGAATTTCAGTAGATGCACCATAATTTAAATTTTTATTACGACGATAAAACTGTACTTGTGTACTAAGCGATGTCATATATTTATGACGGTATGTACACGTTTCAAGCTAGAAACACCCCCGCTAACACGTGTCACGGCGAACGGCCACACCCCGTTACCTTGGCGTACCTGCTCTCCTGGATTTTGTCCTAAACAAAGCTCTGTGATCCCCGGCTAAAGGAAATTACTGTATATTCCATTTACTGGTCGCCGTAAAATGATAACTAGAGGATTTTATTCTGAAAATAGGATGGACATTCTTTGCGAAAAATTATTGTAATGTAATTTTCCAAAAACCTTTAGCCCCTGGGGCATGCGTGGGTAGAAAGGTTATGCTTTAAACCCAGAAGAGTTGTACTTATAGACGGATATATAAAAGCCGGTGTACTATTGTGTGTCTGTTCCTCTCTGTTATAGTGAACTGACAATAGGCTTGGAAAATGCAAAGGACGGATGAGTAGTCGCAATTTCTTGCTGGACAAAGACATCTACCCACCGAAATGCGATGAAAAATATCAGTGTTGCAATTTTGTATTCTAGTCACTTTGATTGAATAAACTGTGAGCAAAAACTAACGACTTAAATGGAATAAGAAATTCCTCTCGCGTATCGAAAGCACCTGTCTGTCGTTATTGATGTTCTCGTGTTAAAACTGTTGTAGAGTTAATTGTGCGATTGATTGAGATCTTGCTCTTACGGGCTTGGTTATTAGAGTTATTGGTAATTAGAGTTGATCGCATTAGGTTGGCATTATTATTCCGTGTTCCATGTCAGTTTAAAGGTGTCGTGTATACTTCATAATTGGTCTTTTTCCTGTCCGCTGTGGCTGATAAGAAATAGCACTGACCTTAATATTTATCTGTTCAGTATTGTTGAAAGTTAAAAAGAGAATGAGTTCTTATTTGCGGACTGGGCACGTTTTTAGTAGTAGGGATAACTATTTTTCAATTTTGTACCTAACCAGAGTAGGCAATAAGCTAAGTTAATTACATAATTAGATTCACGAATATCATGTTTCGCAACGGAAGCATACGAATTAAACGATTTTTTTTTTATAAACGAACTTAAGGAAAATCAACATTGAGTGTTCTTATATTTATTACAATAATACGCTAAATTACACCTGGAAAGTTATACGTTTCTCAACTTGTTTTTCTCATGAAAACCAAGAATCTTTTCAATGTTCTTTTTAGTTAACTTTTGGTCAGGTAGCAGCTGTTATGTACTTATTCGATGTTAACTTCGTAAATAAAGGTTGCACTATATAAATAGGTACGACAATATTTATTCTGAAAACAAATTTAATACCGATTTTCATAATTCCGAGCGGTTTAAAATTCCTAATTTAACAACTCCGATTTATCATTCATCCTGTTTCTATAATTCTGATATTTTAATATACCTAGCTAACGTTAATCATTACTAATTTCTTTTCCGAATGACGAGTTTCAATAGATCTAATAACAAAAAGTCAGACTGAATGATAATTCTAAACATCAAATACTTATTCAGATTAAGAATTCTGAAATAAAAAGTTTTGAAAATTGGAATGACGTTTCTCGAACCGCGATGGGTTATCGAGAAACAAACTTACTTTCGTTAAAATAAATTTCATGATTTTTAATAATAGACATTATAATTCTTGGGTATTATGAAATTCGGATTTTTGAAATATGACAATAGAAATTCAGAATATTCGGTGTCCCCAGTTTTAACCAACTGTACGAAAACACAATTTCCTAGTCTTAAAACTTTTTACCGAATGGTTTTAATGCTCGTATTTCGATCCTCAAAATATTGAAACAACAAAATACCATTTCAAAATGGCGGCGATGGGCAGCCATCTTTATAACCTCAAATAAAGACATGGTATAAAATTGAAACTGTTTGATAGGACCATCGACCCGAAGCCGTGCAACCCTCGCACGCTGCAGAAGCCGAAACGCGGTGGCGGGTATCCCAAGGTGTTCCTCGGAGGGCTTCCGTCCAACGTTACCGAGACCGATTTGCGGGTGTTCTTCGGCCGCTATGGCAAAGTCATGGAAGTGGTGATCATGTACGACCAGGAGAAGAAGAAGTCCCGAGGTAAGTGTGTTACAGTCAACAGCATATGTCGACTCCTAGATAAGTGTTACAACGGAAGAGTTTCATGTGTTACTTCTTAATCGCAGCTTGCTGTCGAGGTGAGAGGACTTGCGTGCATAACGCCGGTAAACAACATTATGCAAATCAGTTCATTTTATAAATGTTCGAGTCATAACTTCACACTTTTAGAGGACCAAATGATAATGACATTGCAAAGCCTCTAGGGCCGCTTTACGAGAGAAAGTTTGTATATAAACCTAGTTCTATTTTACAGTCTATGTTACGTGCTATTGATTGATGCGATTAAACGGTTAAAATTGATTTAACAAATGGAAAAAAACAGATCTTGTATAACGGTATTTTTACTAAAGTTGGTCTATTGATTTTTTTTATTATTTTTAATGATGATCACTAAAATATTTTAAATTTTATTCTGATTCTTGCAGAGCAACGTGTTTGTATATAATATTTATGTAAAATTTTAGCTAATAATAGCCACATCCAGGCAGCACCGTTAGTGGTAACTGCTGTCGGTGCGTTCAAGCGTTCGTGGGACATTGACACGCAAATTAGCATATACTCTTTGTTCTCATGAGCAACAGAGTCTACAAGGTTTGCGACAGGTCACTTATATCAACCGTTTTATAACGTATCTGACTGGAATACTACTGTAATAAAGGATTAGGTCAGATACACAATTATCAAGTACTCAAAAGATAACATAACATAGGTACCAAGTAAAGATTACTATGATGTAATACATGGTTAAAATTCGTCACCCAATTGAAATCAGAAACAATACTAATAATACACGTTGAACTGGTGCAAAACAAAAGTTCACAAGTTAAGAACGTTTTTGCTAAAGAAAAAGTGTTTCGCTTTCCAAACAGTAACACGATCTAGGGTTAACGCAATCGAAATGATACGACCTCAATCGTGTGCCCAGTGAAAGGTGTCACCCTTCGGGGCGACTTTATCAAACAATTTACGACTTGTGTAATTTGTGCGACCGGTTGTGATCCGAGGGTTGTTGGCACAACTGCGTCGAACACATCTTTTTATTAGTTCGCTTCATTACGATAAAATTGCTTCATAAAATAAGGAAAAAAGGACCAAGAGGCAGAGCTGTACTATGAGAATGTTGACAAAAAAACATTCTATACATGAACAAATAAAGCAGCTATTTGCAGTAATATTATCTTAGGGTTTCATTTTTGTTTGATGTTATTGTGCTATAAAATATTTAAATGTTTTTGCAAGAACATATCTGATTTGCTAATGTCTTGATGTTTGAAGCTTCTTTCTACTTTTCACAATATAAAAACAAACCCGATTGTTCTAGGCTTCGGTTTCCTGTCGTTCGAGGACGAGATCTCCGTTGAGAGGGTCACTCAGGAGCATTTCATCAATCTCAACGGCAAACAGGTAATGTAACTATTTTTGTAGCTGATTTGAAAACATCAGTTGTTTGCCAAATATTTTTGTAGCTATCTTTCGTGAACTTCACTGAGAGTAAATGAATAAGAACTGTTTAATTTTTGAAATACTTGTGCAATTATTGTATTGAAGTAATCAGTTATTTTACAAAACAAATAACACAGATAAAACTTAGCACTATGTTTTCCTTCTAGGTTTCAAATTACATTAGTAACATATTTATATACACCTCTTGAATATATATATGTAATAGGTAAATTATGTTGTTACTGACATAGCAACAAATTGTGTTGAGACTCATATGTGTCATCATATTTTAATAGCACGTGTGACGCATGTTTTTAATCTTTTCCGGGTGAACGACTTCGGGAATTTAAGAAACGTGAACTCTACGTGTGCATCTTCAAATACATCGTGACTAAATATACATAATTATGTTTAAAATAAATAGAAAAATTGACGCCACAATGCAGCAAGCCGCTTCTTTTATTAAAATTTCAATTCATTACTACAAACGAGTGAAATCATTTTACAATTAATATTTTGCAATGATTTTGTTGCAGTTAGGAGAATGAAAATACTTTTTTTTTTAATACAATGTAGGACTTCATAGTGCTATGATTCTTTTTTATGGAACGATACTGAATTTTGAATTTCGATTTTAAACTGATATTATTGTCCTAGAATATTCTTCCTGGCGCCTTACCATGACGTGTAAAATGTAAAGTGTGCAAGCGAGATAGAGTGATGGAGCTATACACTCTTTATAGCTCCATCGCTTTAAGAGTTCAGTTTAGATCATCAAAGTGCTCGCGTTAAGAGCTGGTGGTAGGTAGGGCCTCTGAACAAGTTCTTTCTCTCTAATAGGGTGTTTACTTGGCGTTTAGTCTTAAGATGAAACGAAATGGTAAGTTGACAACTAGATTTTCTTTAACCCAAAACACGTAAGCAGGTGGAGATCAAGCGCGCGGAGCCTCGCGACGGTTCCGGCAAGCTTGGGTCGGGAGCAAGCGGCATGGGCGGCGGCGCGCTCAGCGCCCCGGGCGACGCGCCGCAAGCCGGCCAGTGGGGGCCGCCTGCCGCCGCGCCCATCAATATGATCCAGGGCCACAACGGCCAGATGGGCGGCCCGCCGATCAACATGCCGATGGCTGGGCCCAACATTATGCAAGGGTGAGAACTGGTTTTGATTTGAGTTTTTTTACCGATGTGTCTCCCCTTATGTTTTTTGTGTTGATTTTTTGTTTCTTTAGTGAGTAGTAGGAATATACAATTTGGAGTTGTATTTGTATACTTCGAATTTCATTTGTCATACAGTGTATTGAGCCTCGTCGTTCAAGATGATTATTATACTACTTATTGTGTTTGATAAGCGGACAGAGAAAGTTACAGTTTACTTGAAACAAAAACAAAAAAAAAAACCAAAGAACTTGAATGTTTTTGTCCATCGTTGAAATGTTAGTAACATCGATGGTGATCGGTCATGCAGGTACCAAGGCTGGGGCACGTCCCCGGGCCAGACGTCGTACGCCGGGTACGGCGCTGCGGGCGCGGGCGCAGGCCCGGGCAACTACCAGGGCTGGGGCGCGCCGCCGGCCCCGCAGGCGCCGCCGCACGCGCCCGCCTGGCCCGCCACCAACAACTACACGCAGCACACGCAGCCGCCCGCGCAGGGTTACGGCAGCTACGGTACGTACACTTGCGTCATGCCACACTGCTGAACATCTACTCACATACAGGTTTAGCATACACCATACTCACTTCTGTCTCGAGACTTGTGTCTATTACCCTACAATTGCTATAGGATGGTGCGGGAGACAGCTGTCGGATTCATACAATGTACCTTTCCTTTTCTCTCATCTTACAGATATATATTTTCGTCTTTTGCTGCCATCTTACCCATACTATGTAAAAAAGACCTTGCATCTCGTCTATGCACAATTGCTAACCTTATGGCTAAAGGTTTAGCATTGTGTTATAATAAGGAGAGTTAGCATAATATTAACAAATTTACCAAGGAGGATACATGAAAATTCACTCCTTGAAATTATGACTGCCGTGTATGCTAAACCAGTATGAGAGAACTGCTTCTTTTGAAATTACATTTTATTCAATACATATTTAAGATTAAAATAGTATGTAGTAATCATCAACGGGCAGCAGCATCTTCGATAACAGACTGCTTTGGAGACCTATGTCCACTAGTGGACTGCGATTGACTGCTGATTTGTAATTTATAAGTATGAACCTTAACCATAAGTTTGAACAAGTTCACGCAACCGCCTGCGCAGGGCTACGGAAGCTATGGTCAGTACACACCTCTAACATAATAAATTAAAACAAGTAATCATTTTTAGTGGAGGATAGTTGGCAAGTCCCCCGAATATATAAACGCGATACTATACCATGTAGAGTCATAGACATCATAGACTATCCACATCCAGGCAGTGCCTTCAGTTACGTTACTGCTGGTACGTTCAGATGTTTGTGGGACATTAATACGCAAATTAGCATATACTCCTTATTCCTATGGACAAGAGAGTCTACAAGGTTTGCGACAGTTAAATTATAAAATTAAATGCTGTAATTTATTAGAAAGGAACTTTTGAAAGAAGACACTATAAAAGCTATTGCAAACATTGCGAATAGCTGTCTTCGATTTAAACACGTTTGTGATAATAAATCATTTCTAAATACGACAACTATTGTAACCAAACCAGTTGTCTAATCGACATGTTTGTTAAGAACACATACCAAAACATGTCGATCGAGCCTATCGCAGTCTACTAAATAGGCCGAGTCCACATTCCCGCATTTAGTGCAAGTCCTGGTGATTAATGTGATGTTATTGGTGTGTACAGCTAACTACAGCTCTGCGCCGGCGGGCGCGTCGGCCGGCGGCAGCTGGACCAACTGGAACATGCCGCAGAACTCCAACTCTACCGGCTCCGGTGAGTAATGGAACTTGTTTACACGATGCTAGTTGACACTGGTCTCATCCGATTTCCTCGGGGAAAGCGCTCGTAAGGTTAGCTGTAATAAACCCTGCAAACTAGGTTGTAAAAGTAAAAAGAGGAAATTTCGCTGGAGAAACCCCTCTGTTCCACCGAATCCCACAGCAATTCTGTTCATAGTCCAAGGACTGAATATAGATGATAAGTGGAGAAAGAAACCACTATGCTAGTTCTCGCAGTTTTTCGTCCAACATGTCATAGAGTCTCAAGACGAACCACGAACCAGTGCGTGTTGCCAGTGATGACATATTTCACTAAAACATGGTTGATTACAATGGGCCTCATCAGAAGGCTTACAGTCACCCAAAGGGCAAGGGAAAGGGCTATGCTCGGAGTTACCTTGCGTGATCGCATAAAGAATGAAGATATCCGGCAGACCAAAAAGGAGATGGCGGGACAACTTAGATGTCTTCCTTGAGGCAAGAAATGGCTCAGAGCCGGGAACAATGGAAGGAATGGAGGGAGGCCTTTGCCCAGCTATAAGCTATATATAATAATAATAAAAGGAAAACGAAGCCATTGTTGACATACAGAATTGTGATGTTATGTGATTTAGCTAGTATAAAACATGTATTGGTTGTCTTGACCGTGGTTTTATACTAGAGATAACATAACACATGCTTATGATTTATTTATTTACTTCATGCACCACAAAGATACAAAGGTGGATTTAATGCCTTGGGCATTATCTACCTAGCATACTCCTTTAGGGGTAAGCGGAACTGAGTCTAAAGCCCACAAACCTCCATTGAAAGGACCCTCCGACCAGACGGAAGTCATGTCTGGTGTGGGCAACTGCCCCAGAGATGATTTCGGGCTGTTGTATATGTTCAAATCGTACGGAAAAACTTTAATTGCGCGATGCAGGATTTCGTAGTTTAGCTCATGTGTGGCGTCATAGATGTCGCTACAGTCCTTATGATTTCGATATTAGAATAGAATAAAATAAATTTTATTGTACACCAAAGATTTTTCAGACGTTGTGGGATTCGGTGACGGTTTCTTATGGATAAGGGAGTCTATAAGGTTTGCGAGAAATCCCTTGAAACTGACAACCATGATAGTCTCAGTTTTTACCAGATGCTGATTGAATAGTTTTATGTAGTGTATTTGTTATGATTGCTGCCAAACAAGATATTAATGTCTGATGATTGCTGTTATCCAGGACACATTTATGATATAGGCTTGTTTTTGTTGTATTGCTGACGATTGTTTAAAATACGCATCAATAGAATACCAACACAAGGTTTATGATCACTACGATATCTTACTTGGTAATTTCGGGACCACAACAGCTTTTTACAGTATTTGTGTTTAATTGTATGAACAGTAGGTTCTGGATTAAGTCTACCGGATCCACGATTTTTTCGAAATGGTGCAGAAACTTGATAGTGGCCGCCCCCTCGCTTTTTTGAAAATAACATTATAAAAGGAACTTAGTTTTGTCTGGCAGTCGCGTTTATAGAAAATTTTATTTTTTTGATGGTCAAAAAAGAAATGAGAATGGCGGCTAACCTAACTATAAATCCTAAATGGTCATTCAAAATAACAAATGGTTTGAGAAACCTAAAGATATTTTTCAAAGACCAATTAATTCAACGATATTTCAAGCGACAGTTAGTCAGTTTTTTTGTGAGTCATTATAATTCACCGATAATACTCGCTCATTAAAACAAATCGATTGACGTAAGAATAATAAAAAAATGGCTTGTCTTGGCTCTAGTGACAGGAACAAACATACAGTATTCAAAAATTTTGCAATTTCCTTTATATTATTTTTTGAAAATGTATGAATCAGTAAAATATCGTAGTGATGATTGCCCTTTGAACCGTTAGGCTAATGTGTTGTTAGAGTTAGTGTTGTGAGTCGGGGAGGTGTATAACGTGGTGGGTCGGCAGGGTCGTACGTGCCGCTGTCGGAGGGCGGCGAGATGTACGGGCGCGGCGGCGGCGGCGGCGGCGGCGCGGGCGGCCCGGCGCTGTCGGGCGCGCTGTCGTCGGCCGCGCTGTCCAAGTCCTCGTCCGCGGACTACTCCACGTACCAGCAGTACCCGCCCGCCTACCAGCAGGACCAGGTACACCAGCAACAATACCTCACACAACACGCCGAATAGACACGACACGACTACATCATCGTATACCTATACACCGCCCTATTATAAGAGCGAGCGTGACTCGATCGCGTCACCCGAACGTGTCACTTTCTACATCATGTCTTCTGTGATTAACCATCGAACACGCTCGACTCTCTTGACCATCAAATATTGTTAAACAAAATTATCTGCTTACGTACTTGTGATACTGGTAAAAGTACCGTTAAAACCGGTAAACTACGAATACTTCAAGATATTCTTAGATATCCGCCAATTATGGCGTTTTGACCAGTTTCCATTTTAAATATTACTCAACGAGTTTTCACGCGAATATATTTTCAACGATTTTATATTATGTCTTAAAATTCTTGATCATATAATCTAGATGCCAGTATCTCATTTACCCAGCCCATTCTAGTTTTGTTATTTTGAGAAAATTTTAATTTGATATGTTCCGAATCACAGCCGAATTATACTGGTTTATGGAAGCAAATAAGCTAATGTACGACCATAATGTGTATCTTGACAACCCACTGTATATACTGTTTGTAATGAAATGTAAAATCGAGTAGTACTTACAGAGGCAGTGTTAATATTATTCCAAATATTTCAGTTCTGATTCGGCTTTTCCCATATAATATGACATGATAAAAGGTGTGTTTATAATTCAAGAGTCGCCAAAACAATAAATAATACCCGATCAGACGGCGAGGCTCGGTCATTGAACGAACATTCTACGACTTATCTGCTAAGCCAGAAGATAAATGCGAATTCTTTCTCCTGGTATTGTTTTTATAAACACATCTTACGTCGTTTTTCGTGCCTTTTGCCGTTTACCTAGCATGACTCATTTAAGCATTTTAGGCTATTATAGCTCCGGTGATGGTATGGTAACTGCTATAAACACAACATTGCAATTTTGGGTGGACATTTCGAGGTAAAGAAATACATTTTTATGCATACCTTTAGAACTTGTAAACGCTAGCTATTTGACAAGAAGATCAGTAGAAGTATTTGCTATAAAATCATGAATGAATTGTTTACTGTGTGCAGTCAATTTATTGAAACTTGGATATAAAAATGTGTTTTTCCATCTCAGTTCATGCTTTTGTCACATGGAATATTTGTCGTATCTACATTGACACAGCGCCGTGTAACTGTTTTGTTTGTAAAGTAACTGGCTTGTTCATGCGGGCTCGATCCCCGTTTCTGCTTATTTAGTTCCCAATTTTTGCTTCATATATTCGTTAAACGTATTGACAGTTCTCAAAAACAAATTATTATAAAGACTCCTTTTTACCTTTTGGTATGGAACCCCTAAAATATATGACTACTTGGCATTACAATAGACTTTGTTTGCTCCAATCCAACTTAATGTTCAGAAAATATGATTATGTATTTAGTAAAACTTTCTGTTTGGACAATATTCCGTAAAATCAAGCTGTTCAACAAACTACAATGCCATTATAATAACAAAATAGTTAATGGTAGCTGTGTCAGTGGGTCGCGTGAAATAGTTAACAATACGCCCGATTGAGATCTAACGGCGTGCGGCGACGCCACACTCGCGTATGTGTGGCCTCGCCGACTGTCGTACTGTGTGGGACAAGATATTGGATGACTCCGTTTTTTGTTGCCTACCTTTTGCATTCCATCATCCAATATCGAAATCGCAAACAATGTTTTAAACTATACCTTGGATGCTAACCTCATGCCACTTTAATTTAATTGTTTCATCATATTCTCAATATTTTTTATCATTACTAAATCCAAGGTACAGTTTCATGTTGATGTTTGTCGTCCATAACTTTTTAATAGATATGGACGGTAGTTGCACAAAAGTACAGCCAAGTTGACCATCGTATAATTAGTATAATTTGCTCATCACTTCGGGGCTTGCATCCTTCCTTCCCACACTCCTCTCTCCTACGCTTTACTTTTTGATTTGTATCCTGCATCTACCTTCGTATTAGTATGGCGTGGTAACGGTGTGCCCGACAGCATGAATGACCATCCGACATTATTATACCCAGTGTCACTAGAGAATGCTTGTACGCGTGTGTTGATTGAATGCATAAGAAACTCTCCATACTTCTGCATAGTTTAATTTGGTTGTACTTGCAACAGAGTTGTTTGCGATTTGAGAATGAATGGATGTGACCGAACGTGCTGGTGAGCGAGTGATATTCAGCGAAAACATTGGTCCACGAACGCGAACAAAGGAATCGCGGCTAAAAGCAGCATGAGTTGATAGTATAGAGCCATTAGTTTGCCACCCCTGCATCCGTGTGCTGTGTTCGAAATGCTTGTTTATATCACGATAATGTCATACGCGGCGACGACGAAGCCCACTTATCTGCATGTTTTCAGTGGCGAGATTAATGTGCGATGTCTTTTTGATTTTACGAGCTATGCTGCGGTACATATTGAGAGTAGACGCGGCGCTGTCAGCGGCCGCCTCTCGTGGCCATGTTGACAGTCGCACCGCTATCCATAGTGAAAAATCAAGAAGATTAGTGTTGTTGTCGAGTTTCGCTGAAGGTCTCTCATCACCGACCTCCACGGTTCCTTCCCGCCTCTCCTCTCCCGTCCTCCTTCGCCTAAACTTTCATCTCGCCCTTGGGGATAGTCACACGCTTTCGCCCGGTCCATCTTCACGCGCTGCGCTACTTACATAAACCTGCTAAAGATCCCGTTGAATTGTGGCGAGTGGGACTTTATTGTCTTGTTCTTCTTTTCCAGTTGGTCGATCAGGGCCCACAAGAGTGGCTCCTCCAGAAAGACAATTAGAGATAAGGGCGGGTATCGGATGAGGGAATGTCGCGAAACACTGGGGATTTCTCACTATGGACGGTCGGTTGTTGCGACGATAATGCGCGCTCATCATAAAGGCATCGCACCGCACTAGATTATAAGCTTACCCTTAGTTCCGTTCGATATTCATATTATAATATTGCATTTTGTAGCCGTGCGAGATGATTCAATCGCCTTGTTTCATCTCAACACTTGTAAATTGGCATTTAAAGTACAAATTAGTAAAATTTGGATTTTCTCATATTGTTACAGGTTCATTAATAGTTAATTTTATTGATAAAAATAATATTAAGAGCTGTACTTTAAGTGTTCAGAGATGAGAATTCGTCTATTCTGTTAAATGTAACCAGAGTACATTATTTACAAAATTATGTTAATCAAAATAATAATGTCATGGAGCATTTGCGAATGCGGCCCAATTTTCTTTTCATGAAATAATTATAACGATCATTATAAACAAATATCGTGGAGTCCTCTCATTTTATGCTCCATGACGGTTCAAGGACGCATCGTAGCTGAAGCTCGGCTCATTTTATACTCGAGAGAGCTATATTTTTATAGCGAGTAGAGCGCTAGGAGGCGGCGCAGGCGCGGCACACGCTTCAGCTGGATGCGTCCGCTAACTGTGCGGACTGGTAGGGCTCGTCGTACGGCGGCGCGTCGCGCTACTCCGGCGACTACCACGCCGCCGCCGCCGCGCCCGCGCAGCCGCCAGGTGTGCACCACCCGCATCACGCGCCCAAACACTTCAACGCCAACGAGTTTAACAAGGAGTGGCCCGCCGCCTAGGCACCACACCCACACTCCACACACACACTCCACACACACGCCGCGAGCAGGTGACAAGCTAGCTGCGACGGCCGCCACCCTCGTTCCATAACTGCCGCTTATCCCCTGCACGTTTACCAGGGTCACGTAGACAGTCTTAGGCAATAACCGAATGAGTAGTCCGAGCTTGTCTTCTGCTCCGCGCACATACACGACCGCAGTGTGGTTAAACTACAGTCGTATCGCTCACACGTTGATATACACAATTATTTTCTAACTAAAGGTACGTAGAGGTAGGTAGAGTGAGTTCTGTAGTTTGTTACGCTGCGATAACCGCACACGCAGACGTTGACCTACGTTCTAGTACGCACTTGGACGAGTAGCATTAGTATCTTGACGCTTGAGACACAGATCGTGTGTTCACAGTAGATGTAGCCGTTCTCCTTGACGTTTGATTGACGCAAGTGCGTGCTCGAATGGTTGTCACCCCAACAACGGTTGCATTCGATCGACTCCATCTATCGATTCTAACTTGGTCGATATAACTTATAACGACTAAAGGAAATAGGGATAGCTAGTATATAACCGTTTTAATAACGTATACTCCCATATAATTGACGCGACGATTTCATATACCTCTGTTTAACTTCCCATTAGGTAATAGATTTGTAGTTTTGTGTGTTTTTGATTTCACGACCAAAACGACATTTAACGTGAAAAAATAGATTATGAATACAATGCAACAAATTAATATTTATGATAACTGACTAAAGTTTAATGGGTAAATTTAAATTAATTGCATACGATTATCTAAAGCCTATATAAAGGCGGTTATATAATTAAAGTCACCGAAGACTACATTAACACAAACCCACACGCGTAAGTAAGCGATAATTTTAATAAGTAAAAATAAAAATAGTTAACAATAACATTCAAAAAAACTATTAGGTGTTAAAGTCTTTTGTCTGCTAATTTTAATAAGGTACTCCCACATTTTCTCGCAACTTTTGGCACTCGGCCGTCTCTGAACGCTACTACGAAGGAATGATATTAACGCTCGCTAAGGCGTCGCGTCCACGCGGCGGTGCCGGTGTCGCGGCTCTGACTTGACTCTCCCAGAAGTATTCGCGACCCCTCTTCTAAAGCTAAACGATGCTGTCATATGCGTGTACAATAGTACACAGTTTTTTAATTAACTTTGCTTTTAATATTCTATTTGGATGTGGGTTTTTTTGTGAAAGATTTGTTTTACTTCACACATTTCGAATGTTTAATATTTTTGTCGGATTTTCTAAGTGATTTCTTTTAATAACGTCGTGTCCGCGTATGGTCCGGGCCCCGGCCCGGGCAGGGCGCCGCTAGAGGCGAGGCGCGCCGCCGCCCGCTCGCCGCGGCGAGCTCGCGTGACGCACATTTGACAGACACTGTTAAACAAGGCCAATTTAGGGAAAATGACCTAAAAGAACTTAACTTAAGCTAATAACTTGTATAAATATTTGGTATATATATCGGTATGTATGTTTAATGTTAGAATTTTGGTTATTTACCACACAACTAGACTTAGGAAAACGGTAGGCATGTAATGAGATAATTATGTGTTAATATTAAACAAAAAATAGTGACTGAACGTGATTTTAATATTTTTAATTATTCCCGTTTATAAAAAAGGGAACAATTCTGTATAAATATTCGTAATTTTAATTTGTTTTCTTATATGCATTTTAGTTTTTTATCGCAATTTTAAGTTGATACTATTATTATATGGAATTTATACTTTAATGAATTAAATTTACCTGCCAAATTGTTAACGAGCAAACGATATTGTCGTATGTGTTAAGTAATGAAGCTCAAGCATTTAGGATATAGTTCGGTACGTGTCCGCGACTCGCTCGCCGCACCCCTCGCGCCCCCTCCATACATTTGTACATATATATACTTACTTGTGTGTAAAGCATAATTTTAATCGATTCTCTCGTCACATAGTTTTAAAGTTTTAATTTATGTGATTGCCAAATATTTTTAAAACTGTATAGAGCTTTCGCCGGCCGCTACGGCCGCTATGTTAGTGGTATCATAATGTACCCGCCGCGGACGCAAGCCGCGCGGGCGCCTCGCCCCGTTACAAAGTGAGTTATAATTTAAAATAACATTGTTAGATTAAATTTAATGTTAGTCCTTTACTGTACTATATCGCTCAATCGTTTGACCGATCGACTGATTAAAATTTTAGTGATAAGCTAAGTAATTAATCGTTGGGGCAGCTCGGCGTCCGCGCTGTGGCCGCGCCGTACCATTCTTTGTTGTAATTATCTTAGAGTTTACGGCCCTACTGATAGACTGCCCGACCCCCTCGCGGAGTTGTTCCTTTAAGTTTAAATAATAGAACCGCGCCGCGCCGCGCTCGATAAGATTTGTTAATAAATGTTTTTAATAGACGAATTGTTGATGATTACATTGAATGCATAATTTGATCGTTTAGAATAGGGTTATTTAAGATCGCTCCATAAGTAAAGTATAATTTATCTATTGAGGAATATTGTGAGGTGTAAGCAAATTTTATAAGTGACTAGCGGTCCGGGGCGAGGGGTGCGATGTCCCAAATTTAACGGTAAAACATAGTGAAGAAGCCTTTTACATTGTGATGTTCATAGTTAACGCGCATACATTTCTTATAGCTCTTAAAATATATAACATTACAGACTCGACTGAGACTCAATCAGTATGTAGGAAAGTGAAACTCGTACCTTATAACAATATAATGAAATAATATAAACTAATCGAGGTCGGCGCCTGACTGCCCATTAGGTTACGTGTAGATGAGCCGCTTTGTACCGCTTCGTTACTCTTCGTTCCTATGTTAGTTAGGTTAATTTGTCTCGATTCATTCCTGGTTAATTTTATCGTACTCAGCATAGGTAGTGGTCGATTCGTTTCGGCGTCACTGTCTCGTATCGCTTGTACCATCAGCCGCACTAACCCGCCACAGCCGCTGGCCCGGCCGGCTCCCCGCACATGTTCAGTTCGCATAATATCATTCTTTTCATTGTTTCGGTTACGTTTTAATAATTACTGTAGGTTTAATGTACATCCACCGATGATACGAACGAAATTGTTCACATCTGTTTTAATATTAGGAAACGATGCCTTACAAAAAGTTAAGTGAATATAGAGATGATTTATAATTATGTTATTTTCAGTGATAACGATTAGCACTAAGGTGTTAGACAAGGGCTCTCGGCCCCGCACTCACAAACATTTGGAACAATTTAAGAACTTAGTTTGTAATTAACCAACGTGGCAATCTTCTTATTAACATAAAGAATATAATTTATTTAAATAAAGTATAATATGTATTAGAAATTTTAGATTTACTCAACATTAAACTTAGTGCAAATTATTGTGAAAAATCAATTGAGACTATTTATATGGGTTTTAATTATTATTATATAGGAGAAGAACATTAAATATTGGATGAATTTATTAATTAAAAATAGTTAGCAAAATACAAATACGATAAGACTCGTTAAGAGGCTCGTCTGTCAAATGTGGTGTTCACGCGCGTCTGCCGCCCGCGCGCCGCGTCCCGACGGCCCCGCTGGGCTCTCCGCGTCCCGACGGCCCCGCTGGGCTCTCCGCGTCCCGACGGCCCCGCTGGGCTCTCCGCGTCCCGACGGCCCCGCTGGGCTCCGCGGCCCGGCGGCCCCGCTAGGCACTCCTCACAGCTCCGTGCACTACGTGACTGACACACGTGCAACCTTTGCATTTTAATATTACACTCTGTAATATCGACACGATATATGCAGCTGTATCTTTAAATAATGTTTACCTACGAAATAATATTTTAATCATGGCTTAACTGTAGTACTGTTGCGTAGTTAACCTTTCGACTCTTTGTTTGTATTACTTTTATATTATAGTGTACGCGGTTTTTATATGTGTATGTTTATTCAGTAGTATATAAAGGAAACAATGTTTTGTGTAAAAGTGTATTTTGGTATAATGATAAAAGTAAAGTTACGCGCAACTCGGTGGGCGCGGCGCGCGGGCGGGCGCGCTCTGTGCCCACCGAGTGTTCATTAATAAATTTATGATCGTAATTGACTAATTATACAAGACCCCTAGTGTTAAACGTTAGATTAGCAGTCGACTCATTTTAAGTTCACTGTTTACTCGTCTTATAAAATTAATTCATTTGCATTTAAATGTATATCAAGGACGACACCAGCGTCCGTCTTAACTGTAGTCTTTTCGAAACTTATTTTAAAAACAATGCAGGTATTATTAAATATAAAACCTCATATTTATACTAGAATTTAATATAAATGTAATTATTGATCCCGAGTAAAATAAATTTCACGGGCTTTACAGTTAATTATAACATTAATTATTATAAAACCTAGGGCAAGTTGTTATTTATTTCTGTTTTAATTAAAAAAAATGATGTTGATTATTTTTTAAACTATTATTTTCTTTATAGTAAATAAAAGTACATAATTCTCGATCGATTAGAAACAAAATTGTTAGGTGAACTATCGACTGATGTACAATATTTAAAGTAATGTTTACTTACAACAGTACCTATATAAGTTTAATTTACACCGACCCAGTACGGGGCGGCGCTGTATTTATACACACTTGTATTAATTTCCTAAAATGTAATTAATCGGAAGCGGCGTCCGCGACCTAGCCACAAAGTAAGCATGTTACAATTGTAAGACTATTATCTAGATTTGTTGTAATCTTGTAATGTGTAATCTACTATACTTAGCCCTAACGCGCCGACATACTTGGTGAAGCCTAGCGGGGCGCGCGCGGCTAGTCTCAGGAGCCGTCGCGCGCGCCCCTCATAAGTTACTTTATGTTCGTATAAAAAAGAAAATTATGATAGAATTTACACGTGCGTCCTTATTGTTTCTTTTTTACGATGATTACCTAATGATAATTAGTTAATTACGGTTTTAATTATTAATTTTAACCGAAGCACTAAAGTAAGACGAGAAGCTTGTACGCGATGATTTATTGATGTAATAAGTGCTATCACACTACATAACACTGAGGTCTTTCGGAGTAGAAATTATGCATTATTCATATTAGGTATTTTGGGTATATATATTTAGTGTTAGATTTAACTGGTAACATAAGTATGTAGTTTATAATGTAATGGAAAGAAATAAACACTTTTGTCGTAGTTTCCTATTATTAAGCTTCTTCTATCTTAATGGATTAAGTAATTACTACTGGTTGATTAATAAAATATTAATATTACCACTGCAAATATTTGAGATATCTTATGATGAAATATATATCTACTTTAAGGACATTATAAAACGTAGATAATTAAAAGAAATCAAAAATTTCAAAATAAAATGGCATTTTTAATGTTCGTTCACACACCCCCCTACCCTGTAGTGACAATACCTTCCATACGAATCTTGAGCAGATATCATAATTTTTGTTTTTATTATGTGATATAGTCGAGAAACACATTGAGTAGAACATTTATAATAGTCTTACATGAACGGCAATTATTAATAACTAACACGAGGACAAATTAAATGATAGAAATTGCCGTTTCCATTAATTATATTGACAAGTATACATTTGTAGTATGCTACACTCTGCACATAACACTACTTTCACGGTAAAGTATAATTGCACCTGCTACATATTATATCTATCCTTATCACTATTTACATACTATATTTTCTCCTATTTCTGTAGTGTCGTTAAATTTAAAAACAGGTGTAATATTTATAATGTAATGGCATGGCCATGCTAAAGAAATCGTAGAGTAAAAATATACCTTAGGGCAGTATACACATGCTAGTTAAAAATTTGAAATTGAACAACCTGTCACTGCTCGCAAATACAATCTAGGTTTAAAACTGAACAAAAATGTATAAACTATTAAAAAAAGAAAAACAAATAAACAGACCAGCAATTCACGGCAGACGGTGATGGCGTGGGCAGTCATGCAGGCAGTCCCAAGTATGTGAACGTACCACAGATGTCCGACGTCGTAGAACTACCACAGGTCCTTATCATCCCTTATGTATTAGTCTACTGCTAAACGCAGACTTCTCATTACACTTCCCAAGCACTCAGGGTCCTCTCATCGCTCTACAAAATTGATACAGCTCGTATCATACGGCACTTTGCAGATCAAACCAAAATGATAGGTTTTTTTGTGCCCTATTGTTTACCTTAAAAGTTCTATCTAGTTATACTAGAGGGCGCATTATACAGACAATCATTTCCATATTAAATATTGCTAAAATTACATACTTTCATCTAATCCAAGTAGTCTTTCTCAAATAGTATCACTCGCCTCACCTCGCCCATGGACATGGCGAGTGTAAACGATCAACATTTTTATATTTTATTGTTTTTTGATTGGGCTGAGTCGTCGCTGTATGTAATAAAATTATATCAGCTAAATGCCGTGTGACGAAAGCTTACCCCAAAACTACTTTTCACAATATTCTCCTAATTCAATTTCCCATTTAAGGATTAAGTATTTTTTATACTTGCAATGTAAATGAGAGTATTCAACAGGTCCCCATGATGTATTGCGGAGGCATGGTGTCGCCGCAGCCGTCTTTTTGCAATGTATCGGACGTGTCTGCGTCTGCCTCAGGTTTTCACTTTCCTTTCCCGTGACCATCCTCCACTAGCTATGTAGCCCTAGTACTCAAGCATTAAAAAATAAAATATTTGTTGAATTAACACATGAAAGAATTAGAATTGATATTTGGAGGCATTGAATTTGTTGTAGAATTAGGTATAGGCTATAGGATACAAGGGTTCTGCTCTGTGATCGTTTTCTGGGGGTAACTTAACTTCAAATCATTTTGAATTTTGTTTTAAAATGGTTGATCACATAACACCTTTTTGTCCTAAACCTAAGTTAAATGATTACCATACTCAAACCCCTGGTGTGTGGATAGTGGTGCGTGGTGCGGTAAGTTCCAATTTTATTTTATTAGTATTATTCTAACCAAATTAATTTGGTAAGTTCGTAGATTGGCTTTTAAATGTTGCTATGAGATATTATTTAAACAGTAGTTGAGAATACTAATCATAGTTCTGTATATCCAGGTGATGACTATGAATACACCGGCGGGTCCGGCGACGGTTACCAGCGCTCATCGAAGCGTAGCTACCACGGCTCATCGTCGGGCGGTACTGCCTCCGCTTCTTCATACCATCCATATCGGCGTTAATGAATGAGTTGCTCGTACTTCTCGCACTTATGAGAACCGGGTATCTCACCTTACACTTGTCAATGTTTGTTAGTCTACGAGGGTTTTTTTTTTTATTTGCATTCCGGTACTATAGTATATCGTATTATAAATAGGTTTAGAAGGTTATTTTTTCTCGCATAGATTTTTACAATTTATTTGTAAGCGCACCTGTCCTACACCGTCACTAGATGTCGCTAAGATAGTGCGGACTGATTTAATTTTAACTCGCTTTATAAACTTTGAACATAAATAATAACTAAGTCACTCGCAGCTTTGTGCTATAAAGTTTATAAGTTAATGTAATATACAAATTAGGCTAACAAACCACCTTATGCGAGACTCCGTTTATTAACAAACATTGTCGTACATTTACTTGTAAAATATTATTATCTCTTTTTCTACGAACGCAATCATTGAGTTTGTAAATTGTTTTTATTGGGAAAAAGTCTAACGGGAACGCCTGTTACTTGATTAATTTAGTTTTTGATACAATTTTCTTTTGACATGCATTTCTTTGACTTGTAATTTTGACATGCGGACTACTAGACTAGCGTGAAGTGTGTCTTACGTCATCGATTTGACGACAACTAGATACTAAGAATTTATTAAGAGGCGTCCCTTTTAGAGCATTTTCCGAGATATTAAGTTAGTAGATTAGTTTTTTTCTTTTGGAAATATTTGTGTAGTGTGGACTGATTGGACGCGGCAATCCAGTGGGCCTTTTTTAAAAACTGAAATTTCTCAGTTGTAATATCATTCTCAGAGTTAAGAGCATTTTATTTTACATAGCAATCGTTTCCCAAAATCTGATCTTTTAAGCATATTAGGTTGCACTATTTGGCTAGAAGCCTTCGCTTTATAGTAAGGTAGGAAAATATACAAGTACCTGTCCCACCTTACATGCATCTACCATTAACACTTGTTACAAAAATATTGCTCAACCCTTTTGTGTAAGTTTTTGGGAATTTTAATATCGTAAGATAGGTTTAATGAAGTTTCTACCACCATTGTAAAATAGTTAATCTTAAATCCTCGTTTCTTTTAGTATAATTATTATGGAAATCCTCAGGTGGATGACTTCCAGGCATGATTGAGGTACTTATACCACCGTGGGTGATGAGATTCGAATGAACTTGTTTTTCACATTGTTAGAAACAAAAATAATTGACGTATTTTTCTAAAATTTACTTCTAGATGATAGAATAGCCAACCATACAAAATGGTTGTAAAATTATTTGTGACTTCGAAGAAATCATGTTCATACCTGAACAGGTATTGTTGTTAGGAGGCATCAATGACTAAATTCGAAATTATCTCCCGAGTAGTATGTGTCAAATGTAATGAAATTGCGTTGTTTTTCATGAACAAGATTAATTTAATGATGATGTTGGAATTTGGCCTCTGAAACAGTTTTTGTTGATACTTTTCTCTCTCTGAAACGTGTATTTTTGTTTAAACTTAATAAAAATACTAATTACTTTAAGTTTTATTTAAATTTACAGACAAGACTGTCTAGGTATCCTCCTACTGTAACTGTTTAGCTGTAATATTTTCCTAACACGAGTACAGGTAAAAGAAATATATATTAAATTGATAGACGGTACGGTTTTGATAATAATCATATTTTTATTTTTGAATCATTTTAAATACATTTTATAACTCGATTAAGTAGGCCTTGTTAATAATATTTAAATAATGTACGATTAAAATTTAATGACATCGGGTAAGTACAATCGAAAATAGATCAGAAGTTAAAAATGTATGTAATTAAAATTAATGTTTTAATTTTAGCGATGTAATATAAAATAGAAGTAAATGTACATTATAATAATTATTTTAAATCGTTTAAAGTTACTCCGATGGACAGTATTACATTAGGTCAGATGATATTAATTTAGAAATTACGTCTAGATATTAAATCTAACATTAATATTAGGCTCTAAAATTAAGAGGTCATGATACTTTTAGCACACATGAATTATAAATATAGTCTAGCAGTTCAATACTCTGGACCATAGAGATAATGATAGCCACCTACACATAAGTTAATATTTTGGCTTAGATTTTATACGAAACGTGTTCTTTATAGTAAATTAGTGTTACGGAAATTCTTATGTAGAGAATCGTCTAAATAAATTGTGTAAATTTGATTTCCACATTATTTTATTACAGAGCTTACAATAGGGTTATTTTATTCTTATCTCCAATGGACAGACAATTTTTACACAATAATTAGACTAACCTTTGAATTTAATATTAACGCTTGCGATGCGTTTCTTTCCTTAATTACAAAAGCGATTTTGGATGTGCATTTTTTTTTGGAATATAATCCTACATTGCACGAATTCTCTATAATGTGCCAAAAAGTTTTGGATTGAATGACATTTAAATTTATAAGGATCTGTTTTTATGCTCATGCTAAGCGGATCTGGTAAGGCACTAGGACAGAAGCGAATGTTTACATCAGATGACGCTAAGTGCTTAGTTGGAATTGACTAAATTGTTCCTTGGTCGAGAAAGGCCCCGAATTGAACTAGTGATACATTTAGGTAAAGAATATCCGCCAATGGCATCGCATACCTCTCAATTATGAAATGAATCATACAAAGGATACTATAATTGTATCTTTAAAATGGCTGTAGCATGCTCTCGATTTCGTCTACGGATTGCGGACGGCGATACTTATAGCGGCTCCACCTACGAAGTCGAGTTTTTCGAAAAATGATATACAAACTTTTTGTTGGTATTAATTTTTGCCAATTGACATTGATTACCTACTTGGAAGCGACTGGTGATGGTGAACCTAAGTGAAAATAAGCATTTCAGATTTGAAGCTGCTATGGATGTGGATGTTGCATTTACTAACATTTAGGGAGCTTATCAGGGGCCCTAGTCTGCTATTTTCATAAAATCGTCATTCCAAAACGATTCCATTGTTATTTTGTTAAAAGTTCGTAATCTGTTAATTCATAATGGCCGATCATTGATCGATCAGTGGTCTCGTAATAGAATTGTGGTACGAGCTGTCTTGTAACGAATTAAAAGCAATGACTGCACAGTGACGTTCTAATGGCAGGTCACTGATCAAAGGAACTGTCAAAATTTTAGCAGATTACCGCTTATGTCACACATTCATTTGTCATTACGTACGAGATTACCATTCTATGCCATTCCTTTCAATGGAGTGTCAGTGGTTGACCATTGGAAAGTCATAATGACGCCATTATATTAGTAGATTACCAAATTTGTCAAAATCAACAATTATGAAATCAATGATAGACCATTCTGACACTATTGTAATAGCAGACTTGAGGCCCAGGTGGTATGCTGTGTGCAAACTTGCTGGGTACATTCAGAAACGACAAAAACACGACATTCTAAAAACGATACACACTAATTATTTTATAAACACGTAATGGAAACACTTGATATCAAATAAAGTATTCAAATAGCATCTAAAGACTAGAATATTGTCCATAAGCTTGAGCTAAAGTCTGTTCCGCCGAGTGAATTCGCTGGGTAGCGCGGGTATGGGGCGGGTGAGAGCCGCCGTGGTGGCCACTCGGGGCGTTCCTCATGGCGCGTTGGCGGAGTGGCGCCGCGCCGAGCAGTTGGCGCAGTCGCAGGGGCGCGGCGCCGCGTCCTCCGGGAGGTGCGCGTGCGCCGCGCGGTAGCACAGCTCGCGGTAGCGGGCGCAGCCTGGAATAGAGAACAAAGAGGTTTAGAAGCTGTACAGTGTACATACCAATTCCATGCTTTCTACGATAGATCTTAGAAAGTTAGTACTTGTTAATTCCATGGATTTTCCTGGAAAAACAAAATACGCTAAGACGAATCTATTGCTTCTGGGGTAAAGATCCTCGAGTGGAAGTCATATAAATAGTCTGTCTACTCCAGTTAAAACCAGTTTGAATTCATAATGTTATGTTTAAAAATACATTTTATGGTGTTACTATCTCCTAAAATAGTTAATTCCTGGCTTTTTAGACTTCTGTACCTCAAAAGAAAAAAAAACTGAGCCCTTGCCAAAAAACTGGCGGCATTGCCGCGCTGAATGGCAATGCTTATCCTTTGTCCGAAGTAAAAACCAAAAGTATTTCTATTCTTTTATAGGATTATTGTCCGTCTGTTTGTCTGTCGAAGTCCCTTTATCTCGAAGATGCGTGGAGGTATCGAGTTGAAATTAAAACTGTATACGCAGGTCTGCGGTCCTTTGAAGCGGTGAAGAAAAAACAAATTTCTAAGTTTGCGAAATTAAGAGATACGGCCGTCGCAAAAAACGTAAGTATACATATTTCGACACTCGAGGGAATCTAAATTCATAGGGTCACTTTCCGTTGACCCAGAATCCTGAAATTTGGCATAAACCAAGGTCTCGTGGCAAAGGTATAGGAATAAATATGAAAACAGTAAATTTGTTGTTACCAAAAAAAAATTTGATTTGGAAAATCTTCCGAGACTTCATTCGGGAATTGAATTATTTTTACATAGGAAAGTTTGCATGGAACCTTTTGTACGCGAGTTTGACTCGCACTTGCCCAGTTTTTTTTTTTATAGGTAGGTATATCAACTTGTAACTAGTGCCATCTATGATTACAAGGTAGTAGTTGAATGGTAATCGGAATGTACCTGTGGGAGGTAGTGCAAGCCGCGTGTCTGCCGCGAAGCCTCGCTGCGCCAGCCGGTCGAGCAGAGTGCTGGCTGACCATCACCTTTCACTGCCGTGCTCCACGTCTGGAACATAACCATATATTTCTATCAATATTCTGTAGGATAAATTCTTTTAGTAATACTGTTTCATCTAATTTGATGTGAGCGTCTTTTTTTAAATATCAATTTTTGAGGGTATGTCCAATAAGTAGGTAGGTAGGTGCTCTGAAGCTTTTGAGTCGAGTCCTTTCAGTCACTGCCCATTCAATGGCAGGACGCACAATGGTCCACTTACAGTGCCGGATTAAGCCAGCGAAGGGCCTGTAGCAAATTCTAGCAAGGGGTCCGCAAAATTTTTGGCAAATAAAAAGTTCCAACTTATTTTTCTTCTACGGCAGGGCTACGCAGACATACCCCAATGGCATCTGCTTACATTGTCTGTTTGGATATTCCGGAATCGGTTAGATATTGTATGATACAGGAGGCAGGGCTTTGAATAACGTTAAAAATTTGGTATCGTTACTTTCATCGGACGAAGGTAACGTTATTAGCAGAGGTAACGTTATGCTTGGTAACGATACTTGGGACAACTTTTACCGGTAAACTGACTTAACGTTATCGATGATTTTACCGAAAAATAATAACGTTACCATGGCCCACGGCCTGATAACGTTACCAAATACATACGAAAAGTACCGTTAAATAACTTTATTTTCTTTTATCTCTTTTTTTCGTCTACATCAATGCAGTACTGGTTTGATCACGTAGGTATTCAAATCAAAAACACTTGTGCTGCGCAACGTTTTTCATTTTAAATAGGAATTACGTACATTTATTATATTCAAATGAAAAAAGGCTACGTAATTTTGTACCTGAACTTAAAACGGACACTGAAGATTATTTTCGCCATCATTGTGACAATTTTCAGGGTTTATATAAAGACAATAATGGATCTGATTCAGTATCTAGAGATAAATAAATCCTATACCTACCTAAATCTTTCTCTAACCTTCGATTGCGTGACATACGTCATACATTTTTCGCTCATATGTTTAATATTTATGGCTTTGCGGTCTATTAGTTAAGGGGACACATTTAATGTTGTGAGTTCTGTACAAAAGTAATACTCTACCTCTTAAGCTAGGGTATACCTGTATTTTAAGAGGTAGTTTGCGGTCTAAGGTTACAATAATTAGACAAAAAACTTATCAGAAGTGGACTGTGTCATTCTACTGTATGGTACAAAAAGAGTAAAAAAAATTGTGTGTGTGTTAGTGTGTTGATGTGTTGATTAGTATGGTGTGTGCGTGTGAGTGTGTGTATGTGTGTATGGGTGTGAGACTGTGTGGTGGGTGTGGGTGTATTACACAAGATAGGTAAGTAAAGACTCCGTATAAGAGTAGTCCTTAAACAGCAGCCATTCTGTTAGTTGGGATTTTAGTTCGTATGAATTAAGATTTATAATATTGAGGTGTTTGTTAATTATTTTATAAATATGCGTACTTAGTATATAATATTGACGTTTAGCGAATGAAGTCTTGTGTTGGATACTTGGCGGAAGGTACGTGCGTTTATTGGGAGTAGGAAGTGTCCGCGTGCTTTCTAAGGGTAGATTTAAGCACATAAAGCTGACGAACCGTAAGTACCTTACAGTCAGAGTACAGTTCCATCGTTGGAAACCTATGAGGTTTTTTGGTCATGACTTTAAGGATAGCTCTCTGTGCTCTTTCCACCTTTAGGAAGCTAGTCTTTGTAGCACCGCCCCATGCAACTATGCAATAACCAATCACTGATTGGCATAGAGCATGGTACACCATCTTAAGTGTTTTCGGGTCTGCGGATTGTCTAAGAGACTTAAATACATGTATTAGACGTAATGTTCTGGAGGTGATGGCGTTAATTTGTTGGTCCCATCTCAGTCCGTCGTCTATTTGTACTCCCAAGTATTTGACGGTTTCGGATTTTGCAAGTGGGGGACAGTTGCAGTTGGTGGGCGGGTTTGTGCAAGAATGGGCAGCTATACTAAAAGAAGGAGATGGTTTAGCGTTACGTCTTAGAGCAAAGGGAATATAAGTCGTTTTATGTAGGTTCAGTGTTAGAAGATTCGAGTTTAACCAGTGCATAACTTTAGCCATAGCCATCTCTGCATTTGCTTTTACACTGTCCCAAGTGGTTCCATCAACGAGGATTGCGGTGTCGTCTGCATAAGCATAAATTTTGGTGTTTGGAAGACTCAGTTTGCAGAGGTCATTGACGTAGATCTGAAATAGTGTCGGGGAAAGGATTCCTCCTTGGGGAACACCATATTCCACGAGAAACTCATCACTTGAGTAATTATCAATTTTAATACACTGCCTACGATTTTTTAGGTAATCCTCAAAGATGTGTAGAGGCATTCCACGCACACCAATATTTTCCAACTTCTTGATGAGTTTGGGAACAGAGACCGTGTCGAAAGCCTTCGAAAGGTCAAGGAATATACCCAGGCATTTCGATTTTTTATTTAGATTTAAGGCAACTTGCTGCGTGAAATCTAGAACTGCATCTTCTGTAGATAAACCTGTCCGAAATCCGTATTGGTTATTAGCAATGAGATGGTGTTTATCGAGAAATTTTCGTAAGGAGTTATTGATAATTTTTTCGAGAACTTTAGAGAGTGCAGGTAGGACTGATATCGGTCTGTAGTTATTCACACAGTCTCTATTCCCTCCCTTGTGAATTGGATGGACCACGGCTTTTTTAAAAGCCTCCGGAAAAACACCCTCCTGTATGCAACGATTAAAAAGAAGTGTAATTGGTGGAACCAGTACATGTCGACAGTTTTTCAAAATTAGCGGTGAGATGCCGTCCCAGCCCACTGCACTGTCAGAGCGTAGTTGTAGGATTAGGGACTCCGCTTCTGCTTCGTCTACTTCCAGGATGGTCAGAGAGTTTGCAGGGGAGTTTTGGGTGTCCGTAAGTAAAGTAAGTGAAGGTGAGCGATGGCCACCGGTTGGTAATGATGGAATGTCAATATTTATTTTCGTAGCCAAGTTTTTGCCAATGTTGGCAAAAAATTGGCCCACCTCATTAATTGCAGATTTTGGGGTGTCTCGTAATGTAAGTAGCTGCACTGGGCTATGTTTTGTTTTTTGAGTATTTGTTATTTGCTTTATGGTTTCCCATAAAGCTTTGGGATTGTTTTTAGCTTTTTCTAGTTGACCGGCTTCATAGGATTTTTTTAGTTTTCTTAATAAATTATTACAGAAATTCCGATAACGTGAATAAGTCGTTTTTAGAATAATATTATCTGGAGATTTTTTTGATTTAATGTGCATTCTATCTCTGTTTTTTATGCATTTTAATAGACCAGGGGTTATCCAGGGTTTAATGACTCTGTTTTTTTCTAGGGATTTTAACTTGTTTTGAATGATTTGATATTACTGATTTAATTATACTAATGAATTTATTTACTGCTGCATTAATGTTTTCGACCTCATATATTACTGTGAAATCCACTTTTTCTAATTCCTCCACAATAGCTTTGTGATTTAGGGTTGTTTTTGAATATAGTTTGTGAGAAGGATTAGCATTTTTCATATTTAACAGTAGTGGTTTGTGGTCTGTTATGTGTGCCTCTAAAACTAATGTAATTGTTTTAAGATTCGATTTTAAAAATATATGATCCAAACAGTTTTCATCTCGAGTGGGGAATAAATGTGTTGGCCTCAAACCATGACATGCATTTAGTGTGAGATAGTCCAAAGTTCGTTCATTCATATTATTTGGTTGTATGTCAATGTTTAGGTCACCTACAAGAGCGATGTTAGGGCATACAGATTTAATGTTGTCGTAGACATCAATTAGACTTGTTGTGAAATTGTCAAAATTTCCCCTTGAATTTAATGAAGGCGAGCGATAGATCGCTACCACTGATAATTTATTGTCTAAGTGACACACTAGACAATTTCCACCCGTAAAGTCTGGCTCCCACGCTGTAGTTTGCAAGCTTGATTTTGTATAGATAATTATTCCGTCATTTTGGTTACAGTTTGTAATCGTGTGGTGTGAGTCAAAACCGTCCAATATTGGTATATTGTTGATTTTACTGAGCCAGCACTCTGTTAGGACGATAATATCAATATCCACATTTAACAAATTCAACAGTACTTGAAGGTGCGGAAAATTTTTGCCGACACTACGAATGTTTATGTGTAATAGATTTATACTATTTCCAGCTGTGTCTATGTACTTTAGACATTCTTCTGGGTTGCAAACAAAGGATGTACCCTGGGTTATTTGGTCAAGGTCGTTATTGACGTTGATAAGATTACCCATTAAGAGTAGAAAAATCTGAACATTTAAAATAATTTCCGCAAACCGGTAGGGGGTTAAGGGATATAAGAGTCCCGTTGGGTTTTAAATAAAATATATTTACTAGTGGGGTTGGAGCCTTTAAATGCTTGCACGTGTTTGTGTGAGTAATTATGGGAGTGTTTGGAATGTTATTGCGGACAGTGGATTGATGTGTATTGTTTTTTTGTAAAAGGTAGACGTGTGTGTATGTTATTAAGTGTTTAGCTAATAATTGTAAAATTATTGAAGAGCATCTTTGTATGTATAAACTCAAGATAATGCATTTTTGTAGTCAGATATTTAGCTTAGGTACATTAGTAATAAGGTCTTGAAGACATTTTTCTGTGTGAATTAGAATTTGCATGTCAGTAACTTGCTTACGGAGAAAAATATTTCCGTTGCTGATCCAGCAGAAGCTATATTCATTGTTCTTTGCGAATTGCCGCGTCAGGTAGAACAGCTTCTTCGAACTGGCGGACAGTCGCTCTTCGACATAGACAGCCTGGCGTTTGCCCGGGACACCAATCAATTCCGTGTTTAGTTTGTCTTCCTTCGAAGTTTTATTTTTGTTGTATGTCCGAATAGCCATAAGTAGGTTTTGTTTGGTATTAACCGTTGAGAACTCAACCACCACAGGACGTGACGTTTGGCTAGGTTTTCCGGGCTGACGGTACACATCACGGATTTCGGATTGAGATACTGGTGTTCCAACCACCTGGCTAATATTGCAGATAGCATGTGATAGAGCGGTTGTAGTTTCATTTTCTAGTTGGGGAATATTTCTTATTTCAACACATGATGAGCGTGTCGCATACTGCAGATCTCTTATTTTATTTTCAAGTATTTCTATGTAGTTTCTCTGTTCTTTCTTCTCTTTCTTTAAGTCTTCTAGTTCTTTTCGCATTTCTTCAAATTGTTGGTTAAAATATTGCATCGACTTCTCAATTTCGGCATTTGTTTTACGAATCTCAGTGTTCGATTTTTTGATATCGGCATTTTGCGCTTTAATCTCAGTTATGTCCTCCATCAGTTTTTGTATCAGAGCTGTTTGTGACTCCAGCAACTTAGCTACACGAGTGTCCTGCTCATTTCTCCACAAACTTAGACACACTTAGCACCCACTCCGACGAAAATCGGAGACTCTACACTCGAAGTTGTAGACGATTACGTTTACCTGGGACAGATAATCCAGTTGGGTAGATCTAACTTTAAGAAAGAGGTCAATGGTCGAATCCGACTCGGCTGGGCAGCGTTTGGGAGGCTGCGCGGTATCTTCTCTACCAACATACTAGTGTCTCAAGACGAAAGTCTGAGACCAGTGCGTGTTGCCAGTGATGAAATATGCCACTGAAACATGGTCGCTTACAATTGGCCTCTTCAGAAGGCTTACAGTCACCAAAAGGGCAATGGAAAAGGCTATTCTCGGAGTTTTCTTGAGTGATCGCATCAGGAATGAAGATATCCGCAGGAGAACCAAGGTCGCAGACATAGTTCGAAGAATCGCCAAACCTGAGTGGCAGTGGGCAGGGCACATTGCTCGTAGAACGGATGGTCGCTGGGGCCGAAAGGTTCTAGAGTGGCGACCGGGCATCGGAAACGCAGCGTTGGAAGGCCTCCCACAAGGTGGACCGACGACTTGGTGAGAGTCGCGGGAATGCGGTGGATGACGACGCACAGGATCAGTCGTTGTGGCGACGTTTGGGCGAGGTCTATATCCAATAGTGGACGTCTTTCGGCTAAAATGATGATGATGTGCTCATTTATTACTTTTTGTATTTAAAAACAATAGCATTGTATAAGAATGTGAAGTACCCTGGAGCATTTTTATGAGGTTACAACTTGTTTGACATTATGAGCATGGCAGTTGAGAGTTTGTCATGCTCACTCAAATGTCTCGCTGATGATGGTACGTTTTATTGGGTCATTTGGTGGACCTTCAAAAGGGTTGAGCTCAGTGGGGCTGATGCACGTGTCATGTTGGTGTACGGGCGCCGTCAGTTGAGACTGGTTTTTTTAATTTCTATTTTTTTATTAATTTTTTTTTCATTACTTATCTACCTACATTGTGCTCACATAATAGAAGCGACTAATGTGACTTAAAACGGTGTCTATGGAGTTCCTTGCACGTTCTTCTCCATAAAGATCTACGCTTTGGAACGTGCAGTTTAGCTTCACTTTTTTATATGTATTTGTGTGTCTAACCCTGCTTATCTTGGCTACTTGCGTGATCGTTTTTCGTTCACTCAATTTATGTTTGTATCTATTTATTTACTGCTATTGTTAAATATGTATGTATTATATGATTTAATTCAGATAATATAGTCTATTTAATTCTTCTCTATATTTTTTATACACACTGCGTCTACATCTCTCATCCAACTCTCCTGTCGCAGGTCTGCTGGAAGAAATTTCGTTAGAAATAAGCAGTACCTTTGCACTCTTTTATCTGTATTTGATCTTTTCGCATGCCAAATGGTCGTTTTTGGCGGTCTATATATGCATCTTTGTATCTATTCTATCTATGTATTTATTTATGTATACGCGTACATACATACATACAAATACGGTTCAGTTGAAAACCAGCGTCAGGCAACTAGTTGTTGTAGTAGTTGTCTGGCATTTTTGCTGAACTTGACCTATTTGGCGTAGCCGTGAGAGATTAACATTGTTAGTTTTCTTTTTTTAATATATGTAAAGGCTTTTGAGCCCTTTTAGCAATGTTAATCGGATCTGTAACCTCGAAATGCGATTCGTAATAAGGCGTGGTTTATCAGGCGAAGGGTATAGATACTCGTTACAAATCAAATCACTTAATGTTAGGAGTAAAATGAACAGAAAATACTAAGTAAGCGGGGCCCGACTCTCACCACCCATAGTTGGAAGGTGAGTAATGTGAATAAACCCTTAAGTTTTAGTTATTAATTAAGAACTTTTGCTATATTACTTCAAGAAAAAAAAAATACAAAGTAATTTTATTTTAATAAATTTGTGTAAAACTAATTTAGCAAAAGACCTCTGAAAATCTGCTATTTTACGTGAACTTTGGCCCCCCATAATGTACTCATTAAAAAAAGTACACAATACAAGCCTTGCACATTTAATATGAGATTCTGAATGACGCCAATTTTTCTGAAAAACTTTTAAGCGAATGAGTAATTAATCAAAATTACAATTACCGCACGCCTCGTTTGTGAAACCGTACCATATTTAGTTTAGATTTTAGTAGCAACTAGCAAGCATCGTTTGACTGGCGATGTTGCCGTTCCGTAGTGCGCCGCCGCCCGCGCTACGCCGCGCCGCTTAGATTGCGCGGGTTGACAACAATGCATTAAGTAACGATAAAAGTATCGATACTTGTAACGTTAATTGGTAACGTTATTTTATAGATTCGATACCAAGGTATCGTTAATCGTGTTACCGTTAAAATGTTAACTTTATGAAAATAACGTTAATTAACGAAACTTATAGTGTGAATTTGGTAACGTTAACAAGCCCTGACAGGAGGTATCCTGACCTTGTTTTTGTATGTCCGACCCGGGCCCCTGATGCGCGGGTAGCATTTGCTACGAGGCTAATCCGGTAATGTCCACAAAGGACTAAGTTCGGAAACCAGATTCCAATAGACGGATGACAGGTGAACGTTACTGTAATAAAAGAGTCTTAAGAGCTACTCTCATAAGTTTATTCGTGTGCATACGCGCAGCGGAATGTTGTTGAATTTAAAGATTTTAATTATGCAGATATTTAGTGTATGACGTCGTATAATTGTGTATGGTAAAAAAAAAATTGTGCACGCAACCATTGTGAAGAAATTCACCAAAAACTGATTCCGCTGGGCGAACGTTGCCCTGGCGGAACTTTTTTTAATCCATAGACTAGAAGAAAAGAGATGTGTCCAAAAATTAGTGTGTATTTGTGTGTAATTGTGTATGTATGAATAATTTTCTTTAAACTTTCCCTAAGGGGTTTATAGTTAGAATCCTGATCCGTGAAATCTTCAATAGAAATTAGCTGTATGAATTTTATTTGTCTTAAATAATATATTTAGATTATACCTCAAGTCTCAAGCGCATACTTAAATAAAGTACCTACGTAAATAGTACCTACTTTCTGTCATAGTCAAATACATTTAAAAAAGTAGGTGTACAAAAATAAATGACCTATAAATTATATCGAAACAACAGTTGTGTTATCACCTATACCAATTCAATACCGGTATTATACTGTAAATTTTGGGATGTTACCTAAATATATTGCACGGCCGCTTTTTTGTAGCCATCCGAACTTGGTCGGGTTATGTAGGTTTTCGATGCTTCGTCAGTATTATAATTGTTTTTCTTTAATTACTGAATTTAATGACATGAAATTTTGCATGTGAATAGTTGAATGAATACACTAATTATTGGTATACATTTTACCATGCAATTCATTTAGAACGTCGTGATATTTGACTGCTTTGTAAACAGTGATCTATTCATGGTAAATTTGTCCTATAACTCTTTAGTTACTAAAGTACATCATTGATACTTGGCAACATGTTGCAGACACTTACAAGGTTTGTATAAACGTGAAAATCTAGACCCCAAAGTGCATACTTTAAGAACTAAGACCTAATAAGCGTATTTTACGTTTATATTTTTATTTTTTAAGCCTTACGATTTTTTCTAAATCTGTTTTTTAAACAAATATAAACAAATTCAAAACAACGTATGTAAAAATCTACAGCTCTCTATGTAAGCGCTTTATATGAAAACTAGCTAATGGCCAAACGTTCGCGTAGCGGAAACTTGAATTTCTCCGAAGTTTATGCATGCATTAGTTTTATTCATACATACACAATTACACACAAATACACACTAATTTTTGGACACATCTCTTTTCTTCTAAAGTCTATGGATTAAAAAAAGTTCCGCCAGGACAACGTTCGCCCAGCGGAATCAGTTTTTGGTGAATTTCTCCACAATGGTTGCGTGCACAAATTTTTTTTTACCATACACAATTATGCGACGTCATACACTAAATATCTGCATAATTAAAATCTTTAAATTCAACAACATTCCGCTGCGCGTACGCACACGTTTATTCAATGGTTTCCGAAATGCAGGAAATTAAATACTAGTTTCATTATCTGCTCACATTTCTCTCAAATTCTGCTATTTGTTTAGAATCTTCCTGCTGAAACAATGTTACTCCATCAGAATTTCCAAAACTACATCATACACAATTTTAATTTTTCGCACATTTACAGCAGATTACCTACGATCTAATGTTTTTTTCAACTCTACTTGTTCTAGAAGACCCTTTTCTGTTGAAGTTACGTATATTTTTCAGCAATTCTTCAGAGAACCGCAATATAACGCTTCAGGATGAAGCATTTTCCGAATTGTAATCACCACCAAAATGGGACTGTCTCAATTCTCAATAAGCAAGTCCTTAGCATAGCATAGTCAGCCTTATAATGTTCCCACTGTTGGGACTCAGGCCTCCTCTCTAGGAGAGGGAATGGGCCGTAATCCACCACGCGGGCCCAGTGCGGGTTGGTGGATGTCACATGTCTTCGAATTTTTGGTTCTAGGACATGCCGGTTTCCTCACGATGTTTTCCTTCACCGTTTTGAGCAGTGGTGATGAAATAAATTACACTAAGTAATGCGCATGGCTGGGTTTGAACCTGCGACCTACAACTTGTAAGTCGGGGCCGTTACCACTCGGCCACCACTGCTCAGCAATTCCTTAAAGCGCTGAAAACCGCTTATTAATATTTATTGAAATAATTATAAGAGTGGAGTGACACATTACCTACCTTCACTCGGGGCGGGAGAGTGGCCTCTGGACTTGTCCCCACGGGGCGTGGATGAGCCGTCTCCCTGCTCCTGAAAATAATAATAAAATAGCAATGAGTTGCGTTCGTGTGGAATTGCTGTTGTATGTGACTTTATAGATGACTAGCTTTTGCCAGTGGCTTTGCCCGCAAGAATGTAGATCTCTCCATACAAGCTTTAGACACCCGTTTCATCCCACTAGGGGCTGAATTTTAGAAAATCGTTTCTTAGTGCTCTTCTACGTCTTAAAAGGAAGCCTTGTGCAAAATTTCACGCTTCTGGTCCCAGTAGTTTTGGCTGAGCATTGATATGTCAGTCAGTCAGTTTCTCTTTTTATATTAATACTAGGTTCTGCCCGCGGCTTCGCCCGCGTGAAAGTAGTTTTCTCCATACAAACTTTAGACCCGTTTCGTCCCGTTGGGTGCTGAATTTTGAAAAATCCTTTCTTTGTGCTCCCCTACATCATAAAAGGAAGCCTTGTGCCAAATTTCACGTTCCTAGGTTCAGTAGTTTCGGCTGTAAGTTGATATGTCAGTCAGTTAGTTTCTCGTTTTATATATATAGATATAGATAGTAACGGGTTTGTAATTCTACCGAAGTGATGGTAGCTGTCAAGATATAAAGCTCCCACACTCTAGATATATAAGATAATAACAGACGCTGATAATATGTAAGTAATTCACGGCGAATCCAGCCTTTCTAGTTTCTAATGACTTGCTCGGGAGATCTCCAATCAGTTAGGAAGGTAAGTAGGTATCTACAATTACCTGTTACATGACTTGTGAGATAAGATAAGATGTCTTTATTTGTTTTAACATTGTGTCGCTACATATAAGAGTATGCAATATATGACATCGTTTGAGTCCAATCATGTTTAGCCGTATCGGTGTACACTGGCGTAGCTACCGAAGGGTTAGGCGGGGCATATAGATAATTTCTATGGCGGGACAGTACCCCGGGGCCTCCAAGACCTAATTAGCAAACCTCTTAGTGAACAACCGAGAAATTCTCTCATATTTGAAATCTAAATAAAATAGGTTGCAACATTAATCACGGCAACTCGTTTTAGTCAGTAAAAGTCTGACACTCCTACCCGCTTCTTCCAAAGTAGGAGAGGTTTTTTGATGATGAGTTGTAAATCATCAAATACCGCCAGGGTCGTTGGTCACCTCGCTACGCCACTGTCGGCGTACAAATCTTATATAAATGAATAGCTGTTCGTTAGTCTCGCTAAAACTCAAAAATGGCTGGACCGATTTGGCTAATTTTGGTCTTAAAATATCAGAGATAGTCCAGGGAAGGTTTAAACGAAATAAAATCCGAATACAACGCCATCTCTAATTAAAATGTCGCTATAAAATGAATAATGCTATTCTGGTAATGCCAGTAGATGGCGTTATCCTTACTATTAGGCGGTACAAAGTTCAGGTCAGCTAGTATTTCCATAAAATTATCATTGAAAGTTTGATATTTTCTTCCGAATTTGGTTATATTCTGTTTTAATTTTTTGTCAAAAGATCTAGAACAATAGATAGCCCTTCAGTAGATAATGATGTATTCAAAATGAAGACTAACCCATCACCAAAACTTTCGCTGGGGGTCTTTAAGGCAAGAATCAAAAGGTTACTAATGCTCCATCGTTGAACACATCATCACGTACCATCAGGTGAGATAGTGTTCAAACGCGAGCCGCACGTTAAACTTATGTACCCATGAAAGGTGGTTTGAGACAGAAATGTGTTTATACTATAAATTTTGTATTATATGGATCTACCGCCTACACTCAAGAAGGCATTACATTCTCTTTATCTATAAATAGGCATTCACTTTTACCCCCTACTCGATATTCGTACATACTTGGGAGTTTCTCAGACTGACCCCAAGTACCTAAAATGAAATTATCTTCGGCGCCGGCCATTGATGCTGTTAGCATGAATACCGACGCAAATGTTGTCAGTGACCAAAGAGGGTATGATTAGGGTTGACAAATATTGTATGTTGGCTTAATATTTTGTCACTGAACATAACAAGTGACAAAGTATTTTCTGTTCGTTCGTTTGGGATTAGGGCGTGATGATTCATTTACCAAAATATTGGCAAATTTAATGACATTTTCATTAAATTTGTATCTTAGTAAGGGCGGAATTCACCAAAAAAACTAATCGCGTTTTAACATTTGGCTCGCATAATCGCGTTTAGCTGCTGTCACTAGTGTCACTTGTAAAAATACAACAAAAGAAAAATACAGACAAGTGAATTCCGCCCTAAGTCAGGTTTTAGTGAAGGTGGTTTAGAAAGAAATTACGTGTAGATCCTATTATCTATTCCTGTGGAAGAGATAGGTAGGTACTTGTTGTAATGCGCGATTTTAAAATTACCTGCGACACCGCGGATGAGAACCTCGTCGCGGCATCGGTTAGCAATACTGTCAGATACTGAGACGTCTGCTTGCTTGCTGCATGCTTCAGAGACGTTAACTTTATTTTATTTAAGACTAGATTTTTTAACTTAATGATAAATGTTGTGTTTTTGCTAATAAAATGTCTACTAACTGAACCAAACTTTGTTTTGCTAAATTGTGTTCTTTTTTTTTTAATTAGTAGTGCTGATGAAAAATAACAGGTACTTAGTTACTGCGGTAACGTTATCTACTCCAGCAAAAAGATTTGTTTATCAATGGGTTTATTGCACCCATTTAAAGGCTTGGCTTAGCTATTTAGGTAGATGATTATCTATCTATTAATATTATAAATTTGAAGAGTTGGTTTGTTTGATCCAACGCACAAATCTCAGAAACTACTGGTTCGAATTGAAAAATTATTAGTGTTGAATCGCCCATTTATCAATGAAGGCTATAAAATGCTACGGGGTCCATTACACGGTCATGCAAACGTTAATCAATTCCATCAATCATGAATGATGTTTGAATGACGGAATTTTATCGCCATTATGTTTTCATCATGCAAACCTCAGTCATGGCATTAGACGGTAGGTGTTGGCGCCGCGGCTCGATGGCACAATGTGTAGCTGTCAGTGAACTGTCAAATCTGGCGCGCACCGGCCAACTTTTTTTCTCTTATAAAATACCTGTATCTAAATTGGTTAGCCCCAAATTTACAATATTGTTCGCTGTAAAGCGTTATTAAATAGATAAACCTACATTTAACATCGGAGTACGTTATTTAACTCCCAGAGAGTACCTAGGTTTTTCGTCAAACAAAATATTTGACTGTGGCAAAACTGACAGCAAAACTTATTGTGTTATGGAGGCCTATGACCAATAAGAGTGGACTAGTAACCAAGGCGAGGGTGAAATCGTAGGACAGCTAGTTAGATAATAACATTTTATCGAGGAAAAGTTGGGGAAAGTGGAATTCGATTACAAAAAAGTCCTTTTAGAGATAAAAGAATTAGATAAGTATATATCTCCGATAAAAACGAAAAACATGATTTGACTTAGTTTCAGCACTTTCAGACCTTTTTCTCTTGCAAACTTTACCGTTCAATTTAATAGGTACTAGCTTTTGCCCGCGACTTCGTCCGTGTAGAAGTCGAAAATGGTTTTTTTAGGTTTTTTGAGATACGAAAATATGAAATATTATTTATTATCTTCGTCGTGTGTGATAGTCCATTGAATTGTATGGCGAGCGATATTGTATCGTAAGATAAAATATTATAGTATCTTAGCCGTGTGCAGCGCCCCTTAGTGAACTCCGCTGCGGGTGACGTAACCTACGACAAACTTATTATTTGCGGTTGGTACAGTGATTACTGAGGTCTGAGGTCTAGGGATCGAACCGCAAAATTAAGTTTGTTTTTTATTGTATATACTTTTCTGGGATAAAAAGTACCCAGTGTGGTGCCCAGGATATTAAAGAATAATTATACAAAGTTTCATCGTAATCGAACCAGTAGTGTTTGCGTGATGCCTGAACAAACAGATAAACAGACAATTTTTTTTTTAATCACGTTTTTCGGTTCGGTGTCGGTCTAGTCCCTTGCCATTTATTTTTTTGATATTTTCAATGTACCTACAAAATTTTCACTTCTACAGATTTATTATAAGTATATAGATGTTACTATCACTAGTAGGTAGGTATTTACTTGTATATCGTAGGTATAATACCTACACAAGTTTTAAGTAACAGCCCTCGCTTCAACATAAATTAAATTTTACACGGGAGACCCCACTTCCGACATCCTTGGAACCTAGGGAGATACGCTTAAACCTCATAATGTTATGAAAAAGGGGAGGTGAGGGAAAAGCAAGCATTTTTGAAGAGGGAAACCGGCAGAGGTAACTTTAATTAAACCGAACGACCTTGCTCCTAGGGCATTTCAGGGAATTTTTAAAAGCTTGTCGCTTCGCTGTTTGAATCGAATACAATTGTACGTAGAGTGTTGCCAATTAATTAATGGATAGCTACTGTAGCTATTTGAATATAACCTACCAATTTATCTCGCTTTTGTTTTATTGATTCAATTTGATGAACGTTTCTTGATTGAAAGAATAATTAATAGCATCGAGAAATAGATTACAGGATTTTTTTCTAACTCAAAATACTTCGTTCGCTTCGTCGCTTTCCATCAGGTGAGATAGCGGTGAAGCGCGAACCTATCAAGAATAAAAAAAAATAACAAAATGGCCGACACAGCCAGAGAGGCATAGTGTCATAAAAAAATCTGCTCTTTAAAATAAATCTCGGGATTTGAGGCATAAATCACTTTATTTTTTCGCCGTGTGAAATCGGTGTAAGTACATGTTTAACTCTATCTAATTCCGACCTCTGCTGATAGCTAAAACCTAGAGGGGCTTTGAGTCAATAGTGAATAAATAGGTTACTTCTAGGTAAGCGTGCTTCACCGTCGACCACATCATCGCTTAGGGCCTGCGCACATTTGAGACAAGATTGTCTTAGACAGACTTGTCTACGTCTATGATGTCGCAGACAAGTCTATTTTGACTATTTTGTCAACGACACGGCGCACACCATCAAGATAAAACAGTCTAGCGGCCAGTGTTGCCAACTTAGTGGACTTTCCACTAAAACTGGTGCTTTTTCCCCGCATTTAGTTGCGAAATATTGGTTTTAGTGGCTAGTGGATTTTTCTAGTGCTTTAGTAAAATTCAATTTCTTACTAAAATGCGATCACTCGGGTGTAAATCAGCATTATAGAATCCATTATTATCAATCTGATACCGACAATGATGGTGCAAACAAAAATGATTCGTCTGAAGACGAATTAATACATAACTGTTATTGAATAATTTGTATGTGGATTTACCTACTAATGTTAATTTACCCACGAATGGTATTTTGATCAACTGATTGGTAATTTTTATTACTTATTATTATAAGGAAGTAATATTCTAAATGCCTACTTATTTTATTTCGTACAACACACATATTTTTTTGTGGGACAATTTTTTGTTAGTGGTTTTCTGGTGGTTTTAAAAGTTGACCCTAGTGGTAAGTTGGTGTAACTATTAGCAACACTGGACGTCTCAAAACAGTATTGTCGCGGACAAGTCTACGGTGTCGTAGACAAGTTTGTCTAAGACAGTCTTGTCTCAAGTGTGCGCAGGCCCTTACCATCAAGTGAGAGTGGTCAAACGCGAGCCTATCAATAATAAAAAACTGGGCAAGTGCGAGTTTAGTGCGCACTAAGGTGCGCGAGTCCGAACCCTCAGGTTCCGTACAAACTTACTTATGTAAATAGTTCAATCCCCGAATGGGGTCTTGAAGAGTTTTTCCGAAACATTTATTGAATTTATTTTTTATGACGTAACTAACAACAAATTTACTGTTTTCAGTTTTTTTCCTATACTTGTGCTATGAAACCTTGCTTCATGCCAAATTTCAGGATTAGGTCAACGGGAAGTACTCTATGAAATTTAATTCTCTTGAGAGTGTCGAAATATACGTTTTTTGCGACATAAACGGCCGTATCTTTTTTTCCTTAACTCAAAAGTCTGATTTTTTTACAGCTTCAAGGTGCCGTAGACTTGAGTATGTGGATTTAATTTCAACTCTGTACCCGTACGTATTCCCGAGATAAAGGGTCTTGACAGACAGAAAGACATACAAACAATAAAGTGATCCTAAAAGGGTTCCGTATTTTTCCATTTGAGCTACGGAACCCTAAAAATTAACCTACCTCCCTATTTAATTGAAACCCGTAAAGTAAGTGCCTTCAAACTTCCTTATTAGGTACAACAAACAATGAAAAACCAAGTTTCCTCACATTGTACCTAATCGAACATTGTAACAATTTCGAACAATACCTACCGTCAATGAGCGCCATGACAGGAGACTGGGAAATTGATATCATGACAGGAAATTGGCATGAGCTCACGCAGGGGAAGTGAAGTTTTTGAATTTAAATTCTGGCTAATAACTGCTCGAAACATTGTTAGAACACGGATAGTGGGAAGACCGGAAATTATCGGCTTCAAGCTGTTCTAACTTGACGTGCTAAGTAGGAGGTAAAGCCGCGGGGAAAACTAATTTATTATAATGTTCAGCATTGTTGCCTTATATCTATAAGTACCTGCTTACTTACACGTTTATACCTACAGTTTGTTTACGTTAACGTTACTTCCAGGTTTCAGTAACATTCATATTTCGCAAGTTGAATAATGTATTGAGTATTTTACCAATGACGAGATTCACTTGCAAAACACAAATAAAAACTTACCTCAAAGGTTTAGATTATGATAACACGGAAAAAATATTAAAAAATTCATAGTACATGCAAACATTTTATATACAACATATGAAACAAATATACACAATATACACAATTACACACTCACACTTCTCCCACTCATACACACACTCTCTCACACTCCCCCCACTCTCACACACACATACACTCCTCACTCTCACACTCACATACACAAAACCATGCCATGTGTAACTAATTCTTTTTATTTATACTTTTTTTTTAAATATTTTTTGTTTTAATGTAGTTTTATTTGATTTGATAAGATGGAAGAGACTGGTCTCCACGACACAGGGAATCCTAGTATGGAGTCCAGAGATCTGTTAAATTTTATGTAAATACCCTTTTGGAACAATAAACATATTTGTATTTGTACCTACCAGTATAGATACCCATATTGGGAGTTCTTGGAAAATGGCATAAACGAAGTTTTCTGTTTGCTCAATTCAGTGACTGAATATAAGTTAAGTAGGTACATCTATCGTGCCAGAGGCAAATATTTCATAATTCCTTTAACTCGTACAGAAAAGTTGTATTGTGTAATGACGCTACACCTTTTAAATCATCTATTGATTCTAACTTTCTGTGATTCTAACCTACCAATTAGGAAAATGGCCATCTCAAAAAATCCGGGTCGCTAATAAAGTATGATATTTTTTAAATATACATAGGTTATACATAAAATGAATTGGTTCGTGAAATAAAGAATAAGTGAATTAATTAAAACGTTAACATTTTGTACAGTATTTAATTTTAATTAAATTAAAAAAAAACACTTGTCTTTTTATTTCTTTGTATTTACACCACGAGCCCGTACCTACGGGGTTACCATGACGTTCAAAGTAAGATTGTTTCATTCTTATTTCAGTGTGGGTAAGAGACAGAGCTATACAGGTTGTCTAGCGCCATCTCTTACCCACTCTGGAAATAAGAATGAAACAATATTACTTTGAACGTCATGGTACAGGTTATAGATAGGTGTCTTATGCATATAATTTTACATGTTTGTGAACTCATCCACAATACAGGGGTTCGAATTCCTAATGTGGGGCGACGATTTACAAAGAACGTCTGCCGCATATTATTGTGCATAAAATGGAGTTAGCTTCCATATTCACTAAGAAACTATCAAAGCGAAGATTTCAATGAACATTCATTTAAATTCTTCTCCACTCTCTTAAAACATCCGTTTTCAATCTACTGATTCCGTACGGCTCTCTGCAGTTATCCCAGGCCATCATTATCCGCTACGAAATGGTACTTTCTATTCAAAACACGCTTCATGACCGCCATTCTCCTGGTCGTCAAAATACCCTTCTCCCATTGTGTGTAAATAACCAAATTCTGGACGCATCAGAAAACAAGCCTGGACAAATCTTCACCTGTTCATCGGACATGTTTTTGGGTACCTAAACCGTAACCTGGCTACTCTGAGTTAGGGGCGATTTACTGGCTTTAAGGTTTTTTATCAGCTTCACGCCTCGGCTTTGAAGGCAGTGGTGGCCGAGTGGTAACGGCCCCGACTTACGAGTTGTAGGTCGCGGGTTCAAACCCAGCTAGGCGCATTACTTTGTGTAATTTATTTCATCACCACCGCTCTCAAAACAGTGAAGGAAAACATCGTGAAGAAACCGGCATGTCCTAGAATAAAAAAGTCGAAGACATGTGACATCCAACAACCCGCACTGGGCCCGCGTGGTGGATTACGGCCCATTCCCTCTCCTAGAGAGGCCTTAGTCCCAACAGTGGGAACATTATAAGGCCGACTATGCTATGCTATGCTTATAATTGCCAGAACTCCACATACAAATCTGATGTACCTATGCTATGTATATAAATTAAGAAGACATCGCAGTTTCTCTATGTGACACGTTAATTTGGTGCCCAGTGTACTTACTATTGAGTTCAAAGGGCCGTGGTAATCTTTCCACAATATTGACAGGGTAAAAAGAGTTGTTAATACCTACTTGTATTTCCCTGAGTTACATGGTCTGTCGCCTACAAATCTAATTTGTTACTGCCGAGTTTTCGCGTGGTATCAATAACACATGTGAACGGATAAACTTTTGAGAGTAGGTAATCGTGTTTCATCGTACGTGGTTTTCCTGTAGGGGAGGTCGCTTGCATGTGAAATTTGAATGGGAAAATAAAAGTAGAGGCCTACCACGTCCTCTTAACGCAGGGCTCTTAAGCAGGGTTGTTTAGGACTTAAAATGGAATCGAAACGATCGTTACTTGACTAGGGGGGCCCCTAGCCAAGTTACGATCGTTTCGTTTGCGTCGAACGCCAAGAGTAGGCCACGCCTCCGATTATTTTGTTTTGACCACGTGAATGAGCGTTGAGATGACGTGAGAACAAAGGAATCCGAGGCGTGGCCTACTCGAGGCGTTCGACGCAAACGAAACGATCGTAGCTTGGGGGCAGGGGCCCAAGACTGCTATTTTTATAAATTCGTCATTCCAATACGATCCCATTGTCATTTTGCTAAGAGTCGTTTATGTCTCAAAGAACTGTCAACATTTTAGCAAATTACCGCATACATTTGTCAAAATGTACGAGATTACCATTCTATGCCACCTCTTTCAATGGTGGGCACGCCATAATCATGGCGGTAAGTCCCCTCTTTGAGGAGTGGCTGGAAAGGCAACACGGCGTCCTTACCTTCCACATGACGCAGGTCCTCACCGGACATGGTAAGTTTGGGAGGTTCCTGCACCGGATTCGTGCGGAAGAAACGCCCGGGTGTCACCATTGCGTAGACTGCCCGGAGGACACGGTGGAGCACACAGTAGAGGTGTGCCCCGCTTGGGAAGAGCATTGCTGTGTCCTCGTGGGGGCAATCGCCGGCGGCGATCTCTCGCGCCGGGCCTTGGTACAGGCCATGGTCCGGAGCGAGCAAGAGTGGCAGGCGTTCGCCTCCTTCTGCGAAGCAGTAATGCTAGCAAAGGAGGCGGCCGATTGCGTGAGGCAGCGGTCCTCACGCCCCAACCGCCGCCGGGACTGCGATCCCGATTACCGGCCACTGTAGGCGCGGGCTTGCGGAAGGCGAACAATGGGTGGCTCGCCGTCCGACCGTCCGGTAACCGTCCGGACCGAGCCCAAGTTACCGACGGCGCGTATTGTTCCACGCGTGCCTCAAGGAGATGTCAGCAACTGTAGGGGCCCAGCAGGGTCAAAGCCTACTGGGGCCAAGGGTCTGATTCTGAAAGGAAGACTCGGCCCTGGTACGAAAGGCAACGAAGGAACAGGAGTGGGTTTTTAGTTAGTAAAAGTCTGACACTATCTCCCGCCCCGCCCAAGAGCGGGGGATGTCATAAGATGATTTTCCCATCGGAAAAAAAAAACAAAACCTCTTTCAATGAAGTGTCAGTGGTTGACCATTGGAAAGTCATAATAACGCCATTATTAGTGGGTTACCAAACTACTCAAAATCAACAATTATGTAATCAATGATAGACCATTCTGACACTATAGTAATAGCAGACTTGAGGCCCTGAACTGTTAAAGAGATGGAGCTATGTAAGGTGTATAGCTCCATCCCTTTCTCTCACTCGCTTTCATGACATTTCAACTCTTCATGGTAAGACTTCGGATACAGACAAACTAAACGAAAACAAAACGGTTCTACAGACTAAACTAATTTTCTAAAAACCTTTGTCTTCATGTATGTTAACTATTTTATACATGAATAAAGATTTTATAAAGTTTAAAATAAAAAAAAAAGTATAGATTTTTTTTTAAATTAGGAAAAACCGACGAAAAATTTTACCACTGGGGGTTTTTTTCGTTTGTGCTTCGATGTTAGAGACACCCTGTGTAATTCAGCTTATAGAAATAAGTAGGTACACCAGATAGACCTTAATATATTAATTCATTAAATCCAAAGCGAACGCCGGCGCTCGCTATCTCATTATCTTTATTGTGTCTCTATTTACGGTATTCGAAAGTTTAAGTAGATACCTCTATCTACTCAATTTTTCCTAGCATAGGGGACATTATTCACAAAAATATATAAAAAAGAACTTAAACTTAACTTTCTAAAAAGAATTTAAACTTTCTTTGGGCAATAAATAATTTATTATTATTATTAACTAATAGGCAATGTGCAAAAATGAAATTACAGTAAAATGGAAGATTAATAAAAAGCGTACCAAGGAATTTATATATATAACACGCTGATTTATAATTCCACATCACAACCTTTTCCAAATGACGCGTAACGTCGGTGGGTTGAATCAAATCTCCATTTTCCTGCGCTCCGCTCCGAATTAACTTTGAAAACATTTCAATAACAAAACACCCTACCCACCTATATTGCTACCTACCCTCACACAATATCTGGAAGGCGTACACGAATATATTTGCATAGAAAAAAAACTAAGAAGAAACACCAAACTTATATAACGGGCAAAATTACTGTGACATGGCAAAGATGTTCATGAATGTTCCTATTCATAAGATCTATACATTGCTATATAGGGTGACTGGTAATTAGTGACCGATACTTAAACACGTGATTGTACTCATGATTACAAACAACTTTCCCAAAGAAACTTTTTTATTTTTTGATCTAGTAGTTAACAACTGAAACGTAGATACATACACTGATTACGTACACCGCTGGGTTTGGAAGCCGCGTGGGTGTTCTATCACTATTGCAGATACGATGGCATCACGCGGCTAAAAGCTGAGCGGTCGCTTGTCACAGGCGTGCGCGTATACAGCTTTAGATTTAAACAGCTGTTTAAATCTAAAGCTGTATACGTATGTATGTTTTTATTTAAGTATCGGTCACTAATTACCAGTCACCCTATAATACGAAATCAAAACCCAATCATCATCACACTTACACACTTCTGCCACAAATATATACTTGTATCAAATTGGTATTTTATTAAACATTACTATCTCCCGGGTTCGCTTCACCGACACAAAACCACACTGAAGCTAGGTATTGTAAGTATAACGTTTCAGGCGAGTGTTGCCTATATAATAAGTTATTTATTTACTTATTTAGTACATTGTACCCAGGAGATGCTCTCCGCATGATCCTGTTTTAAGAGCGACGTGTGACCTCTTTTTTCGGCCCCTGTAGCCTCGTTTTTTGTTATGCATTATTTCTTAGTACATTTTTACATTGGCCCTGCCGTAGTGTATCAGTGTTATGATGAAAAACAGCATGATTATCCTAAAAGCTTATGGTATATGCTAGAGAAAGCATGCAGAAATTGGAGTTTACTATTAAAAGGTTTTATTAAAGCATATAGTCCCTTGAACACCTGGCCAGAGTTAAATTCACACGAGAACACTGTCGCAAGAAGTTGGTAGATTCATCACACTCTTGATTTGTTGTATTCGTATTTCTCTCAATATCATTCTTTATTTGTATGTATGTATCTAAGTATATATTTATTATTGTTCTTATTTCTTCTCTGTCAGTCTTCTTTTAAGCTGCACCTGCCATGTTATATCTCTGCACCATCCTAAGGGCGACTGGTAGAAAATGCCTAAGGCATTAAGTCCGCCTTTGTACAATGTTTCATTAGTGCATAAAGTTTTAAATAAATAAATAATAAATTCACACTGACTCGAACTGCAGCCTGCGCCTGCAGAGTCCCGCTGACCTTTAAAACCATTTTTTTTTTTGCGAAATTTTGAATGATTTACATATGCTATGTACATTCTGAAGAACACTTAACCAGCAATTTTTTTTATCTAAACATATTTCTAAAGATCAAAACCGTTTGAAAGGAGTAGGGAAAAGAAGCGAAAAAATATCATGTTGTTAAATTTTTTTTTAGCAAAACTATTAGTCGTACGGAGCAGTGGTGGCCGAGAGGTAACGGCCCTGACTTACGAGTTGTAGGTCGCGGGTTCAAACCCAGCCAGGCGCATTACTTTGGGTAATTTATTTCATTACCAGTGCTCTCAAAACGGTGAAGGAAAACATCATGCCGGTTTGGCATGTCCTAGAACCAAAACTTCGAAGACATGTGACATCCACCAACCCTCTCGTAGAGAGGATGCCTGAGTCCCAACAGTAAGAACATTATAAGGCCGACTATGCTATGCTTTATTGGTCATGCGATAAAATCATATGCTGATATCGTTATATATGAATTTATAATAAATGTATTTTTTTTTTCAAATATACCCAAGCCGTTAGCCGTTGAAGCCTACTCCTCGGGGCTTCAAAAAGTCACTGTTTTATGGCACTAAATGGGAGCAAGGGCCTTAAACTTTAGAGATTCAATTTTCATTTTGTTTTTCCCCACATGGCTGCAGGGATTATTCGAAAGGGTTACCTTGGCCCCTGGAAGCTAAAGGCAAATGAAAAAACGCGGATGGATTTCAGTTAGTAAAAGCAAGGGTGGGCTTACCCATTATTAGGCCCCGGGCAGTAGATCTTTGAGAGGCCCTTGTCCTTTTTACACGACTGCCCCAAAAAAGGAGTGTTATGTTTTCAGGGTTCATGTATGTATTTATGTAGGATTGATCGTAAAAACTGCAATTTTTTTTTATAAATTGAATAGCAAGAGCTGAAAACCGATCTCGTGTCCTCGAATTTGAGAATAGATTACTTATGCTATGAATAATATAAACTTTACTATGAAAGGTAAAGTTAGGATAAAATAAAAAGTTTCAAATATTAACTTCTCCAATCGAGTTGTTGCGCGAGGGCCCCTACAAGAGAGAGGGTGGTTTACCGACTGAAACTACACCTATGATCCTTCAGTGGCCCTTTTTGTTCCAGGACCACGGGTTTCTCTTTCAGAAGTCACCCCATGACCCCAGTAGGTTTCGGCCCTGCTATACCCCTATGGTTTTGCTGACATTTCTTTGAAGGGCGTGTGGAAAACTACGCGCCAACAACGACTCGGACTCGATTCGGGCGGTTACCGGACGGCCTACCTAATGCTATTGCTCGTCGTCCGCAAGCCCACTTCTATGGTGGCTGGAAGTCATGGTTGGGGTCCCAGAGGCTAGAGCGTGAAGACGTACGTTCCGCCACGGGTGCGGCCACCTCCTTCACTGGCATTACTGCTTCGCCGAAGAAGGCGACTGCCACCCATTCTCCATCGCTCCGGACCATGGCCTGTATCTGGGTACGGCGCGAGAGGTCGCCACCGCTGATCGAGACTGCCACTTAGTAAAAATTACTTATTCTGTGGTAAAACCTTGACACTCCCTTTCCATCCACCAAAAATAAAGGCTGCAGGCTATCTCCCTTACCTAATTGATATAAGCAGATTGAGTAAAAGCAAAACTTTTAATTGTGTTTACTATGCTTCGGTTACAAGCATCAAACTTCGTTTCCCAGACCACGTACGTCAGTAACTGTTATCAAATTGCACAGCCTACGTCGAACGTTGAAAGGGTAACGACATTTTCCATTTAAAATAGTTTGTACGTTCGCAGGATGTGCAAAATGTTATAATGGAAGCGGTTGGCAATGTTCTAACTTTGTTGTCTCACTTTGCTGACAAATAAATGGTTTAAAGAACGTCGAGATTATTAGTTAGGTTATACAAGTTAGGAATAGGTCTCTTCTTGTTATCAAACGTGGTCCATAGTTAAGTAATTGACAATTAAAATTCCAACAGACAAAGTGAAATTCTGTCGGCGTTATCAATGATCAAAAAGTCCAAGGTAAAGCTGAAATGACACTTGGTCTGGTAGGAATTGTCAAATAACTTCTCCCGCTCTGGTTGGAGCGAGAGGGAAGAAAGGAGCGAGAGGGAAATTTATAGGGAAAATGCCTAAGGCATTAAGTCCGCCTTTGTACAGTGTTTACTACTTGTGCATAAAGTTTTAATAAATAAAAAAATATTCCCTCCAAATTTTTGTTCCTATTCAGCCTGTCTGACTGTACTATGATCAGCAGGGGATGACTAGGGGCTTGGTAGGTACATCACAACCTAGAATCCAGAAAGTTGGCATGAAGCAACGTCTCATAGCACAAGTATAGGGAAAACTATAAATTTGTAGTTACGTCATTACTTATTCGTTACTTATTTTGTCATTCGGAAAATTTTTCGTAGATCAATTTTATTCGGGAATCGAACTGTTTTCATAGGGACCTAAGTTAAATTAGTATGTGACCCTCAAGGCGCGAGTCCGATTCACACTTGCCCAGTTTTTTTCAGTTAAGAGGCCCAAGAGCTCTTAACGCGGTCCATTTGACGACCTAAACTGAACTGTTAAAGCTATATATGGTGTAAATGTATAGCTCCATCCCTCTTTCCGGCTCGCAAGCTTGTCACCGTAGGTGTGGGCTTGTGGACGGCGAGCAATGGGTAGCTCACCGTTTGGTAACTGATCGGACCGAGCCCGAATCGTTGACTGTCCGTAGTCTTCCACGTGCCTTAAGAAAATGTCAGCAAAACCGTAGGGGCCTAGCGGAGTCGAAGCCAACTGTGGCCATGGGTTCCGAACCCCGAAGCCCTGGAACGAAGGCAAAGAAAGAACATAGGTGTGGGTTTTAGTCATTAAAAGTCTGACACGCCGTCCCGCTTCCATTTCATTGTAATGAGAAAAAAATCAAGTTCTTTTTTTAGCGTATCAAACCAGGGTCATAGTGATGACAAGATGAATAGTGTCGATCAGTACTCTAGTAGTCAATCTACCCGGTTGGTGGCAGACCTGTCATTTCGGCAATTTATTTCCCTTTAGTTCTCAAACATTTGGGATCTCCATCCATTTTAGTTTAGTATCGGCGGCGGTCTGGTCGAAGGGTCCATCTTTTAACACTTTTCAAACTCAAATAACAATTTGTATGTATTATAGAGGTACCTGCCAAATGGAATTAGACCTGTACCATGATGTTTAAAGTAAGATTGTTTCATTTTCATTTCCAGTGTGGGTAAGAGATGGCGCTAGACAACCTGTATAGCTCTGTCTCTTACCCACACTGAAATAAGAATGAAACAATCTTACTTTGAACGTCATGGTAGCCCCGTTAGTCTACATCTAAACTAATATTATAAAGAGGTAAAGTTTGATTTTTTGTTTGTAGGAGGTAATCTCTAAAAGTCGTCCGATTGCTAAAATTTTTTCACCGATAGAAAGCTGCTTTATTCCTGAGTGACATAGACTATATTTTATGTACGCGGGCAAAGCCGCGGGCAAAAGCTAATTTGTTATAAAATAAATACTGTGATCACACCTTGATTTAGGTAAGTCCTGTATTTATATCTATAATTAAATGAACAGTCAGTACAGCGAACGAGCGTTCACAACAATAAAATGAAATATATAATTTAAAAAATGTAATACTTGGTAAAGTAAATGTAGATATCAAAAATTAATAGAAAATAAAAATAATCTACAATATCAAATTGTAAGAAAATAATAAAAAGCAAAATTGAAAATGTAAACAAAAGAGAAAAATAAGACTACTTTCTATTGTGTCTCTAATTACGCTACTCAAAAGGTTAAGGTAGGAAATTTACGATTAAGTTGTGATAATGTGGGACAGGAATGCGCTTTAATAGAGATTGGGAAATTTTAATATCTGTAACTGTAACTATCCAAAACTAGCGTATGATCCGAAATAATTGTATATCTGTAACCGTATTCAAAATTGGTATAATATTATTCGTCTATCCGTATTTGCACCCAGGGCCGTTTCATATCAATATCAACCCTGACAAAAATACAACTTAAGCTTTTACATTTATTTAACTGAAACTGAATTTACATAGAATCATTTTTTTTACTTTCATCTTTTGAACATTGGGTGGACAGACGGAATTTTCACGAAAATTCGTTTTACTGACGATTTCTCGGAAAACTCAGATCCGTCGTAGTTCAAATGGATTATGAATTAATCCGTTTGAATACAATTCAGATATTTTTCGTGGAATATTGGAAAGGTTACTAAAGTACTAAAAACAAGTCATACAACCAGAATACAAAGACATGTAACCGAGATATTTGTAATGCCTACATAACATGATTGAAAAGTGTTTCCATGTATTTTCTTGCCCGTTCTTCTCCATAGAGACCTACGCTTTGGAATGTAAAATTATTATAATTTTTCTGACTAACTGACTACTTAACCTGTAAATGTCCGTAGCAAAAAAACGGTAAAAAAATCACATTTGTTGTATGAGAGACCCCTTAAATATTTATTTTATTCTGTTTTTTAGTATTTGTTGTTATAGCGGCAACAGAAATACATCATCTGTTAAAATTTCAACTGTCTAACTATCACGGTTTATGAGATACAGGTGACAGACGGACAGACAGATGGACGGACAGCGGAGTCTTAGTTAAACCTTTTTTTAAACCTTTTTAGGGTTCCATACCCAAAGCCTATTGCTTTGGGTACGGAACCCTAAAAAGGTTTGTTTAAATCTTATTTCCAATGGAGTTTATATAACAAATTCTTTCACAGAAATCAAAAGAAAAGTGTAAAGTTTTCTATGTGTTTTGACTTGGAAACTTTTGAAAGCTTCATAATAAGTTGAGAGCAATATTATTTCAATACAAGAGTTATGGAGAAGTTGGTTTGTAAAGTAAATAGAATCACTCTTATTATGTTTTTCCTTGTTATTTTCTTTTGGCTATGGAATAAAAGGAAGATATTTTTAATAGGAAGAATCAGTTACAGGTATATTGGTATAATGGCATAGGCAGTATATAATGCATGCAGAATCAAATTACGAGAAGAGGAGATCTATGTTTTATTCGTTTTGTCACTCAAAGAAGCCTAGAGGTTTCTAGGCGCACTAGTAAATACGAACTAGGCAAGTGGAGGGCTAGTCGCTAGGTTGTTGTCTGATGGAGGACTTTTTAGGGTTCCGTCCTCCTGAAATGGCATAAAACAAGGTCTTATAGCACAGGTATAGGAATAAATCTGAAAATAGTAAATTTTATGTTACGTCACAAACATAGATAAATAAGAAAGGAGTTTTTTATACATGGTCACAAAAATAAAATTTTTGGCAATTCGGAAAAATCTTCGGGATTCCATTTGGAAATTGAACTACATATTTACTTAGGTAAGTTTGTATGGAACCCTCAGGGCGCGAGTCTAACTCGCACTTGCCCAGTTTTTTTTTGTTTTTGTTTTGCAAATGACTGATTTAAGGTAAAGTTTATTTATTTTTCAGAATCTATACTGTTCACTTATGCTTAACTGGGGATATTGAGGCGAGAAATCCGATGGTAAATAGACATTGACTTTCTTGAAGCCTACACATGTGTTCAAAATGGCGGTGTTACAGTGGCGTAACTCGTAAAGGTACGAAGTGGATCATGACTCCTGAGGAAAACAATGAACTAATTTGATCTCTTCATTAATAATATTTCTTATTTTATTTCCACATTGCGATACATTCCATGATGTGGGGATCGTTCGGTCCATGGCCCATTATGGCGCACCGGTGTGGGCGCCGGGGCTGCGGAAGCAGCCGGCGGCCCGGCTGAACGCGTGCCAGAGGGTCATGGCCATACGGATGGTGCGAGGATACCGGACGATTTCCCGCGAAGCGGCGAGCCTCCTTGCTGGCCAGTCACCATGGGAGCTGGAGGCAACAGTCCTTGCACTCATGCACGAACTGCGCATGCAGATGCAACGCCGGGGCGAAACTCCGCTGCCGCGACAAGTCGCAGCATGGCAGACAGAGCTCCGGCGAGTTCTCATGGAGAAATGGCGACAGCGACTGTCGCGACCCAGTGCTGGGCACGCCACAATTATGGCGGTAAGTCCCCTCTTTGAGGCGTGGTTGGAAAGACCTCACGGCGTCCTCACATTCCGCATGACGCAGTTTCTCACCGGACACGGTAAGTTCGGGAGGTTCCTGCATCGGATTCGTGCGGAAACGACGCCCGGGTGTCGCCAGTGTGTGGACCGCCCGGAGGACACGGTAGAGCACACGGTGGAGGTGTGCCCCGCTTGGGCAGAGCAACGCCGTATCCTCGTGGGGGCAATCGGCGGCGGTGATCTCTCGCGTCGGGCCTTGGTTCAGGCCATGCTCCGGAACGAGGAGGAGTGGCAGGCGGTCGCCTCCTTCTGCGAAGCAGTAATGCTAGCGAAGGAGGCGGCCGATCGCGTGAGGCAACGGTCCTTACGCTCCAACCGCCGCCGCCGGGATTCCGATCCCGATTTCCGGCCACCGTAGGCGCGGGCTTGTGGACGGCGAGCAATGGGTGGCTCGCTGTCCGATCGTCCAGTAATCGGACCGAGCCCAAGTCGTCGACGGCGCGTACTGTTCCACGCGCGCCTCAAAGAGATGTCAGAAAATCGTAGGGGCCCAGCAGGGTCGAAGCCTACTGGGGCCACGGGTAGTGTGAAAGCGAAACCCGGGGCCCTGGGACGAAGGCAACGAAGGAACAGGAGTGGGTTTTTAGTCAGTAAGAGTCTGACACTATCTCCCGCTCAGCCCAAGAGCTGGTTTTGTCATAAGATGATTTTCCCACACAAAAAAAAAAAAAACATGTGGAGATTATTTTTGTTTTTTACTTTTTTATTGGTAAAACCAAAAGAAAATGTTTTATTTTCGTCAACTTTTCTGTTTCTGTGATCTCATATTCTGCCAAAATCCAAGTGAGAGACTTCAATAAGTTGTTAGGTATTTAGTAAGACCTCATGACCCTAGGTACTTATCTACCTAAATCATTCCCACTCCCTGCCCTGGAAAACTGGTTTTAGAAACGTTAAAAGTACCCCAGCACTATCACTAACACTATCACACACCACTATCACTGGTAGCACTATCTTGTATGATACTTGGCAAAGCTAAAAGCTGTCTATTGCAACTATTTGATTCTTAAATGGCTGTTTGCTACGACTACCTCCTCCTTTATCTGTTTTCCTGGTAATTCTTTATTTAGATTCTTCTTTAGCCAATACTTTAATGTTAAAAAATACAAATGTTACGCGAATTATTGTGGCGTATTTTATTATTTGTTGCGTATCTTTCGTAAAAGATTACCTACCTATTGATTTCTTTTTAAGATATATCTATATTGTTGAGGGAATGTATTATACTTAACTAGATTAACAATCCAATTCGTTGTTGTTGTACAAGACGGGGTAAATAAGAGAAAATCTTTGATTAAGTAAATGTTTTCAGAAAATTTAGAAAGACATGTTTGCTCTTGGACTAAGACGCTTCATCGATGGAACATTTCGTTGTAGGACTTTTAGTTATTTTCTTGATACTGTTTAGGGTTCCGTACCTCAAAAAGAAAAACAATGGAACCCTTATAGGATCACTTTGTTGTCCGTCTGTCTGTCAGTCAAGACGCTTTTATCTCGAGAACGCGTGGAGGTATCGAGTTGAAATTAAAATCATTATACTCAGGTTTACGGTCCTTTGAAGCTGTGAAAAAATGAAACTTCTAAGTTAACTAAAAAAGATACGGCCGTTTATGTCGCAAAAAACATGGTCTTATCAAAACAAGGTCTTAATTATATAGCACAGGTATAGGAATAAATCTGAAAACAGTTTTGTTGTTACGTCACAATTTTTTTTTTTATTTGAAAAAATATTCGATATTTCATTCGGGAATTGAACTATTACTTAGGTAAGTTTGCACGGAATCCTCTGTGCACGAGTTCGACTCACACTTGCCCAGTTTTTAAGGTTATGCGCTACTTAAGTACCATAATTAAACTATTTTTTTTACCGTGGCTTGTACCACAGTCACCGCGTATTCTTTCAGAATATTTTTTTAATTTTTTTTTCCACAACTATCACACAACGCCGTCTAGTCCCAAGCTAAGCAGACCAGAGCTTGTGTTATGAGTACTAGACAACTGATAAAGATACTTATATATTTCTAAGTACATACATTTATGGATAAATTACACCCAGATACAGAAAAAATGATCGTGCTCATCACACCAACATTTGTCCTAGGGGGGAATCCAACCTACGACCAGCGGCATAGCAGTCAGGGCTACTAACTAGTAGACCAACAAGCCTGTCAAAAAATCCTACAACAGGAAGCAGGAATTTCGACAATCCAGTACTTCCAGAGATTTAATCTTTAAAGACAAATAAATTAACTATTTTACAAATACCTGATGTGGAATCTCCAAGTTGGCAGTAGCAGTGAGGAGATCTAGGATAGCTGAGAAGGATCCCCTCGCAGCTCGTCGGAAGCCTTCGGGTGGAGACTCGGCTGCCCCTCCCGCCACGCTCACAGGAGACTGTGACCACTAGAAACAACGATGAAATTAAATTAGGTACCTACTAGAGGCAGCGATCTGAGATCGATTAACCGAGGAATCGATTTTATACGTCAAAATAATCGAGTATGTAAATCGATATTAGAAACCTGAAATCGAAACTCGATTTTTTCCTGTGGACTGCAAATATTTAAATACGTTAATAGCACCTATTTGCCTCAAGCTAAACTTCATGTGAATGTTGCGAATACTCACCAGTCATGAAATTGCATTGTAGGTTCATTTGTATCGTGTTTTTTAGGACTCATTACCTGTAGGATAAGATTATTATCGATCTTTAAGAAATCGATGTTTTTAAACTTGATTTATTACTGAATTAATTCTTTAGAGTTCGATTCGAATCGATTCAAAAATTTATCTTCTTTAGGAAGATTCGCCATTTCTAATAGGTACTCTGACTGTTTCGACTTTTCGACAGCCACTTTTATCAAGTCAAATGGCTTGCTATGAAAATGGCCACAAGGAACCCCTTTACTTTCTTAGTAATCCAGGACTAATCAGTCCTGGATTACTGATTCCTTTTTGTTTTTCTTTCACAAATCCACATGTATCGCTTCATGTTTCTGTTTACCTGGTATCGAAGGTGCCTCTCGTGGTATACGAGAAACTTCTCTCGTAGACTGTTCGGCTCAACTCTGACAAACTTTCATATTGAATCGGTAATGAGGTCCTAAGCAAACGACTTGTTGGTGTATTAGCTTTAGCTTACTTACCCGATTTCTGAATTAGGTATTTAAAGTTGAGTATTTTTCAAACGCCACTACGCCACTAAAGGAGGCTTTGACACGTTCCTAACTTGAAATACTCAATTCATAAACCCAAAGTAAGATATTGTGGATTATTCCGGTACCGTGCCTCGGATCGCAGAAAATACCTAAAGGAAAATAGGTTTTTTTTTTCCATTGACTTCTCTCGCTCTAGGGCGGAGCGAGAGGGAAAGACTTTTTTGACTGCAACCATACCTATCCTACCCTGGGTTTCCCTTTCAGAAGTCAACCCATGACCCTGACGATGACATGACAAGACGACCATATCACAGCCCGCCATAAAGGCAAATTCAGAAGTATTTCAGTTTTTTTGAAGAAATCAATTATACTGTTTTATTGTTAGCTCCTTTTTAACACTGTCGAAAACCGCGAAAACGACACCCATGACGAAAAAGTTGATAATTTTTTGCAGCCGCCATCTTGGATTTCCATTTTGACATCACTATTGGATTTAAAACCCTCGAAAACCATGAAAACGACATCCATGATGAAAGAGTTCGGTCCTGCTGGGCCCCTACGGTTTTACTGACATCTCTATGAGGCGCGCGTGTAACACTACGTGCCGTCGACTACTTACCCGGGCTTGGTCTGGACGGTTACCGGACGGCCAACACAAATGTTTGTGTGATGAGTACGATCATTTGTTCGGTGTAATTTATCTACAATATCTATACTTATAATAAATCTGTAGAAGTGAAAATTCTGTACATTAAAAATATAAAAAAAAAATGGCAGGGTGTGTGTTACTAGACCGACACCGAACCCAAAAATGTGATTAAAAATTTTTGTGTCTGTCTGTCTGTTTGTTCAGGCATCACGCAAAAACTACCGGTTCGATTACGATGAAACTTTGTATACTTATTCTTTAATATCCTGGGCACCACACTGGGTACCTACTTTTTATCCCGGAAAAGTGTATACAATAAAAAACAAACTTAATTTTGCGGTTCGATCCCTAGACCTGATTACTGTACCAACCGTAAATAATAAGTTTGTCGTAGGTTACGTCACCCGCAGTGGAATTCACTAAGAGGCGCTGCACACGGCTAAGATACTATAATATTTTATCTTAAGATACAATATCGCTCGCATTATCACACACGACGAAGATAATAAATAATATGTCATATTTTCGTATTTCAAAACACCTAATAAAACCATTTTCGACTTCTACGCGGACGAAGTCGCGGGCAAAAGCTAGTTTATAATATGTGTGTGTTTTGAAATATATAAGTATGGTTATATGTTGTCTAGTACTCATAGCACAAGCTTTGCTTAATTTGGGACTGGAATGACGGCGTTGTGTGATAGTTGTGTAAAAAAAAAGGAAAAAATTTGATGATAACCCACGAACGAAAAAAAACACAGTTACTGAACACAACAAAAAACAAAGTAGTTCGTGCTACCTTGTAATAAGATCAGGCAAAGATTCTCCGAGTGAATTCTAGTTAGGTACCAATAAAGAAGTCTTTTCAGCTCACTAAATGAATTTCATAACTTAGCCTCGGCTTTAATTTAACAAGGAATCCTGTTGATGACCTTCAAGCAATGGAGAACGCACGAGGATAGGGAAACATTCTTAAAGTACTTTCGACTTCGAACAATACCAAGTGTTGCAAATTAATTTAAAAGAACTTAAATAGCTCCGATGTTCGTCTCTTTTATTGCAATTTCTTCTTTATTTCTTATTCTTTCGTGGTTAATGAAGGTATTCATACTTATTCCTTATTATTTTGTGATTCCCAAGGACCTAGAGACAATAGTAACTTTTCTATTATCTAAATGAAAAGGTCTTACTTAGACATCTGCCCCCTAGCCAAGTTACAATCGTATCGTTCATGCCGAACGCCTCGAGTAGGCTACGCCTCCGATTCCTTTGTACTGACGTCATCTCAACGCTCAGTCACGTGATCAGAACAAAGGTATCGGAGGCGTGGCTTACTCGAGGCGTCCGACGCGAACGATACGATTGTAACTTGGCTAGGGGGGCTGGTCTAAGTACATTTTAGTTAATTTGAATGTTTGCGGAATGACAGCTGCTAACAATTAACAGAAGTTAGCCGCAAGTTATTTGCATCTGCTGGATCATTGAGAAGACTACGTAATTTTCTGCCGACTGCCACCAAGATTGCGCTTGCACAATCTCTTCTTCTACCTATCCTTGATTATGCTGATGCCAGCTATCTTGACCTCTCTGAAGTACAACTGGATAAACTTGAGCGACTTCAAAACTTTTGTATAAGTTTCATATTCGGTTTGCGTAAATATGACCATGTTTCTGAATTTCGTGTTAAACTCAAGTGGTTGCCGATTCGCCTTCGCCGTAATGCTCATATTCTTTCCCTCTTGTATAATGTGCTCTTTTCCCCTTCTACCCCTCGTTACCTCAAAGAACGGTTCCAATTTCTTTGCGACTTCCATATGAAAGGTCTTAGGTCATCGGATAACTTGAAACTTAAAATGCCAATCCATACGACTACTTTCCTGGATAAGTCTTTTACTGTCCAGGCCGCTCGTCTATGGAATGCATTGCCTGTGGCAATAAAACGTGCGCAAACACTGCCTGTATTTAAAAGGCTTGTGAAGGATCATTACTTGTCACTGTGATTATGTCTTCGTTTCATCACTTATTTCTCTTCTTATATATTTATATTTTGTATGTATGTATATGTGTATCTATTTTAGTATTAGGTTTTTGTTTACTTTTATATTTGCACCAAGTGCAACCCCATTTTGTGTCCAGGCAATCTCTATTCATTCTGGGTTGCCTGGAAGAAATTGCCGAGTGCGATAAGGCCGCCAATTGTATGTTTTATATTGTATTACAATTCAATTTGTAAATCTCTAACTTGGTATGCAATAAAGTATATATAAATAAATAAATAAATGAAATTGAGGTGTATTTTATTATACTAAGAAACAAGGCAACTGAGACCTGTCCGAAACCCTGTAGTAAGATTTTTCTGCAATATACATGTCATGTTATATTTTATCCTTGTTTACCCATATTATTTATTCATAATTGTCATTTTTCATCCATTTGTGTGTAAGGGTCCCTATTACGTTTCATAAGATTGTTTATTTTAATTAGTGGTACCTACATAGGTATTATCAGCCCCCCTAGTCAAGTTACGATAGTTTCGTTTGCGTCGAACGCCTCGAATAGGCCACGCCTCCGAATCATTTGTTCTGACGTTATCTCAACGCTCAGTCACGTGGTCAGAAGAAAGGAATCGGAAGCGTGATCTACTCGAAGCGTTCGACGGAAACGAAATGATTGTAACTTGGCAAGGGGTGCAGGTATCAAATACAACCTACTCTATTGATTAGCGAAGCGAATTTGATTTATTTCCACATTACACATTAAGTTATGAGTAGGTACCTAAATTAGATGTCTTCTTGGAAATTCAACAGAGATCACTTGTTCCGATTGTATTATGTTCTGTGCCATTAGGCTAATAACATAGCTGAATAGTCGAGTGAAATAATTAATTCAATGACAATCCCGTTTAATTAGTATAAATTGATAATTGAAATATTTTAAAATACCTGAGAGAATGTCAGCAGTAAAGTTAAATCATATTTTATCTAGTAATGAGTGTTAAAATTGGAACCATGTTCTGTTATCTGTCGGTTATTTCCCAAGGGACAAACGGATGAACACAATAACTCGTTAATAATAGCAGGATCTATAATTACATAAATCATTTTAATAATAGTGATAATAGGCGGTTGTGACAGTACAATAAATTGTTAAAGTTAACAATAACATATTTTCTATATTAAATTGTGGGTTGTACTAGGGTAGCACGAAGTACAAGAGTTCTTTTTGAGTCGACACAGCAGTTTGAATGTGGTTATTGTATTATTTTGTGATTCCAAAACATTTCCAAATACAACTATTTATTATTGAAACAACAATGAGTTCAAAACATATTTATGCTTAAATTAAATATTTAATTTTGAACTATGGCTACAAGAAATACGGCTTCTAATAAATTATGAAGAAGTTCTTTTAAAGGGAGCTCAAACGAGCTTCTTGTTTTATTTTCTGACACAGAATTAAGTAATCTTGAGAAATTGTTATGTCTTCAATGAACGACATTGATAAGATAAACGGGGAAAAGAATACCTTGTGAATAATTTCCGAATTTTGTTACATGACACTTAAAGCAATAGAAAGATTATTGTGTAGACAATAAAAAAGGTTAAAGTTGTTCTCAGGGGACACCCGGGTTTGAACCGGGGACCTCTCGATCTGCAGTCGAATGCTCTACCACTGAGCTATATCCCCATATGACAGCAATTGTCAAATCGTTTGCCTTGTAAAATTAATTAGGTATTACATAGGAAACTCATCATTTACCCTAGTTATTTCAAGCCCGTTTCTTTGAATCACAGTAAATATGGTCCTATATTGATTTTCAGTTCATAAATGATCATTCACGTGTCCATCTGTTTTTTTGTCACATACTCTTTTCTCCTTAAAAATGTGGTTTAGGTTAGATATAAATACATATGTCATGTTTGGGCCAATATGTTTCTAAGTATTTTCGTGTGAAATAAATGGGGTTGAAACGGTTGAGGGGTTTTAAATTTTTTTTTCATAGCTATGTTTCAGTATACCGTGTTAATCCTACACTTTATTCAAGGTAGAGCAGTATATGTACCAAGTTTATAATATTGTAGCAAAAATGTTCATTAAAGTTTTTGACATAGGTAATTACGCGTTTTTGTCAATGACCTGTATAGGAAACTGGGTCAGTCGAAGGAATAAATAAAATAACGGGATTATTAAAGTAATAAGAGGCACACCAGTGGCGTAGCTAGTCCAAACGGGGCCGCGTAACAAATATTTTTGAAGTTTTTTTTTTTATATGAAATAGCTTCTACTAGCATAGAAATAGTGCCTTGAGAGGAGCGTGCTAAAAATATTTATAGAGTATCATATAGTCATCATTCATTCACTCCTGGCCATGACATATATATTACTAGCCTTTCGAAATTATTGCTCCAGGCCTTTTATCAATATAAAAATTTGAGATTGTGGTCATTGTGGATAACATGTTACGAATTTAGGCAAATGTCGGGGGGTCTGTACCTCGGGGGCCCAGTATCATTGATACGGCTGATACGGTAGCTTCGCCCCTGTTCACCACCCTGATACGTAACCGGCTACAAGAATATGGGTGGGTTTTAGTCAGTAAAAGTTTAACTCTCTCACTCATTTCATCACAAAAGAAGTTATTTAATAATTTTCCACCCAAAACAAGGGAACAAAAAATAACAAAAAAAGGGACAAATGAAAAGGAAATCTTTTATTAGTCAATAGTCACCTACCAGGGTACCATAAATGTGTGGCGATAGGACAAGCTCGACTAATTAGTTGAAGACGAGTACGAATCGAGAGTAAAAGCAGCCAAGTAATTTTACACACGAATTAGAAAAATCTTATTCTATTATACGTCCTATATATTCAATGGTACGTTTGACCAATAAACAGGAACTGTATGTTTTCACAAATGGTAATAAAGGTCAAGCACCAAGTTGTCAAAGAATTCCGTTTGTCTTTCAAGTAAATTATTTCAGCATACACGGCGTACAGTTTGCAATCTGTATTATGCAATAGATGTGAATGTACCAGGAGAGCAGAGCCGGTGCGGAGGTCGAGTCGCTTCAATAATTCAGTGAACCTGAGCCTGCTGCCTGATTCTGTACACGAATCCCGAAGTCCCGACATTTACTGTAGTTTATGGTTTATGTTACCTTGAATTGTAAACTTAAATGTTAGTAAGCTTTTTTGTTAGTTAGTCTTGGGTATAGGAAATATGTAGGTAATTAAAATAACCACATATCATTAGTTTATGATATGGTCCTAACATGGGCTATGAAGGTTACTGTGTCATGCAAAGCGACGGGCATATATAAAATGCCTGGTAACACTAAATACCTACAAAGTGCTTAATTAATAAAGTATTTTGTATATCTAAAAGTTGAAAGTTTATGTTCATTATTGTTATTTGGTTTTTAAGAATTTTTGAGCTGGTTATGAAACTACGCAGTATGGATGTATAGGTAGGTATATGACCTATTGAGATTAATTATATTATTTTTAATAATAACGAAATGTTACTACAATATACCTAAAAAGATTATTCTGAATATACTAAAAATCTTAAAATTTGTGAAAAAATCAAGTAAGCTCAAAAGACTGGTAGCATGCGGCATTGCCACGTGCTATGGCAATTCTTAATCTCTGGCCGAGGTAAAGGCCAGCTATTGGGTCATGCGAAGTTTCAAGTAGGCGTTTGGATACATCTTCAAATTAGCGTATGAACACTGGGACCCCATGGCCTACAGTAATGCTAGCAAAAGAGGCGGCCGCACGTGCACGCGCGAGGGCGCGGCCCTCAGGCCCCGGCCGCCGGGATCCCGATCCCGATTTCCGGCCACCAATGACGGCGAACAATGGGTAGGTCGCTGTCCGACCGTCCGATACCCTTCCAGACCGAGTCTAAGTTGTTGACGGCGCGTACTGTTCCACGCATGCCTAAGGGAGATGTCGGCAAACCGTAGGGGCCCAGCAGGGTCGAAGCCTACTGGGGACAAGGGTCTAATTCTGAAAGGAATACTTGACCCTGGTACGAAGGGCAACGAAGGAACCAGAGTGGGTTTTTAGTCAGTAAAAGTGATACTATCTCCCGCTCCGCCCAAGAGCGGGGAATTTCATTGGATGATTTCCAAGACATTTCTAGTACATTATGAAGAAAAACTTTATAACTAACTACTGTACTAACTTTTTCTTTTTTTTTAATAACAGGTGTGGACGTGGTCCGAAATATGAATGAAAATCAAAATATGACCCAACAAAGAAATTATACAACATCGTTATTCCGAACGAGTGCCATAAATAATGTATGAAATCCTTCTGAATGTTTACGTAGCCATGCAAATCAAATCGCCGCGTGATCGTTTGCCATCGATTATATTAAATGCGATACGTTTCAATTTATGTTCGCCTGGTACATCAACCAGCCAAATATGAATATATAAATTCCGAAAGAGCCTTGAAATTAATTTTGTTCTTTAAAATATTTAAAACAGAAAAAGTGTGACGAGATAATGACAAATGTATGAGTGTGTCACCTAAAACGTCTCCAATAGAGATGGGAAATAAAAATCTTAAGATGAGATACTAGTTTCTGATGTTTTATGTAGGCCTAGTGATATAAAATGTTTTGTATCAAATTGGGAATCAAAATCTATATTATGATTGAAATATGAATTCAAATTCTAACGTAAATATAGATATAACACGACAAGTGTCCATGTAGGCCTTCATTTAAAATTGAATTGAATACACAATTTCATTAACGATCTATCTGGCGCCAAACACGACATTCAATTTTAATAAGCTTCTTGACGTAAATATTGTAAATTTTATAGTCGACGTCGGCTGTTTGCATGAACAAATTCTACGCTAGCATTGCTAATCAAATCACAGTGGATATTATAGGCAGTGTAATGCTTGAGTCATCATTGTTGGAACAGCGATAAATTATCCTTATCTGTGGGCGTACAATATGGCTTTATCAACTTGCCTTTTTGCTTGTATGTTAATTTAAATGACGTCATGAGCTCGACGAGATAACATAGTAGAATCCTTTGTTTAGTGCGAACAAATACGTGGGGATATAGCTCAGTGGTAGAGCATTCGACTGCAGATCGAGAGGTCCCCGGTTCAAACCCGGGTGTCCCCTGAGAACAAATCTTTTTTAAATTTTTTAGAGAGAATTTTGTCAAAAATTCTGATTGAATGTACTGATAGTATGAAGGAAAGTGGAATCTTTTAGTACCTGGTCGGTAAGTGCAGGGTCCGCTCCATGTGCCATGAGTAGTTCTACGATATCAGTGGCATCGGCTGCGCAAGCTGCATGCAGTGCTGAGGACCCCACCTATTTGGATATAAAGTAAATTAGGGCACTATAAAATAAACAATATTTCTAAAAATATGTTTTAAAGCACTCGTTTATATCATTAAAAAAAACTTATTAAGTTTTTTTTTACGATAACTGTTTTTCTTCTCGCAACACTATTTCTAATTTAACTTCTTAAAGTAGTGCTTCAGAGGCTCATGATGTCCTGGTACATTTTCGCGTTTTTGCACTTTGCTCTTTTACAAACACAATAAAATGAAACAAAGGGCAAAAAGCGTGTTTTCTTTGCCTGCAAAAAAATAATAACACCGACTCACATTGTTTTGCAGATGGACGTTTGCGCCAAATGCAAGCAGATGCTCCGCAATGCCGCGACAACCTTGAGCGCATGCCATTTGTAACGCCGTCACACCGTTCTGAAAAACCAATCGACATTAAATATTGCACTTTATTTATACAGAAATAAGGGCCAATATATCAAGGGCCACTTGTCTTGCTAAATATAAAACCACAAAACTTTGATATTTTAGTTATTCGCGCTCTAGACAAGCAGGTAATGAGCTCACAATGTTTTATTCATAAAGTTTTCTTTTATTTATGTCTTTCTATAATTGCGAGCTTTGTGTGAACGACAATTTCCAGTGATTTGGGTACTGTTTTCAGATTCCAAAACAACTTTTGTACAACAGTTAATGTTATGAGGAAAAACGAACACAAAATCCTTATAGGCACTTTAATGTGTCTGGTTCTCAATGTTTTTTGCTCTTCAGAGCTGAAATGACAGGTTCATAATTTAGAGAAGCGTTATAAAAATGAAAAACCAAAATATTTAAGGGTTTTCACCTAATTAGTTTTTAGTCAAAGCTGGATGGAGCGTAATGACTTCATTAAAATTACTGGCTATGTAAATTATGGTACAAGTAGGTTACGAGACTAAAATGTCTCATTTTGTGTTTTTTGTCCACGCAAACACGCAAAAATGTAGGATTGTAGTACTAAGGTAGCATAAACTCACGTTGTCCACAGCGTCTACGTAACATTCGGCGTCAAGGAGGACTCGCACGAGTTCAGTGTGTCGATGCACAGCCGCGAGGTGCAATGGGGTTCGTCCGGAGTTGTCACGTGCCTCCTTTGAAGCGCCTTTGGTCATTAGGAATGCAGCAGTTGAAGAGTGACCGCCTTCACAAGCCACGTGTAACGCCGTGCGTCCTACCTGTGACCAGAAAAACGGATGCATTGTCAGGATATGATATAATTCACGAGCATTTTCATAATGTAGACTAAATCAGATATATAAAATATCTCTACGAAGCCACACTTAACAGAAATCCTCTTCCATTAATTCTGTAACAAGTTCTATTTTCTGAACTTCCAGTGAGAGATAGTTAGATTTGAGAAGTCAACTGGAACTAACTAACGGAATACGTAGAAATGTAATCAGATTTTCACCGAACTGAATATTTCAGTCATAATCCTGCGCAAAGTTATTTAGACTTCGTATAACATTCTAATGAATGTCAGTGACTTTGTCACAATATTAACTTTAACAATACCTCACTTATCAAGTGCGTGAAGATAACAGTTTTAAAAATAAAAATGCTAAGTTTGCGTGTAAAATATGCAGTTTTGCAAACTACGTAATTGGGATTCGATTTCACCCGAGTGAGACTATCAAGTTTTCTTTTATCCTGGTTTTGCAACATGCATTTAGAGTCAATAAATAGGTACACGTTTTGTTTACTTTTCTTATATAATATGGGAAAATATAGGTAGGTAGATAGATAGACTGTTGAATTATTTAAAAAAATATTTCATTTTTAGAGATCGACCGAAGGTTCGATTAAAACAACCAAAAATCTGGTTTCAGCTAATCGGTTTCGGCCAATAAGTGACCGAATATTCGGCTTGATAGCAACTAGCGTTTTTAAGCTGATAGAGGCCTAAAAATGGACCGTCTCATGCATATAACAAATGTACGCTATAATTTTGGTGTAATTATCGATTCATTCATTTATTTTATATTTTGTAAAAGTTATAACTATAAAATTAATCAGTACTATATCGAAACATAATTAAGAATAACAATATCGAAACATTATTTTAACGTTTAGATAGATTTGTTGTTATGACTTCAATTTTGGTTTCAGTTTCGTTTACGGCCAAAATTGCAAGAGGTGCCAAATATTCGGCTTCGGCTGAAAATCGTGTTTCGATCGAACCCATTTTTTTTTTAAATCCAATTTAGCACAAATGTCATTGGGATAATTAGTAGGAGACAAAAGTACGTTCAAAACTATACAACTGGCATCTATTCATTAAAATACGAAAGTATAACAGTAAAGGTATTTCGAAATGAACAAATTTTTCAATAATTTTAATTAGTTAGAACGGAGGAGAACGTTTGGATTGACAGTATCAGATTACAATATGACAAGTAGGATTAACTTGGAAAAAATAGACGAGGATGTTTTTTGACAGCACCATTTTAAGAAAAGGTCAGTTTACGTAATTACTAGTAGGTATTGTAACGTGTTTATATTTTTATCTTATTTACTTTAGCATTTCATTTCACTTACCCCCTAATGTTTCGACTATCGCCACATGTCACATTATTTTAATGCTTCATAGGATCAAGATAACTTATCATAATTACCTTTTCATGTTTTATTCTATTCATATTCATGTTAATAATCTAAACAAGATAAAATTTCATGCTTGCGTCATGTGTTTGAGGGTGTGTCATGTGGATTTTTTTGTCCTGTCGCTGTCGTTCGAGATAAGTGGCTGTCTAGTGCATCAACATGTCGAGTGGGTGGACAGCCGATCGTAATTGCGGTACTCGGGTGACATGGCTTATTGGAGTTCTGTTTGTTTCGGCGCGCCTCCGATTTGATGTTGATTTTCAGAGCCGTTGTTTGTGTTCACGCTTTGATTTTCCTCTAGTACTGCCTTGACATGTTTGCCTGGTATATTGGGTTCTAAATAGTCCTAATCAAGGTTGGGGATTAGTTTAATAGGCTTTTATTTGCTTGTGTTTAGTTCTGGTAAACATTAATGGACTAATTAAATAACAAAAAATAATTTTATTTCCAACAGATGGCGCTGTGTGGTATAATGAACAATAGTTTACAGTATAACAACACACTCTCGACATCAGTCTCTATGAATGACGTAGAAATTAAAGCAGAACAATGCAGATTTTCCTGGAAAACGGTTGTTGCCTGGGAATGATGTATCTTTGATTGAAGTTACGTCGTTTCTTGTTGCGGACAGCTCTGTTTCAGCTTACCTACGGCTACCTATAACAGGAATGGCGAACCTTTATTGATGATCGTGCCATTAACCATTATAAAAAAAAACCAAAGCATGCCTTCAAACTATTTTGTTGCTGATTTATAGAAAAAAAAACAAATCTAGACGCTATTCACTTAACTATTTAACCTTTTCAAAATTCGTAAAGCAGTCGTAATATCAATAGAGCTATGTATTTTCATATAAGTAAAAGTCAGTGTGATTTCTGGTGTTGCAAATTATCTCGATGCTAAGTAGTGTTCTATTGATGTACCCTAATTTCATTGCCACGTGCCACTATTGGCACACTTGCCATATTTCATTATCCCTGACCTAAGTATACATGTACTTTAAGTCAGATAAAAACAAGGGCCATTTATCAAAAAAAATAATGTAATGCTCAAAGAATAGAAATATTTCGACTTCTGACTTGTCAATACTTATCCTATTTACAAGTCCGAAGTCGAATATCGATTCCACCATTATTAATAAACAGCTCAGGTCGGCAATCTACTCGATTTGCAACAAAACGTTCATTGGCATCAGAACGCAGTTCAATGCTTTTTGTATTTTCTTTCCATCTCACAATGGCCGCTACGGTGATTAAAGGATACCTACTATAACAATGTGAGTGGTTTTTTTTTTCAGTTATTTTGCATCGAATATTCTGAATGGTCGGTTTTTATTTTGCAAACCGTTTTACAATATTTTGAATGGCTTTTCTCTACGTTTGTGTCGGCTTCCAGTGTACATGGAAGGAGTGTCCATTTGTGTGATGAGCCAAAACATATTTTTATTTAATTTTTACCCGACTACCAAGAAGGGTTTATATTGGATTGAATGATTTTGGTATAGATCAGGGGTTTCCAAACTTTGAAGCCTTAGGGCCATAAGAATAGTTCTAGACTACATAGTTGCAAAGTGCGTGACCTAAGCAAACATACGCTTTTTTTGTATTTCAATTTTATAAGAATTTTTCACTGGTACAATTTGATGTTTTGTACAAAAATACTTCCTATCCTCCTCTTTTTCCTCTTTATAATATTAGTATAGATTATTAAACGTGCCAAGTGCATCAGCACAGTAGAAAAGTATATTCAGTGAATACCTATCTCTCATAGACAGCAGTCCACACGCGCGGTCTGCAGTTGCTGCAGTTAAGGCTATTCGATCTCTTTTTCTTAGTTCCTCATAGGTTTCGTTCCAAAGGTGGACAAAACCAAATGAGAATCATATTGTACTTTTATTAAAATTACAAAATTTAACGAGATATGTCACTAACAGGGCGATTAGTGAGTTTTGTCTAAAACCAAATATTTTGGATTATCGGTAAATTACTAGGCTTACAGCGCTGCTTAAGAGTTACCACTAGCACATAAATATAGCCTGTATTCAAGTAATGAGATAACCGCTAAACGGATCAGCTCTGGATGTAATTATCCAGGCTCATCCATTCGGAAGGACTGATTTGATTGACTGACCAAGCGCGAGGATATGATTTGGTGACAGTCTATAAAGGTCAGGAGAGTATTTGAAACTGTTTATAATAGATGATATGGTATTGAAATCTTGGTAAACGCCTCATTTATTGTTAGGTTTATTTTTATTTTTGTAAAACCTCGTTATAATGTGAATGTGAGAGCTGTAGACTCCTCGATCATTATTTTTTATTGTGCTTTTGGGTACAGAGTTGACCGGTCTATTCTGTCTTCTCAAAACTATTAATATTTTAATATAGAAATATTGTAAAATCGATAAATTTTTTTAAAGAATAACCATAGATTTTCTAGCCGGTTCTTCTCCATAGGAAACGATCAATTGGAACGGTGCACTAGCTTCTGACGTTTTATAAATGCCCATGGATGTGAGATAATAGTAGATTATTATGTGACTAGGAATACGAAGGTTGCTAATTTTTAATCCCGAATGTTAGTGAGGATTTATATAATTAACTCCCGACCATTGCGAGGGTGTTAATATAGAAACCTGAGTAAAGTGAGAAATTGAAGACAAAGACAGCTTTATCCCCGTGTTGGATACTCTACTTTTTATACCATCTGTGAGAGAATTAAAAGACAGTTTACGAAAACAAATGAAAGAGAAATATAAGTATTATTTACAAGTTAATCTTAACTATCACTCGACATGTTTTGAGATTTGAAACAAACAAAATTCAATACTTTTAAATTCTAGTTTTAATTTCTATACTATATATAAATTTTATTTTTTTGTAAGTGGCCAGTTTGATTTTTGACTAACTTCTATAATGCATGTACATTTTAATTCAGTGTTTTTTTTTTTCTTCAAAATAATGGTTTTTGAAGTTCCAAATTCAAATCTCATTAATTCCTCGGGATCGCCCATACTACATTATCTTCCTAAGGACAGAATTACTTGCTGTAAGTGATGGTTGTATGACTCGAGCAGCTAGTGTAAAAAACCAATTTTGAATTTGAGTTTGGAAAACAATTAGCGCTATATTTTCGCTTCTACAAAATTATTGTAAAGAGCAAACCGTGGTTTCCAAAAGTACTTTTGATAGTAATGGCTAATTGTTAAATATAGCTCCAGTTCCTCTGAAGTTATGTAACATACTCGTACACTCGTTTTATTATAAACTGGAACACATTTCATGAAAATGGTAAAACGGAACTGCTATGCTTTTGACGTTCCAACAAAAAGGAATACGACGAACTGACTAAATAAACCACGGAATAGAAATAAACGCTAGTTTTTATGTTAGATTGTAGTGTGAGAGTAGCTCTCCGGGAATCTAAAAAGTAAAAAATATGATGATACCAGCGCAGATTGTTATTTTTTACACGCCTTTCTTGTTCTTTGCCATAAACAGTGTTTTTTTTTTCTTATGACATCTCCCGCTCCTAGGCGGGGCGGGAGATAGTGTCAGACTTTTACTGACTAAAAACCCACTCCTGTTCCTTCGTTGCCTTTCGTACCGGGGCCGAGTCTTCCGTTCAGAATCAGACCCTTGGCCCCAGTAGGCTTCGGCCCTGCTGGGCCCCTACAGTTGCTGACATCTCCTTGAGGCGCGCGTGGAACAGTACGCGCCGTCGACAACTTGGGCTCGGTCCGGACGGTTACCGGACGGTCGGACGGCGAGCCACCCATTGCTCGCCGTCCGCAAGCCCGCGCCTACGGTGGCCGGAAATCGGGATCGGAGTCCCGGCAGCGGTTAGGGCGTGAGAACCGTTGCCTCACGCGATCGGCCGCCTCCTTTGCTAGCATTACTGCTTCGCAGAAGGAGGCGTCCGCCTGCCACTCCTCCTTGCTCCGGACCATGGCCTGTACCAAGGCCCGACGCGAGAGATCGCCGCCGATTGCCCCTAAGAGGACACCGCGTTGCTCTGCCCAAGCGGGGCACACCTCTACTGTGTGCTCCACCGTGTCCTCCGGGCGGTCTACGCAATGGTGTCACCATTGCGTAGATCGCACCGGCGACCGGGCGTTTCTTCCGCACGGATCCGGTGCAGGAACCTCCCGAACTTACCATGTCCGGTGAGGACCTGCGTCATGCGGCAGCCATATACAGTGTGAAAGTTAGATTAGTCTAGTTTAGGTAGGTTATCTGTCAAATATTAAATGACAAATACCATGTAAACTATCAAATTGTTTGTTAACAGATAGTTTGGTACTTTTTGACGGCCATAAGCTTGCGCAACAGTCACGGGTTAATATTATTTCTTTTAACCAAAGTACTAGGACTACATAAAGATCAAGGAGAACTTTTAAAACAACATAACAACAAAGTGTGTCATTGAAAACTACAACGTCATTAGAAGGTATTGATTCAATCAGTATCAATTTTCAAACAACATTAATTTTAAAACTTATTGCCTTTCGATGTGTTTATTGATATTGTATCTACAATTAAAATGACATTTAGATAAAAACATGTATGATTGACAATAAAATCTTGGAGTCCATTAATGTCTGACAAAGGAGGTTAACATTTTATTGTGTTACCGCAAATCAAGACTCGGGCTAGATGCTATGATTCAATTTGCTATCTAATTTACATCCGGAGAATCCTCCACTATAATAAATAACTATATTTTATCTATGTTCACTTTATGCTGCATTAAACTTTGTAGACTAGATTCTCGGCGGCTGCAAGAGATTAGTTTAAGTTATATTTTCTTTCCTTAATATTTATGTTATCCTGGTAGAGCATTCTGCATTTGTAATGATTTTGCAATCCTAGTACTGGGATCGATAACGCGATTTCCAGTTAACTGGGTTGTGTTTCAGAAAACTCGTTAAGCAGATGATTTCCAGTTTAATTAAATAACTTTTAAAGAGAATTCTAATTTCCTTCTATTTTGACGTTTTTGACATAGATAGAGACATTTTTTTCAGGTTCTAGGTCCTTGAGTAACCCTTTCATACTTTGCCCAATGGTCCTAGTAGGCATCCGCCCTTCTGGGCCCCTACGGTTTGCTAACATATCTTTGAGACGCGCGTGGAATGCGTCGTCGACGACTCAGGCTCGGTCCTCATAGGACGAGTGGACGGCGAGCTACTTATCGCTCGTCGTCTGCAAGCCCGCGCTACGGCTCCGTTGGCCGGTGATTGCTCTGCGCTTCTCCTGTCGCGGCGGCTGGGGCGTGAGGATGTGTGTTCCCTCACTCTTGCGGCCACCTCCATCGCTAGCATTACTGTTTCGCTTAAGGATGCGACCGCTTCCCATTCCCTCTCAATCTGGACCATGACTTGAACCAGGGACCGGCGCGAGAGGTCGCCGCCGCCGATCGCCTTTACTAGGACAAGGCGGTGCACCGTCCTAGCGGGCTACAGCTGCACTGTAGGTCCTCCGGGCGGTACGTGCGATGGTGACACCCGGGCGTTTCGTCTACCTGAATTCGGAAAAGAAACCACCCGAACTTACCGTATCCGGTGAGGACCTGTGTTAGGCGTAAGGTGAGGCCGTGGCGCCTCTCCAGTCACTCCTCAAAGAGGGGACTTATCGAAGCAATCGTGACGTGCCCAGACATTTATGGAGATTGAAATACGAATTTGATCGTTTCTTAAAAATACGGGAATTTTACGGTGAAATTGAGAGTGGCTAGACTAAGTGAGATATAATCCGAAAGGCAAACTGTAACTGTGGCGAACTTTTGAGCAGCCGTTTCGAAAAGTACGTAGATTCGTGGAGTACTCACGAATCTGATCTCCTGGTTTTGTTTCTTATCTCCTGCTTGCCATTGCTTCTTTGCGGGCTGCAGTAAACACTGACGAGGAACAGAGCTCCCTCTTCTCTCTTGCCTTTATTGGCTGGATTGAGTGGCGATTCGTAAGAGCAAACAAGCTTGTAGGAAGGTAATATTCGAGTAAGGATTGGAAAGAACTTGACCATCTTCCGGGCTCTGGCCTATAATATAGGTCTTGTTGCCCTATTTGGTGATCTGAGATCTGTGAGATTTATGATCCTTCCCCAAGAAGGATCATAAATCTTATAAACCAATTGCAACACTTGTTCGGCTTCCTAAAGTGGCATATGCCTGCCAAATTGCAAATAGCGACCTCTATGATGATACATAGGAACTAAAATTCATAATCCTGCATCGCGCTTTAAAGTTTTCCGCGCGATTAGAACATAATACAATAGCATTATGAAATCAAATATTAGGGGCAGTAGCCCGGACCAGATATAAATCCCATCTGGTCGGAGGATTCTCTCTTTTTAACGGAGATTTGCAGGACTTTACACCCTTTTTCGAATACCTTTAAACACACATTCGATGGGCATATATATTTTGATACTTTATATCCCTAATTATACAACGTCAAACAAAAACAATAAGCCCAAAAAATTTACCGAACGCGCTCTTTTCTGACTAAATCGATACATGTACGGTACGGTCTGGTATTTGATATTTTTGATTGAACGTTGCTTTATGATTGGACGAGATGAATTGGAAATAGGAGTTCGGTGAATCGGGAATTTTACGTGAAAATTTAGTTATTTTTTGCGATTCCCGCTGACCCGTCACCCGTGACTCCGTGCTGATTAGAACATCATCATCATCAATCCAGACAAAAGATGTCCATTGCTGGACAAACGCTTCCGCAAAGTGTCACCATAGTGACCGGTCTTGTGCGCCTCGTATACATCGGATTCCCGCGACTCTGATCAGGTCGTCGGTCTACCCTGTGGGAGACCCCTTCAGCCTTTCTCTGACGTCTTTCTAGATTCCTTTGTTCTGACGTCATCTCAACACTCAGTCACGTGGTCAGAACAAAGGAATCGGAGACGTGGCCTACTCGAGGCGTTCGACGCAAACGAAACGATCGTAACTTGGCTAGGGGGGCAGAACCTTCGGCCCCATCGAACATCTGTTCTGCAAGCAATATGCCTTGCTCACTGCCACTTAACCTTGGTGAGAACGCGTGTAAGCAAACAACACATTTTACAAAGCTGTAGTATCTATAGGTCAAGTCGCTTATAATTTTATTTGTGCCTTTTTCAAATTAGCAATAATTACGGAAAATTGTCCAAGCTCTGAGTTAGGGCACTTCAATTATACGAATTTATGTTCTTAGCGAGCATTAGTAATGGCCTTATAATTTAATTCTGCGTACCTTACGCTCGACCGAAGAATGTTAATTCGTTCTCGGTAACATTTGCCCCCTCTTTGGAAAAGCGGAATTAATCTGACTGATGCATTGTTAAGCTTTATGCTAACCTGGTACTGTCTGTCTACTCTTCTCGATTGAATTGCTTTTTAATCCCTTTCAAATGGATTTTCAATAATTGAAACTGGTCTATATGAATATTACTTGGAAAGTTTAACGAATAATGTCCATATTGCCTTATAGTTGTTAATTATTATGACGACCTTTTGACGTATTCATTTTGCGCAAATATCATGATTCCGTATTTCGTGTTACAAGTAGTTGCCAAGCCGCCTTTGCCAGAATGCCTCTTATCTGTTTTCCCCTAATAGATTGAGATGAAATTTTACAGACTTACACATGTACAGTTTGGATGGCAATGCATGATTAGCTAATTAGATTTAGAATGACGTCACATCGTTCTAAATCTAATATGGCGGACTTTTAAACATGACGGATTGGTTATTATATTATTTTTGTTGAACCTCAATGTGCTTCAATGTAATGGGTATCACTTTGTAAGGTAAAACATGTCCAGAAAAAAAAATCCATCAATTTATGACATACTAGCTTCTGCCAGCGAAGTAGGTTTCTCCATACAAACTTTTGACCCCCGTTTCATCCCTTTAGGGGTTGAATTTTTAAAAATACTCTCTTAATGCTCGCCTACCTTATAAAATAAAACCTTATGCAAAATTTCACGCTCCTAGTGCCAGTAGTTTCGGCTGTGCGTTGATATGTCAGTCAGTTTCTCCTTTTATATACATATATAGATAATAAATCTGTAGAAGTTTTAGTTGTGCGGGCATCACGCAAAATTTACGAAATCGATGTAGATAACTATTATACATTAAAATTGTGCGTAGCTTGATATATTTCTTAGGCTTTGTTTCATCGCAATCGGTTGACTATATCGAAAGATACATTCATTGACTGTTAGGCGGTACGAAGTTCGCCGGGTCAGCTAGTTTATAATAATCACACTAATATTATAGAGGCGCTAGTTTATGATTGTGTGTCTGTTTGTCACTTCTTCACGCTCGAACGGCTGAACGGATTTCACTGAACATTGATACTCGGTCTACCCGTGTCTTGGTTTAGCACATGGGATCTTAATATAATGATTTTAATCCCAAAAATATGTCCCCTTTGGATAATTTTCTGCTTTCGCACGGGCGAAGCTGCAGGCGGCAGCTAGTATCAAAATGTTTCTTCACCGTCTGCCCTTATTCCATGTTACTTGGGGTCGGCACAACACGTTTTTAGGGTTCCGTACCTCAAAAGGAAGAAACGGAACCCTTTAAAAATTAAAAATACTTTGTTATCCGCCCATCTGTCTGTCAAGACCCTTTATCTCGAGAACGCGTAAAGGTATCGAGTTGAAATTAAAACCATATACTCAAGTCTGTGGCCTCTTGAAGCTGTGAAAAAACAAACTTTTAAGTTAATGAAAAAAGAAGATCGTCCCTATATGTCGTAAAAAACTTATATTTCGTGACAATCTCAAGGGAATCAAAATTCATAGGGTTCCAATTCCCGTTGACTCAGAAAGTCAGAATCGTGAAATTCGGCATTCGGGAATTGAACTATTTACATAGGTAAGTTGGTACCGATAGAAAGCTGCTTTATTCCTCAGTGACTTAGGCTTTATCTTATGTACGCGGGCGAAGCCACGGGCAAAAGCTAGTATTCTCATAAATAACAAAGGAACAAAGGGGGAGGGGGTGTACAATAAAGGATACAATAAATAATAATAAATAAATAACAAAATAATTGTGTACATAAATTACTTAACTTTGTACATTTCAAAGATTTATAACATTTTGTTTTGATTTAAAAAAAAAAATATCGTCAAGTGACTTTTCTCGCTCAAGGGTGGAGAGAAAGGAGCGAGTGGGCTGGTCTTTTAACAAATAAAACCCGCCTGTTAGCGATACCTACATTTGATAAATAATTTTAAGTACTTATTATTTAAAAAAAAAAACAATTTTAATTGATTTAAACCTGTTTGACAGCGATCCCACCTGGCAAGCAGAGATGCAATCATTGATGGTCAGGCGCACTAGTTTATTAAGAGCCTATTCACTCTAGCCTTGAACACACCTTAATTATAGTTGGACGGGAAGACCGCAGCAGGCAAATTGCTGATTCTGACAGATATTCGAAAGTAGATGGATAGCGACGGCGACCATTGTGAATTGGAACCTTACGCCTAACAGTTGTGATATTTATGTAAAATTAGAAATAGTAGGTACTACCACGTAATTAAAGGATTTCAGGAAACTGAAGGCTTTGTATAATTTTACCTGACACCATTCACACATCAGTGTCTTTCAGTTACCCTTTGCGTTTCAGGGCTACCGTAACTGAGTTAAAATTTCTGAAAGGAAGACTTGGCCCCGGTACGAAAGGCAACGAAGGAACAGGAGTGGGTTTTTAGTCAGTAAAAGTCTGACACTATCTCCCGCCCCGCCCAAGAGCGGTGGATGTCATAAGATGATTTTCCCACCGGAAAAATAAAGTAAAAAAAAAGAAAAAAAAACTGAGTTAAAATTTATAATCTAACCCAACCATGTAATATGCATAGGAGGAGTGGCAGGCGGCCGCCTCCTTCTACGAAGCACCAATGCTAGCTAAGGAGGCAGCTGATCGCGTGAGGCCGCCGGGATTCCGTCCCCAATTTCCGGCCACCGTAGGCGCGGGCTTGCGGACGGCGAGTAATGGGTGGCTCGCCGTCCGACCATCCGGTAACCTTCCGGCCCGAGCCCAAGTCGTCGACGGCGTATTGTTCCATGCGCGCCTCAAGAAGATGTCAGCAACTGTAGCAGGGTCGAAGCGTACTGGGGCCACGGGTAGTGTGAAAGCGAAGCCCGGGGCCCCGGGATGAAGGCAAAGAAGGAACAGTAGAAGTCTGACACTTTCTCCCGCTCCACCCAAGAGCGCGATTTGACATTAGATGATTATCCCACCTAAAAAAAAAAACACGTAATATGCAAAAACAAATTCATTTCTGGCCTCACCGGAAACAGCATTTCCACGTTGAATGGCAATACTAATTCTTTGGACAAAGAACTTACAAACGTGAGAATTGAAAATAATAAAAGGCAATGCTATAAGGTTTATAAATGCTTTGTTAATTTATTCGCTTTCAACAAATTTATTCAAAACAAGATTTGTTTGTTGTTTGCATACGTTTAACCTTTTGTAATTAATACTTGATTGGATAAACAAAATGAATTTGAAACGCGAAACCCTTTCGTTCCCTTTCAATAAAGCTATATAAGCGAAATATTTTTTAAATATTTGAGAGCTGCGGTGGCCGAGTGGTAACGGCCTTGACTTACGAGTTGTAGGTCGCGGGTTCAAACCCAGCGAAATTTGATTTTTTCACTGCTGCCTAGGGCAGCAGACCTGTATATTTGATATTAATTTCAGCTTCAAACTTCCACGCGTTTCTGAGAAAAAGCGTATTTACAGACGCATAGGCGGACAAACGGATAACAGAGTTAACATATAAGGGTTCCGTTTTGCCGACTTAGGTACGGAGCCCTAAAAATGGTTGCGGATTGGTTGAATATGGGTCTGGAGTAATATAGAAACAGAATAAACCAACTGGCATTGATTGTATTAATTAACACCCAGGTACTTAGATCTAAAATTGACACGAAAATTATCTAGCTCACAAATTGAAAAATGTATGTCAAGGCTGAAATTCGTATTGGTTGACTTACTTTTTGACAGCCAATCAGATTACCTGACATGAGATTAATAAGTTGTGATGTTCAGTTTCGTTGCAGAAACTTTTTTATAATGTGAATGTGAGAACACTGTAGACTCCGCGAATTCTTAGGTTCCTTTTTATTATGATTATTTTTATTGTACTTTATAGTACAATATTGACCAGTCTACACTGTCCTTACATAATATCTACATAAGCTGTAATATGAAAATATTGTAACAACAAATTCTTTTTTAAAAGAGTAACCATGGAGTTTCTTGCCGGTTCTTCTCCATAGGAAACGACCAATTTGGAACCGTGCACTAGCTTCTGACGTTTTATAAGTGCCCATGTAGGCCTATGTGAAATAAAAAACTTTGACTTTGACTTTGAAACCGGTTATAATTCTTATGATTTTGCCTAAACAACAGATTGCCATGATAGATAGTGTTAATGTTTCCAACTCACCTTGTTAACAGCATCAATATAGGCACCCTTCTGCAGCAATAACTCCACTAACGTGGAGTGTCCGGCTCTAGATGCCAACGCGAGGGGGGCATCACCGGCTGCGTCCGAACTCTGGACCTTAGCACCCAGGGATATGGCATACTCTGCCACGTCGAGCGAGCCCCGGGAACAGGCGCATTGAAGAAGATCGTTTTGTTTCTGTAAAAAACATACTAGTCTTTATGTGCGCCTAGTCATTTTTATCACAGAACAGTGCACTCGCGATTTGTTCCGGATTCGCGCCGCAAAGTTCACCTCAGTTTTGATTGTGTTTACCCTACTTTTTGTTCCTTTTTCGCCGTCTTTATGATTTGTTTCATTCATTAAAGATGATTTCATTACCCGCTGCTATAGTTTCCCCATAGTTACTTAAAAATATCGAAAGCGGTTCCGATATTATTTTAGAAAACTCACTCAAAGAAATTCCTTACAAAAATATGGCATAGAAATGAAATTCCAATTCAAATGGATTTAGCGAACAACAACATTCATTATAGTCTTCTTACATTTCTAATATCTTAGTAGTTTTGGAGTTATTTTGCGAAAAAGAAAAGTTTTTTTTATTCGAACGATGTATTTTAGTCATATGAATAGGACACTTTTGAGTTCAATTAACATTAATTCTTAATATCTTACATACACGCTCGAATAACTTTATTTTTACCTCTCACGACCAGCCCCTATCGGTTATCAGAAAAACAAAGGTCCCCGTGATGCTTTAGTAACTGCAAATTTAGCATCCCGGGCTCTCCTGTTATTTCATTTATGTGGTCAAAATTGCATACCTAGTTACTTTTTTTTTTAGAAAAAATACTTACAAAAAAGTAGTTGCCTTACCTATTGTGGTACCGAATCACTACCTAATAAAGAAAATATTGAAATACTATATTTCCATGCCATACCACTATTAAGTCAATCTTTCATTTACCTACTTTAATGGAAGCTTGAAACCACTGAAACTAATAAGTCCTTTGTGTCGAAAATTTTAATGAAATAACTTGATATTATAATTTGTCTCGGATCTCCATCAGTCAGCTGCTATTTTTATAATTTGATTGTAAACTTAATTGCCACGTCATAAAATGGCGCCTGTCTACAGCTTCCAAGGTTTAATTTTAATTGTAGCTAATTGACAAGGTAACAAGATATACGCGCTTATTTATAAAATAAATTATTTAACAATTAAAATAAACGGTCTCGCTCTTATGATAGAGCTTATTATTTGTAATTATATTAATAAGTTTTATTATCTGTGTATCATGTTTGAAGAGTCATAAAAGAGTGTATTGTTATTATTAAATTAAACAACATACTCGTTATATAAAAGACAATAACCTCAACATTTAAGTTTTGAAATTTAACTTTTTCGACACGGTATGCAGATGAACCGAAAAATACAAGGAGAGCATACTTTGTTAGTAGCAGCAAGGCAAGCCCCCGCGCTAACGAGAGTCTTCACGGCTTCGAGGTGCCCGTGCCACGCCGCCATCAACAACGGCCGCATTCCGAACTGAAACAAACATTTAAATGACCTTCTGCTAGCTCTGTTAGCCTGGTACTTGAGAGACCTGAGTAGTGAAGAAAAATTCTCAAAAAAACAAAAATCCACCAAAACGAAAAGGTAATAAATTAAAATACATTATACTTACAGTGTTTTAATTACAGATAAGCGGGTAGATTGGAGTATAAAATGGCAGTGAAAACAACAACTTGGGTAAAACAACAAGGGATGTGGTGTCATACAAATTGTATGAAACCGAGCTCAACGGGAAACACTTCCGTTGGTTTCTGCGCCAATAAATTATTCTCAAGCAAAATTACCTTATCGGCCGCTTCTATGTCGCACTTGGACTCGATGAGCAATTTTATTATCTCCACGTTGCCTCTGCTGGCAGCCCAGTGTATTGGAGCTCTCCCATACTGTCAAGAAAAAGAAACGTATAGACTTAAACTTCATGTTTTCCACAAACATATTTCATTCATAGTTCTAAATGCCCAGAGATTGATTCGCGTATCGGAATTATTACAAAGTCAATTGCATATTTACATCACAATCCCCCTAGAGATTTCCTGGAGCGACTGGAAAGCATCTGATTTCTAATAATAATGTTATACTGCAATCTCCGGCTTTAGAAGTTGATAGCGTGTATTAGGAATGCTCCTCGGGGATCATTCGCAGTACCGATATAGGGGAAGCTCGTGTTCAACCACGGACAATTACGGAGCTCGCTGAAGCGTGAAAGCTATTAACTTGTTTTCATGAAAAACATCGAATGGAGCCTGGAATTCCGGGTATCACCATGTCTGAAGGCTGTTGTTTCCGAACTAATTTACTTCGCGTCAACATGGGATCTTGTTGCTGGCAACGGGATTATTGTTATGCCTCACAACGTCGTACAAACAAACACACACAAATACAAAGGCTTCAATTACATTGTTGACAAAAGCAAGAAGCCAGAAACAATCAGTAAGGAAGTTTGTATAAATAATGTACAGGATTTAGTTGTCTTGGCTGTGCGAACTTGCGAGGTAATGTGAAAGCCTATGTACTTATGTATTTCCTTACAGATTTATGAGCTGAATACGTTAAAGATAATGAAAATTGTTATTATGCGCGCGTTTCTGTAAATCTCGAATAATTTATTTGACCGCAAAACAAAATGTTAAAATTAGTAAGTAAAATAATATTGGGCACACGCGGCAAGTCAAGGTTTCGGTTAAGAAGTTCAAAGTACTAGGCTGACATACTGTATGAGGAGAACGACTCACATTGTTTCTGCAATTGACATCGGTGGGGCGCTCCAGCGCTTCACGCACAGCCGCTGGTTCGTTCTTGATTACAGCTTCATGAAGAAGAAGGTCGTTCTGCTGTATGCGCGTCCGGTTTTCCAGAGCCATCTGGGGGCAAAGAGAATAGACTTGTAACTACGAAATCTTACAGTGTAAAAGATTTAGTCCATCTTTAGGTTTAATGAGTAAGTAACTTTAATGACAAGACTTGAACTTTCAACACTAATTAGGTAACAAATTTTTAATGTGTTTAGAGAGGCTTTGCTCTAGTTTTCAGCTTGAAGAATAAATAAATAAAAAGGATTCTCTCGACAAAATTTCGATCACGGTGGCCAATCTCAACAGAGATTAGCCAAGTACACAGGATCTGTTATAGTGCACAAGCGGGTGCGCAAACATAGGTGCACTCTCTATTCCTTCAGTCTAATTTTTTTTATTTTTTTTTATTCGTTATAGGCTCGCGTTTGACCACCATCTCACTTGTTGGTAAGCGATGATAATCTTGATGGGATGGCAATCTGACACGACCGGAGAGAGTTCAGGTGCAGAACCAACGACTTTTATGTGCTTTCAAAGGCACGGGGGTATCATACCATTTACAACTTCCAAACTATTTTTGGGCAGCTACAGAGTAATACCTTACAGAAAAACCCAATAACACATTTTGCCCCACCAGGGAATCGAACCCAGTACGAGACCAACGAGGAGAACAATATTTTTTTCGAAAAAATCTTTGAAACTCCATTCGGGAATTGAACTATTTACATAGGTAAGTCTGGACGGAACCCTCAGTGCGCGAGTACGACTCGCTTGTCCAGTTTTTTTTAAATTGTGATTTGACATACCAGGCTCACATGAAATCATTGAAATCATTTTGAAATTGGAGCCACTTTGATTAGTTTTTGCGCGCACTCGAGTCGTGAAAATAATGTTTGTTCGCAAGCCAACGCTTATGAGTCTTATAATTTTCCATTAGTTAATTCCCATAACGTGCGCAGAATGTTAAAATGTCTTCATTTTTATTCTACATCAATTAGGTTATTTCAAATCAGCTTGCCGCTGTCGGTGCGCGTAGTTTTGTATTAAGGCAACTAAATAACGTAATTATTTAGAAAGAAAATACATTACCATACAAACAAACACAATAAAGAAACAACTTATTTAGAAACTTAAATCTATAATAATATTAGGGGTTAAAGTATGTTTTTTTTAAAACGGGCTGTTTTGAAGTATCTTTGGATTACCTTGGAATTATAAGTTCAAATAAACTTAAATATTAAAGGTACGTTATTCTTTTTTCAAAATTATGTTATTATTGGTTACTTTGTGTTTTGTATTTTCTGTAATATCGCAGTACTTGTACCTATTTTTGCATAAAATATAAGAAAACTCGCATTATTTTGTAATATGAGTTCTACCGTGGAAACAATGTGTCGGTAAGCAATATTGATGATGTATATGGAGTTAAAACTGCTAATGAATGGGCTTTTAATGTTTCAATCACTTTCATATGGGAAATTTTATCTCACGAATAACTATTCTCCTCAGTACGGAAACCAGACAAAATTTCCAAAACGAAAGCCATGAAACTAAGAGTACAAAGTTCTTTTGCTAAAAGAAATTCGTAGGTATAAGTAATTGCCCTTTGAAATGCATAGTTTCTACGTTGGAACTTTTAATATGAAAAAATAATAATTAGCTTTGATGGTTATAAGAACGGCGGATATTTCATTTTGAACATAAATGCCTTTTACATTAATTGATTTCGAACAATATCTTAGGAGATATCATAGTTTTAAAATAACTCCCTAGCAAAATAATGATCAAGTTCTACACGCACTGCCACGACCGTCGCGTCGCGGTTGCCGGGCATTTATGCGACTCTAGTAGGTGGACTAACCGCTCATTCAACTTTTGAACTGCATCTGACCGTTTTATTTTTTACATTTTCGAAAATTCTTAATACTCAATACACAATACTTTATTGCATTCCATATGTACATAGGTGGTATAAAATATAGTCAAGATCAATATGGACCCTGTCGGGAACAGCAAATGTAGGAGAGAGGATGGCGGCAAAGTAACAATTCATGGAATTAATTTTTGTAGGTAGCTAATAGATGTTAAACTCCCCGCTTAAACCACCCACTAAAACTCCCCCCACTAAAATGGAAACTTGACATACACTTTTTTTTTTGTTTTAGAACCCAATCTTCACAATCCAATAGGTCCCCATGACGCTTTAGTAACTGCAAATTTAGCATCCCGGGCTCCTCTGTTATTTCATTTAATTGATCAAATCAAAATTACATAATTTCTAATTTTTTTTTGTTTTACAAAAATTACTTACAAAAAAGTAGTTGCCTTACCTATTTTGGAACCGAATCACCACCTAATAATAAAATATTCCGTCGCGTCGCGTTTCGGTTGTCGGGTATCGATGCAACTCTATTAGGAGGACAAATCGTTCATTCAACTTTTGAACTGTCTCTGACTATTTCTTTTTGTAGAAAGATAGCGTGTGCTCGATCCGTAAAAATGGCCCTTTGGGAAAAAAAATGTAAGATATCAGTTTAATCTTAAGGGATGAATGCATTCATAGATCTCATGTAGAGACCCTTAAAGACATAATAAGTTGTAATAAAATCATGGGTGGAATTACTTTCAAGTTTGCTGGTGATTTAACATTGCCGGTTATAGTTAGGGAACTCGAGCTGACATTGTTGAGTCTTGCGTTGGAAGCACACTTGAGTGGAAGTACAAATTTTCTTTTAAAGTTACTGGGTAAGTATCTTATTGCGAAAATAAAAACAAAATCGAAATTTATCGTAACTTAGGTGAAAAACTTACTAGCATTGAAAGTGTAATTTATCCAGATTCCAGATGTAGCCCAAATAGAAAATAAAGACTACCAGTGGATGAGTCAAAGGGCAACTTTCGAGGCAAGAAATAGTAGCGAGGAGATAAGCATCAACTTCATTTCCATTGATAATGTAATGGATCACGAAGATGCGGTACATTAAAAATTCCTGAATTCTCTAACTCCCAGTGGCCTCCCCCACGTTCACTCAAATTAAAATGGTTACACCAATTATTTTACTCCAAAAACTCTGAGTTAAATTTCTTTGCAATAACGTGATCAGCGCCACAGTTTTGACTGGTCCAGTAGGTCAAAGGGTAATGCCGTGATGATCTTAAACAGCCTCAACTTTACAAATATTTCCACGTGAACGGAGTTACGGACAAGTGCTATTAATTATAATAAAAATAAAAAATAGAAAAAATCTCGACTTCTATGTTGCTGAAGTCGTAAGCAAAAGCTAGTTAAAAAACTAAAATAAAAACAGCGACATTGTGTCTCCCCGGCTGTGCCAAATAGGTCCAGTTCTGCATAACGATCAAAAAGTATCATCTTTTTGAAATTTTGGTTCCGTGATTGTCATTTATGACCCTTTATTGATTCATCGTAATCATCATTTCAGCCGAAAGACGTCCACTGTTGGACGTCTTCCCTCCCCCTTCCTTCGCCTCCCCCAAGTGTCGCCACAATGAACGGTCCCGTGCGACACGTATCCATTGGATTCCCGCAACCCTTACCAGGTTATCGGTCCACCTTGTAGGAGTCCTTCTAACGCTACGTTTTCCTATACGTGGTCGCCATTCCACAACCTTTCGGCCCCATCGGCCACCCGTTCTGCGAGCAATGTGTCCAGCCCATTGCCACTTTAGTTTGGCGATACTTCGTGCTATGTCGGTAACCTTGGTTCTCCTGCGGATATCCTCATTCCTGATTCGAACACGCAAGGAAACTCCGAGCATAGCCCTTTCCATTGCCCTTTGGGTGACTTTAAGTCTTCAATTTAATGATTAATTAAAACAAAACATAGAGAGAATGCTCATTTGAGCTTGTTTCCAATACAAATACAGAGTCCTAAGCGAACACAATATGTCTTTGATAAACTATTCAAGATTGTCGATCAAATTAATTAAGATGTCTTCATTGAATAGCGCTCATGTCTCAAGTTGTCACTAGACAACCACTTTGCATCTGTTTGAGAGTAGACATCGCACCACCGCACCGCCGCTCAAATAGCGTCATAACTCAAAAAAATATTAAACTCGTTTTTAATATATTACTAGCTTTTGCCCGCGACTTCGTCCGCGTAGAAGTCGAAAATGGTTTTATCATTTTTTTTTGACATGCGAAAATATGAAATATAATTTATTATCTTCGTCGTGTGTGATAGTCCATTAAATTGTATGGCGAGCGATATTGTATCTTTAGATAAAATATTATAGTATTTTAGCCGTGTGCAGCGCCCCTTTGAGAACTCCATTGCGTGTGATGTAACCTACGACAAACTTATTATTTACGGTTGGTAAAGTAATCGGGTCTAGGGATCGAACCGCAAAATTAAGTTTGTTTTTTATTGTTTATACTTTTCCGGGGTAAAAAGTACCTAGTGTGGTGCCCAGGATATTAAAGTATAATTATACCAAGTTTCATCGTAATTGAACCGGTATTTTTTGCGTGATGCCTGAACAAAAATTTTTTTTAATCACATTTTTGGGTTAGGTGTCGGTCTAGTAACACCCCCCGCCATTTATTTTTTTGATATTTTCAATGTACAGAATTTTCACTTCTACAGATTTATTATAAGTATAGATTACTTTTTGAATTCATCGTGCTTTAAGGGGTGACCAGATGGTTGCAAACTAGCGTTCCAACCAAGGTAACCTTGGTTTATGTGTTAGGTTTGTGTTGCGGCTACATGGATGTAAACTACGCGCCAACACGTTCGGTGGTTGTGAAAACGCGCCTCCCAACCAAGGGTGTTGAAGGTCATGGTTTACAATTGCTTTCTACACGGATTGAAACTAGCAAGGTCACCTTGGTTGGGACATTGGTTTGCAACTATCTGGTCACCCCTTTAAGCTCCGATAGTGTCATGTAAGTATGAAGTTCAACAATCAGGATTGACGGCCTATTTTATATTTGTTTATTTTAAATTAAATTTAAAATCAGCTTCTTGCATCTCAAAAATGCAAATTGTAATCGAGCGTAAGTTAAAATCGGGAACTTTACAAGAAAGCAAAAAAAAAACTGTTTAGTAGTAAGCCACTCGGTTTTGAGTAAAAACTGACTTACGCAGTGTTGCTGTATGACATATATATATCATTTTTGATGTTAAATGACGCATCACCATTGTTGCAAATCCTCGTTTTCAATTCGTCAAATCAAATCAAATCAAATCACTTTTGTTTCTTAACACCGGTTTACAGATATACAGATCTTATATTTGATGAACAGAGCGCTATGTTATGCCAGGAGGCGTACAAATATGGTGACATCTAGCTTCACTAAAAAAAATTGAGAATTATACATAATTATAGAATCAAATTAGCAAAAAAAAAAAAAACAATAAAATTACATAATAATATCTAACACTTAAATTATGTCAGACCTAAATGAGGAATTATTTTTACAAATCATTAGTTATAAATGCCAAAGATCTAAGCGCCTAAATCCAAATAATTAATATGTCTAAAATGTAAGTCTCAAAGTCAAAATAATTAAAATGTCAAAAATTATTAGATGTCAATAACATAAAAACTAAGACACAACAAAAAAATCACAAAAGTGACATTATTTTGTTATATTGAGTCATAATTCAAAAATTCACCTAATGTATAGTAACATCGTTGCTGCGCCGACCCCAAATAATACGGGATAAGGGCAGGAAGATGATGATGATGTATAGTAACATCGTCAAACGCTGCATTGTCCGATTTCCTGACTGATATACGTTCCGTATTTTGTCCAAAAATTACTTACGCGTTGTTACACGGTGTTTAGAAGTTATGCGGCTAAGTTATTGTTTATGTAAATACTAAGGTGTGTTAGAAATCTTTAAAAATGTTGGATTTTTTTTACTACATGTAAGAAAATACATATATTTTCCGGTATCAAAGACGCCAACGACACTGCGGTAGTTTCTTTCTATCCTACATTTACTACATTAATATCGGTACCATTCTAAACATTATGAAAATTCGTTTAAAAGCATGCTAAATAAACAACAACCTGCCCATCATTCTTAATTTTACCTCGTCTGAATAAAAAACGAGTTTGTGCCCAAAAAGCCTAAACGTTTCAACTTTTACGATTGTCTGCGGGATAAACTGACTGCGTCATGGCCCAACCTTGACAATGGCCCGGCACAGCACCCTTGAGATTCCTCTGTGGTTCTATCAGACTGTGCATTAAACCTTGTTCCATTTTTGAAGCGTGTGGTTGGTTCCTAGACATAGAGAATGGAGTGAGCGTTCCCTATTTTTGTCTTCTTTATTATTATTGCCTTTAGATTTTGCCAGCGGCATCGCCTGGGTAAAAGTAGAATTTTTTCCCAAGGGAACGTACTTCCGGCATAGAAGGTATTCTGTGGTCCCAGAATATCTACCCGTGTGTCAAAATTTAAGGTTACCGACATAGCTCGAAGAATCGCCAAACTTAAGTGGCAATGTTAAGTCTAAGATCGTTGAAAATTAAATTGCACAAGTGGTTAAATGAATTTAAGTGATAAAATCTTTTATATTGTAAAAACTACATGGTTTCATTGCCTCCCAACATTTTGCTTGTAACTATTTACCTAGATACTATCATAAAACGTTCAAATTTTGCATGCTATATCGTAAAATAGCTAATGTTTGTACCATTTCAATTCTATGTAACTCCATTTTATACCATATTATACGCAAATAAAGAATTTATTATTATTATTTCTAATGGGCAATCATTGCACGCAGAACAGATGGTCGATGGGGACGAATAGTTCTGGAGTAGTGACCGCGTACCGGTAGACGTAGCGTTAGAAGGCCTCTCACAAAGTGGACCGACGACCTGGTGAGGGTCGCGGGAAACAGATGGACCGGTCGTTGTGGCGACGCTTGGAGGAGGTCTATGTCCAACAGTGAACGTCTTTCGGCTGAAATAGTGTGACAAAATTCATCTAAAACTTTCAGCCGTTACAGTGTGAAGGAGTAACAAACACTCACACATACATACAAACAGGCGCCTTATAATATTACTGTGATTACATAGTATAAAAAGTCATTTTCCGCGTGTGTCAGATGTCGCCGACCTTTTCATGAAATGGTTGCATTTCATGATATAACCAACTAAATCTAGGCAAATCGTTTAAACGTTAACGTTTAATGATATATCAATTCACGTTTGACCATAACATTTATGTAGAATTTCCATGATAATAAAGGGTAGTATTTTACTGTTCCTCAATTTTATTTAATGGTATTCTACTAAAAATTATACCTTTATTCCACCAAAAATACTAATTTAACACTAACATAGTAATATATCCTTCTGGGTGGTTAAAAAAAAAGTGGTGGAATGAAGTGCCACCATTTCATGAAATAGTCGGTCATATCATGCAGTGATCTGGCCTCGACATATACCTACACCATGTTTTAGACATCGATGCACCAATGTTTAACAACGATTCCAGTATATGATCCTGGACCCTAGTTGTGGAACTTTTCTGCGGTATTTAACTAATTAGAAAAATCTATTTTTTATTTTATTTTAAACTGAATGAAGTTCAATTATATTTTTAATTTTAGAGTACTTAACTAACTTTATTTCTTTAAAAATACAAAGTAAATAAAACTGGAAGGAACTATCTGCTCAGTCGAGCTCAGGTGATAACAGCGTCGATGTCTGTGATGTACATTCAGTCAAAAAAGTATCGGGAATGGATGATTTGTTTATGGTTCCAAATTCAAATTTTTGTTTTTTTGTAGTTGTTAGATTGGCACAACTGTTTTCCATTTTGGCGCGGAGTTTGAGTTGCATCTGTTATTTATATTAAATACAGTGCTGGTTTTAGTAATATCATATATAGTGTGTATTGCGAATTTCATAATGGACAAAAATATCGAACAAAGAGTTTGTCTTAAATTTTGCATCGCCAATGGAATTTCGTGTTCGGAGTCACTGAAAATGTTACAGAAGGCTTACGGTGAATCGGGTATGAAACATGTTGCTGCTCGGCTAGTCCTAAAAGATCTGAATTTTCTCCAAAAACTCAATCGCATGAAAGTCGCTGAGGACATGCTAGAACGAGTCAGTTCGGACCCAACATTCATGAAACGCATTGTTACTGGTGACGAGACGTGGGTTTACGAGTTTGACATGCAAACTAGTCAACAAGCTTCGGAGTGGCGCCTTCCAACTGAACCGAAACCGAAAAAACCACGCCAAAGTCGATCAAAAGTCAAAGTCATGTTGACTGTTTTCTTTGACTATCGCGGTTTTGTGCACTCTGAATTCTTACCGGAAGGTCTAACGGTAAATAAAGAATATTATTTGAGCGTTATGCGGCGTTTAAGAGAGCGAATTCGATGAAAAAGGCCAGATTTGTGGAAAGAAAATTCTTGGATTTTGCACCACGACAATGCGCCTTCGCACAAGGCTATCATTGTGAACGAATTTTTGACCAAACACTCAACAAATACCATCCAGCAACCACCATATTCACCAGATATGGCTCCTGCTGACTTTTTTCTTTTTCCTAAACTGAAATTACCACTTCGTGGCACCCGTTTTCAATCGATAGAAGACATAAAGGAGAATTCGCGGCGAGAACTGAACTCAATTCCGGAAGCAGCGTTTAAAAAATGTTTTGATGAATGGATTATTCGTTGGCGCAAGTGTATCGTTTCTAAAGGAGCATACTTTGAAGGTGATAAAATAAATTTGGATGAATAACAGACATTTTGTGTATTATTGATCTTTTCCCGGTAATTTCTTGACAGAGTAGTATGAACAGAATTTGCACCGGTGTGAAACCGGGTCAGATCACTAGCTTTGTATAATTCGCCCCGGCGTTTTATCGTAGTAGATTGCGATAAAGTAAACGTCAATTTATTTATTATATTTTTATATATACTTTATTGTACACCAAGATAATAAATGATACATATGAGCCTTATATTAAAAAAACATAAAATTGGCGGCCTTATCGCATTCCGCGATCTCTTCCAAGCAAACTAGAAGAAATTGCGGAATGTGTCAATTTGTTGTTACAAGTATATAAGCACCGTCTAGTGCGAATATCTAAGGAAGAACTTCGACCAGAAGCGAGATCACGAGATCTTGAAGCGATCCATTTGATGACCTAAACTGAACTGTTAAAGGGATGGAGCTATATAGGGTGCATATCTCCATCCCTCTTTCTCGCTTGCACGCTTGACATTTTAACACGTCATGAAAACGGATTGAATTTCTCAGAAACAGATTTCATCCATTCCTAGTTTCCTAGTACTCCATTGGACACAGGGAAACCAGGCATTTGATATAATCTGGCTGGAAGCTGTTGTTTGATTTCTAAACCGGGTTTAATTTATTTGTTATGCGAGTAGTGACCCGTTGGTTTGCTTACCTTTAGATAAAACAATTAAAACGGTTTTGACCTTCAGCGATACGATACAAGCGATTGTTTGCTGGATTTTTAATTACCTACTCTTGTTAGATTTATTTTGCTCTTTGACATTTTTGTTATTTTGGAGTACTAGGACACTAGGTATGTGAGGGTATAGGGTATTGATGAGTATAATTGATTACATGTAAAGGATTGTGGTTGTTGATTTGGTTGCGGGATTTAGGAATACGGATGGGTTTAAGCCAGTAAAATCCGATACGCCCTCCTGATCTACTCGGAGCGGAAGAACTTCTTCCGCTTCTCTGGTCTGAAAAGTCTAATTAGCTTTGACCTGCTGTATCCGGTCAGAGCAATGCCAGTTATGTATGGGAGCTGTTCTACCGTGTACCAAAAATATATACATAGAGTTTTATTGCAAACTGTCATCTTCATCAGTCTATCATCAATAGACATGTTAAATAATTAAATAGAGATTGATCTTGTTTGAAAAAGTGGTAGACGCGTTTATTATTTTTGGTTATATAAATTAAGTCATTATGATAAATTAGCAACGAGAATTGTATATAACTTCGGAACCATTTTTAGGTCTCAAAAATGCTAACGAGCACTATCCAATCACCCATCTTGCACTTTTTAATCGCGCATTCATGTTTATTTTATCTAAAAAACTATTCTTCGCTCCTACTAAATTCTGCTGCCTTAGTACTAAGTGCTCCAGAGGGAGTACTGTCATAGGCGTATAAAGGGGGAGAGGGGTCAGAGAAGACCGTGCCTACATCCAATGTTGGGATCCTGATTCAAAAGTCATGTATGTCATGGTCCAGGCCTTCCCCTGAAAAATAACCCTAATTGCGCCAATAAGTAGAATATAATGCATTTATTTGTCAGAAACTTTTTTAAAAACTTTTTTACAATAATATTGATATACAATAATTACAAATAAATAACCACAATACCACGTACACATACTTATTGGCGTATTATAATTATTATGATCATAATATTCTGCGGTTTCCGGATACAGATATGATTTGTAAAATTATGGGCCATCATTACATTAAAATTAGTTTATTAATCATTACAATTCTTGAAATAATTTAAATTAATTGAGGAATAGTCGAAAATAAGTGCTGTCTAGCCTTTACAAAATTAAAAGGCACAGGGCATCTGCCTAGAAGTCCAAGGCGTATTAGATGAAACCTGATATTATTATTGGTTCACGGTGACATTACGTTGTACACTGCACTCAAGCAACTAATAGCTCTTAGAAGCTCTGTAACCAGATATATCCGAGGACCCGCCATTAACCCGCTGAAACGTAATTTGCTGACATTTCAGTAATACACTTAATTAAGGCTTTTAGACCAGAACCTTGGAGGATACCTTTTACGTTAGTAACTTAGCATTTAGGTACCTAAGTAGGCACTAAAACGTTTGCAAAAAAGTTTATTTTGATTCAAGTGGGGAAGGTTTGTCATTGCAGCCGAGGTAGAATACATGCTCGAACTGAAGGAGAGGCTATAATAGTTAAATTATTAAGATAGTTTCTGACCTAAAACATAGTTACAATTGATTATATATTACTTCTGTATTTATTTTAATATACATATAAATTATATTTTTAAATATTTGAATAACAAAAAGTAAAAGAAAAATATTTTAAAATATAAAAAGCAGTATTCCAGCGGTATCGGGAACAGGGTCCAAGTTACCGGCGGTTAGGGTTTCCAGGGAAACCTCTTAAAAATGCGAATCGTGCCCAAAAGTACAGGACCAGCTTTCTGAATTAAGCCCTTGATCTAGCCGCCTAATGCAAGCGTCCTAAGGTGTTGGTCGAGACTCACGGCTATTAAGCCATTGGCTAACACGAATAGGACAATAATGATCGCTGAGTCCACACCACATGTCGATAACCTCGCGAGCCAAGTTAAAATACTTGATTTGCTTACTATTGATGTTTAATATTATTACTATGAATTAAATAAGATCATGGGAGCACTCATGAGGTATATTTATTAATTTATCAAAACTTTATGTACTAGTACTAAAAACTCTGTACAAAGGCGGACTTAATGCCTTAGGCATTTTCTACCAGTCGACCTTAGAACGGTGCAGAAACATAACATGGTATAGTAAACTACTCTCAAATATTTAATTAAAACCAACCCTTCCTGTAATAATTCCTATTTATAGGTACCAGAGCAACATAAAAACAAAGACGATACACCGCTATGTTAATCTTAGTTCTCAACGCATTTTGCTCTCTTACTCAAACCCCAAGCGAACGCGCGTTTGCGCGTGATTTCACGTAATTTCGGTTAAACGCGTCCGCATAGATTATAAAATAATCAATCAATCAGTGTTTTATTTATAGGGTATCTAAGAACGTAAATAAGAAGTTCTTCTTAAAGTAGTCTGTAAATATCGAAAACAAGCAACCTTTCCGTTATTCTTGACTTGACTGGCCTGTTGGTCTAGTGGTTAGTAGCCCTAACTGCTATGCCGGAGGTCGTGGGTTCGATTCCCACCCAGGATAAATGTTTGTGTGATGAGCACGATCATTTGTTCTGTGTCTGGGTGTAATTTATCTATAATATGTATATATTTAGAAATATACAAGTATGTTTATCAGTTGTCCTAGTACTCATAACACAAGCTCTGCTTAGCTTGGGACTAGACGGCGTTGTGTGAGAGTTGTGAAATATTATATTATTATATATTATTATTCCCTATATATACCTATAGAGTTAAGTTGATGTTTACATTAATTACTTAATTATTCAATAACAAGAAAAAACAAACCACAAAAACATAAATAAATAATTATGACCGACAATGAAACGTCATTAAATTGAGTTTTATAGAACAACGGAATTTTCTGCAAAATATTCTTCATTGTTCCTCGAAAATTCTGAGAGCTCTTCAGGCTCATGTTTTCCGGGGAGCAGTGTTTCCCGTTCACTAGTCATTCAGAGCCTGGAATTAAAAAAGTCTCAAACAGACTGCGACGTTCGTTCCTACTTTGTGCAAAAGCATTCATTCTACTTCTAGCTGATTCATTAGTGGTTTCGTCGTAGTAATATGCAGCCTATTAAATTAGTTCAGTGAAGTAGGGCAGGGAACCAATCTTAGTTGGTATACAAGCCCTTGTACTTTCTAACTTTTGATTGGAAGGCACTTTAGTATTGCACTAGTTACGAGAACGCGGGCATTCGTTCAACTTTGGAAAATAATTACGAAAGGAGTTTTGAATTTGTACACTAATATTATAAAGAGGAAAATTCTTTCACCATTCGAAAGCTACATTATCCACGAGTAACATAGGCAATATTTTATATTGGAAAAAAATAGGGTTCCGTAAGATATTTGAGTTTTTCGGACACAAGGTGTAAAAAGTCAACCAGAAAAGTTACTTATTTTGCGTACGCTGCCTAAACTATAAAAGATAGAACAATAAAATGTTCTAATTAATTGTAGATACTTATAAATATCTACCAAAGTTTGTTAGGAGAAACCTACTTTCACGCGGGCGAAGCCGCTGGCAGAAACTAGTAGTAAATAAAAATAGACAACATCGTGAGGAAATCGGCTTGTTCTTGAACCAGAAATTCGAAGACATGTGACATCCACCAATCCACACTCGGTCTGCGTGATGGATTACGGCCCATTCGGTCTCTTAGAGAGGAGGCCTGAGTCCCAGCTATGAGAACATTATACGGCTGATTATGCTAAATAAAAATAGAATACAGTCAGTCATATTCTATTTTTATTTAGGCCCTCTACAAGGTGGACCGATGACCTGGTGAAGGTTGCGGGAGTCCGATGTGTTGTGGCGACATTTGGGGGAGGCCTATGTCCAGCAGTGGATGTCTGTTGGCTGAAATGATGATGATGAAGATGACAGTCAAATTTTGTCACTGCTGATGACACTTCCTTCCTTATTTTAAAGTACCTAGATAGAAAAGATGCGGATGTCTTGCATGTCAACGAAAGTCTGGCTGTCTTTCGAAATGGTTCGCAGCTAATAATATCTTATTAAATGCGAATAAAACTAAATGTTTTTAAAAGTTTTCTTACTGAATGTCCCTCAAGTTGGCGTCAGTCTAATTCTTGACGGTAAAAAACTTGATTTTATTACGGTAACTATGTTATGTATATGAATCAGGAATGAGGATATCCGCAGGAGAACTAAGGTCACCGACATAGCACGAAGAATCGCCAAACTTAAGTGGCAATGGGCAGGGCACATTGCTCGCAGAACGGATGGCCGTTGGGGCCGAAAGGTTCTGGAATGGCGACCACGTACCGGAAGACGTAGCGTTGGAAGGCCTCCTACAAGGTGGACCGATGATCTGGTAACGGTTGCGGGAGTACGATGGATGCGAGACGCACAGGACCGTTCATTGTGGCGGCACTTGGGGGAGGCGTATGTCCAGCGGTGGACGTCTTTCGGCTGAAATGATGATGATGAAGAACTATGTTCTTAGGTATAACTATCGATTCTAAACTGCAGTATGGCGCTCATATTAGAACTCTCTGAGGTAGACTAAGCTTAATAACAAAAACACGCGTAGTAAACACGAAATTGTATTACCCAAATGGAGATTAGCTAAGACAAGCAAGTCATTCTTATTAAACAGCATATAATGCTTTTTATAACAAGCTGCCAAAGGCAGTAGCTGATCTTAGCGAGGGAAAGTTCAAAACTCATATTAAGCGTGTCCTAATCAAAAAAGCTTATTACATGCTTAAAGACTATGTCGAAGTCACGCTTGTTTGGCAATGACTGCTACTGCACATGTGGCCTGGCACTGGTATCTCATTAATATTGTGTAAATGTGTCTATTAACTGCACCATCTTAGTTTTAATATATACATTTTTTTTCTAACCCATTGCTTTTGCAATATTTGTATATTATTTAGACTTCAACCACCACAAATTCGTTAGTAGTTTATTTATTAACATCTCATTTATTGGTAGTTGTTTTTATATAGCCTCTTTTTTATAATATCAATGTGAGAACACTGTAGATTCCGCGGATTCTGAGATTACTTCCTATTACGATACACTTTTTTATTAAAATTGTTTTTATTGTGCTCTTGGCTACAATATTGACTGGTCTACACTGTCCTTACAGAATATCTATTAATACTGTAATATGGAAATATTGTGAGATCGACTATATTTTTTTTTAAAACATTAAAATTTTCCATTTCCTTGCCTATTCTTCTCCATAGGAAACGACCAATTTGGAACCGTGCACTAGCTTCTGACGTTTCATAAGTGCTCATGGCTATGTGAAATAAAAATATTTAAATTTTTTTAATTTATTGGAAAGTCATCGTCATCTTGTCCCATCTTATTTGGGGTCGGCGCAACAAGTTTTTTTCTTCCATTCTATCCTGTCAACCGTCATACTATCACTAACTTCCTTTTCTTTTTTTATTGGAAAGTAAATCCAATAAATAAATTCAAAAACGAAATGACTCCTTTGCTAACCAAATGAGTAATTTCCTTTTTTTGATGTAAAAATCATTAAATAACTTCTCTTTCTATGGGGCGCGAGGATTGTCATACTTTTACTGACTAAAACGCAACTGTGTTTCTTCAGTTGCCTTTCACGTTCCAGGGTTACGGTAACTATTTCAAATAATCCTGCAACCCTAGTCCTGATGGCATCGGCCCTACTAGGCCTCTTCAGTTTTGCTGATATCTCTTTGAGAGGCGCGTAGAACGCAACGACCCGTTGACTGGGGTTTGGTTCTTACCGGACGGCCAGATGGCGAGCCTACCCATTGCTCGTCGTCCGCAATCCCACGCCTACAGCTACGGTGGCTGAGAGTTTCAAGCTTGTTAATTTATGAAACGCACAAATACCAATTTTCATATTTGATTTTACCCGTATACTCTGTGTTTGGCAAGAGTTTCTTGTTACTAAAATAAAAGGGACCAAATGCCAACATAAATGAGCCATACTGCCACCTAAAGAAAATATTTTCTGTTAACAATAGTCTCATAGTTACTAGGCAAACATAACAATAAGGCAGCAACTCGATGTTTCGAATACAAAAGGACTTGAATTTACCCGCAGGATGTTTTCTTGAGGTATTGTTTTCATAATGTTAAATAGTTGCTTTTGCCAATTTATGGCAAAACAAGCTAGTGCTCCTGTTAACAGCTTCGCCTGCATGGAAAGTGTTTTACTATACCATCTTCTTCGTTCATTCGAGTGGGCCAAGTAGGTGGCTACATTCATCAATGGCACTCGTTAGTTGCCCAAAATCAAACAAATGGCGTGCGATTTTGTGTGGTAAATATATGTATACTCGTACAGTAGGTACAAAATATTTTTCTTATGTGAAATAAAAATATGTAGATGCAATAATGAAATTTTTTTCATCTCTACGCAAAAAAAATGTAAGTGATGAGTGAGGGCAGGGCGCATTGCTCGCGGAACAGATGGCCGATGGGGACGAACGGTTCTAGAGTAACGGCGGCCACTTACCGGACGACTGGAAGACGCAGCGTTGGAACGCTGACCAGGTCGTTGAGGGTTGCGGGAATTCGATGGATACGAGGCGCACAGGATCGGTAGACATAGCGATGCTTAGGGGAGGTTTATGTCCAACAGTGGACGTCTTTCGGCCAAAATGATGATGATGATGATTAAAATGTTTAGTTTGGTCATGAATGTAGCATGGTTCAACCAAATTCAACCACTATTATAATGGTCGAAAGACGCCAAAAATATAATGATTAGATACCTTCTCGATTTTTTTATTTTATTGCATAATCAAAATTAATTGTCAAGTGATATCAAAGGATGCCGAATATTATTGCAACAAAATAAAAAAAACATTCAAAAAACACCGGGCGTGTCGGACTCCCTCACTGTGTGTTGCGTACAAACTTACCTATGAAAACAGTTCAATTCCCGAATTGAGTTACGAAGATTTTTCCGAATCGTACAAAAAGTTTTTTTGTGTGACGTAACTACAAAACAGTTTTCAGTTTTTTTTTACTGGATACTTGTGCTATGAGACCTTGTTTCATGCCAAATTTCAGGAATCTAGGTCAACGGGACGTACCCTATTAATTTTGGTTCTCTTGAGAGTATCGAAATATATGTTTTTTGCGACGTAAGCGGCTCTATCTTTTCACAGTTAAGTCACTGGCAGCAGTGAGTATGAAATAAGAGTTATTCCCTTTTAATAAAAGTCCTCCGATTAAACAATAGTCCTCCACTTAAACAATAGTCCTCCACTTAAACAATAGTCCTCCACTTAAACAATAGTCCTCCACTTAAAACCTGAATAGGTGTGGACTACAGATGACTGAAACGACCCTCGGATAAACTATTCCAATCGCACCTGTCTAATTTCGGAATGAGGATGTTGAATTTGCATTTGAGTACTGAACTAAACGCTACTGGTGTACTGTAATGCAAATTAAATGCCTGTCGGACTGTTCATTTGAGCTCTTATTGTTTAGTAATAATTTTCATGCGATTAGCATAGCATAATAAACTTTTTACACAACATGCTCGATAATGCCGTTTTATTATAATGATAATGTCACAACCATACAACCATCACTTAAAGCAAGTCATTCTATCCCTAGAGATATAATGCAGTATGAGCGATCCCTAGGGAATAATGAGATTTGAATTTGGAATGTCAGAAACCGTCAACAATACGTGAATTAAAATGTACGTGCATCGAACAGGTTTTATTCAAAATTCAAACTGGCCACTAACAAAAAAAATAGCAGGATAAAATGTGGTTCCTGGAGAGTTTCTTAAAAAAAAAATGTTTTTTTTTTAAATTAACATAAACTTGTGCTTGACTGCGATCCCACCTGATGGTAAGCAGTGATGCAATCGTTGATGATAAGGCGCACTAGTTTATTATGAGCCTATTCACTCTAGCCTTGAAGACACAAAATTATAATCGGATGGGAAGACCTCAGCAGGCAAATTGTTCCAGTCCTTCGGTGTACGCGGTATAAACGATGAGGCGATACGCTTATTCCGGATCGTAGAGGTTTCAACAACATAAGGGCGGATACTCGCCCTCGCCGTACGTCGGGTTGTCCGATGGAAATGTAATGAAAGAGTAGGAGCATTATAGAAAATTAAAATTATAGAATCTTAGAGTAGTGAATTTTCAAATCTCAAAACATGTTGTGTGATAGTTAATATGAACTTGTAAATAATACTTATATTTCGCTAATATATTGACTTCTATACTTATTACTACTTGAAGTTCTCTCAATCTTAGTTCGGTCTTCGTCATAATTGTTATATTTTAATTTCTCTTAATTAGAATGATTTCTTATATAACATAGTATTTATTAGTTTATTATATTAGCATATATACGTATTTTATTATTATAAGCCACTTAATTTAACGATACTACATTCGATTTCAAAAATATCTGTTATTTATTTATTGTGCACACCTACCACAGAGTTGTCTTTTTAACCCAATGGTTGACTGGTAGAGAATGCTTTGTGGCATTAAGTCCGCCTATGTACCACCACTGTACATGAAGTTTAAATAAATAAATAATATATTTGTTTTACTAAATTGTCTTTTAATTATTACATCGATGGTGTAAAAAGTAAAGTATCCAACACGGGGATAAAGCTGTCTTTGTCAGTTTGAATTCCTCACTTCACTCAGGTTTTTTATTAACTTGTAGCGACATCTATCGCGTCACATAAGAACTAATCCTGAATCGCGCAATCAAAGTTCTCCGCGCGATTAGAACATATAGAACAACCCGAAATCATCTATCGGGCAGCTGCCCACCAGACATAACACCCGTCTGGCCGGAGGATCCTCCCTTTTCAATGGAGGTTTGCGGGACTTTACTCTCTGTTCCGCCTACCCCCAAACTGGTGACCCTCGACAAAAAACGTCAGCGCAGCCTTCGTGCAGCTACTACCTCGTGACGTCATCATCACTTCCGCCGAGCTAGTATACGGAGAACCCCTGAGACTGCCTGGTGATTTCTTTGGCCATAAAGCTGACAAATGCACGACTGACATGACTGATTTTACAGCCCGTATCAGAGCATTTGCCAGCCAACTACAGCCAGTCCCAACGACGCACCACTCAAAAGACAAAGTCTTTATTCACAAAGACTTGTCATCCAGTTCCCACGTATTTCTTCGGGACGACGCGTTGAGAGGTGCCCTTCAACCGGCATACACTGGTCCCTATGAGGTGATACAGAGAGGTGCCAAAGTTTTTAAAATTAAAATCAAGGGCAAAACAGTCACAGTATCGTTAGACCGATTAAAACCAGCCTACATACTGTCTGACACCAACACCACCCCTAGCGATATAATGTCCGAACCAACCCCAGTAGTCAAAACCCGTTCAGGAAGAACAGTCACAACCTAAGCTGCTTGGAAGATATACGTGCACTCGCGCCGATATAAAGTTGTTGACACCTACCCGCGCTAACTCATAGCTGACTTGCAAAAGACTATATCCTAGCTGTTCATCATACGTGCTTGTACTTAGCTCGCTTGCGCCTTCTAAATTGCAGTGTTGTAGTGTTGTGTGTGAGAAATATACCTGGAGATTCAGCAAGGACTTTTATTTATTCGCCACTACCCAGTGAGTACCTACACCACACACACACCGTCCATACAACCAAATTCATCATCACTACTCACGGGAGTTAATTTATATAATATGGATTAAAATTAGCAACCTTCGTTTCGTTAGGAATTCAACATGCCGCCCGCGACTTAAAGACACTGCTTTATCCCCTAGTCACATAAATAAGGTTCCCTCATGTTTTTTTTTTGTATCCAATGTCTTCTTTCGGTCTACTGCGGAGCGAGAGGGCGCGTGAGACTTTTACTGACTGAAACCACACTTGTGTCCTGAAGTTGTCTTTTGCATTCTAGGACCGCGGCTTTTCTTTTCAGAAATTCCTCGCGGCTCTTGTGGACATCGGTCCTGCTGGGCCCCTTCGGTTTTGCTAAGGTATCTTTGAAGCGCGCGTGGAACACTGTGCGCCAACGAAGACTTGGGCTCGGTCCGGACGATTCATAAATAACGGAGTTGTGAGCAACAAACATTAAAAAGATATACATAACGGAGTTTAGAACTTTCTCCTTTTTGGAAGTCGATAAAAATACTAACTTCACCCGCGGCTTATCGCCCGATGCTTTTTCACAACAACCGTCTTTCTGCGTTTAAAAGAAAGTATAATATTATTATAAGGCACTTGAAGTATGGTATGTTTACGTGAAAGGATTTTTTTACTTCCAAAAATAACTTTTTACAAACATCAAAAAATAGGACCTCATTTTACAAAAAAATATGTTTATTTATTTACTGCTTCGAACACTGGAACAAAAGAACTTCTCTTTCTTAAATATCACATTACCAGGGCTACAAGTCTCAAAAGAGATGAATCTCCGAGCTTAAAAGAAGAATGAATTTTAAACGTCTCAGCGCGGCTCCACGTGGCTTGGTGACTGTCTCCTAGTGACTTGCAGGGATGTTACGATGTTACTGATATGAAATTTCGGATCTTGTCCGTATAAAAATATAAGAATAATATTAAATCTGTTTCGGATAAGATTATAGATATAAAATGATTTCGGTTTATTCGATAGTTTCGTATAGTTAGGTTACGGATGTTATAATTTTAAAATTTGGTGGAGGGGGAAACTGTCAAATAATAGTATAAGGATGCACATGTGACGTCACCGCCACCAAGTTATGTGTGCTCAAAAGAGATAGCGTGGACAACCAACCCTCTCTCAAACCAATATTTAGAATGCTAATTGCTATAACCATTATAGATATTGTTTACGAAATAAGATTGATAAGATTTTTTAGTATTATTTGTCGTTTAGAACAAAATATTGTACAAAAATAAGTGTAGGCAAATAGCCAATTATAAAAGTAAAATAGGATTTGACTTTTATTCCTAGTCTAGGTTATAATTTGGTAGGGCCGAAACTGCGTTACGCGGACGCGCGTGGTTCGTCGCAGGGATACTGGACCCGCGACTTTGTTTTTGCCATCGACACGACTACATGCACACCGTTAAAGTTGAACTAGCGACACTGCGTAGGTAATAAATAATACGGTATCCGCGACGGGGACCATCGCACACGACACACGCGCGACCAACGCGTCGGGTGCCCGTCGCGTGCATCCTCTTAAAGCAGTTTCGGCCCTCAAGCGCCTATTACACCACTCGAAATTCAGACAGTCTTATTCTATGTAGCGTCACACAAGAAAAAGAGCAACTTATGCCAATGTCGTGTAAAGGAATGAAACAGAATGACATAGATATACATAGACAAAGTCTAAACCTATCGTAACCTGTCCTTTAGACTCTGCCTTTATCCGAAACTTTTATATCGATTTAAATTTAGTTATTTCGGAATATCCGATAGTTTCGGTTGCGGTTACGGAGCTCCACAACATTCCTGGTGCCTTGTTCCCCTCAGGCGAAGTTAACATAGCTCCTGCCTTTGAATACAGCTTCGCGACTCAGCCTCTTGTCGAGCTCTCAACTAAACAAATGTTTAATATTAATGATGTGTTTTCCAACTATTTAGGGATTTGTTTCATCAACAATGTGGATTTATTTATGAGGTCGGCTTGAAGCTTGAAGTCTTGTTGCTGGAAGTACTGGTTTTCAAATTATTTAATTTGGCATTGATTTGTTTTTTGTGTGTCGACTTGAAGCGACATTTTTTTATTATAGGAAAGGCTTGCGTTTGACCGCTATCTCACCTGCCCCCCTAGCCAAGTTACAATCGTATCCTTCACGCCGAACGCCTCGATTAGGCCACGCTTCCGATTCCTTTGTTCTGACGTCATCTCAACGCTCAGTCACGTGGTCAGAACAAAGAAATCGGAGGCGTGGCCTACTCGAGGCGTCCGGCGCGAACGAAACAATTGTAACTTGGGTTGGGGGGCTGTAAGAGTGAACCGTGAAGTAACTTCACTCTAGACTTAAAGACCAGTAGGTTGTTTGTAACTATTAGGAAACACAGACTCCGGCAGGGAATTCGACTCCTTAACTGTACACACAATAAATGTGTTCCCAAAACGTTTTATGCGTATGGATGGGATGCCCGTCATGTATAATGCTTGTCATTGTTAATTTTTATACTGATCTCATAGATCAATCTAAATCACACAGATTAAAATAGCTTATTTATTTATTGGTTTTTAATAAGTTCTATAAAATATTAATTTACATTTTAATATCTATTTTTGATGTCGTTTTGATTTATATCCAGCTCTATATAGGAATACTTATAATTATTATCATTACCCAAAGGTTGCCTAGCAGGGTCGAAGCCTACTGCGGCCAAGGGTCTGATTCTGAAAGGAAGACTCGGCGGTACGAAAGGCCAACGAAGAAACAGGAGCTGACACTATCTCGCGCTCCGCCGAAGAGCGAGATTTGTCATTAGATGATTATCCCAACTAAAAAAACCCAAAGGTTGAATGGTATAAATTGCCTAAGCCATTAGGTCCACCTCTGTACTTTTGTGGGCATAGATTATTTAATAAATAAATAAATAATATAATTTTCTCAGAGATAGGTAATGGGTTTAGAATTAAAATTCAATTAGTCAGAAGTAATTAGAACTAAGTTCTCAGAACTAAACGACTATGTAAATGAAAGAATCATTCGCACGTTGAATATTTCAATTTGTAATGTAATTGGAGGGCCCGGAGCCTTAAAAAATGGCCTTCGTTTAGTTTGGACTCCATATCTCCCAACAATTACTTTCTTTCTCTTGTCGAACTACTTGTCAATTAAAAACTGTGTTGTAATTTGTTGGAGATAAATGAACGTTTTTATTATTATTATTTATTTATTTATTAGAATCGCCAAACTTAGTGGCAGTGGGCAGGGCACATTGCTCGCAGAACAGATGGTCGATGGAATGTCGACCACGTACCGGAAGACGCAGCGTTGGAAGGCCTCCCACAAGGTGGACCGATGACCTGGTGAGGGTCGCGGGAATTTGATGGATGCGAGACGCACAGGACCGGTCATTATGGCGACATTTGGGGGAGGTCTATGTCCAACAGTGGACGTCTTTCGGCGGAAATGATGATGATTATTATTTATTATTTAAAAGAATAGTAATAAACTTGAAACATAGAAATTATATCTGAGATTTTTTTTTTTTAAGTCCTTTCCTCTTTTTTATGAGAGGTTTGCGCTTGACCATTATGACACTTGATAAAAGATTCTCACTTATACATAAAGGGTTTCCGAAACGATCAATTCCTATTAACAATATTTAAGTGAATATCAATGACAATCTATTGAATATTGCTTCAATCGTTTAAAATAAACGATTTTTTTTGACTTATTGACGTCAATCATGTAACCATTGTTATCAAGTAACCATTTCGTGAATCCCTTAAGACATAACAGCCTAGTAATCAGACAAACAGAACCTTGACTCCTTGCATTAATAATGTTAGCAAGAATCCTATTACGCAAATATCTTCCACGTGGCTTGTCAGAAATTCACGTATAATTAAATATTAATAATGCGGCAAGGTAAGGCAACAAACTCAGTCAAGTACATAACTACCTAAATTTGAGTATATACTCGTATATAAGGAGAAATTGACTGACTGACATATCCACGCACAACAGAAACTATTAGTATTAGGAACATCAAATTTTGCATAAGGCTTCCTTTTATGACGCAGGCGAGCGCTAAGGGGGATTTTCCTTTGTATGAAAAATCTCATTATATGTATCAATACTATCAATATACTTGAAAGTTACCACAAATATTAACCTAAATAAAAAGTAAAGGCTGGCACAAATTCTACTTAATCGAAATGAATATTAAAGACTCCCATTATAAGTTAAAAAAAAAAACTATCGTCAAAGTATGGTTTCGGGGGTGTTAAAGTTTTTATGAAAACGAATTTTAACGAATAAAGTCGCTGGTATTCTCGCGAATAAAGTTGGCGACTTTAAAGAAAGAAAGAAAGAAAAAACGTTTATTCGTGCTTCACACAAACTTATAAACTAAAAATATACAATGAAAAAAAGAAAGTCATAATCAGTGCGAGGCCACTCAGCGTATGCTGGTGTATTTAATTAAACCAATATAACAGCGAGATATTGAACCAACGCACACGTGGGCTACGCCTGATTTGTACGTAGCGGAATATCGTGTGGCGTCGTGTGGCGTGGATCTAATGTAGCTCTACGAGTCTAGTTGCCATTTAAAATGTATAGAGACCGACTCGCACAGATCGGCGTACGTGGCCAACGTGTGAATACAATGTAGTTCTATCTTAAAGCATATATTAACATAAGCATAGTAATATAAGCATGTAGTAATATTTCGAATTTATCATTTTTGATCTAGTGGTTAATGGTTCTGACTGCTATGCCGGAGGTCGTGGGTTCGATTCCCACTCAGGACAAATGTTTGTGTGATGAGCACGATCTTTTGTTCTGTGTCTAGGTGTATCTATATATGTATTATAAGTATATTTATCAGTTGTCTAGTACCCATAACACAAGCTCTGCTTAAATTGGGACTAGACGGCGTTGTGTGATAGTTGTGGCAAAAAAAAAAGTACGAGCATACAAAAAAAGTACACCTACTAGTAATAATCAACTGAAAAGCTAAAAAATATAATAAAAATATCTTACTAGTTTTTGTAAAGGTTAAAACCATTTTTCGCCTGCGGGTAACACGACGCAGGCAGACATGTTTTTAATTACAATTTTTATTATTTTACGGCGGACGTAGAATTTGTGTACTTACCTACAATTAGGGAATCTAATCCCATATCAAAATCGTAATCCCGCAAGCCTGCGGGATTGAGATTTAATAAATATTTTCAAACTCCACCCAAAATAAAGTCCTATCGATAATCAACTTGACGCTGGCGGATGCACATGTGCTAGCCATAATCTCTAGTCCGACGGGCTGGAAAAAAAAAAAAATTTTTTGTGGTAGTATAATGTTAATGTAGACAATTTTTTTTTCAAAATATGTTGTATTATTAACTACAATTACTACTAATTAATAATTAAGGATTGAATATAATGATGTTTTAGAAATTTGAAAAATCTGTTTTTTTTTAAGGAACAGTGTATTGGAATATTGAACCTTTCATCTTTTAGATTTATTAAGATAGAGTGATAACGTTCCGTTCCACTTCCGATACAGGACTCGCAAAACATAAAATAGAAATTTAAAATTTATTTAAGTTCAAGGTAAAAATTAAAAACATAATTATTTTCCTTAAGTACAAAATCTACAGAAAGGTCACGAGCTCCATGGAAAGTTGTTAAGTCACTTTATTAAATTTTGCTAGGTCTAATATGGTATGGTCATGTGAAGAGGAGGGATGAAACGCATGTTACTAAAAGAGTTATGAGTTTACATGTGGATGGGTGGAGAGGGAGAGGGAGACCAAAGAAAAGATGGATGGATTGTGTGAAGAGTGATATGAAAGAAAAGGAAGTTAGTGATAGCATGACGATTGACAGGGCAGAATGGAAGAAAAAAACGTGTTGCGCCGACCCCAAATAACACGGGACAAGGGCAGGAAGATGATGATGCTGTGCTGGGTCTAATAAACTATCAGACCAGCGCGCGGTGCGTCGTCTCCACCAAATTTTCGTATAAAAAAATTCAATCAATCAGGCGTGCGGGATCCCGTATATCTGATTCCGTAAAAAAGGTGTGGGATCCCGCGCTTGCGGTATTGGATTCCCTACCTACAATTTTAAATAATCTGTGGAGTAACCTTTAGTTGGTTTACTTATATAATTACAATCTACTCTAAAGTATTAGAAGGACACGCTGGAGGTGTGCCTCGCTTGGGCGGAGCACCGCCGTGTCCTCGTGAAGGCGATCGTTGGTAGCGACCTTTCGATCTGGAGCCTGGTTCAGGCCATGCTCCGGAGCGAAAGGGAATGGATGTGGTCACCTCCTTCTGCGAAGGCGATTGTCGTAGCTGTGAGGAAACGGACATCTTTGCGCGACAGGAGACGACCCGGGCGTCGGGAATCGCAGGGAAATCTCCAGCCACCGTAAGCGCGGACTTGTGAACGACGAGCAATGTGTAGCTCGCCATCCGGCCTTCTAATAAGGAGCGAGCCCGAATCATCGCCTTAAAGAGATGTAAAATATTTTTTGAAAAGAAAACCTAGGTCCTAGAACGCAAAAGGAAACAGAAGCACGCAGTCTTAGCTACTAAAAGTCTGACACCCGCTTAATGTGATTTCCTTATTCATAACAAAAGATCCTGTAACCAAAACCTCGTATTTACCAACGCGAGGACATAAAAATGGTACCCGAAAACTATTTTCTAATAAAACGAGAAGAATGCCATTTCTCTTGATAATAATCCAGTATGTGATTCTGACATTTCATTTCACACCCACCCCACATAAATATTTTCATACAAACTCGTCTTTAATATATTATATATTGAGAAGGTACTACCTACTTACTCCTACGCTGCCCTTTACCGCTTATATCTTTTCGGGCTCGCTCTTTACCGCACGGCCGGATGGCGAACTACACATTGCTCGTTGTTCACTACAAAAAATCCAGGAAAAAATTATCATCATATCATTATCAGTCTTTTGATGTTCCCACGGCAGGGACTCAGGGCTATTTTCTTTATTCGGAAACGGCCGTAATCCACGTAACTACAACGCGGGTTGGTGGATGTCACATGACATCAATTTTTTTATTCTAGGACATCCCGATTTCCTCACGATGTTTTCCTTCACCGTTTTAAGAGCAGTGGCGATGAAATAAATTACACAAGGTAATGCGCCTGGCTGGGTTTGAAATAACGACCTTCAATTTGTAAGTAGTGGCCGTTACCACGGGCCCACCACTGTTCTTGAAGCATTTTCATTTTAATGAAAATTCAGACATGAAATACAAACCAAATAAATTTGAATACTGAGTTCGAAGAATTATTATTTTTAAAAAAGAATTTGACACTGTTTAGTTCTGGTACAACTAAAAAGTACCCTTCAGCTAATCATCATCAGATTAGCTCGATGGTACCTTATACCCAGAGTGTAACTCATGACAATTGCAATAATCCTAAACACGGTTAGATTCATGGCGGACAGAACTCGTGTTGAAATGGCGACAGCGACTGTCGCGACCCAGTGCTGGGCACGCCACAATTATGGCGGTAAGTCCCCTCTATGAGGATTGGTTGGAAAGGCCTCACGGTGTCCTCACCTTACCACCAACACTAGCCATAGTATGAAAACAAAACCCTGGGACGAAGGCAACAATGGAACAGGAGTGGGTTTTTAGTCAGTAAAAGTCTGACATTATCTCCCGCTCCGCCCAAGAGCGAGATTTGTCATCAAATGATTTTCCTACCTAAAAAAAATACGGTTAGGTTACATTGATTTATTAGACAAAACTATTATAGAAACATTAACAAAAACATTTTTTTATTCAGAACCCGAGGTTTTCAGTCGGTTGGATTTCAGACAGCTGCGATACACAGGCGTGCAGGTGACGTGAATTTATTTCCCTTTTTTCGCCTGAAGACTTCTTGTTTGTCCAATATTCGAGGCTCGACGGTTTAAATTAACGGATCATTGATCAACTGTGTCTGATTACATTTGCATATTACACGGACTCGTTTTATTGCACCATTTTTAGCAAATTGGTGCTTTGCGGCAATTCATTAAGGTGGCTGGTGCTCTGCGTCTCGTGGGTTTGATTCTCGCTTGGAGCAAATATTCAATTCAATTCAATTCATTTATTAATTTTGTGAACAAAGGGTACAATGATCTTATAATATTGGTATGGCCTGTAGATTTTTGATTGACTTGGGTTTGGGTGTTTTGTGTATGTGAGTTTGCATGTTTGTGAAGGCACCCACGATACAGAAGTAATTCCTAGTGTGGAGACAAAGTTTAAAAAATAAAATAAAATTGTATTTTATATTTATTGGAATTCGATGGATGCGAGACGCACAGGACCGGTCATTGTGGCAGCATTTGGGGGAGGCCTATGTCCAACAGTGGACGTCTTTCGGCTGAAATGATGATGATGATATTTATTGAAACTTCTTTTACTTGATTCTTCACTCTTGCTTTTCTTTTCCTTTTTACATAGGTGTTTGATTTTTTTTTGTTTGTGTTTTTCCCTTTTCCAATTTGCTTGTTTGTTCCCTCGATGCGCGAGTTCGACTCTCACTTGACCGGTTTTTTATCAGGTACCAGTATTTGCAAAAACAAAGCTGTTTAGAAAGAGACATAGGTATATGTAGTCCAGAACTTTCATTAGTCTCCTTTAATGAAAATACTTTTAGTTACTTTAACGAATGTTTTTTTTAGGGTTCCGTATGTTTAAACCGAAAACTTATTTTATTCGAAAGCAATATATTCCATAGCACAATAAGACTGCTAGATTGCTAAGCGAGAGTTCCTGGGTTCAATTCCGGGTGTTGCAAAGGGTTTTTCTATTAGGAACTAGCTTCTGCCAGCTGTTTCACCCGCGTTAAAGTAGGTTTCTCCATTCAAACTTCCAACCCTCGTTTTACCCTCTTAGGGGTGGAGTTTCGTAAGATCCGTTCTTAGCGGATGTCTACACCCTATAAAGAACCTACTTGCCAAATTTTAAGTTTGTAGGTGTTATAGTTTCGGAGATTTTGTGATTAATCAGTGAGTGTTATTTCGCTTCTATATATCGACGGTGAAGTGCCAAATACCTTCTAACTGACATTTTTCGATAAAATTACTTTTAAGTGCTTATATTTTAAATGCGTGTTCCCGCATGCTTCGTAAAATATCCCAACCGGATATTTAGTTGCAACTGCATCAAATTAATTTGTGGAAACAAACACCTAACTAAACCAACGTGTCAATTTATAGTATTACTTCCTAACAATTTTTGGACAGATAATTTTGACTTTCGACAGTTAGGAGTTATTGGTACTTCACCGTCGATATGTAGATTACTCAGCAGCAGCTCACAGTTTGGAAGTTTGTGCTGACGGTGTTGTGATATCTTTGTCCTTCAGAAAGCTCAAGCTCTTTAATATCCTGGGCACCACACTGGGTACTTTTTATCCCGTAAAAGTATATACAATTAAAAACAAACTTAATATTGCGGTTCGATCCCTAGACCCGATTACTGTACCAACCGCAAACAATAAGTTTGTCGTAGGTTATATCACCCGCAGTGGAGTTCACTAAGGGGCGCTGCACACGGCTAAGATACTATAATATTTTATCTCGCTCGGCATAAAATTCAACACACGACGAAGATAATAAATAATATTTCATATTTTCGTATCACAAAAAACCTAATAAAACCATTTTCGACTTCTACGCGGACGAAGTCGCGGGCAAAAGCTAGTTTTAAATAAGTTAACAAATCTTCAGGCTCAATGACTGAATGTTCTCACGCTGAGTTTTCATAGCTCTTCTATTCCCTTTTTAACCAAAAAACACAAACTTTCCTCTTTCACGTTGTTTTCAATGTCCACAAGTTTACAAGCTCAGATAAGTTCGCTAAGCTGGCTCGTATTCTACAAATCGGATCATACCGTTCAGCTATTTCATCGTTATTTCTGCTTTGTTAGGCTGCTGCACGTTTCGCTTCTGCTCTCACAACACGTGCGCACTCTAGTTTCAAAACAAAGTTCTGCCAAAGTATAGCATAGCATAGTCGGCCTTATAATGTTCCCATTGTTGTTCCATTATCATTATTTAAAAAAACACTCCGAAGCTTTTTAGTGGTGAAATCTATAACTTAAGTGAGTATTTAGTTGAGAAAGTGTTTTTAAGTTAGTTTATATATTTTAAGTTCGTTTAAATGTTTTCTTTGTATTTCTTGTTTGTACCTACATCATTGTGTATTATTTTAAAATTGTACGTAGTTATAGTATGTTAAATTTTGTCTTTTGCATGCCTACATAGTAAAATATGGCTGAACTTGTTGCCTATATTTTTATTTGTTATCTTTTACTGTTACCCATATTTGCAAAATAAAACTATCTTTATCTTTATCTTGGGTTTCAGGCCTCCTCTCTAGAAGAGGGAATGGGCCGTAATCCACCACGCAGGCCCAGTGTGTGTTGGTGTATGTCACATGTCTTCGAATTTTTGGTTCTAGGACATGCCGGTTTCCTCAGGATGTTTTCCTTCACCGTTTTAAGAGCAGTGGTGATGAAATAAATTACACAAAGTATTGAATGCGCCTGGCTGGGTTTGAACCCGCGACCTACAACTCGTAAGTCGGGGCCGTTACCACTCGGCCACCACTTCGTCCCCACCCTGCGTCTCGTATGAGAAAGGATAAAGTGAGAAATGAGTATATTAGAGGTAGTTTGAAAGTGGCGCCAGTGACTGAAGAGTTGAAAAGGAATCATTTATATTGTTATAGCTATGTTAAGAGGACGTAAAGTTAGAACTACATTGGGCACACGTCGGCCACGTACGCCGATCTGGGTGCGTCAGACTCCATACATTTTATTTGACAACTAGACTTGTAGAGCTACATTAGATCCACGCCACGTGACGCGCAGTTACGTACAAATCAGGCGTGGCCCACGTGTACGTCGGTCTAATGTAGTTCTCGCTTTATTGTGTTGCCACTGACTGAATGACCCATTACGTCGTATGTATATGGAACTAAATACATATCGACCATTAAAGATTTAATTTTATTTGGGAATTGACGAGTAGGTAATTTTCTTTGTACTTGAAGTTAAAAGACAGTTACAGCTAAGAACAAACAGCTAAAAAGAGGACGAATGGTGAAAAGGGAACATAGCATATAGCATAATCATCACTCATCTTTACAGAAAAAACTAAAAAAAAAAAAACAATTTAAAAAAGGTACAGAAATGGAAAAAAAGAGCTAAATTTGTATCGATAATTCTCTAAAAGCAGCGATAAAAACGCACGTAAAAAAGCCAGAGGCGTTTTAGCATTTTTACAGCCTGACCGCATACCGTATGAGCTGTATGAATTATTCCAGGTAAGGAAAGCCATTCCATTTCATGAACATCAAGTTTTATTGAAAAATTCACAAGAATGTGACGCTTGGGGCCTATCTCGCAGGATGGATGGCACTGGTCGGCTGTTATGGGTACCTAGTACTTTGTCATGGGATTGTAAATATTTCGGTGAGACCTTGATGAGAAAAGCTTTCATAAGCTTTATAATAACAGTGTGCTGTGATGTCTTTGATATAAACAAGGGATTTTTTTTCAAGACTAAATTCAAGACTATATTATATATCGAGTTTTAGTTTTAGTTTCCTTTAATGTTTGTTTTGGTGTACAATAAAGCATATAATAAATAAATATGTAAAACTGTAACGTGGGAAATGGTACGAGTATCTTTAGCCAGTGTCAAGAAAATTTAGAAAGTATTTAGTTTTCAGTAACTGTGAGTTACTTTGAGTTCCAATAAAATGAAAAAAACAAATTGAATGAAAATTAAATTAATTTGTAACGCATTCCAATGTTTTTGCAGTATTTGGCAGCAACTGTATCGAGTTAGCCTTCTCAGCAAACTTCGCTGAGGTAGTCAATACAACATTTATTATCTTTAGTTCCATTTTGCCTATTAAAGGTCTCCAGGCTGCGTCTGACTCGCGTGCGTATCGCGTCTGTATCGCTACAACCGCGCGTCAACGGCGCGTTTAAAAATCGTAGTGTGTACAGGCCCTAAGGTAGTGTTTTTTAAGAAATTATTTCCTTAATTGTATGCATATTATATGGGAATCAACGTACTACATTGGTAGTGGTATCGGTATTGGTTTTTAGGCACACACACACAAACACAAAGGTAACTTTAACCTTTTTAAAATAATTCTTGATTAGTTTAATGATAAAAAAATAGCTATTTACAAATTACTTGAAATCGATTCAATAGCAGTAGTATTAGTTCTGGACTTAAGAACTACTTTCAGGATGTACGTTTATTATGTTATACGTCAATTCTAGGAATACTGACTTAGAGAGTTATAATTTGTATATCTCAAGAAGTTGTTGAGCTTTACGAGAGGAATACAATTCTAAAACTTGAGACAGCTCATAAGCTAAGACTTTAATTGCTTAGGCTAGGAATAGCTACCATATACATGGACACGTTACGACACGACAGTTATTGTTTAAATTTATACAAAAAAATATATATTAAAAGTTATAAAAAAAAATCTGTCATATTTATATAAATATATATGTATATTATATATATCTACACACCTCCAATTACATAATACACACGTCTATGCTCACGTATATGCTCTAATGCACAAAGCATGGTCGAATATTTAAGAAGATGGGGGGCTGGAGTTCTAAGATACAGGCTTAGGCTTATTTTAGACTCCAGATCTCCCAGAAATTACAAATTCATTCATTTAAATTTTTATGTTTTTTCTGTTTGAAGTGTAATTTATGGAGATTAATAAACACTTTTTGTTTTTTTTTTTTTGTTTTCAGATTATCTTTGACAAATTTTATGCGCCGTGAAACTATCATGGCCATGACCCTGCGGCATGGTGGACAGAGTTCCTACGGGATCTCTTGGCGTTATGACTACAGCTGCAGCTGTCACAAGTTCACAACCCGGCACGCCATAATCATGGCGATAAGTCTGCTTTTTGAGGAGTGGCTGCTGGAGACGTCACGGCGTTCTCACCTTCCGCATGACGCAGTGCCTTACAGGACAGGGTAAGTGTGGGAGTTCAACTGCCTCTGCGAATTAGCAATGCTAGCGAAGGAGACGCTCGCACGCCTGAGGGAACGGATATCCTTACGCCACAGATGCCGAGACCCCGACCCGGACTACCAGCCATCGTAGGCGCGAGCTTGTAAACCCGGACGACGAGCTACTCCTTACTCGTCATCCGGTTTTATTAAGTTAACCCGTAGGTTGACTTCTGAAAAAGTTAACCTGGTCCTAAAACGCAGGGGGCTTCTGAAGTAACATATGTATGGTTAAACTCTGACACGCCCTCTGCCCTAGAGCGGGAAAAATAGATTATTTCCCACCTCAAAAAACCAGAATCCAATCGCTAAACCACTGCGCCAGCTATGCTGTCATACGATACGATTATGTTATAAAACTCAAGTAGGCATATATACGTCGCAGAGATTGATAAAAAACAGAGATTTGGTCAATTCCTTAAGTGATGACAAAAAATCTTTTCTATGGTATTTTAAACGTGTATTTGTAATTAGATACAAAATTTAGTAGGTGTAGCATAATGTAACATTGATCTCAAAAATCATTACTAGAAAAAAATCTTAAAACCTGATAGTTACGGATTGTACAAATAACAATTTTTATTTATTATAACACGTAGCTAATTTATGGTACCGTGAATAACAAAGCACATTATTTTTCTTACAGGCACATCTATTCGTTTTGCATCGAACTTTGAAGTAATCACTGTCAGTCACTACTGCGACATTTTTATGTATTCCTAGTATCTTTTCTACAAAAGGCTGTATGTTTTATGTCTTTGTTGTTTTTTCCCGGGTTTTGTTATTGTAGCAAAGTGTTTGTTATCACGAGCTACGTGAATCACAAAGAGGAAATAAGATGAGATATGACAGCAGCACTCCACGTCTCAGTCAAGTGCAGAAATAATGAGCATGGAATATCATTTCAGCTATTAAACGGAACTAGAAGTTCCGTACAATCGTCTGGTAAAAAATATACATCTTGGTGTTTTATGTTTTCCTAATATCGACTTAGGTTTAGTTTGGGAATCAACCTTTTTTATTCAGATAGAAGATGTTTGGTTTTAAACTAATGCTTGACTGCGATCCTACCTGATGCAATCGTTGATGGCAAGGGCATTTTTGTTTGTGTGGAGTATTCTTTCGCCTAATGGCCTATGCACACCACGTTTTTTAATAATAATAATAATATTCTACAACTATCACACAACGCTCTCTAGTCTCAAGCTAAGCAGAGCTTGTATTATGAGTACTATACAACTGATAAACATACTTACATATTTCTAAATACGCGATACGCACGCGAGTCAAACGCAGCCTGTAGACCTTTAATAGGTTAAAAGCGCGCCGTCGACGCACGTTTCTAGAAGGCGGGTCAACGGCGCGTTTAAAAAACGTGGTGCGCACAAACCCTAAATATCAAATACCTAATAAGAGGCCTCCGCGAGTTGACTTTCGCCGCGATGTAGCCTTGCGATTAATGGGACCCAATAAAACCCTAAACTGAAATTACAGATGTTACCCGAAAAGTTGCTACTCTTCAATGGGATTGTGCCAGATATGCCAGATGAGCTGTGGGGCTAAAAGAAAATTGCCCTCATCATTTCTCTAGCCTTTTCCCAACTACCATGTGGTCGGTTTCTAGTCTAACCAGCCCCCCTAGCCAAGTTACAATCGTTTCGTTCGCGCCGAACGCCTCGAGTAGTCCACGCCTCCGATTCCTTGGTTCTGACCACGTGACTGAGCATTGAGATGACGTCAGAACAAACGAATCGGAGACGCGGCCTACTCGAGGCGTTCGGTGCGAACGATACGATTGTAACTTGGCTAGGGGGGCTGATGCTGCTAAATATCCGTGTTTTATATGGAGTGACTGCCTATCAGACCTCCACCAACCACTAACTGGGCCACACGATACCCCTTTGATAGGCTGATGGTTAGACTTTCTGGCATCTATAAGAAAACTGCCCTATCAAATGATAAAGTAACTAACTTTTTTATAATAAACTTCGTTTCAATTTAACTTTGAAACATCGGTTCAACAAAATATAACTTAATCTTATTACTTAAAGTAATTATTTCAACGTTAGCTCTGTTTTACTTTTCCTCTCAAGTACGAAGCGATCTTTCCTTGATTAAAACTTTGCCAGGTGTAATAAATTTTTACTGTAAGCAGTTTCAAGTAAAGTTATAGCCTTTGTAAATGTAACTTTATTTTTTAAATGTTAAGATTCAATTTTACTTGCGTACCGGGAAGAAATTGCGTGGCTTTTGGTTATGTGAGAAAGTGAACTTCATAAAAGAATCACGTGTTGACAACAGTTTTAATTTAAATTAACAAAACTTCCTTGTCTTTATGTTGCCCTGGTACCTTTAATCAAGAAGTATCACAGGATGGGTTTTTTGAATTAAAAATTGATTATAAATATTTACTTTGATACAAATGTGTAATTAGTACAGAGTGTAAAGTCCTGCAAACTTCCGTTGAAAAGGGACTTCCGACTAGAGACGCGTTGTGTCTAGTCCGGGCCACTGCCTGAAAGTTTATTTCGGGCTGTTGTAATGTACTGATTGCGTGAAGTACTTTAATATTACGATGCAGGATTTCAATTTTAATTCTTAAGAATAAGAAATTTTATTTTCTCAAACATGTGTGCATACAGAAGTAAAACAATACATGCATGCAAGGTCTTAAATAAAACTGGCTCACAACATATCTACGATTTCTCATGGCGTGCAAATATCTTAAGGTTCAATTATATTATTTTTTCAATTTTATACTTATACATGAAATATCAGTCATATCAGTCATAATTAAAAACAAAAAGATATATTCAGTTTTTCTTGTTCAATATTACAGATTATAATTATTTCATTCCTATGTGGCGTCATAGACGTTGCGATAATCATGATAGATAAATCAATCTTATTTATTTATTTATTTAAATACATGTACAGTGGTGGTACATAGGCGGACTTAATGCCACAAATAGAATGTAGTATCATTAAATTAAGTATCTTATAATAATAAAATACGTATATATGCTAATATAATAAACTAATAAATACTATCATCCCGCCACATCCTTCTAGGCCACCCTCGACGACGCTGACCCTCTGAAATCTCTTTGGAACCCATTGCGTTGCGGCGCTTGTCCAGCAGTTTCTGTGCATGCGGCTGATGTGACCCACCCAATCGCAATTGAGCATGACAGCTGTTTTGCCCACAACTATTATCCTCATTTTGGAGCGCAGCGTGTCATTCCGTATTCACTCTGTTCTTTTTACTCCCAGAATGCTGCGCTCCATGCTCTCTGGCAAAGCCCGAGGTGAAATTTTTGTACTTCGTAAGTAATCAGGCCAACTAAATTAAGTACGGTAAAAACTTAAGTATGAAGAGGTCCGCGGGAGAACCAAAGGACCTTTTCTACTAGCCCGAATAATTGCTAAACTTAAGCGGCAGTGGGCAGGGGGCACATTGCTCGCAGTACAGATTGGAGGTGCCCGCGTACCGGAAAACGCATCGTTGGCAGGCCTCCTACAAGATGATGATATCATAATGTACCAGCGATTCTTAGAAATCGGCTTCGAAGCCGAAGTCAGCACGAAGGAAGATCCCGAGTTGATGGAGATCGCTTACGAATAACGCAAACAGAACCTAGCCACCAGGGCAACAGGAATCACAGAACTTAGAAAAATGGTCTTTGGTGAGTTTTGCGATTTTTCCATACTTTCTTGTTTGAATAATAAAATATAAATATGGGTCGTTGGACCTGGGTTCTCCATGACAATGAACTTGAACAGTTAATAGTTCAATAGTGTTAGGGCCTTTGGGTAGTAAGTAGTAAGGGTAGTGGAAATCCCATGAATGCGAGACGCATAGTACCAGTCGTTGTGCTGACACTTGGGGGAGACCTTGGTATCCACTGCTGGACATATCCAGGAGTAGATATCTTTCGGTTGAAATCATGATGATAAACTAAAAAAAAACCTTTGAACCCAGTAAAACATTTGGTACAAATATTTTTATATTTATGTGAAATTCTCTATTTTACCTTTCCCTGTGATATAGAGGACCCATTTGTACGTGTCGCAATATCTTTTACCTTTTGTAGCCTCATCAATCTTTTACCAACGAGACATGTAAAAGAATGTCGTACCTTGTTGCTGAAGCCGCGTTCACACTGGGAGAGTAAGGCTCAGACTTGTTTTAATTTCTATATTTTGAATTGTATTTTTTTAGGGTTCTGTACGAAGGTCGGTAAAAATAGATCAGTTTAGTTGTCGGTCTCTCCGTCAGTCAAGACCGTTTTTGCTCAAGAACGCGTAAAGGTATGAAGCTGAAATTAATGTGAAATACTCAAGTCTACTACCCCAAGTAGCAGAAAAAAAACAAACTTCTAAGTCAACGCGCAATCTAAAGATAAATTTGTTTATGCTTTGTTTAGGCGCATATTTTGACACTTGGTAAGAAATCAATTCAAAACCCATAGGGCTATATTTCACCGGGACACCATGGCGGCGTGACCAGTTGCGCAGACATGGTGTCCGTAAGCTACCAAACTAGACACCATACAGACACCAGAGTCGCTACACCACTCTGAGTCAGTATCAAAATGGATCTTAAGTGCACGCGTCCGAGCTGATCGCGCCGCCAAATTGGTTGCGCATCCACACGGATACCAGGTGAGTATCTCTCTTTAGAGCTGTATACATTTTGTTGGTATCGGCGACTAGTCGCGCCGCTATGGTGTCCCGGTAAAATATAGCCCATAGGTACATACTTGCCGTTGACCTAGAATCGTGAGGCATGAAGTAAGGTCTCATTGAACAAGTATAGATAAAAATCCGAACCCTGTAAAATAGTTTTAATTTACTTGTTTATTAACATAGTTTTCATATATTACAATCAACAACAAATATGTAACCGAGATATTGGTAATCTAAAACATGACTTAAAAGAGTGTCCATAGAGACATTCTTTTACGTTTTTGGAATATGCAATTGGCATCATTTTTCAGTTGGGGCGTGAGGATCGTTGCCTCACGCGTGCGGCCTCCTACTTTGCTAGCAATACTGCTTCGCAGAAAAAGGCGACCGCCTGCTACTCCTCGATCCGGACCATGGTCTGTATCAAGGCCCGGTGCGAGAGATCGCCGCCGCCGATCGCCCCCACGAGGACACGGCGTTACACACACGCTTTGCCCAGGCGCGACACACCTCTACCGTATGCTCCACCGTGTCCTCCGGGCGGTCCACACAATGGTGACACCCGGGCGTTTCTTCCGCACGCCGGTGCAGGTGCAGGAACCTCCCGAACTTACCATGTCCAGTGAGGACTTGCGTCATGCAAAAGGTAAGGACGCCGTGAGGTTTTTCCAGCCACGCCTCAAAGAGGGGACTTACTGCCATAACTATGGCGTGCCCAGCACTGGGTCGCGACAGTCGCTGTTTCCACTTCACCATGAGATCCCGCCGGAACTCTGTCCGCCATGCCGCAACTTGTCGCGGCAGCGGAGTTTCCCCCGGCGTTGCATCTTCACGCGCAAATTATGCATGCTTGCAAGGACTGTGACAGACATTTTACTATTCCAATTCCTGTTAGGAAATTGTAATTGTTAACTAATTAATGGTAATGTATTTTAATATAATAATGACATGAAATTGATTTTAATTTTATACTATTTATTTTAATATTCAATACAATTCTTTTAATGTTTGACTGACTTACGTTATAATTATAAAATTCAATTCAATTTAATGATAATCCAATAACAATCCAATGCATAATCCAATGATAATCCTTTGCAATTTAATTTAAATTTTAACATTTCAATTGCATTTAATTTTATGATATATAATGTCTGTTTGTGTATGATTATATAACTAAAATAAGTCTTTGGTACTTTAAGTATCATAACAAATAATAATAATAATTGTGTCTTGTGTCCCTGTCATTGTGCCGATTGTCGTGACTACCAATGGCCTTATAGCCAAAAGCTTCGACGACCATCTGTCGAAGCTGTCGTTGCACGGCCGGATCAAGGGCCTGATACAAAAGGCAGTACTCCTTGATACGGCTCGCATTGTGAGGAGGTTCCTGTCTCTGGAGCCCTAATCACCGGTAGCTTGAACCCTGCTCCCGACACCGGAGGACGACAATTTTTTATATTTTTAATTTTCTTTTGTAAATTATTTTTTTTTACGAAATATTTAAATATGTAGATTATATGTACAAAAGAAAAATAAAGATATAATAATAATAATAAAAATATTGATACATTTTCATGAACTAATCAATGTTTGGTGTTGACTAGCAGCTGCTAGGGGCTCCACTCGCCTGGTAGAAGAAACTAATTCCAAGGGAAAATACTTCTGGGTTAAAAATATCCTATAGGTATCCTTTATGCTATTGCAGAACATGATCTACCTGCGTGCAAATGTCATTCAAATCTGTTCGAGCGTTAAGAAGTAACAAACATATACACACTCACAAACAGTCACCTTTATAATATTAGTGTGATTTTTATATTTAGAAGTATCAAAATCGCCGTATTCAAAGTCAAAAGTTTTTATTTCACATAGGCTTACAGCTACACCGGCACTTATAAAACGTCAGAAGCTAGTGCACGGTTCCAAATTTGTCGTTTCCTATGGAGAAGAACCGGCAAGCGGCGGAAACTCCATGGTTACACTTTAAAAAAAAAAAATTGTTGATCTAACAATATTTCCATATTACAGTATAAGTAGATATTATGTAAGGACAGTGTCGACTGGCCAATATTGTACTGAAAAGTACAATAAAAATAATCATAATAAAAAGTGAGTCGTAATAGGAAGTAACTTAAGAATTTGCGGAGTCCACAGTGTTCTCACATTCACATTATAAAAAAGAGGCTATATAAATAAAAGCAAGAAAAGTAAATAATTACAATTATTAATAAATGATACGTTAACAAAATTAATTACTAACGAATTTATGGTGGTTATTAGTCCTTAATCCACGTAATTAAGTCCACGGTACCGATGGTATCACCCTATCTGAAAAAACTCTCAACTTCACTTTACAGGGGCCTAAGTCTGCTATTTTTACAAATTCGTCATTCCAACACGATCTCATTGTAATTTTGCTAAAAGTTCGTAATCTGATAATTCATAATGGTCAATCATTGATCGGTCAATGATCTTGTGGTAGAATGACAATATCGAGCTGTTTCGAAACAAATTAAAAGCAATGACTGCACGATGACGTCCTAATGGTAAATCACTGATCAAAGGAACTGTCAAAATTTTGGCAGTTACAACGGTTTGGTTGGTATACGTCAATTATATTCATTTGTCATTATGTACGAGATTACCATTTTATGCCATTTCTTTCAATGGAGTGTCAGTGGTTGATCATTGGAAAGTCATAATGACGCCATTACATTAGTAGATTACCAAACTTGGTCAAAATCAACAATTATGAAGTCAATGATAGACCATTCTGACCCTATTGTAATAGCAGACTTGAGGCCCTGGTGTCCGCACATCGTTGTTTTGGTGGCGTCTGGACCTACCTATTATGTGACGACATTTCAAAACGGGTGCATCGTACCCGGAACAAACTAATGACCGGGGTTCCCGGGAGATAACGAATTTAAGTGTCCCCCTCGAAAAACAAAACACGGATGGCATTGCGGGAAGGTTTAGTTTTTGCTTAAATGTAGTCTAGGAAAAAGAAACAGGAGAGAAATCGAAATCGGTGGAGTTCTTTTTTATTTTATTTATTTCAAACTTTTATGACAGTTTTACTTCTATAATACGTCAATGCGACGCTATTACGAACTACATTATAAATTAACCATAATACCTACTATCTATACTTATAATAAATCTGTATCCGTGAAAATCCTGTTGAAAATATCAAAAAAATAAATGGCAGGAGGTGTTACCAGACCGACACCAAACCCAAAAATGTGATTAAAACATTTTTGTCTGTCTGTCTGTCTGTTTGTTCAGGCATCACGCAAAAACTACCAGTTCGATTACGATGAAACTTGGTATAATTATTCTGTTATATCCTGGGCACCACACTGGGTACTTTTGATCCCGGAAAAGTATATACAATAAAAAACAAACTTAATTTTGCGGTTCGATCCCTAGACCCGATTACTGTACCAACCGAAAATAATAAGTTTGTCGTAGGTTACGTCACTCGCAGTGGAGTTCACTAAGGGGCACATACGGCTAAGATACTATAATATTTTATCTTAAGATACAATATCGCTCGCCATACAATTCAATGGACTATCATCACACATGACGAAGATAATAAATAATATTTCATATTTTCGTTTCTCAAAAAAACTTAATTAAAACCATTTTCAACTTATACGCGGACGAAGTCGCGGGAAAAAGCTAGTAAATAATATTAATATAATTAATTAATCTTAATATTTTTCTCTTTTAAATTATTAATCTTGTGAAACCGCTGGCAGAAGCTTTATAATAAAACAATAAAAAGTTAAAAATATTAAATAACCATATACAGGGTGAAATTGAATAGATGCGACAAATTTAAATATACGATAATACGTGTTGTCAAGAAAATTTAGATCATATCAAATGAAAAATTAGTAAACATTTATTAGTGTTACGAAAAACGTTAAAATAATTTAATTATCAAAGAATTTCGCGTACTACAGTTTTCGTGTAGTGGGTACGATTTATGTAGGTACATTCTCGCTATGAATGAATCGCGCCTCCGACCGTCCGGCCGCCCGCGCATCTTTCCCGCGCGCACGATTATTAACAATTTTGTGAAATCAAATATCCCTTCATACTTTTGTCGGCTTAGGACGATCAAAAATACAATAAAAGTAATTAGTAAAACAATGTTAACTTCAAATGTTAAACCTGAATAACGTTTGTTACAACAACAAATTAATTATTGTATTTTTGGCGTATTTAAAAAGTTGGAATCACAGTATTTACAATAATTAATAATTAAGTATTTACAATAAATCAAATCGGCAATCAAAACACTTACGTGTATTTTAATAACTGTTCAAAATGTCCACCTCCGTTTTGTAAACACAATTGAGCACGGCGCCGCAAATTGTCCTTAAGTTTTATTAATACTAAAGTCTGTGATTTCACAGTTTCAAAAGCACTCCTAATTTTGTTTTTTAGGTCGTCTAAAGTTTCGGACTCGCGTTCGTAAACGAGTCTTTTTATTTCTCCCCACAAATAAAAGTCTAACGGTGTTAGGTCAGGTGACCGTGCCGGCCATGCTACGGGTCCGCCGCGTCCTATCCACCTATCACCGTATTCACTTCCTAAATAAGCTCGCACTTCACTGAAATAATGAGCCGGAGCTCCGTCCTGTTGAAAATACATACCGGCAAGATACGACTCGGGCACGTCTTGTAATAGTTCAGGCACTGCATTCCTTAAAAGTTCTAAATAACGTGGACCGGTCAACCTGTCATTAATGAAGATCGGCCCAATCACTTTGTCATTAATTATCCCAGCCCATACATTCACACTAAATCGCACTTGGAAAGCGTCCCTCCGTGTTACGTGTGGGTTGCGACCGCGAGCACTCCACTAATGTTCATTATGAACGTTAAATAGTCCAATTCTTGTAAAGGTGGCTTCGTCACTCCATAAAATGTTGTTATGGAGATTTTCCAATAACCATTCACAAAATTGTCTCCGCGGACGATAGTCGGCGAGCACGATATCTTGCACGCGCTGAAAATGATAGGGATACATCCCAGACGTGTTCAGTAACTTCCATATGAAATACTGGCTCACATTGAATCGCCTGGCTGCCTATCTGGTGCTGGCCTGAGGATTTTCTTGAAAAAATCGCTGTACCATGCGGTACATGCGCCTTGGGTGTACCAGCGGTCTTCCACCACCCCGGGCGTGTGCCGGCACGTGTACACTTGCGTAGTCCAGCATGTTCTGAGTGATTCTTAGAATCCTTCCCAATGATGGTGGAGTGACATTGGGATATTTTAGCCGAAATTTTCGCTGCGTTTCACGTAAATTTCTTACGGTGTTGTACCATACGATAATATCGAGATACTGGACGTTTGTAAGCGGTTCACGTCTATTTCGTCTCATCCTAGGCATTGTGACACACACACAAGACAACAATACAAATTATTCGCAATACGTAAAGTAGAATTCGCGGAATGCGCACGCGACCGTCCGTGACCTACAAACGTTTTAGAGCGACTAGCGTGGGCGGGGAGGGGTAGTCGCCGGGAAGGGATGGCAACGTCGCACGGTTCTTACTTAAAATTAGGTAAATGACCGCAACGAACGGCAACGTTTACTAGCATGAGTACTCCACGACGATTATTGAACATTGCGTCGAGTCGGACGAGATTTTTTGATATTTTAATTTTTCTTATTTATTTTGCATATTAATATTTTTTTCTGGAATATCGATAATTCATACTTAAATAAAGATAACAACATCAATGGACCATTTTATAACGATAATAACGTAATTTTTCTTAACGATTTAAATTGTTGAAAAAACAGTTGATAATTACTATATTACTATAACTGAAGCTCCCATTTCATTTTGTCGCATTTATTCAATTTCAGCCTGTATATTTTTAATGCAATTGTAATCCATTCGTATTAAGATTAGACACTTAAACAAAACTTTTTACTGTTCGTTCAACCGATTTTGACTTTTATTGCGTTAGTGGTATGACACATGGTGGCTGCAGTAAATAGTTGGTATTGTAACCACATTTTTGCTTTTGACGCCATCCCTTATGCCTACGGCTGTGATGCAGGCAACAGTGATATATATCTTAGTTGATTGAATCTCTATCTCTTATGATCATAGATGCTATACATCCTAAATGCCTTATGTAAGTTTTTCAAGTTTCTTTATAAGTTTAAAAAAAAAATTGGTATCATAAGAAAATTAAAAAATATATTCTTTTCTTTAAGCATATACTTTTCATCATCCAATGACTTATCCCGGTGGAGCGAGAGGGCGAGTCGAATTTTTACTGACTAAAATCCACATTATGTCCTTCAGTTGCCTTTTGTGTTCCAGGAAGTGGAAGTCTTTTGGCTGAAATGATGATGATGATGATAGAGTAAAAATTTCAACCGATTATAAAGGACAATTAAACGGCGGATGTTTGGATCATAATTTAGTTAATAGATCCACGTAGATCACTGCCTGGTCCCCTGGGTGTCCTTTAAGGGACAGGATGATGGAGGGCATGTTTGCTTGTATCAACCTGGGTAATTTGTCTTCAGGGATGATTTATGACGGTCACAACATGTGTTTAGTTTTCAGGATTCATTTTTGGGAATAATTTTGTGGTAAGGCTACGTTGTTCTGTATTTATTTGTTTATTTATTAAAACTTCATGTAACACAACGGAACAAAGGCGGGCTAAAGGGGATTTAACTCGACATACATTTTCACTGTTCTTCATACAACCGCTCTTACGCGATTACACATTTTTCATTAGACATTTTGGAAGCACTTTTTGGATATTATCTAGGCTTCTATTAAAATCAATTTATAAATTTGTGTAAAACTAAGACCTCTGAAAATCTGCTATTTTGCATGAACTTTGATACTTCATAATTTACTCAAACATTTAAAAAGTCAAAAAAGTATAACAACAGAAGTCTTGCAAATGTATTCAAGACTAGCTGTTGCCCGCGACTTCGGCCGCGTTAAGTTCGTAAAACTGTACAATCACTCTGTGCTTGCAATTCATTCCGAAAGCATCGCAATTATTTATTGTGCTTTAACATGTAGCGACATCTATGGCGTCACAAAAAGAACTAATCCTGCATCGCGCAATCAAAGTTCTCCGCGCGATTAGAACATATAGATCGGCCCGAAATCATCTATCGGGCAGCTGCCCACCAGACATAACACCCGTCTGGTCGGAGGATCCTACCTTTTCAATGGAGGTTTGCGGGACTATGCTCTCTGTTCCACATTCCTCCAAAAACATAAAACGGTTAGAGGTAAAAATATCCGAATTGAGAACCTCCTCCTTTTTTAGAAGTCGGTTAAATAAGCAAATTACCTTCAGGAAACATGTTATGTACTCGTCCAGATTCAGATGTATGACCGTCAATGAATAGAAAGAGCATGTATGGGTCGTAGCAGTTGTCATTTCTGACTATCCCAAGGGAAAAGGCATACGTATGCATGGGCATATGTATGTTTCTGGTTTATGTTCTGGTAAAACATCATTGTATGATTTGAACCCCTCGCCACAGTGAGCACGCCACAATCAAATCGCAGCGGTAATGCCTGTCTTTGAGAAGTGTCTACAGAGGCGTCACGGCATCCTCTTTTTGTGCAGGACTCACCGGTTGTGGGTATTTCGGAAGGTATCTGTGTCGAATTCAGCGGGAAGAAACACTCGGGTCTCACCATTGTGAGAATCGCCCGGAGAATACGGTGGAAGTCAGCCACGCTTGGTCGGAGCGCCGGCGCCGCCTTGTCCTTATGGGGGAGATTGGTGGAAAAAACTGACAACCAGTAGCCTCCTTCAGTGAAGCACTACGATCAAAGAAGGTGGCTGAAACTATGAGGGATAAGACATCCGGACTCCTCAGCGGTCGCTGCAAGGGACGCTCCGGGTGTTGAAAGCCGTAAGGCAATTCCCAGCCATCGCAAACACGGGATTGCGGTGGTGCTGTCCGGCCATCTGGTCAAAGCAGTCCTGAATCGACGGCGCGTAGTATTCTACGCGCGACTCAAAGAGATTTTAGCAAATGGATAGGGCCCTCTAGGGCCGATGTCTGCTAGGGCTGCAAGATTGAACGAAAGAGTTATCTCCCATAACAATTTTCGCCTCAATAACGTTTCACTGAAGAGTTTAAGCAGTTAGACAGCTTTGGTAGAGGTAAACGAAAGAGCATAATCGGGACACCGACAATTTGAGTCCAAAATTTTGGATAATTTGCACTGATAGTGAAAAACCTTAAGTGAATCCAAAAACTACCATCATCATCCGGCAGGCATTAAGTCCGTCGCTGTACATTTTTGCATAAAGTATTAAATAAATAAATCATCAACTATCTTCTTCCACAACAGTACTTATTAAGAATTTGCGAGAACATGCTTGCATTGATTGTTGCAGTTTTCACCACTCACTGCAAAGAAGTAACGTCCAGATGTCGACGTAAGGCTGCAAGGAATCTGAGATACATCATACGTTGTCGAACTGTGATCAGAAAAACATATTCGATTCCGTTTTAAATGAAGCAGTGACTGCAAATAATAGAACACATCATTATTAATCTGCAAGGTGCCATCATGCCGGACGACATAGTGGAGATGTGCCCTGCAAGGGCGGAGCACCGCCGTGTCCTCGTGGAGGCAATCGGCGTCAATGACCTCTCGCACCGGGCTCTGATCCAGAGCGAAGAGTAATGGCAGGCGGTCGCCTCCTTCTGCAAAGCCGTAATGCTAGCGAAGGCGGAGGCCGCACGCGTTAGGGAACGAACGGCCTCACGCCGAGCCGAGATTCCGACCCCGACTACCAGCCACGATAGACGCGGGCTTCCAGACGTCGAGCAATGGGTAGCTAACCGTCCGGTAGTTGACCGGACCGAGCCCAATCCTCAACAGCGCGTAGTGATAGACACAGGTGTAGTTTTAGTCAGTAAAAGATTGACACGTCCTCACGCTCCAACCAGAGCGGGAAAAGTCATTGGATGATTTCTACCCTTAAAAAAAGAAAAAAAAAGGTTCCATCATCATCATTATCATTTCAGCCGAAAGACGTCCACTGCTGGACATAGACCTCCCTAAGTGTCGCTATAATGACCGGTCCTGAGAGTCTCTCATCCATCGGATTCCCGCGACCCTTACCAGGTTATCGGTCCACCTGGGGGCCATCCAACGCAAGGTACCCTGTAACTCCTCCCGAAAATGAGGCCGTGTTATTTCCAAAGTGAATAATTAAATACATATAGGTATTTACTTTTATCGTCTTTGGATGGTATCCCTTGAATAATCACGGTCAATTAGCTTGTTACAGTAATGGGAAAAATATAATAAAAATAAGCAGTAGGATTGTTAAAAATGCCTCAGTCTAACACCAGTTTAACCATAACTGTAAACGTGGGTGATGGCCATTCTTCTGCCACTCAGAAAATTACGTAAAATACGCAATGCCATCTATCAAATTTAATATGAAGTTCAACCGTCATTGTCATCATTATTTCTACTTTGAGTCTTTAGATGGCGTTGCGAGTATCTGAATTGCGTGTGGTGTCATATTTTACTTCTCGAAAACTTGGATTTCAAATCGTCTGTCTTTCATATGCTTTGTTTCATTGCGATGAAACAAAGCCTAAGTTAATAGATAATTATCAAGTTACACACAATTTTAATGTATAAAAGTTATCTACATCGATTTCTAAAATTAATAATACGCACTTCACTAAACATTTCTACAGATATATTATATTCGTAGATTTATAAAAAAGAATTGTAAGCATGCAAAAATATATAAAAAAATCTTATTCACGATGACAAAATAGAACAAAAATTTCTCCTAAGAGAGCCGTATGGGATTTGAACCACCTTCACATTACATGAAAGTCTAGATACGAAACCCCTGCGCTACGGTCTTCGATTAATAAACTATAAAATAGACGTTCTTATATAAACGTCATAATTGACTGGTTGGCTCCCTAATGATGATAGCGTGATGATTTTCGTTTTAGAAGTTAAATTTGCAACTAAATGGAATAATGTAACATTATAGTACGTGATTTTACTCGCCGCTTTGATTTTATTATGTGTTTTGATTAGTTTTTAAAAAATATTTAGAAGATATCGAATAGAAATGTCAATTTTATTTTGAAAAAATGGTAAAAGTTATTTTAATACAAAAAAATAAGACAAAATAATGACAAAATTTTTAATTGTAGCTAGGAATCGAACTCGCGGCAAATGTCGTTCAATACCTACATTTTAGATTATTGCTCACCCCCCATAGCAAATAGCGTGATAATTTATAGCCTATCAGTTGCCCTGACCTATAAGGATTATGTATGCAAAATTTGATCAGGATCGGTTCAGTAGTTTTGGCGCCAATTAATACCATTGCAAAAGAATTTTACTGTTTTATTATAAGTATAATATAGAAGATTCTGACTGATGAAAATTTTTTTCAAAAACTTTTAGGGGTTAAAAAAACACGTATTTCCTGGAACAAGTTTTGTAAAATATTCGAGTAAATTACGGAATAACCGAATGCTGAGAGAGTTTTCAGGCGATATCTCTCTTTTTTCGCGTTGCCTTTTCGTCAAACATCGCGTGGGATTGCGTTAGATGAAGTAACAAGCTTTTAAACCATGCTTGATGTTGACAATAGGCGAATGAAAAAGGATCCTCTTAATGCCTTGCCTATTTAGTATTTAGTTACTGTAATCATTTACCTATATATAAATAGCATTTTTTTATTTAACCGGTCTGAAAATTAACTATATCTATAAATCTTTTATACATACGAGTACCATACCAGAATAACATTCGATAATAATATTTGATACCTATGACAGAAATGCAATTTGAAATACAATTAGGAAACTTGGACATTGTCAACTTTTTTATATTGGGGATTTAAGTACCCACACATTGGATGATTTTGAATAAATCTTGTAATGAAGGTACTCAAGTATACTTGTTTCTTTGAATTTTCCATAATTTCATCTATGTACCCTTTATAAATTTATTGAGACACGGCTAGGTTTGCAGTTGGAGGGAGAAGATTTAATATGAACGGTTTTTGTAAGTGCTATTTTTTTTTCGGTTGGAAAAAGATTTTATGACATCCCCCGCTCTTGGGCAGGGCGAGAGATGAGAGAGGTGTCAGACTATTACTGATTAAAAACCCACTCCTGTTCCTTCGTTGCCTTTCGTACCAGGGCCGAGTCTTCCTTTCAGAATCAGACCCTTGGCCGCAGTAGGCTTCGACCCTGCTGGGCCCCTACAGTTGCTGATGTCTCCTTGAGGCGCGCGTGGAATAATACGCATCGTCGACAACGTGGGCTCGGTCCGGACGGTTTTAAGTGCTATTTAGAATGCCTTCTGGAAAATGTGAAAGGTCAACATGAAAGCCAAAGAAGTGTGTGGCATATCAAAGCGTTGCTTTCGGCAATTAGGTAAAATGAAAGGGAGCAAACAGAGAGGAGGCCTGAGTCCCAGCAGTGGGAGCATTAAAAGGCTGATTATGTTAAACAGGCAGGACCCAACATGCTGCTGCGTTCAGCATTACTCATGACGCTACTGTACGTGTCGAGACTACATCACACACTACAAAGGTTGAGGAGATCGTGAAGTATGTACGAGTCAAGACGAACTGGATTTTGAGATTCATGCAGTCGTTTGTGATTCGGGTGCCTACTCAATATTTGGAGACGTTCCTTATATGAGAGTTCTGGCCGAATAGAAAGAAAGAAAGAAAAGAAGAAAGAAATAAAACATGTTTATTCTGCCTAAATAGACGCACAATTCTTACAAAAATATAAAAACAAAATTCCCTGACAGGCCATATGTGCATCTAGCTTTATATGACCATAGACAATACAGTTGTCCAGATTATGATTATCGAATGGTGTCATGTTTCGTGTATCACGACGATTTCGTGGAAGGACAGCGACCTTGCAGCGAAATGCAACGCCGTCATTTGGTGTGCAATAGTTTATGAATTGTTATGTTTTTTTTTTTATATTGTACGAGTATTAGTTGATAATATAAGATTATTTGTGTATTCTGTCTATGGGTCTTAGTAGCCTGATAATAAAAAAAATAACGTACTATTATTAATTGTGTGACAGCACCTTTATATCTACTCGTCAATCATCTCTGTAATGTTTTTCCTACCTTTATTATTATTATAAAAAGAGAATCGATCAACATAACAAAGGGAATCTGAACGAAGGAAGACATCAAATTGACGTACCAACCGACTCACATAACATCTTTTGTGATATTTTGCGTAAAAATTAATGACGTCACAAGGACGTAGGTACCAGGCAGGCATAAACGAAAAGGGTAAACATCCAGAAATAACTTGTTAATTGGAAGAGTGTTACAAAAGTGTACGTAACTTTTGTTTTGCAGGGATTATTTCGGACTGTGCAGGTGAAACCGGAGAAAAAATTTGTTAATTTGGCGATAGTGTTATTTTCCTTCGGGTATATTTTGATGTTTGTGTCTTGAATAAATAATATTTGCAGTAGTAGTCCAAGATTCTAGAGCTATCTGACATAACTTATTCTCACATGGATGAAACCTAGGTTCTCAGCAGCGTCTCATATGCTTTGAATATTTGTGTGCTTGTGGAGCTCCCCCTTGGGGCCCCTGGGCAAGTACCTGCCCCCCTAGCCAAGTTGCGATCGTTTCGTTTGCGTCGAACGCCTCGAGTAGGCCACGCCTCCGATTTGTTTGTTCTGACATCATCTCAACGCTCAGTCACGTGATCAGAACAAAGGAATCGGAGGCGTGGCCTACTTGAGCCGTTAGACGCAAACGAAACGATTGTAACTTGATTAGGGGGGCAAGAGAGAAAGGGAACTAAAATTAAGGGTTGTACTTAAATTTTTATGGCTGATTTTTAATCACGTTCTGTAGAATATTATTCTAAAGTAGTATCATAAGTGTCAGACACTTCCCATGGACCAAAACTTCTGTCAGGCGCTTTAAAGCTCCACAAAAAATAAATGAACTTCACTTATTTTTACATGTCTGATTTTTAAATATGTTATTAAGGTAACTATTACAAAGTTATATTTCAGTAGTCAGACTAATTGTAGTGACCAAACTTCCCCTAAACACAAAAATTATTCGGCCGAGAGTATGAGCGCGAGAGTACACATGCGTTTCAGAGCGAGTGAGACGATCTCATGCACTGACAGGATGGATGGAGCTCCACAAGTACATAGGTATTAAAGCACAAGGGACGCTACTGAGAACCTAAGGTTTCATTTATTACATACTTCATGCAAATAAAGGTACAGAGGCGGACTTAATGCCTTAGGTATTTTCTACCAGTCTACTAATACTATTGGCAAAAAAAAACAACATGATATTTTGTCTTGTTTTCCCTACTCCTTTCAAACGGCTTTGATCTTTTGAAATATGTTTACACAAAAAATAGCTGAATGTACATAGTATATGTAAATCTATAAATATACGTAGTTGGGTAAAATGGAGAAACTGACTGACTGACATATCAACGCACAGGCAAAACTACTGGGCCTAGGAGCGTGAAATTTTGCACAGGGCTTCCTTTTATGACGTAGGTGAGCACTATGAAAGGATTTTCGAAAATTCAAACCTAAAGGGATGAAACGGGGTTCTAAAGTTTGTATGGAGAAAACTACTTTCACGCGGGCGAATCCGCTGGCAGAAATTAGTCAATCAATATTTCGCAAGCAGGATTTCGGGAGCAGTGGTGGCCGAGTGTTAACGGCCCCGACTTACGAGTTGTAGAAAAAACCCAGCCAGGCGCATTACTTTGTGTAATTTATTTCATCACCACTGCTCTCAAAACGGTGAAGGAAAACATCGTGAGGAAACCGGCATGTTCTAGAACCTAAAAAATCGAAGACATGTGACATTCAGCGACTCTCATTGGGCCCGCGTGGTGGATTACGACCCATTCCCTCTCCTAAAGAGGAGGCCTGAGTCCCAACAGTGGGAATATTATAAGGCCGACTATGCTATGCTAATATTTCGCAAAGATAATGGATTTAAAGGTAAGCGAGGCTCTATAGGAATTAAATTGCACAATGCACAGATACTCGTACTGCCTACCTACCTAGGATGTTCAAGGGATTATACGCCTTAACCATTTTCATGCGAAACGAAACGTATGCATAAGATATGCATACGTTGCCCATTTATTAAACAAAACTATGACTACCACCCACATGGGTATAATTTTCGAAATCGATAAAGCAATTGGCGGTTGGCCAAATCCAATATCATGTTCTCTATCAAGTTGCTAATTAAAATTTTGGTATTCGAATATACATAAATTGTTAGACAGTTTAGTGAAATTGAAATGGAATTAATGATAATTGAAATTTTGGCACTATATAAATAAAGTACCTACATATTATATTCTACCAACGGGCCTCATCAGAAGGCTTAAAATTACCCAAAGGGCAATAAAAAGGGCTACGCTCTGAGTTCGTGTGCGTGATCTCATCAAGAATGAAGATATCCGCAGGAGAACCAAGGTTATCGATGTAGCCCGAAGAATCGCCAAACTTAGTAACAGTGGGCGAAGCACATTGCTCGTAGAACAGATGACCGTTGGGGCCAAAAGGTTCTGGAGTGGCGTACCGCGTACCAAAAGACACAGCGTTAGAAGATAGACTGATGAACAGATGAGGGTCGCGGGAATCCGATGGATACGAGACGCACAGGACCGTTCATTTTGGCGACACTTGGGGGAGGTCTATGTCCAACTGTGGACATCTTTCAGTTGAAATAATTATGATGATGATTTTACCTATTTATTGGTAGAATTATTTGAAATTGCACGTGTACAAAGCATAAAGCTACAAAGCTCTTCATTTGCGGAGGCGCAAATTGAAATGAGAAGTCCATTACTGCTAGATGTCAATTACGCTACGGTTTGGGGCGCAAATTGTATTTCATATCAAGTAAAATTAAATAGGTAGGTAAAAACTTTTGTGTTAAAATGTTTTTTGGAATAAATAAAAACAATGTCTAGGAATATATTTATATCTGTGCCATATAATGTCTTATACTTAACTGACTATGACCTATACTTTGCCTTTTATCTACATCTACACTGATATTATAAAGCGGTAAAGTTTGTTTTTTTGTTTGTAAGAGGTAATCTCTGAAATTACTGCTCAGATTGCTAAAATTTTTTCACCGATAGAAAGCTGCTTTATTCCTGAGTGACATAGGCTATATTTTATGTACACAGGCGAAACCGAGGGCAAAAGCTATATCTATATATATAAAAATGAATCCCTATTTCCCTTGGTCACGCCATCACGCGTGAACGGCTGGACCGATTTCACATACAACTTTTTTTTTGTGTTTCTTATTGTTAAGAGAAGATTTTTATGAAAGAAAAATATGAAAAAAATCGGTAGTAGGGTAGAGTGGGGTAGAGTAGGGTAGAGTAGGGTTGAGTAGGGTAGAGTAGGGCAGAGTAGGGTAGAGTAAAGTAGAGTTGGGTAGAGCAGAATAGAGTAGTCAGTTGACGGGAGCGAAGCCGCGAGTCAAAGGTAGTTTATTATAAAAGGCTAAGTCCTGACTGACTCACTCACTCACTGACTCTTCAACGCCAGCCCAAGTCCGGTTTGAACCTAGAACGTTGAAATTTTGCAAAGAGGTTTCTTTTAAGATATTTGCAAGGAATAAGAAAGGATTTTCTACAGCTGACAGCTTAGAGCAGCGATGGCGAACCTTTATTGGAGGATGAGTGTGTGTGTGTGATATACAAGAAAAAAAATAATGTTATCATGACGCGCCACCAAAGAATTTTGATGTTGTAATTTAATGGACAAAAAATTAAATTAGATGGTATTAACTCTTAATTTGCAACCCGAAATTTATATATATCAATATGTATAGCTATCTATATATATAGCTATATATAAATAGCTATCTTTAATTTCGAGAAAAATAAAAAATCCTGAAAATAGAAAAGGTACATTGAGCTGGTTTTGAGAGATATGATTGTTTTTTCTCGAAATTAGGGTTAGCTTTGCAAATATCTCGTGGTTAAACTGTTGGCACATCTATTTAGGTCCTTCATTTTTTTTTTGTGTAATTCAGTGCAATGTATTTTTAGAAATGTCTCCCTAAGGGGATGCAATTCGACATTAAAATAAAAAAAAACAAACAGAAAAAATTTATAATGTTTTCATTATACATTTTCATACAACCACTCTTACGAGATTATGCATTATTACACATTTTTCATTTGATATTTTGGAAACACAGTATCTTGTAGATAATAACAAGGCTTCTGTTCAAATCAATTTATAAATTTAAGTAAAACTAATCGAATAAAGACGTCTGAAAATCTGCTATTTTTCATGAACTTTGAGTCTTCATAATTTACTTAAAAAATTAAAAACTCAAAAAAGTAGGCTTAAAATAAATAAATAAAAGTATAACAATAGAAGCCTTGCAAATTTAATCCTAAATGATGAAATTTTTTTCAAAAACTTAGCGTTTTAAAAAAAACACGTATTTCCTGGAACAAGTTTTGTAAAATATTCGAATAAATCACGGAATTGCCGAATGCTAACAAAGTTTTCATCTTATCTCTCTTTTTTCGCGTTGCCTTCTTGTCAAGCGTCGCGATGGATTGCTTTAGATGAAGTAACAAGCTTTTAAGCCATGCTCGATGTTGACGATTGGCGAGTGAAAAAGGCCCTCTTCCACTCAAACCCCGCGCGAACGCCGGCGCTCGCGCGGGGTTTCGCGCCATTTAGGATAAACGATAGCGTCTGCATAGATTATACAATATTGAGCTATTTATACATTTATAAAATGGATTATTGGGTATTTATCCAAGTACATAAATAATAAGTTATTCATAAAGTAGTCTGTAAATATCGAAAATAAACAAACTTTTCCGTTATTCCCTATATATACCTATACATATTAATAGGTTAAATTGAACAGCTGAAAAGGCCAACATGATAATGTGGCAAAAGTAATCCTTATAGTTACTAGTCAGTCTGCAGGCCAGCGTTGGATCAATATGACTAGGGAAGAAAGTCTTTACCGACTCATAAATACTCACGATTCTCGTTACGTACCTGAAAAAAAAGAAACAGTTGTTAAGTATAATGTACATTTATGTTTGCTTAGCTCTACAAATTGTAAGAAACAGCTGATTTTTATTTTTAACCCTCTTCAGTCCAAAGAAGGTTTGATCCTGAGTGAAGTGAAGAACCTACTGACAATGCGTGCCGTGCTTGAGACGCCGGTTTCTGAGGTCTCGACAGAGGTGTGAATCTCAAGAAATAAGTACTGTACAGGTCCAACAGTACCTAAATATAAAAGGTTTCTTACGTTTTATAGGTATAAGAAATTGTACATACTCTGTTATTTTTAAAGGGATTAGTAATTATAAGGGAGTTAACAAATAACTTTAGCATAGCATAGCATAGCATAATCAGCCTTTTAATGTTCCCACTGCTGGGACGCAGGCCTCCTCTCTAGGAGAGGAAATAGGCCATAATCCACCATGCGGGCCCAGTGCAGATTGGTGAATGTCACATGTCCTCGAATTTTTGGTTCTAGGACATGCCGGTATCCTCACGATGTTTTCCTTCACCGTTTTAAGAGCAGTGGTGATGAAATAAATTACACAAAGTAATGCCTGGCTGGGTTTGAACCCGCGAAACTACAATTCGTAAATCGGGGCCGTTACCCCTCGGCCAACAATGCTCCCCTAAAATTAACTTTACATCAAAAATATTATATTTCACTTCTCTTTTTACAATTATCAAAGAACTTGGTGCACTCCGACTCAGGCAAGTTAGGTTAGAAGAGGATAGCGGGGTCTAATAAGCGAGCGAATACAGCCCAGCCATCCTTTTAGTGGTTACCTAGTTTTTTAACCACTTATAAGAGCATAATTTAAAAGTACAATTAGTATTTTTGGAACAAAGCTATGTTTTATAGTAGAACACTGGAATAAATTGAGGTACAAGTAAATAAAATTAAGGAACAGTTAATTACTACCCATTTCAATTAACTGCAACAATTTACTTTCCGTACTATTTTTTTTATATGCTCCCACTCGAACCTATCTCATTTGATGGTAAGCGATGACGTAGTCGACGAAGAAGCACGCTTGCCTAGAAGTAACCTATTCATTCTCAATTTATAGACCTCTTAGGTTATAGCTATCAGGAAACACAGACCCTGGCAGGCAGGGGCGCCGACTCCGTGGGTGCTCGGGGGCTCAAGCACCCATGAGAAATAACCAGTGGGTGCCGAGCACCCCTGAGAATAGACATCAAGAAGCAGATCAATAATCGCCTGTAATATTTCTTGATAATAAAAATTAGTTTCATTTTGTATAATGGTTTCATTATATATTTTTATGAAACAAAATTAGTAATTAAGTACACAGTACGTTAGTAGGACTTTATTTATTTGTCGGTCGATCAGTGTGCATTTCTCTTCTCACACTCCGCCTCTTTTTCGAGTTAATAAATGAGCATGAGCACCCATGCCGTTTTCTAATAGCCGGCGCCCCTGCCGGCACGGAATTCCATTCCTTCCTTTTCCTTCTAATTATAATTGATGTTTTGATTTTGTTGTTTCAAGATCTCACTTTGCATTTACTTGTTAAAATACTGTTTTGGAAAATCGTCAAAATTCTTCTGCTCTGGGTGTATGCGGTGGAGTGGACTAAACCCCACCTGTGTTTCAGCAACCTTGCCCCATTTTTTTGAGGTGGAAAATCATCAAATTTCCGCTCTCACTCTGGGTAGAGCGAGAGGGAGAGTCAGACTTTTAATGACTAAAGCCTTCAGATGCCAATTGCGTTCCAGCGTTAAGGTGACTCTTTCATTTCATTTCCGCAATGAAATGAACAATAACTTAGCTAAATCTCACATGGTTGGATCCGCTGGCCTGCGGCGAAATCCGGTCAATGTCAGCCGTTTGTTAGTAAATAGAAAAAGAAAAATGTGGGAAAAAATACTGGGCAAGTGTGAGTCGGGCTCGCTCACAGAGGGTTCCGTATAAACTTACCTATGAAAATAGTTCAATTTTCGAATGGAATCTCGAAAGTTTTTCAGATTCGCAAATGATATAACAACAAATTTACGGATTTCAGATTTATAGGTACTTCCCGTTGACCCAGAGTCCTGAAATTTGGCATAAAGCAAGGTCTTATGGCACAAGTATAGGAATAAATCTGAAAACTGTAAATTTGTTGTTACGTCACAATTTTTTTTTGCGATTCAGAAAAATCTTCCGAGACTCCATTCCGATTGAACTATTTACATAGGTAAGTTTGAACGGAACCCTCAGGGTGCGAGTCCGACTCGCACTTGCCCAGTTTTTTTCCTTTTGAGGTACGGAACCCTAAAAACAGATATAAAGTTACCCACTTCAACCTTGCCGTTAGATTGCTGAAGTTCTAGTGCAAAACATTTTTTTCCGTGTTTTTTTCTGGGTTTATTGTGCGACTAGCTTCTGCCAACGGCTTTACCCGCGTAAAAGTGGCCGAAATCAGAAACATTTATTTCAAATAGACTATCGACAGGCACTTTTGAATTATTAAAGCGACGGTCAGTCAAAAAAAAAGTGATGATAAGTTGCACCTTTCAAAGCGTGGATCTCTATGGAGAAGAACATGTAAGAAACTCCATGGAAACACCTTAAAATCATGTTTTAAGTTACAAAAATCTTGATTACATATTTAGAAGCTTGTAGTTTTCTCCATGAAAACTTTGGACATTCGTTTCATCCACTTAGGGGGAGAATTTTTTTTTTCTTTTTTTAAACTTTATGCACTAGTAAGAAACACTGTACAAAGGTGGACTTAATGCCGTCGGCATTTTCTACCAGTCGACCTTAATTTAGGGAAATCCTCCTCTTAGTGCTCGCCTACGTCATAAAAGGAAACCCTATGCAAAATTGCACGGTCCTAGTCTCAGTAGTTTGGGCTGTACATTAATAATAATAATATTCCACAACTATCACACAACGCCGTCTAGTCCCAAGCTAAGCAGAGCTTGTGTTATGGGTACTAGACAACTGATAAACATACTTATATATTTCTAAATACATACATATTATAGATAAATTACACTCAGATCAGAACAAATGATCGTGCTCATCACACAAACATTTGTCCTGGGTGGGATTCAAACCCAAGACTTCCGGCATAGCAGTCAAGGCCACTAACCACTAGACCAACAGGCCATTGATATGCCAATGTCAGTTTCTCTTTTTATATTATAGATTCCTGAAACTTGGTAAATGTGCCCTAAGGTATGGTCTCTCAGGAGCCTAGTCTATATAAATAAAAATGAATGGGGGTTTCTAAGACCATAACTAGAGTGACTAAATCAATTTTAATGATCTTTTTTTAAAAAAGCTTTTTACCTTTTCGGGGTTTTTTCAGGAACAACATCGTAAGCGACAATTTGCGGTTTTGCAGGAATGGATTTTTTCTTCCTTAATCAAAAAGTATTTATTAAAATATTGTAAGAAAAGAGCTCACCTCATTATAAAACATTATTACATTTTAGTTACAAGTAATATAATTTTATAAATAACATACCTTTGAACTGTCAAGAAGTCAGTCAGAAAAAAATTGCTAATTCCACATTCTAAAGCGTAGATAGATCTATATGGAGAAAAATGTGCAAGAAACTTCATGGACACTTTTCAATCATGTTTTGTAATTACAAATATCTATGTTACATGTTTCTTGTCGCCATCATGTTAGAACAATGTAAATAAAGTAAAAATAAAAACATAATATAGATATAAAAAAAGCAATAGTTACTATTGTATTAGATTAGTAGTTATACATAAATAATAAGTTATATATTTTTAGGGTTTGGTTTAGGGATGTGCATAACTCCAGTTGCATGTTGTTACAAAAGTGTTTATACTGAAGTTAATCCTCCTTAAATATTTCTCTTCTAAACAAGAGTATTCGCACTTTTTCTATTCGTGGATAGATAGATAGATAGATATTCTTTATTGTACACCAAAAATACAAATGACATTAGGAACTTAAAATTTATAGGGTGTTACAATGGGCGGTCTTATCGCTAAAAGCTATTTTTACAGACAACCTTTGGATGGATTTGACAGAGAAGGAGAAAAAATATAATAATATTAATAATACTAAAAGCTTACGTAATACTTAATGTTTGTTCAATAGCGTAGTATCAATTCGGTATGTTTTTCCACCGTATTTCACATCATAGCAGGCAGTCAAGTGGAAAATCGGATCCAGTAAACTGCATTGACTTGAATAAATGAGCGCTTTACAGCTATATTTTATGTTAAGAACCAAATGTAGTTGAAATATGTCTTATTCTCTATGTTCTCTATATTTTATGTTCTTTTGTGTTTACGTCGACACCGCCACCGGCCCACGCTGAAAACCAGCGCTGCAAGCTCATCGCATTATGCGTGGAGCCGCAGATTTATGCTGAGCGTCCGGCCGTTTTGCGCGGATGTGACGCACATCTTTCCCATCAATTAATTATGTTTGTTATCTAGTTTTAAGGTTGCGTCATTTCGCGTGAATAAACTGTTTTACTTTCTTTCTTTATTCTTAAATAAATATTTCAAAATTAACTTGAATCGATTTTTTTAGGTAAAAAAAAAGATTGCGGATTCAGATGATAACTTGGTATATGTGTCACTAACTGCTTCCAACGGCTTCACCCACGCCAATGTAAAAAATTGATACAAACATATCTTATGTGCCATTCCAGGACATGGTCTATCCTTGTACCAATTTTCATAAAAATCCGTTCAGTCGTTCGAACGTGAAGAAGTAACAAACGTACACACACTCAAAAACTTTCGCTTTTATAATATTAGTGTGATTATATTAAAATTTGATAGAATGGAAGAAAAAAACGTGTTGCGCCGACCCTAAATAAGATGGGACAAGGGCAGGAAGATGATGATGATGACGATGATTATATTAAAATTTGTAACTAACTAAATTTTGAAGACAGTATACACCACACCTATATAAAATGTGTGAGCGAAGTCCATCCTGCAAAGCCTATTTTGTGTGGCCGCTTCATAATTCTTCAGCCATGAATAATAACTAAGTACGACGGCATCAGACATAAAACTGACGTAAAGCCGTGCTTTATGACAGCCGGTGCACGAGCATAAAAATCCTTTATATCTGGTCGTTTACCGCGGGTCTAACTTACTACCACTTAGGCACTTTTGCTGTGATTTAACCTTGGGCAATTTCAAAAGTGTTGTATAATTAGCAGAAGGCATTACGTGACCTGAGGGCTCTCCCTCGCTCTGAGAGCGCGAAGGAGGGTCAGAGTTTTACTGACTAAAATCAACAGCGTTCCTTCAGTTGCCCTTTTGTGTGAGCTACGGTGGTCGGTGATTCCTTCAAACTATCTGCAGCTCTCGCAGGCGCTGGCACTGACTGGCCCCGTCAAATTTGCTGACATCTCTTTGAGGCGCACGTGTAACACAACGCGCCGTCAATCCGTACTTGGTACTTTTTGGAGGAGTGGATGACGAGCTATCTATCGCTAGCCGTCGCGCCTACGGTGACCGGTAATCGTCCTGCCACTGAGGCATCTCACTCACCACCTGTCACTGAGGCCTGAGGCAACCGTGGTCGCCGGAGTCGCCTTAGGCGCCGGAGTTGGTAGGGGTCAGGGTGTGAGACTTGTCTCTACCTCATGACTTCACGAGTGACCAGAGGGCTGACTCGTTCTTTGCTCAAAGAATTAGCATTAGGCTACTGGTCCTTAGCAGAAGACTGGCAGCATCTACGATTCAATGCTGCCAGTCTTCTGGGCACGTTTCTGGCTTGCCTAGATGACGGCGATGTGGAGGAGTTCTTCTATGCCAAAGTTTATTTGTTTTAGCATATAAATTGGTACATCTGAATAAGTGCACAGTTTATTTTTTAAGCATTGAACTGAACACCTGAACATCTTTTACAGACGACGAGAAATAGGTAGCTCGCAATCCGGCCTCCTGGAAAGAACCAAGCCCGGGTCGTCGAATGTAGGTCTGCCGTATAAAACCGTATGGACTCTAGAGAGGGAGAAGTCCACCCCCGACGACCGTATTACCCTGCTCCAAGAGAGCCGTAGGGAAACCAGTACAATTAAAAGACACCACAAACCGCCGTCCTTCCGTCCTCGCCGCCGAGGCCCGCCGCGACAATCTTTTAAACGTCCTCCCCGTCCCTTGCTCGAGCCAGCCCGCGACGCTGAGCCAGTAGTTTAAAAATCCCCGATTAATAATAATAAAATCGTTTCGATCCAGCTCGTCCCTTGCTGCCCCCCCCAGCGACGCCCTAAGCCGAGGTCCGTACCCCACAGGGGGTGCCCTTAGCGTGTAGTTGCTTAGTTTTTAAGTTAGCATAAGTAAGCCCTGGCTGGAGGCTTTGATTCTCTAATCTAGGCCGCCACAGGCAAGACCGGTTAAGCAGCCGACAACCTCCTAGGTTGACCTGCGAGAGACCACTCAAAAAAAAAAAGAGGGGGAAGTCATTTGATTAATTCCCAAGTCTAAGAAAAAAATGTATACGTATGTAAGGACTTTATACTCGTATATAAAATGTTCATACTTAATATCAAGATACTACATAAACATTAAGTGACCATCCTTAATGGCAAGATGCTATAAGAAGGTACCTTACTGTTTACAGCCTCATTAACCTTTCCTGTGTGTCCGACAACACATTGTTATGACACCGGGCGCTTTTATAAATAAACATATGTCTCTCTTTTCTGCTGAATCTAGTAAAGTTTGCAAAAAACGTAGTTAGTCCCTGCTTTACCTAGAAAAAAGGCATATTAAAATACTATTTATTTTGATTTTTTTAAATTGATATGAATTTGCGCTTGACTGCGATCTTACTCGGGCCCCAAGTCTGCTATTTTTATAAATTTGTCCAAATCCCAACACGATCCCATTGTCATTTTGCTAAAAGTTCGTAATCTGATAATTTATAATGGTCGATCATTGATCGGTCAATGATCTTGTGGTAGAATGATAATATCGAGCTGTCTCGAAACAAATTAAAAGCAATGACTGCACAATTATGTTCTAATAGGTAGGTTCAAAGGAATTGTCAAAATTTTAGCAGTTATCCGTCAAATGTTCGTTTGTCATTATGTACGAGATTGCCATTCTATGCGATTTCTTTCAATGGAGTGTCAGTGGCTGACCATTGGAAATAATAATGGCGCCATTATGTTAGTAGATTATTATTGAAGTCAATGATAGACCATTCTGACACTATTGTAGTAGCAGACTTAAGGCCCTGATGGTAAGCAGTGATGCAATCGTTGATGGTGGAGCGCACTAGTTTATTAAAAGTTTATTCACACTAACCTTGAAGACACCTACCCCCCTAGCCAAGTTACAATTGTTTCGTTTGCGCCGAACGCCTCGAGTAGGCCACGCCTCCGATTCCTTTATTCTGACCACGTGACTGTGCGTTGAGATGACGTCAGAACAAAGGAATCGGAGGCGTGGCCTACTCGAGGCGTTCGGCGCGAACGATACGATTATAACTTAGCTAGGGGGGCTGAATTATATTAGACGGGAAGACCGTAGCAGATAAAAAAATGGTCTGACACGTCTTTTCACTCTAACCTATAGCAGGAGAAATCTTTATTATTAAATATATCACCGAGATATTTCTCATATACACCACTAATTTTTAATTAGTTCAAATACTTAAAGGGCTTATTAGAAAAGGTCTTGTTATTATTTAAGTAAAGTCTCAATAAATAATATTCATAAACAGCAAAGTTATTAGCGTTTGTTTGTGTCCCAAAATGTCACTCAATTTATGGAAATATCGTACAGGCTATTGATTATAAATGAATAAATGACGATCAAAATGGAAAAACACGGCGCGTAGTATTTTTTACTAGCAATTATTATGTATGATTGATTCTATTATGAGTTTACCATAATGAATTTTCGTGGACAATTTTGGGATTTCGTTTTTTTTTTTACTTTTGACTACAAAAAGATGATCAGTAATGGGTACGGATAGTTCTCTATTTTTTTTGGTACTAATTAAAAAATAGAGGTGTATAACATGTTTTAAAAGAGTGTCCATGGAGTTTCTTGTACATTTTTCTTCGTAGAGTTTTACGATTTGGAATGTAGGTACAATTAGCATAATTTTTCTGCCTGACTGACTTCTTGACAATTCAAAAGTGCCTGTAAATGGTTTATTTGAAATAAATACTTTGATTTGAGTAATTTGATGATTTCTTACGTAAAATCTGTGTTTCCTGATGGCTACAACCCGGGAATCTTTAAGTCAAGAGTGAATAGGTTACTTCTAGGTAAGCACGCTCCGTCGTCGACCGCATCGTCGCTTTCCATCAGGTGAGATAGCGATCAAGCGCGAACCTATCAAGAATAAAAAAAAAATAAAGGATGCTACAGACCTACAGGAGGTCTGTAGCACCCTTTATTGTGGGTTTTTTTTATGAAAGAGGGCGTAAAGTTGTTCTTTACGGCAGGGGCGTGCACGGCAGTAAATGCGCATTACTGCGGTCTCTTTATGTGCCATTAACCTTCCAGTATTTTAGCAGAGGTTTGAAACCTGAAGCAAAACAAAGTTATGAAAACGAGAATTAACGATTTGAATTTCATAAACTTGATTGTGTGGCATCAAAATGGAACTACTCTCTTTAAGGCCCTTGCTCCCGTTTAGTGCCATAAAACAGTGACTTTCTCAAGCCTACTCTTCGATAATGGTTAGGTTTATAGATTTGTAAAAAAAAAAATTTTATTATAGATTCGTCAAATATCGCGTTGGATTGCGTTAGATGAAGTAACAAGCTTTGAAACCATGCTCGATGTTGACGATAGGCGAGTGGAAAAGGGCCCTCTTAATATTATCCTTTTTCTCAGTAACGTGTTTTTTTTTTTTAGGTTGGAAAATCATCTAATGACAAATCCCGCTCTTGGGCGGAGCGAGAGATGGTGTAAGAAAGAAAAAAGAAAGAAAGAAAGAAAACACGTTTATTTGGCACACAGGTACACACAATGAAATAACAATTACAATATGGGAACTTAAATACTAAAACTTAAAAAGTACATCAACATTGTGTGTCTCACGGCTGCGCCAAATAGGTCCAGTTCAGCATAATGCCAGGCCACTATGTAGCAGTTGCCTGACGCTGGTTTTCAACTGAACCTTGTGGTGTCAGACTTTTACTGACTAAAAACCCACTCCTGTTCCTTCGTTGCCTTCTTCCCAGGGCCCCGGGTTTCGTTTTCACACTACACATGGCCCCAGTAGGCTTCGACCATACTGGGCCCCTATGATTTGCTGACATCTCCCTGAGGCGCGCGTGGAACAATACGTGCCGTCGACGACTTGGGCTCGGTCCGGACGGTTACCGGACGGTCGGACGGCGGGCTACCCATTGCTCGCCGTCCGCAAGCCCGCGCCTACAGTGGCCGGAAATCGGGAGGAACGTGTGGAGGTATCAAGCTAAAATTAGTATAGGTAGGTAATCAGGTCTGCTATCGTATAGAGTAGTGAAAAAATCCAAATCTTCTAAGCCGACGCAAACTAAGATAAGGCCTATAAGGCCGTGTATATTCCATTTATGGCACATATTGTGACACTCGCAAGGAAATCAAAACTAAATAGGCTATTTCCTCTTGACATAGAATCCTGAATAAATTTCAGCAAGAAGAAAAGTCTCAAAACACAAGTAAAGTAAAAAGTATTCGATTTCCGGCCACCGTAGGTGCGGGCTTGCGGACGGCGAGCAATGGGTGGCTCCCCGTCCGACCGTCCGGTAACCCTCTGGACCGAGCCCAAGTTGTCGACGGCGCGTACTGTTCCACGCGCGCCTTAAGGAGATGTTAGCAACTGTAGGGGCCCAGCAGGGTCGAAGCCAACTGGGGCCAAGGGTCTGATTCTGAAAGGAAGACTTGGCCCCGGTACGAAAGGCAACGAAGGAACAGGAGTGGGTTTTTAGTCAGTAAAAGTCTGACACTATCTTCCGCCCCGCCCAAGAGCGGGGGATGTCATAAGATGATTTTCCCACCGAAAAAAAAAAGTAAAAAAAATGAAAACTGTAAATTTGTATCTACATCACAAAATAGTTAATTCTTTTTCGATACGGAAAAATATTCGAGACTCGATTCGGGAATAATAAATAAAAAAAATAAAAAAAATTAGAAACATGATTTGGAGATCACCTTTTTAACAATAAGATCATTTTTTTGACTGGCCTGTTGGTCTAGTGGTTAGTGACTCTGACTGCTATGCCGGAGGTCGTGGGTTAGATTCCCACCCAGGAACAATGTTTGTGTGATGAGCGCGATCATTTGTTCTGTGTCTGGGTGTAATTTATCTATAATGTGTATGTATTTAGAAAAATATATAAGTATGTTTATCAGTTGTCTAGCACTCATAGCACAAGCTCTGCTTAGCTTGAGACTAGACGGCGTTGTGTGATAGTTGTGGAATATTTTAAGCAGGAATCGATCTATACAAGGTAAATTTGTACGGAACCCTCAGTACGCGTGTCCGATTCGCACTTGACCGATTTTTTTTAAATGTATATTTCCTATTGCTAGCAAGCATCTCAGTACCTATCATTAAAACTCAAAGCCAATAATCTCGTCCACCAAAAGTCAAGTAAAAATTCGACCGTCACGGCTTACAGTATCCAAACTTTTGGGCGAGGGTTTTGACTTGGATCATAAACTTTGTGGTTGTTTCAAACCGCGGTCAATTTCCAAACTGAACGTGACTTTTACTTGAAAAGCTTGGTTAAGTTCCTTTCAGGACGTGTCGTGTTCTCCCCTAGAGACTTTGTATGTACTGTATGAATTTTGTGGTCAATTTGTAATCTAATTTCGTACAGTTCGCAAAAACCGATAGGGAATGCGCTAATATTTTTTGCTGAATTAAATGATTTTTAGCTGTATTGAAATAAATAAAATACTTCAAGATTAACTTCTTCTTCTTCTTTACGATTCGATGGTAAACTCGTCAAACTGTTTGGGCCCAATAGGTGGCTACACCAATAGCAGCATCGGTAGCATTCATCAAATCCTCCAAAGTGCAGGTGTATGGGCACTTGGGGCATTCTAATGTGTGGCTCATGTTTTGAACAGGAGCACCGCACTCACATTGAGTATCAGACGGGTCTATAAAACCCCATTTTGCCAAGTTGTGTTTGCAGCGGCCTACCTGGGTTCGAAAAAAAAACAAAAGATTTATTGTTTCTTTTTTTTGCAATTCAGTGTGGCAGCTAGTGCGGTGTGTGGCTTACGGTAAAGCTGAAGAAATTCAAGAGTGGTGGCAGATTCTCGAACAAAATTTTGCTGCCATATTTTTTGGCGTCAAGTGATGAAAAATATACAAAATTATATAGATTAAATTTCTATTTTTTTTTATCTTAGACAATAATATTAATAAAATTCTCGTATTAATGATATTCCAGTTTAAAGTTTCGCCGGTATATATCATGGTGATATATGAAGACACTTCCTAATTTCATCAACAATTACTTCGCCGTTGTTCTTTCACAAGTTTTTGCAATTTGCAGCTCCTGCGGTAAAACACCAAGTTTTTATTTAAATGGCTCATTTTAGCTCTTCTCTAAATTAGAGAGTTATGTTAATAGTTTGAATGAGTATAATTGTGTTAATACATACATACCATTACCTCAAATATATATATTTTATCTTACTATCCGATAGAAATAGAAATAAACGTACAAGATTTTGACTTTCGCAGGCTGTCCTGGAGTATTCACCTAAAGCATAATTCAGGTAAAACATCATTTTTTAATATTAGACATTAAAAAATAGTAAATAATCAAAAATCGACAGTTTCCCTCGATGACCTGAATTCTGATCTAGGTTACACTGTTTAAAACATAACTGTGTAACGAATTCACATGAATATGTTTGCCTTCAGGGAATCACAAATATGTCCAGAATAAACCGGGACCAAATAAATATCGAAATACCTTGACACATTTTAACTTAACTAACACATTTTAACTAGCCTGTTGGTCTAGTAGGTATAACAGTAGCCCTGACTGCTATGCCGGAGATCGTGGGTTCGATTCCCACCCAAGATAAATGTTTGTGTGCTTAGCACGATAATTGGTTCTGTCTAGGTGTAATTTGAAAGAGGTCAATCGTCGAATCCGACTCGGCTGGGTAGCGTTCGGGAAGCTGCGCGGTATCTTCTCGTTCAACATACCACAGTGTCTCAAGACAAAAGTCTATGACCAGTGCGTGTTGCCGGCGATGACATATGGTACTGAAACATGGTCGCTTACAATTGGCCTCATCAGAAGGCTTAGAGTCACCCAAAGGGCAATGGAAAGGGCTATGCTCGGAGTTTTCTTACGTGATCGCATAAGGATATCTGCAGGAGAACCAAGGTCACCGACATACCCCGAAGAATCGCCAAACTAAAGTGGCAGTGGGCAGGACACATTGCTCGTAGAACGGATGGTCGATGGGGCCAAAAGGTTCTAGAGTGGCGACCGCGCATCGGAAAACGCAGCGTTGGAAGGTCTCCCACAAGGTGTACAGACGACCTGGTGAGAGTCGCGGGAGTGCGGTGGATGCGAGACGTACAGGATCAGTCGTTGTGGCGTCGCTTGAGGGAGGCCTATGTCCAACAGTAGACGTCTTTCCGCTGAAATGATGATGATGATGATGAAGAGGTGTAATTTATCTTGAATTTTGTATGTTGTTTATCAGTTGTTTAGTGCTCATAGCACAAGCTATGCTTAGTTTGGGACTAGATGCCGTTGTATGAAAGTTGGGGAATATATTAATATTATTATTTTGTAAACAGATAGAGCAGTAATGGCCCAGAGGTAACGTCTTCGCCAAGGGCGGATCCAGAATTTTTTTTCTTAGAGGATCACAAGGGGTGGGCGGGCAGAAAAAAACAACAACAACTGTCAGAAATAAACTTGAACTATCATACTTCAAGTATGTATATGAAGGATTATGAAAGTGTCAAAATAATAGAAAAATTAAATGTTTAATAAAGACAGTTTTCTTTTATGTATCCTGCTAAAGATGTCTAGCACTTCATTAGCATGTTTGCCTTTCTGTTATTTTATTCATATATCTTAACCACTCTGATAATTTAATTTGATTCTAAGTATGTACTGTGATGGAATCTCCACAGTACACACAAATATCGTCTGGGTGAGCACGTGTACCCGTGCCCCCTCCGGGGGGGGGGGGGGGGGAAGGCAAGCCCCCTCTTAAATTCGCCCTTGGTCTTCACCCAGTGGTGTTGGTAACGCCCGACTTACACCAAACCCAGCCAGTTGCATTACTTTGTGTAATTTATTTCATCACCACTGCCCTCAAAATGATGAAAGAAAACATCGTGAGGAAACCGGCATGTTCTAGAACCAAATATTCGAAGACATGTGACACCTATCAATCCACACTGGGCCTGCATGGTGGATTACGGCCCATACCGTCTCCTAGAGAGGAGGTCTAATGCAGTGTAATGTTCCCAACGTTATAAGGCTGAATATTCTCATATGACAAAATGAATGGGTAGGAATTGGCAATGGGTAGGTTAATCAAGCTACATTTGTATTACATGGAGCTTGATAAATGATTCTGAATGTATTCGATCGCCTGATATGTATTTAATTATATTTGTTTTTTTGATGACCTACTACCATAGTTATTTAAGTCAGTAGTAACTCACTATGGGCCTTGATGCCTAAAAGTAAAAATATTTTATTTTATATAAAATTTGCCAAAATAGCAAAATGACCCATCTGTTGCTCTTTCCGAAGGGCTAGTTAAACTAGTTTTATAAATGCCGTGAAGCTCTGTAATTACAACTACAACCAATTGGTTGTCATCATTTCACTATCACTGTGCAGCGTGTGTAGACCTCACTTTTATTTATTTATTTAAACTTCATGTACAGTGGTGGTACATAGGCGGACTTAATGCCACAAAGCATTCTCTACCAGTCAACCATTGGGTTAAAAAGACAACACTGTGGTAGGTGTGCACAATAAATAAATGATATTTTTGAAATAGAAAGTAGTATAGTATAGTTAATGTCTTTTACATGCATTGGGGTGTTCATTGATAATAGGGTGGGCCTTCTTAACCCATGTAACTTTATAAATAAACTGTTGACTTTCCTAAAATAAACATAAATAAATAAATACCATTTATCTGACTGAGGTCGGTTCTTGGATGGGTTGAACATAATAACATACAGAGAGAAAGCACTTTAAGCTGTCCTGGCTGTTATTTCTAGTTCTTTTAACACATATTACTGATAGTCAGTGGCCAGAAATATCGACACCAGTCTTGTGAAGGGATACCGTATTACCCAATTACTGGGTTGTGGAGCTTATACGCAGTTGTTCCATGAAAAAAATATAGATAATCAGCTGCCTCCAATTAGTCTGGAAGCTGTCCTCAATATAGTTGGGAAAAGGCAGACAGACAGACTTTGCTAAAAAGATTCGCGGAATCAATGACCGAAACTCAAAATAAAACGTACCGTTTCGTTTTCCTAATATTCTAATTTTGTTCACGAGACCTAAGCCTTTTGTTACATGGAGAATAGAATAGAATAAAACTTTATTGTACACCAAAATAGTAACAAAACCGATTGGAGAGCGATTGCTTTTAGCAGCAAAGCAGTGGAAAATGATTGGGCATGTCATAATCGTGGTGTCAACGACCCATTCACGACCTTACCGCTGTGAGAGGTAGCTAAGCGCGGGGCGGCGAGCGTTAAAATCAAAAGTATGAAAATGTTTGAAGCACGCCACGAGACGCCGCTCATAGCGCCCCGCGCCCGCTTACCGATGCCGCGCCGCTCACCTAAGTCGTGAACAGGCCGTAAGTCCTGGAGAGACGTTACGGCGTCCTCACCTAACTTTAGACGCAGGTCCTCACCTGATATGATAAGTCCGGGAGGTTTCTGCACCGGATTCGTGTGGAAGAAACGCCCAGTTGTCACCATTGTGTGAACCGCCTAAAGGACACGGTGAGCATACGGTGGGAGGAGCCTCCTTCTGCAACGCAGTAATGCTAGCGAAGGAAGCGGTCGCACAACTGAGGGAACGGAGATCCTCACGCTCCAGCCGCGTTTTCGACCCCGACTAAGACCGACCACCGTAGGCGTGGGCTTTCGGACGACGAGCAACAGGTAGGCTCACAGTCCAGCCTTCCGGTAACCGTCCGGACCGAGCCCGAGTCATCGACGGTGCGTAGTATTATTCCACGTGCGCCTAATAGAGATGTCAGCAAAACCGTAGGGGTCAAGCAGGGCCAAAGCCTGCTGGGGCCAAGGGTTGATTTCGTAAAGGGCAACTAAAGAAACATAGATGTGGTTTTAGTTAGTAAAAGTATAACTTGCTCTCGCGCTCTACCCTAAAGCAGGAGAAGTCATTAGATGATTACTCACTTAAAAAAGAAACTGCAATATATTTGACCAGTTATTTTGTAGTCATAAATTGTGTGGGCAAAAACATTGTGGCTGTGAAATAAACTGTGGTCGGTGTTGTCCAAATACTGTGACGATCGCTGCTGAGCCACTGAATGTGGTTGGAGCCATTACACCAATTTGTTACACATGTAGCTGGGAAGTATTTGGATCTGGATACGGTTTTTTTTTATTTGGAAACCCACTCCTACGTTTTTTAGTTGTCTTGTATTCTAGGGTCACGGGTTTTCCTTTCAGAAGCGAACTCTTGGCCCTAGTAGGCTAGGCCATAGACCTATAGCTCTAGGTTTTGCTGACATCTGCTTGAGACGTGCGTGAAACACTACGCGCCTTCGACGACTTGGGCTCGGTCCAGACGGTTACCGGACGGTCGGACGGTGAACCTACCATTGCTCGTCGTCCACAAGCCCTCGTCTACGGTGGCTGGAAATCGGAATCGGGATCCCGGCTGAGACGTCAGGGCCGTTCCCTCGCGCGTGCGGCCGCCTCCTTTGCTAGCATTACTCCTTCCTAGAAGTAGGCGACCGCCTGTCACCCATTCTCGCTCCATGGCCTGTACTAAGGCCCGGCGGGAGATCGTTGCTGCCGATCGCCCCCACGAGGACACGGCGCCGACGGTGCTCTGCCCAAGCGGGTCACACCTCTATCGTAAGCTCCACCGTGTCCTACGGATACGGAAATACCGATATCGAATTTTCGATTATCCGCTCGTTTCGCATAGTTTACGTTAGTAAATTACTAGAAGTTTTGATGACGTTGTTGATGAAAATATTATATTTTTTTTTCATATTTATTTACCAGCTCAAAAGTATTTAATTTAGCAAATAAAAAAACTGGCCAAATGCCAGACGACTCGCGCACGAAGGGATCCGTACCATTATAGAATAGAATAGAATAAACTTTATTGTACACCAAAATAGTAACAATTTCTCGGAAACTACAACAACACTATCTAAACAACATTAGACTATATCTATATTATTATGACAGACAGACAGTGGAGTATTAGCAATATGGTATAATATCTCATTTTTATATAATATCTCTAGGTACGGAACTCTAAAAATTGAAATTTTATTTCCTCAACTATGTGAGTTTTTTTTGTGTGTCCTTCAGTTGCCCTTTTCGTTGAAGGTCCTCGGTAACTCTTTCAAACATACTCAAGTTACCTGAACCCTTGACCTGCAACCGGCTTTACAGCCACCCTAAACGTTTGAAATCCCCGATATCATCGCCTAAATTCAAAAACTCCACATCAAAGGTATCATGAATACTGTCATTATAACCGGAGGTCATATAAAACTGGTTGAACTCTACAACGAGGTGTCATTAGCCGTGTAATACCCACGGTACTGTCGCACTCTGCGACGGGGTTTCTTCAGGATCCAGGACTTAACTACAATGAAATGCTTTAAAAGCTTTACACTTCTATTATACTTTTCCTCAATCATTATCTTCCTGCCCTTGTCCCATCTTATTTGGGGTCGGCGCAACACGTTTTTTTCTTCCATTCTATCCTGTCAACCGTCATACTACCACTAACTTCCTTTTCTTTCATTTCACTGTTCACACAATCCATCCATCTTTTCTTTGGCCTCCCTCTCCCTCTCCACCAATCCACAGGTATACTCATACTCTTTTAGTAACATCTGTTATAAATTTCCTCAATAATTCAAAATATGTACATCGCGCTACAATGGTTATGTTCGAACTGGAAAAACTAGACATTTCTTTGTTCTACTTAATTTTTAAACCTATTCTAGAACAACAAAATCCTTAAAAGTATATTTTACTTGCCAGTTCGTTAACCTAACTCATGCGATCTCCTTTCGATATCACAGTACCCCTATCGCTAACTGCTCCTGAATGCGTAGCGTGATGAATGTCCTTAATGAAGGTGGCTCGTAATTTTATTAATGGATTTTAGGACGATTTTGCAAAGGGAGGCCAAAATTTTGCTATTGATTAAGCTTTTGATACACTAACAAAACGTCCCCGAACATGACGCGCAACGCTGTCAATTTGTTTAACAACATGTTCAGCGTCGCGTGAATGCGTTGTAAAATGTTGGAGGATTTAGGAAGTTTATATCTCGTCCAACTATAATTTAGGTGTCTTCAAGGCTAGAGTGAATTGGCTCTTAATAAACTAGTGCGCCTCACCATCAATTATTGCATCTCCGCTTACCATCAGGTGGGATCGCAGTTAAGCACTGGTTTATAACAATTTAAAAAAAGTTGCGGGACAATAGGCAACGTTGTAGCGTCACACAGATTGAGCGTTGCGTTGCGCGTCATGTTGGTGTGTCATCAGCAGGGGCGCCGGCTTTTAGAAAACTTCATGGGTGCTCATGCTCATTTGATGACTCAAAAAAGTGGCGAATTGTGAGAAGAGAAATGCACATTGGTCGACATTTTGATTACGGATAACGGCATCAGTAACTGGCATCCGTAGCCCGCATCGTTAATAAATAATAAATTGAGATAACATCACATACATTGTCCTGGTCCCAAACTAAGGTTTTCCCTTGTACTGTGGAAACAAGGAACAACGAAGGTACCACAAACATCCAGACCCAACACAAATATCTGTTTCATCAACAAACAATTGTGTTGGTGTGGGAATCGCATCCGCACACTTGCGTCTCAACCGGCACTCTAAACCACTGCGCTAAGCAGGTCGTCGTCATAATGAAAAAACGCATGGGCGTTTTTTCGCAAATCGTTTTTTAATCGCCTTTTAGGTATGGCCCTAAAAGGCGATTACTGATCTGTTTCTTGATGTTCATTCTCAGAGGTGCTCGGCACTCACTATTTATTTCTCATGGGTGCTCGGGCCGCCGAGCACCCACGGAGTCGGCGCCCCTGGTCATCAGAATCAGAAACGTTTATTTCAAATAGACCAATTACAGGCACTTTTGAATTGTCAAAATGTCGGTCACTCAAAAAAAAAAAACAAGTGAAGCTAAATTCATCTCAGCATTTGATGCTTTACGTGTTTAATGTATCTTTAACGAAATAACACCAATTGGGTAGTTGACTCAACTGTTTTATTATCACAAATAACAAATAATAAAACGTTCAACTCAAGGGTAACTCGGTCATTCAAAATCGTAAATAGGAAGATTATTACAAATTCGTTCAGTTTTATGAAACCTTTGAAATCAAAAGTCAACCAAACCTCCAAAGGTTGACCAAAGTCAACCTTTTTAATCCTTATGTTTAGAGATATATATTTATTTTACTATTAATTCACGCTAAATACTCTCCAGCGTTTGATGGTCTATTAATAGTTTGCACGTGTTATTGGCAAAATTGTGGTGTCTTTTCCACAAATGCCATTAATGAAGAGTTGAAGTTGAAGTTTAATTTTTGAAAGGTGAAACTGTCAACTAACAAAATAAGGATGTGCATCCTAAAAAGGTTACTTCATTGCCATTAGGATACGTGTAAACAAAGGAGATCGCGAGAAGTTCCCCCACGCCCCAATTTTCCTTATACCAATATTTGAAACGCTGATTACTGCTCCATATAATAACCAATTTAGATGCTGTTTTCAGAAAAAGATTCCTTTTTAGTTTTATCTGTTGTTCGGTATAAAACCATCATCATCTTCCTGCCCTTGTCCCATCTTATTTGGGGTCGGCGCAACACGTTTTTTCTTCCATTCTATCCTGTCAACCGTCATGCTATCAGTAACTTCCTTTTCTTTCATATCACTGTTCACACAATCCATCCATCTTTTTTTTGGCCTCCCTCTCCCTCTCCACCCATCCAAATGTATACTTATAACTCTTTTAGTAACATGCGTTTCATCTCTCTCTCGTTGTTGGGTATAAAATATTATACAAAATTAAACACAAACGATTGCTTGCTTTATAAGTACTAACTTACCTAATTTTGAAATAAAAAGATATAATATACAGACGCTTATAAAGCAAGCTTCCTTTAAACGCATTAGTGAATACAAATATTAACTTATGGCCTTCGTTAACTAGAATTTTATTTGCGTCCTCTGGTGGTAATTTTTATCTTTATAAATAAAAGAAAGTCGGGTTAGTATAACTATTCATAACTTAAGAACAGCTGGACTGATGTTAATGATCTCTGATTTCTCGGATTCATCTCCGCCCAGAATAGCAGAATAACTTTTAAAAGACCAAAGCAAACTATTGGCATGATTTACTTCTTTCTTTTCGCCAGAAATGAAACCTATGTCATTTATAGAGGCCAATACGAGGAATCAATAGCAAAAAGAAACGAAAAAACCGTAAACCGTAACCGAACAAAGATACACGGTATAAAAACATTGCTAGTATATTTTGTCAGGCGTTATCTATTTCTGTTATATTTTATATAACGAAACGGAAATATAATACGTAATATTTTGAGGTTTCCATTGGTAAAATATATTAAATTGGTTATAACTGTTATATTTTTACACTCGCAGTTTTTAATTACTAAAACTAGTAAAAAAAAATAAGTGATAAACGAATCGAAAAGATAAGCGTTAGTATTGTGATAGTGATTGACACTATTTAATGCGTACTCACCATAAAAACCGAAACTAAAACTATATTTGACAATGGGAAACTTAAAATATCAGACATACAGTATTTTTATTTAAGAAAAATAATGCCTGATAACAAACTATAGCAATATACTAAATTGTCTCTAAGTTCGTTTGGTTACGGTTGGTAGACATAATTCTTTTTGCTATTGATTTATCATACAGTCCTTTAAAATATCGCCTAGGTTTCGCTTTTGGTGAACAAAAAAAAATACATGTCAGCTATGTATGAGAAAAGTTTCATTTCCCTTTCGAAAAGATTCACGTAAAAAAATATAACTAAGTACTACCTATATTCATTGATTGTTAGGACTTACGTAATTCGCCGCAAACCTTTTTTATTGTCCGTTCAACCCATTTTGACTTCTACTGTATTGATAGTATGACAAAGGCCAGTCGTAGTAAAAAGTTTGTATTGCAACCACTTTTTTGGACTTACTATAAGCAGTTTAATGCCATCCTTATGTCTACGGAATAGAAGTCAAAATTGGTTGAAGGGACACTAAAAACGGTTTGTTTAAATATCTAGTCTTATGCGAATGGAGTAAATATAGTTACCAATAAATACTCTCTTTTATTCGGAAATTAGTGGTATCTTTGACTGGCCTGTTGGCCTAGTGGTTAGTGGCCCTGACTGCTATGCCGGAGGTCGTGGGTTCGATTCTCACCCAGGACAAATGTTTGTGTGATGAGCACAATCATAGTATGTTTATCAGTTGTCTAGTACTCGTAACACAAGCTCTGCTTAGCTTGGGACTAGACGGTGTTGTGTGATAGTTGTGTGAGTATATTATTGTTATTTACCACCTACAAAAAAGTGCATTTAAATAAAAGCACTAAAAGTGCTTAAATTATGATTGTAACTAAATATTAGTTAAAAGTTATACAATGAGTTCCAAATAAGAATAGGATCGATTGCCATGTTATGACGTCACGTCATACTGTCAAATCGCAAGATATTGGTCAAAATTGGAGAACTCAGAGATGAGCAAAATTCATGAACCGGATTCTGATTAAACTTTTTACGTTCACAGTTCGAAAATCAATTCAATTATAAAAATTTCTTGTTTTTCTCGCCATAATAATTCTTCGATTTGACAGTAAGACGTGACGTCACAAAATGGCAATCAATCCTATTTGTAATTGCAACGCATTGTACAACATTTTACTGAAATTAAGTTACAATCATAATTTAAGCACTAACATTTTTACTTATTTTTAAGGTGGTAAATCATCTTATGACCTCTCTCGCCCTCGGGCGGAGCGAGAAGGCGTGTAATAAAGGCATTGTATGCCTTTATTATTTGTCGAAGCTCCTACAAACTTGTAACTTGAAGCATCTTCATACGTGATATATGTACATAAGTACGTAGAAATATGGTACACAAACAAGTACATTCCACTAAGGAGCTTAAATGTACTATACCGTGTTGATTTCTATCTTCTCTCAAAGTATGCGGGCGACTTTTCAGCTCAGCATGTTTCATTTTTCAAGTTTAAACATCAAAGGGAATGTTTGAGAGTATTATGTATGTGTGTGCGAGGAGTTGACATAGAAAGACTTGTGTGAGGCTTTTTGTAATGATTTGGGAGGATTTGGGGAAAAGGAATGTGTTTAACGTTGTAGTTACGTTTTAAGTTCATTCATGATACACATTCTAGACGCTTGAGATTATCGGAGAATATGACCCTTTTGATGCCCTCAAATTCAACTAAGTTTTGTGACAAGTCGTTTGCCATCCAGGTGAAGCGTTTGTGGAACGTGTTGCCATTACCAATTAGGCAAGCCCAGTCACTATTTTCTTTCAAAAATCTAGTTAAAAACCATTTCCTTTCTCTCTAACACTATCCTGGTTCTACGTAATTTAATTTCTTCCATCAACCATATTTTATTCTTTCTTTTTCTCCTTTCCTCCCTTTTTTTTGTCCCTTTTTTAATGAAGTTGTATAATATTATATTTATAGTTATGTATTGTGTTTTATGTATATTGAGACTGATCAATATGTTAGCAGTACACCGCAGACTACCTCTTGTATTATTTTAAGTTCCTACGATCCATCCTAAGGTTGTCTGGAAGATATCGCTGTTAGCGATAAGACCGCCATTGTACCCATAGATTTAAGTTTATGAATAAGTTGTGTTACTTTTATGGTGTACAATAAAGTTTATTCTATTCTATTCTATAGTAGGAATGCTAGAATTATTGTAGAATTAATAGTTTAGGTTGAATCGATAGATGGCGTTGTACCGTTTTCTACATCGCGGTGTTAAGATTCTCCGGCCACACTACATATAACCCCTATGTACTTAATAGAATCCTCATTCTGTGAAAATATATGTATAGTTGGAACAGGTTTTTTTTTATTCTTTACAGGGTCGCGCTTGACCGCTATCTCACCTGCTGGAAAGCGACGATACGGTCAACGATGGAGCGCGCTTACCTAGAATTAACCTATTCATTCTTGACTTAAAGATTCCCGGGTTGTAGCCATCAGGAAACACAGATTTCGGCAAGGAATTCCACTCCTTAGCTGTACGCAAAATGAATGTGTTCCCAAAACGTTGCAATCTTCGAAGCTCTGTGTGGACCCTGGCTGGTCATCAGCAGGTCGAACAGAATGAATAGAAATTATTCTTGTTGTAGTTGCTGTAAATCTTGTTGTAACAGGCAACGTAAAATTTCTTCAAGGCTGGTGTGAAACTAGTGCGATTGCATCAACGATTTCATCACTGCTTACCATCAGGGGGATCGCAGTCAAGAATCAGTCATTAAAAAAAAAGATGGGACCCCATTGCTATCACTCCGCTGTCCGTCTGTCTGTCACCAGGCTGTTTCTCACGAAACGTGTTAGCTAGACAGTTGAAATTTTCACAGATGATACATTTCCTGCCGCTATAACAAAAACAGAATATATTGAATATTTAAGTAGGGCTCCCACACAACAAAAACGTTTCTTACTACGGACGGTACTACTAGGGTTCCCAACCCTCCAGGATTGCCCGGGAGACTAGGGTAATAGTGGTTAACCTCCCGACCTCCCGGGATGCAATAATTTCTCCCGTTTTTCTAAAGTTTTAGGGCCTTATCACACTTGCGAGTTACGAACGTGTTTTCTATACAAATATCAAACTTCGATTTTTCATGTAGAAACTTTTATGATTTTGTGTTAAAAAACCGAACTAAATATTAAATTCTGCTCGTAAGTAAAGTAACTATAAATTTAAAAATTAATATATGCTTGAGTTTTTTTTTCGGTTCGATGTGGATTCAAACCCAGCTAGGCGCATTATTTTGTTTAAACTCGCTCTCAAATTTAATCACAACTGTTTGCAAACCGATGATGGAAAACTTTGGGAGGAAACCGTCAGGTCTTAGCCCAGGCCCAGCAGGCTTCGATCCTGCTGGGCCCCTACAGTTGCTGACATCTCCTTGAGGCGCGCGTGGAACCTCGTGGTAGATTACGGCCCATTTCCTCTCCAAGAGAGGCCTGATTCCCGGTAGTGGAAACATTTAAAAAAGGCTGATTATGCTATACTAGCATAGCATAGCATAGACGGCCTTATAATGTTCCCACTGTTAGGAGATGGAATGGGCCGTAATCCACCACGCGGGCCCAGTGCGGGTTGGTGGATGTCACATGTCTTCGAATTTTTGGTTCTAGGACATGTCGGTTTCCTCACGATGTTTTCCTTCATCGTTTTGAGAGCAGTGGTGATGAAATAAATTACACAAAATAATGTGCCTGGCTGGGTTTGAATCCGCAACCTACAACTCGGTAAATCGGGGCTGTTACCACTTGGCCACCACTGCTCATACACATGCTATAATATAACCTATTTAATGTTTAATTAAGTGGTGAAATCTGTTTTCCAGTTCGTTCTAGTTAATATTATGTAGGCAAATAATAACATTATTAATATTTAATGCTCATTTCGGAGAATATAGTCTGTAAACTTTACTACGAAATATATTACTCACAATATTATACATGTTACAGTAAAATAACATGCCTTGGTAATTTATGTAAATATTGTTTTTAGGGTACCTCAAAAGGAAAAAATCGGAACCCTTATAGGGTCACTTTGTTGTCCGTCCCACTGTCTGTCTGTCTATCTGTGAAGACCCTTTATCTCAGAAACACGTGGAGACATCGAGTTGAAATTAAAACCTTATACTCAAGTCTGCGGTCTCTTGAAGCTGTGAAAAAATCAAACTTCTAAATTAACGGGAAAAAAAGATACGGCCGTTTATGTCGCAAAAAACGTACATTTCAACACTCTAAAAGGAATCAAAATTCATAAGATACTTCCCGTTGACCCAGACTCCTGAAATTTAGCATAAATCAAGGTCTTATAGTATAGATATAGGAATAAATCTGAAAACTGTGAATTTGTAGTTAGTCACAAAACAAAAAACTGTTTTTACAATTCGGAAAAATCTTCGTAACTCAATTCGGGAATCGAACTGTTTCCATAAGTAAGTTTGTGCGGAACCCTCAGTGCGCGAGTCCGACTCGCACTTGTGATGTTTTTTTTTTCTAGAATATAGCTCTATTTGTATTTATATATCCTTAACTTTGACTAGCGGGTTCGCCCGCGTGAAAGTACTTATGAAAAATGGTCCCAAGGTAACATAATCCCGGGTTATAAAGTATCCTATAAGCTATTCTAGAACATGGTCTACCCGTGAGTCAAATTTCATGGAATTCCGTTCAGTCGTTCGAGCGTAAAGAAGTAACAAACATTAAATAGTGTGTTAAGTGTAATATCAATTCTGTATTCGTGTGTAGTAGTATTTCGGGACCACAAGGAACAAGTTATTAACGAACTGTTACCAATAAAACTGCATTTATTTTGTTTGTGGTCCCAAAAAACAACAAAAAAGAGTAATTATAGGTGGAAAGTCTGCTATTTTGCGTAGACTTTTGCCCTTCATAATCTACACATAAATTAATAACTATAGAAACTGCATATTCAATCAAGATTAGAATCTTGATTGAATATGCTAGGTAATTTAGAAAATACGAAATTGGTTTTCGAAAAACTGTTAAGGTTTTAAAAACACGTATTTCCTGGAACAAGTTTTCAGAAATAGGAATTACCGAATGCTGAAAAACACAGCGTTCGGTGTTATGAGTATCTCTCTTTTTTCGCATTATCTTTTTATCAAACTGCGTTGGATGAACCAACAAGCTTTTTTAAACCATGTTCAGGTAAAAGATGGGTTGCGGAGGACCCTCTTAAAATCAGTGTATGTGGTGATGTGGAAAAAGAAGAAGAATCCAAGATAGGTTTAAGAACAATAAATAAGAATAAAGCTATAGAAAAAAATGAGAATAAATGATTATTATTGCCTACAATATTGGTCAAATGATTTACCGTGACCCTGGAACGCAGAGGAATTGAAAGAATACGGGTAGGTTTCAGTCAGCAAAAAATTGACACTCCCTCTCTCCCACCCACATCGGAAGAAGTTATTAGATGAAACATATAGGTATCCATTAAGAACTATTGTTGCCAGCACTTTCTTGATCGTACTAAAAAATAAATGAATATTGGTAAACAATAAGACTAATGGGCACGCCACAATTATGGCGGTAAGTCCCCTCTTTGAGGCGGGGTTGGAAAGACCTCACGGTGTCCTCACCTTCCGCATGACGCAGGTTCTCACCGGACACGGTAAGTTCGGGAGGTTCCTGCACCGGATTCGTGCGGAAACGACGCCTGGGTGACGACGGGCGGGTAGAGCACACGGTGGAGGTGTGCCCCGCTTGGGCAGAGCAACGCCGTGTCCTCGTGGGGGCAATCGGCGGCGGCGATCTCTCGCGCCGGGCCTTGGTTTAGGCCATGGTCCGGAGCGAGGAGGAGTGGCAGGCGGTCGCCTCCTTCTGCGAAGCAGTAATGCTAGCAAAGGAGGCGGCCGATCGCGTGAGGCAACGGTACTTACGCCCTGTCCGCCGCCGGGATTCCGGTCCCGATTTCCGGCCACCGTAGGCGCGGGCTTGCGGACGGCGAGCAATGGGTAGCCCGCCGTCCGACCGCCCGGTAACCGTCCAGACCGAGCCCAAATCGTCGACGGCGCGTATTGTTCCACGCGCGCCTCAGGGAGATGTCAGCAAATCGTAAGGGCCCAGCAGGGTCGAAGCCTACTCGGGCCAAGGGTCTGATTCTGAAAGGAAGACTCGGCCCCGGTACGAAAGGCCACGCAGGAACAGGAGTGGGTTTTTAGTCAGTAAAAGTCTGACACTATCTCTCGCTCCGCCCAAGGGCGGGATATGTCATAAGATGATTTTCCCACGCAATAAAAAAAAAAAAACAATAAGACCAAATTGTGAGACGCGACGCGACGCCAGTATCTTAGGGGACGTGGTTGTATTAACATAAAAAGACGCATATTGTTAATGGCGTGACGAGAGTATTAGTGTAAAAGTAGTTCTGATGTAAGTGAGCTTTGTCATTGCGTCCGTGGCCGAAAACAAGGCGCTAAGAGATTGCAACGACAAATGCGCACGTTGATCAAACAAAGAATCACCATATAATGTTTCGGGAACTGTATTTCACGGTTTATTTGGGGGCCACCGCTGGTAAAAATATCTACAACGCTCCAAAATATTCACAACCAAATTCAGAAGCCAGAAGGCTCCTTACCTGATAGCCATATACGTTCTGGTCTAATGTCTAGATCGCTCACTTGTCTAGATACTTCGTAGAAGATTACACCAGCACTACACCGAGTTTACTCACACACCAGCTTAATCCATAAGTTTAGAGAAAGTTCCTTAATTGCAATTCAAACGCGTGGTAATTTCATATTTGGCTGCACCAGTTAATGTGGTGACACTTAGTGACTTAGGGGTAGTCTATGCCCAGCAAAGAACGTCTTTCGGCTGAAATGATGACGATGATATTAGATGGAGTACAGAGACCGTTTTCTTATATCATGGTAACCAAAGTGTTTACCAATATAAGTGATATTTCCCATTTTTCTAACCTAACAGCATCATTCTCTCCCCGTGACTATTCGTCTATTTTACTTGATTGGTAATTACTGTTACAGTCCCATTTCGACAACCATTAGACCCTGATAGCCAATTTATAAGACGTCGACCAATGTTTGGGGCAATAAATGTCTAGTTGAGGCAATTTATGTACCAGGAGAGCATAACTCAGAGGGCCTTGAAAATAAGTCAACAACTTTTGGAGTTCAACTGGGATAAAATAAATAAATCATAGCAGTGTTTGTGGCAAGCAAACATTGCTTTGCTAACAAGTCCAGTTTAATTTTAGTAGCTCTAGTTTCGAGCAAAAATGTTTTAATTGCAACAACTGACTGTGGTTTGCAATTAGGTTAAAATTGAAAAAGTTTGCATGGCTCGATGGGTTTCAGGAACCTGAACTAAGTTGAGATAGATAGTTAGTTTTCTTAGCATAGCACAATCAACCAGATAGGGTTTGCACTGTTGGGACTGAGGCTTCCTCTCTAGGAGGGAGATTAGGCCATACTCCACCACGCGGGCCCAGTGCAGGTTGGTGGATGTTACATGTCAGGATGGCAAGATACCCATTGTTCGTTGTCCGAAAACCCACGCCTACGGTGGTTGCTCTGTGACGCTCGATGCTGTGGGGCGTCTTTTGTGGCGGCGGCTGGGGCGTGTGGACGTCCGCGATCCCTCACGGTTGCGGCCATGTTCTTTGCTATCATTACTGCTTCGCCGAAGGAGGCGTCCGCATTCTACTTCCTTTCGCTCTGGACTATGGCCTGAACCAGGTCGCCACCGCGGATTCAATCGGTATACATGAAGTTACTTTATCTACTTCGATGGCTACAAAGTGAAAAAGTTATCTGCAGTTATGTTGTTTATATTGAAAATATTTATTTCAGACCAAGCACACAGTAATGGTACCAACAAATTCATTTTCTTTCAATGCAGTAACTTACGAAAAATATCATATTTCGGATAACATTATATTTTCAGCTTTTTTTGAACAGATAGAAGGAGATTCGCCGTGTGATATGATATTTGTTGGAACGTACTTACTAGTTTTTTGAGTTCTGTACGTCAAAAGGAAAAACGGAACCCTTATAGGATCAATTTTGTTGTTCATCTGTCCGTCTGTCTGTCAAGACCCTTTATTTCGAGAACGCGTGGAGGTGTCGAGTTGTAATTAAATCATATACTCAAGTCAAAAATCAAACTTATGAGTTAAAATACGGCCTTTTATGTCGCAAAAAACGTCCTTTTCGACACTCTCAAGGGAATCAAAATTCAAAGGGCGAAAAAAACCACCCAACCCACCCAGACCCAGAATTCTGAAATTTGGCATAAAGCATTAAGGTCTTACGGCACAAGTATAGAAAAAATCTGAAAACTGTAAATTTGTGCGATTTTGAAAAATCTTTGAACTTAATTCGGGAATTGTACAGTTTTCATAGCTAAAATTGTACGGAAACATCAGAACGCGAGTCAGACTCGCATTTGCCCAGTTTTATTTTAATTATCATTATGGATAGGCTCGCGTTTGACCACAATCTCACCTGATGGTAAGCAATGCTATGGCCGATGATGGAGCAACGTACTAGTTTCAAGATGCTAATAACACAAATGTCTATGAGTTTACACATATAAATTTACCTCTATAATCCGTTCCTTCTTACATAAGTAGGTAGATATATATATAGTAAAGCTTACGTTTTGTTTCACTTCCCTCACTAAGCCGGCTCCAGCCAGGAACAGCGATTACAACACATAACGCTATAACTAACAACATATACATAAATAACGTGTACTAGGATTAAATGCTGTGGAAATACTTTGAAATATGACGCAGTATTAGCTCAGTTTTTTTTAGGTTTATATGTTCATAGGATTATTTTGTGTGGATTATCATCTGGTTAACATAGTGTATTCAACGGTTGGGTTTCCTCATCACCGTCATCATTACAGCCGAAAGATGTCTACCGTTATACTTTTTTTTTAAGGTTGGAAATCATCCTATGACTTCTCGCGGTCTGGGTGGAGCGCGAGGGCGTGTCAGACTTTTACTGAGTAAAACCACAACTGTGTCCTTTAATTACCCTTTGCATTCTAGGACTACAGGAAATTCCCCGCAGTCCTAGCTAGCGGGCATTGGCCCTGCTGAGCCCCTACGGTTTGCTGACATCTGTTTGAGGAGTGCGTGGGTCTCTACGCGCTGTTGACGACTGGGCTCGTTCCGGTTAATTACCGAACGGCCGGACGACGAGCTACCCATTGCTTGATGTCCGCAAGCCCGCGTCTACCGTGGCTGATAGTCGGTGTCGGAATTACGGCGTCTGGGGCGTGAGGTTCTTCGTTTCCTGACGCGTGCAGCCTCCTCCTTCGCTAGCATTACTGCTTCGCAGAAGGAGACGACCGCCTGTCATTCCTCCTCGCTCCGGACCATACACCGAACCAAGGCCCGACGCAAAATGTCGCTGTGGCCGATTGCTTCCACTAGGACACGGCGATGCTCCGCCCAAGCGGGGCACATCTTTACACAAAAAATTCTCGACAGTTTCACAACGAATGGTCATGTGCGTCTCGCATGAGATATGGCAGGCGGTCGCCTCCTTCTGGGAAGTAGTAATGCTAGCAAAGGAGGCAGCCGCACGCGTGAGGGATCGGACTTCCTAAAGCCCCAGCCGTTGGAATCTCGACTCCGATTTCCAGCCACCGTAGGCATGGGCTTGCGGACGACGAGCAATGGGTGGCTCACTGACCAGCCGTCCGAACTCCGAGCCCGAGTCGCCAACGGCGAGTAGTGTTCTGGGGTCCTAGAACGCAAAGCAAATAAGAAACATAGGAGGAGTTTTAGTCAGTAAAAATCTGACAAGCCCTCTCGCTCCTCCCTAGGGCGAGTCATTGGATGATTTTCAAGATGATTTTCAACCTAGGGGTAACGTGTGAAAGCGGAACCCGGGCCCTGGGACGAAGGCAACGAAGGAACAGGAGTGGGTTTTTAGTCAGTAAGAGTCTGACACTATCTCTCGCTCCGCCCAAGAGCGGGGATGTCAGTAGGATGATTTTCCCACCCAATTAAAAAAATAAAACCTAGGGGTAACCTATTCACTCTTGACTTAAAGAAGAGTGAATAGGTTACTTCTAGGCAAGCGTGCTCCATCGTCGGCCACATCATCGCTTACTATCAGGTGAGATAGTGGTCAAACACAAACCTATCAATAATAATAAAAAAAATTGTGCGTCTCTGAGGGTTGTATATCCAGGCATGTTTATATAGTAGAGAAAAGATGTGAATTTTAAAGATTTCTAACACCCGTGTACAGCTAGGGCAGTTCGCTGGTTGTTGATGAAAATGTATGTTATGCTCCGACTGAACTTGTTCCTACTAGCATAGCATAGTCGGCCTTTTAATATTCCCACTGCAGGGACTCAGGCCTCCTCTCTAGGAGAAGGTATTGGCCGTAATTCACCACGCGGGCCCAGTGCGGGTTGGTAGATGTCACATGTCTTCGAATTTTTGGCTCTAGGACATGCCGGTTTCCTCACTTTGTTTACTTCACCGTTTTGAGAGCAGTGGTGATGAAATAAATTACACAAAGTAATGCGCCTGGCTGGGTTTGAACCCGCAACCTGTAACTCGTAAGTCGGGGCAGTTACCACTTGGCCACCACTGCTACTAAATACAGCTTAATTCCGCAAGAATCTTTTCGTTTTCCAATAAATCGATGGTACATTATGTACGTACATACTAGGAGTACATAGCACATAATACATTGTGTTATTGTTTTGCATAGTTCATAATGGAACGCGAGGCACATTGTGCATGATTAATCTAATTTCCTGCGGCAAATACGCTCGTGATTATATTAATATTATGTGGGTACGAAGGCAGTGGTGCGAGAGAGTATCTACAATAGCCAGTTTCTGACGGTACAGAGCTAGTGTTCACTGGATTTAGATAAAGTAAAATGGCAAGGCAACTAATTGTACCCATACAACAACCACAAAACAAGGTTACTATCGGACACTGTAAAAGCAATGGTGATGGATAGATCTGGAAAACTGGAGCTCATTGGCGCGTTGGATCTTGAAACAGTGGACAATTTTATTTACCTGCCCCCCTCGCCAAGTTACAATCGTATCGTTCGCGTCGAACGCCTCGAGTAGGCCACGCCTCCGATTCCTTTGTTCTGACCACGTCACTGAGCGTTGAGATGACGTCTGATCAAAGGAATCGGAAACGTGGCCTGCTCGAGGCGTTCGGCGCGAACGATACGATTGTAACTTGGCTAGGGGGGCCGGGATCCTAAATCTCAGTAACGATGGTTCGAGCGAGAAGGAAGTTCGCAGGAGAATTAGCATGGTTAACAGTGCCATGTCTCAGCTTGACAAAATCTGGAGAGATCGCAACATCTCCGTAAAGACCAAAACGAAACTGGTGCGGACCCTGGTCGTTTCGATCGGTTTTTGTATGACGCTTTTGAGAAGTAGTGCTAGAGAAGGATGCTCCGTATCCCTTGGACAGCATTTCGGGCGGACGTATCCATATTGCGAGAACTCAAAATATTCTCGCTGTTGTCTTCTGAGCGTCTACGTAAGATTCTACAATACTTCGGCAAAGTGGATAGGAAACGGCCTCGTGGATGCAGCCCAATGCGTTGGTCCGACCAGAACCGCACCATTCTTGATTCCACAGTATACAATGCCCTTCACACCGCTAGAGAAAGAAAAAGATGGAGGAATATCGTACGAATGAAAGTGATGAAGCAGGGAGGTCACGACCCTCATCATTGAGGAGTACGACGTAAGGAGGAAAAACAATATTGAAAAAAAAGTAACCATGGGCTTTGTTGCCGGTTCTTCTCCATAGGAAACGACCAATTGGAACCGTGCGCTGACTTCTAATGTTTTATAAGTGCCAGTGTAAGTTTTTGTGAAATAAAATATTTTGAATTGTATAAGTGTACTTCACTTTGGGCACATTGCTCGCAGAACGAATGGCCGTTCGAGCCGAAAGGTTCTGGGGTGGCGACCGCGTACCGGAAGACGCAGTGTTAGAAAGCCCCTTACAAGGTGGACCGATGACCAGGTGAAGGTTGCGGGAATCCGATGTATGCGAGATGCACAGGACCGTTCTTTGTGGCGACATTTTGGGGAGGCCTATGTCCAGCAGTGGACGTCTATCGGCTGAAATGATGATGATGATGACTTCACTTTGGGGTATAGAAACAATGAAATAAATAAACACGCAGTACTTTCTCGTCGATAGAAATAGCTTAGTTTGAAGTCCTCTCGTGGAGACACGTGCAACCATTTAGTGTATCTATTGGAAATGATGCTGATATTGTCTCTCGATTGTGTCGGATATGATACAATTTCCGAGTGTGTATGGCAGATGCGGGGGAGGAGACAAGAAGCAAGTTAACTGAGACATTATTGGCATTTTGTTTTCTTTTCTTCGGCCAGGAAAACACGAGTGTCTATTATTAACTTTTGTTAGAAAGTCAGTCGAGTGAATGTTGTCCTTATTTTTTTTGGAAATAACTTAGTAGTAAATCACACTTTTACCTATCTATCCTGAGAAGAAACACTGAAACAAAGTCAGAGTTCAATTTGATTTCTCTAATTACGTGGACGAAGCCGCTGACAAAAGCTAGCTTAGGATATGAGTAGGTTCTTGGTAATGAGTTATTATATAAGGTGTTAAAAAATTAACTTTAAGAATTTCGAGGGGACATTGTACTCCTCATTATGAACAACTTTTACTATAAGACCAAACCTGAAATCGCGAACTCGTCAAAATGTATGGAGCAGCAGATTTTTTTTCGCTATTTCAGATTTGGTCCCATAGTAAAAGATGTTCATAATGAGGAGTACAATGTCCCCTCGAAATTCTTAAAGTTAATTTTTTAACACCTTATATAATAAGTTATTATATACATGGAACCTAAAAACTTGTGACCATATGGAACTGGGCACTTTCAGTGTTGCCGACATTATCAAAACAGGTGTGACATGTCATTTTAGGTAGCATTAAAGAGGATAGGTACTCAGTGTTGTTTTCATTATGTAAACAGACCAACTGCTGGAGTAGGCATGTAATTTATAGTGTCTGTATCCCTAGAGAATCGAACTCTATTACTAAATGACCATTGTCTGTCCGTCTGTCACAAGGGTCTATTTCTGCCTGTTCCTGACGTAGTCTAACTTCCTGCCAATTGTACATTAAAGTATTGAAAACTATCTATTTGTAGTCCACGAAATTCAAAGTTTCTTAAATTTTTTGCAGTTTGCTGACAAGTGTTAGGTTTGTTCATTACAATATGATTTGCGATCGTAATACATAGTCTTAAGATTGTACAATATCACAAGAAATTGTGAACAATTTTTTCTAAATAAGATATGATTATGTTGGAAAGTAATGAATCTGGATGTCATTTCAGTTTCAGTTGAAAACCAGCTTCAGGCAACTGCTGCGTAGTTGTCTGGCATTATGCTGAACTGGACCTATTTGGCGTAACCGTGAGACATATTATTATTGATAATTTTATTTCCCTCTTTTTTAAGTTTATTTTTAGTTTGTAAATCAATTATTTGTTGATTAATGAATCATGGTGTGCCAAATAAATATATTTTCTTTCTTTCTTTTTTCTTTATTTATCGTGTACAAAACAATTTTTTCATAATACACCGTGGCGCAAAATTAATCACCAACAAAGATGTTATAACTTTTGTAAATGGCGTCCGTACGTCAATCATATTTGGTATTTGTGAACTAGACAGCTGCAGAATTTAAACAGACAAGCAATGGAACTCTATACTCTATAATTGTGTCGATTCTTTTGACCAATAATAATCGTTTGATGGTGTTAGCGCAGCGTGCATTTTGATGTCGATTTCCTAATCGTGACGCGCCAACTGGGCAAACATTAGCTGCTCGACTCGAATATATTGAATCCTCAAGAGACCTGGCAGGGTGTGGCCGCCACCGGACTGGTCGTTCTGACGAGAATATCGACGCTGTGGCTGCCGATGTCGTTGAGAATGAAAAACATCATCAGACGGACCCTTAAGCGAATTTTATTTATTTATTTAAACTTCATGTACCGTGGTGGTACATAGGCAGACTTAATGCCACAAAACATTATCTACCAGTCAACCATTGGGTTAAAAAGACAACACTGCGGTAGGTGTGCAAAATAAATAAATAACAGATATTTTTGAAATAGAATGTTGTATCTTCAAATTAAGTGGCTTATAATAATAAAATACGTATATATGCTAAAGTAGTGAAAGACTTCGACTTTTTACTGCTGGTATTGGAGGTGAGGGGCTTGGTGAACACGTGGTTTTAGCATGATGGTGTAACCGCACACACAGCACGAGCTGGTCGTGAAATTTCCCTTTTTGGATATTGGCATGGCCAGCAAGATCGACCGATTTAACTGCCCCACTCGACTTCTTTCATTGAGGCTACTTAAAGTTGCGGGTTTATGGCAACAAGCCTCAGACAATCGCAGAAAAATAATATAACAAAAAAAAAAAAAACGGTATAAATTAACGAATTTTTTATCTATCTCTTCATTATTTATTATTTTATTTCGATAGACTATTTAACGTCCGTAAGTGTGTTCGAGGCATCACAGCGGGCCCTCTTATACCACTGTTTTTATTGTGTATCTTTATTTTATACGATTGTGTGAGGTACAGATAAACGTTTTTTCTTTCTTTCTTTCAGCACTTTAAGAGAAATTGGACGGGAATGCGAACCGTTATCACGGAAAATCTCGATAAAACGGGCAAAAATGTGTATCGACACTAGTGGCAGTCACTTGACGGATATCGTCTTTTTCACTTAACAGAAAAACAATTATAGGTCCTAATAAAGATTTTCAACACTCAAAGTATCTTTTTTTTATGTAAAAAAGTTATACAAAAACAAACTTGGATGATTAATTTTGCGCCATCTTGTCTATCAAGAAATTAAAATCTAATAAAGATTTATTATATCACACGGAGTCTACTATTTTCAGGTGAGATATATTCCTCTCGTTCTGGCCCGAGCGAGAGGACATGTCAGACTTTTACTTTTTACATAAAATCCACCTGTGTTCCTTTAGTTGCCAAGACCACGGTTATTCCTTCGAACAAACTTGTAGCCCATGGAGTTAGTCTTGGCGAATAATTCTAATCACGCAATTTCTTAACAACGCAAACGAATTGCTGATCCGGCTTAATAAAATCCTTGTTTCAAATGAAATAGCCCACGAGATTAAGACGAATCTTAAGGGCCTTGCTCCCATTTGGTGCCATAAAACAGTGAGCCACAAGAGAAGATAGATAGATAGATAGATATAACATTTATTTGATGCACACAAAATAAGCAGACAATACACAAAAGCACAATAAATTTACAAAACTAAGCACATAAATTAACAAAATTTTAAGAATTTAAACAATCACAAACATCAATGTTACGAGTACCTACATTAAACACACAATCATGGGTAGGTACTTCGTTTTGTGAGACAGACAAAATAAGAAATGAATAGCATAGTGCGGTGTGTGCTTCAAGGCTGGGAGCCCAACTCAACTTGTGTCAGGCAAATATACCTGACGCTGGTATTCTGCTGGGTCCCTGTGGTGGCATACGGACGTCGAGCTGAATTTGTGTGTTATGTGTGTGTTATATATGTAGTGTAAGTGTTATGTGTGAAGAAAGCTGTGTAAGTATACCTTACAATTTAAATAGATTTAGTGGTTTTGTATTTTGACTTTATTTCTAAGGGGAAACTTGTAACTTATTAGAACACTTTCTGAAGCCTCGATAATGGCTGGGTTAATAGTTATGAAAAAAATATACTTTTATTATAGATTACCATCCGTCCGACCGTCTGTGTCTGTGTATTTAATATTATCAACATATGTTTTTTTTCGCCTGTTTTTCCTACTCCTTTCAAACGGCTTTGATATTTAAAAATATGTTTATACAAAAAAATAACTAGAAAAGTGTTCTTCAGAATGTATATAGCATACCTATGTAAATCAATAAATATTTCGTCCAATTTTTTTTTTTTTTTTTTATTCTCGATAGGTTTGCGCTTGACCGCCATCTCACCTGATGGAAAGCGATGATGCGGTCGAAATGTAGTATGTGTGTATTTAACTCCGGCCAAATTTGCGAGGGTTGGGCACGCCATAATTATGGCGGTAAGTCCCCTCTTTGAGGCGTGGTTGAAAAATCCTCACGGCGTCCTCATCTTCCGCATGACGCAGGTCCTCACCGGACGTGGTAAGTTCGGGAGGTTCCTGCACCGGATTCGTGCGGGAGTGACGCCCGGGTGCCACCACTGTGTGGATCGCCTGGAGGTCACGGTAGAGCACACGGTAGAAGTGCGCTCCGCTTGGGCAGAGCACCGCCGTGTCCTCGTGGGGGAGATCGGCGGCAACGATCACTCGCGACGGGCCTTGCTACAGGCTATGGTCCGAAGCGAGGAGGAGTGGCAGGCGGTCGCCTCCTTCTGCGAATGAATGCTAGAAAAGGAGGCGGCCGCACTTACACGCGCGAGGGCGCGGCTCTCACGCCTCAGCCGCCGAGATCCCGATCCCGATTTCCAGCCACCGTAGGCGCGGGCTTGCGGACGGCGAGCATTGGGTAGCTCGCCGTCCGACCGTCTGGTAACCGTCCGGACTAAGCCCAAGTCGTCGACGGCGCTTACTATTCCAAGCGCGCCTCAAGGAGATGACAGCAAACCGTAGCACATCAGGGTCGAAGCCTACAGGGGCCAAGGGTCTGATTCTGAAAGGAAGACTCGGCCCTGGTCCGAAAGGCAACGAAAGAACAGGACCCACTACTTTTTAGTCAGTAAAAGTCTGACATACCCTCTCGCTCCGCCTAAGTGCGGGTGATGTCATAGGATGATTTTCCCACCTACAAAAAAACAGATTTTCAAGGGTCTATACGCCTTAACGGACAAGCATTGCGTTTTCAAACAAAGTTAACTGAAGGAAGATTTGAAGATTAATATTTAACCTGTCGGTGCCTATCACTCAAATATTTTAGGTCTGAGTGGCCTCAATCCAAGATTTGATCTTTGTCTTCATTAGTGAAGTCAATCAGAATAGACAGTCAGTTTGTAATTAGTATTAATTAATGGCGATAAGATATGCTGCTATTTTAATTTGTGTCTATTGGACTAGAATGAATCGATAGGCACGTTTATCTCAAAGATACTTTTACTTTTCAACTGATAGAGAAAAAAATTGAAAGATTTTTTCACATGTTTCACACAATGCTATCTAGTCTCAAATTATACTGAGCTTGTGCTATGAGTACTAGACAGACAACTGATAAAAAAACTTAGCATAGCATAGCATAGTCGGCTTTTTAAAGTTCCCACTGTTGAGACTCAGGCCTCCTCTCTAGGAAAGGGAATGGGCCGTAATCCACCACGCGGACCCAGTGCAGGTTGGTGGATGTCACATGTCTTCGTATTTTTGGTGCTAGGACATGCCGGTTTCCTTACGATGTTTTCCTTCACCGTTTTGAGAGCAGTGGTGATGAAATAAATTACACAAAGTAATGCGCCTGGCCGAGTTTGAACCCGCGAACTACAACTCGTTTGTCGGGGCCGTTACCACTCGGCCACCACTGCTCTCCATAAACAAACTTGTATATTTCTAAATACATATATATGACAGATAAATTCAACCCAGACACAGAACAATATTGATCGTTCTCATCACACAAACATTAGTCTCGGGTGGGAAGTGAACTCACGACCTCCGGCATAGCAGTCAGAGCCACTTACCACTAGACCAAGAGGTCAGTCGAAGAATAATGGTTTTGCTTTTAATAAAAATCGGGCAAGTGCGAGTCGGACTCGCTCACTGAGGGTTCCGTACAAACTTATCTATGAAAACAGTTCAATTCCCGAATTAAAGTTACAAAAAAAAATCTGAACTTTTTTTTTGTGACGTAACTACACAGTTTTCAGATTTTTTCCTATACCTGTGCTATGAGACCTTTTCATGCCAAATTTCAGGATTCGGGGTCAACGGGACCTATGAATTCTGATTCCCTTAAGGGTGTCGAAATACACGTTTTTTGTAACATAAACGGAAGTATCATTTTTTTTCGTTAATTCAGAAGTTTGATTTTTCCACAGCTTTAAGGGACCGCAGACCTGAGTACATAATTTCAACTCGATACCTCCACGCGTTCCCGAGATAAAGGGTCTTGACAGACAGACAGACAGACAGACGGACAACAAAGTGATTCCCGTTTTATTCCTTTTGAGGTATGGAACCCTAAAAATGACATCTAACTGTGTACTAAGACACAAAATAGATAGGTACTGAAGTCAATCTAATACAAGGCGCGCTCGAGCAACGCACACATAAACACCGCTCACAGACACGATATCTCGGCTCAATTCAGCTCAATGCGAGCTCGAGTGCTATCCGTTTGAGACACGTGCCTATTAATTACTTTTTGGTGGAAAAATGGAACAACAATAAAAACCTTGTTCTAACTGTTTAGTAGACGGTTGTTAAAATTTAACATTAAACAGTGATTTGCGTTTTTTAGGCTACCAGTTGTTTCAGGGAAGTAAGTTGATATTTGCTTGTATTTTGATGGTTTGTTTTAACGTAACACAGAACAGGCCCCGCGTCGAGAAGACTTGTGGCCATGTAATATTTTTACAATTCAGATTAGGTAGGCATTTATTACCGCGCCTAGTCGCACTCGGATAGTTCGGCGCCACGCGCTGACCATAGCGTGATCGCCGGCTTTTAGAAAACCTCATGGGTGCTCATGCTTATTTTATGACTCGAAAAAGTGGCGAAGTGTGAGAAGAGAGAAATGCACACTGATCGATCTACAAATAAATATATGTCCCACTTACATACTGCGTACTTAATTACTAATTATGTTTGATAAAAATGTAAAATGAACTCATTATATAAAAAATTTACTAGTCTTTATTGTCAAGAAATATTATAATTTATACGTAACCTAGAAGGTGATTACTGATCTGTTTCGTGATGTCTATTCTCAGGGGTGCCCAGCACCCACTGTTTATTTCTGTTTATTTCACGGAGTCGGCGCCCCTGGCCGAGAGTAGGTATGATAAGATTAGATTATGAAGATAAAATTAAAGAGCACTTCCTTTCTCAATTGACATAATATTAGCATATATTGTTATATATATTATATCTGTATTTATGTTTATATATATTAGACGTATTTAGGTAGGTTTAGGTTGTACACTGGATCCTACCCTCGAATGTGATCTCTCTCTGTCACTCAAAGGTTTGCTGGGACAAAACTCATTGTTAAGTTAAGCTCGCCTTTATACATAAATTATCAAATCCATGTAGTAAGGTTAAATATTGTTTTGTATGTACATTAAAAAATTAAAAAAAAATGAAGTACATACATGAGATTGACTTCTGTACCTATCTGTTTTGTGAGTAAGTTCTCCCAAACTTCCTTAAAGCTTATAGTCCCTTGAACATCAAGTATTCGTGCATTTAATTCCGGCCAGCTGCACCCGAATAGAGCCCCCTGACCTTTAAATCCATTTTCTTTGAAATATTGATTAATTTACATATGCTACGTACATTCTGAAGAACACTTAACCAGATTTTTTTTATGTAATCATATTTCTAAAGATTAAAGCCGTTTGAAAGGAAAGGAAAAACAAGTTTAAAAATATCATGTTGTATTTTTTTTTTATTCTTGTTAGGTTCGCGCTTGACCGCTTTTTTTTTTCATGTCAACGATGGAACGCGCTTACCTAGAAGTTACCTATTCACTCATGACTTAAAGATTCCCGGGTTGTAGATATCAGGAAACACACATTCCGGCAAGGAATTCCACTCCTTAGCTGTGAACGGACAATGAATGTGTTCCCAAAACGTTTTGTGCGTATAGGTGGGATGTCCACCATGAATCGGTTTCGCGTTTTTTTTTTTTTGGCAAAAGTATTAGTTATACGATAAAATAATAAGTTGATAAGTTTATAATAAACATATATTTTTTTCAAACCTATTGACCTACCCATTATCGAGGAGTAGGCTTCAGAATGTCACTGTTTTATAGCACTGCTCGGGCGTTAGTGCCTTAAATCATAGTTACTGCATGTATGTATGGCTGAATGAATGAAATAATTTATTTGCTATGAATGTAGGTACAAAAATATGTTGTTTAGTAAGAGAAGGATCCAATACATTCTACAGCGAGGCATGCAAATTTTTATAGTAGAATTATTTATGAAATAATTTATATATTACTAATGCCAAATGATTAAAATAGTCAATAAAAATGTAAATCATTCAATTTGTAAATTCATTCAGTAGTACACAATGTCAAATGTTACTAAAAGAGTTATGAGTATACATGTGGATGGGTGGAGAGGGAGAGGGAGGCCAAAGAAAAGATGGATGGATTGTGTGAACAGTGATATGAAAGAAAAGGAAGTTAGTGATAGTATGACGGTTGACAGGAGAGAATGGAAGAAAAAAACGTATTGCGCCGACCCCAAATAAGATGGGACAAGGGCAGGAAGATGATGATGAGTACACAATGTCAAAACTAAGGTAATAATTATTCAATAATACAATGTCAATAATACAATTGACATTCTTTAGTTGTTTCACAAGAAAAAACAATAAAGTTATTTGCTAGGTACTCAATATCGCGACTTGGCGAGTTTGAGACCGTCGACTTGTTTCTTTGTACTTATTTATTTATTTATTACGGCACTCCAACAAATAGTTCGCCGATACATTTTCAAAAAAAGTCTTATTAATGTACAATTAATCCAGCGAATTTTTCACTTAAAGATGTGCACAGCACTTACAGTTTGGTAAATTAATAATAATTATATTTTAAATTAATTGTTCTACATTATACAGTCATGCGATAATTAATAAAAAGGTACAAGATAAAAATACATAGAAGGCAATAAAAATTTAGTACAATACAGAATAAGAAATTATTAACAATAAATTATTTTTCGCTAGTATTTCAAGAATGTACTGAATATTTAAACAATATAATAATCATCTTCCTGCCCTTGTTTCGTTTTATTTGGGGTCAGCGCAAGACGCTTTTTTCTGTCCAGTCACCCGTCACGCTATACTAACTAGAAGTGATTTGAAAGAAAGAAAAGATTTCTTTCAAATCACTTCTCACACAATCCATCCATCATTTCATTGACCTCCCCTTCCATCCATCCACATTTATACTCACAAGTCTTTCAGTAACATGCGTTCCATTCCTCCTCTTAACATAGCCATAACAATATAACCGATTCCTTTTCAACTCTTCAGTCACGGGCGCCACTTTCAAACTTCCTCTGATATACTCATTTCTCACTTTATACATTCTCGTCACACCACACATCCATCTCAACAGACTAACCGAATTTATTAGAGAAAAAAATGCATCCTTGATCGAGTGGCGATCATGGGTCGGGTCCTGTCCTGTGTACAACGGTAGAATATAATTAACATTCGTTACAAACAATGTAAAATTAGACCAATAACGAATTGCGATATGAGAATAAATGATATTTAATGGCCTACAAGTTTCTATTGCCTATAATAACATTGGATCTAGAAATAACATGCGGGGGATGTTTTTCCTTTTTACCGACAATTGAGTTCCCTCTCGAAAAATAATATAAATATCCTATTTACATTTGATTTTTTTTTTTAATATATGTTATTCAAGGGCTTTCAATAGGGTAACAGTATTTAATTATTTTTTTTAAATTTGCATGACAAATTTGACGATAAATCGGCAACCCGCGTTGAGCTAGTGTGGTAATAAATGCTCGTGCCTTCTTTATGTCAGAAAAGACCAGGCAGTGAGACAATAACAGGTCGATATATAATTTAAAACTACCTTCTACCAGCGGTTTAGCCCGCGTGATCGTAAACCATCTCAAGGTAACAGCACCTCAGAGAGATGCGTCCTCTGGCTAGAGAATTTTGTACCTCCTGATGATTTTGTCGAGCCGTCGAAGAGCCTCTCTCCTGGACACGAGTTGCCATGGCTCACCTGGAAAACTTTAAACAGACTCCGCACCCAAGTTGGGCGCAGCAAAGACAATCTCCAAAGATGGGGGTTCTCGGACGGTTCCGATCTTCAGTGCTTATGCGGCGTCTCTCCGCAGACCATGTCCTACCTTTGATCCTGCATCACGTGCCCTGTTACCTGTTCAAGTAGGAACCTAATGACAGCATCAGCGGACGGCATTACCGTGGCCGAATACTGGGTTATGCAAGGAATTTAACTAGTTTTGCCATCGATACGCTAAGAGAGAGAAAGAGTAGAATATTATGCAAAGGGAACATATTCCCGGAATATAGCATAGCATAATCAGCCTTTTAATGTTACCACCGCTGGGACTTAGGCCTCCTGTCTAAGAGAGGGAATGGGCTGTAATCCACCACGCGGGCCCAGTGCAGGTTGGTGAATGTCACATGTCTTCGAATTTTTGGTTTTAGGACATGTCGGTTTCCTCACGATGTTTTCTTTCATCGTTTTGAGAGCAGTGGTGATGAAATAAATAACACAAAGTAATACGCCTGACTGGGTTTGAACCCGCGACCTACAACTCGTAAGTCGGGGCCGTTACCACTCGGCCACCACTGCTCCCGGGAAATATAACGTAAACAATCATGACAAAGTTATCCATAAAAATAAACTTCAAACCACTCTCCAGTAAAGTAAGCTTTTTTCACTTACGATAGTTTAAATACAGACAATCGATTATGTTTGTTACTTCTTAAGGTAGATGAAACTGGAATAGCACATACGATACTTTTTATTCCAGAAGTACGATCCCTTAGGATAATTGTCTACTACCACGGGTGAAGCAGCTGGAAGCAGCTAGTCAAGTAATCAGGCTTCAAAATTGCCTATAAGAAGAACATGAGAAGTTTACACAACCTAATGAAAAATACATAATTTAAGTCACGTTCTGAAAACTTATATATCGAAAAAACAACATCAAACTTTTATTACTTTCTTACCTTCAAGTTTTATATCGAACAAAAATAAATTCAACCACTGATTACTTTTCAAAGATAAATCACATACACTTTAATGTTCGGCAGGAAAGTAATTTTATATAATTTTTAATGTTCTAAAAGCGAACACAAACTTCGGGTATGTTCGAATTTGTTCGGGAGTGCTACGGGATTCACGAGCGTGCTACGTCGTAGCTCGGAGCTGACTGAGAGGCGACCTGTGGCATTGTAGCGGTGTGCTACGGGCCGACCCGTAATGCTCGGTCCACACTTCAGTTTTCATACATTATTATGTGTGTGTTATTATTTGTGTGTGTTAGTGTTATTATTTGCAATAGTTAATGGTGTATGTTGTTGATTGGTACATAAATCTCTCAAATGATTTGTGTAAATGAGCTTTTAAAAGTTTTGTAAACAGCTTCTGAAATGGTTTGAAATAAAAATTTGTTAAATAACGGGTGTTTCAAATCTAGGCTATTAGTGTGAAGTGTTTACGTAAATACAGCTATTATAAATCGAGATAGTAATAATTTAGTTCAGCTATATGTAATCATTTAAAAATGATTGATTTTTGAAGTTTTAAATTTGGTCGCTTTGCAATGATACATTGATATAATTCTTACATTTTTGGTATGGTAAGAGGCACATGTTTTTACGCGTACTGGATTTGTTATTATAATATGCATAAATACATGCGCTTTTAGCAATAATACCAAATATTGTTACCCTTCATGTAACCACTTTATTTTTGTATTTATAAAGTCGTAATTTGTTAAAATATCAATGTAAATAAAAAAAAACTTCATCGTTAATTCATAGACATTGCACTTTTTTTTTTTAATAAACCTGTACTCTGAAATTCAATTGATTGTATGGTCATGTGAAGATGAGGGATGAAACGCATGTTACTAAAAGAGTTATGAGTATACATGTGGATGTATGGAGAGGGAGAGGGAGGCGAAATAAAAGATGTATGGATTGTGTGAGGAGTGATATGAAACAAAATGGGGTTAGATAAAGCGTAACGACTGACAGGATAGAATAAAAAAAAAAGTGTTACGCCCATCATAAGTAATTAACTTCTGCCCGCGGCTTCACTTGCGTGATTGTAGGTTTCTCCATACAAATTTTGGATCTCTGTTTCATCTTCTTAGGGAGTGAATTTTGAAGATCCTTTCTTATTGCTTGCCTACGTCATAAAAAGAAACCTTGTGCAAAATTTCACGTTCCTAATCCCAGTAGTTTCGGCTGTGCGTTGATATGTCAGTCAGTCAGTTTCCCCTTTTGTATATATAGATAAATGACATGTGACACGCTTTTACACGTCAACTTATTCGTCAATTTAAACTAGACGAGGACGGTGCTTCCTAGCTGACTTCCCTGAGAAGAAACACCGAAACAGACTCAGGAGTAAGCACGTGTAATCAAAAAGTAATGGTCAAATCATAAAGACATACATATACAATCACAATAACATACACAGACACAACAACATAAACAGACACGACAACACTTACTACCCAAAAACATATGCCGACTGGAGCATTGCCGAATGTACGGATAATCCAGTATACTGGCGATCATCGCCAGCCGTAGCCAAGTTACGATCGTTTCGTTTGCGTCGAACGACTCGAATAGGCCACGCCTCCGATTCCTTTGTTCTGACCACGTAACAGAGCGTTGAAATGACGTCAGAACAAAGGAATCGGAGGCGTGGCCAACTTGAGGTGTTCGACACAAACGAAACGATCGTAACTTGGCTAGGGGGGCAGGACGGTGTTAGAGCTGCCTCGTACTCTGCGCACCAGAGACGTGGACCGCTTGCTTTAGATGTAACATGGAACAACAGCAAGAAGATAATGACGACTCTGAAATTCAATTCGTCTGTACAACTAGTTTCCAGAAAGCTCTTGTTCACATCGAATATGTTTGGTTTAACTCGTTGAATGCCGGAGCGCAGATCTACACAAGACGCAACGGATTTTCGATTGTGTCTCTAATTACGGCACACGAAAGGTTAAACTTTTTAAAGAAAACTCGATCTTTGAACCTAACAATCGAACCGGGGAGAGTCCTTGAGAAACAGCTGTTACAGTTTTCAAAATTTCCAAAAATACACCACACTGAATTATACAAAAAAAAATTAAGAACTTAAATAGTTTCGCCACGAGATATTTGAAAACCTATCCGTCAAGTAGAGAATAAAAAAAATGTTTAAAATTTAGTAAATCCTGCAAATAGAAAAGGTAGATTTAGCTGTTTCTGAAAGATATGAACATTTTTTTTTCTCGAATTTAAGGATAGGTTTGCAAATATCTCGCAGTGAAACTGATGGCACATCTATTTATGATTTTAATTTTTTTTGTGTAATTAGTGTATTGTATTTTTAGAAATTATGAAAACTGTATGTTTGGTGTATCTTAAGGACTCTACTCTTAACGAAGCAAAGTATTTTTTTTTTAATCTATAAGAAATGCTACTTCTAAAACAGTACAACATCTTCAGGCTCATAATTCTACTACACTCTTTAATTCAATTCCCAATTTGTATATTTTTCAGAACGTAGTTCGTAATTTTTAATTTGTAAAATTGTAAAAGTTCGCAACATTAATCAAGTCTTGACCGGACCGGATCGATCACGTGTACGGCCTGTTCCAGTGATGAATGTGCGGAAATAACCGACAGCTTCACAAACGAGACTATTTCCTGCGATAGGTGCCGACTGTGACCCAGAGAGAGGTTTCTGCTGGTTTGATACAGCATGGGAGGGGGAGGAAGCACCTTATTTAATATAGTACCTTATTTTATAGCATAGCATAGTCGGCCTTATAATGTTCCCACTGTTGGGACTCAGGCCTCCTCTCTAAGACACGGAATGGACCGTAATCCACCACGCGGGCCCAGTGTGGGTTGGTGGTCGACACATGTCTTCGAATTTTTGGTTCTAGGACATGCCGGTTTCCTTACGATGTTTTCCTTCACCGTTTTGAGAGCAGTGGTTATGAAATAACTTACACAAAGTAATGCGCCTGGCTGTGTTTGAACCCGCGACCAACAACTCGTAAGTCGGATCCGTTACCATTCGGCCACCACTGCTCTCATTTTATACATGCAGTTAAAAGAAACAAGTCGTGTGCTCGGTGTACAATCCTACTAGTAAAAAAATACGATCTCCAGTTTGAACTTTCATCCCCTTTCGTACCTGCCCCCCTAGCCAAGTTACAACCGTTTCGTTTCGATTCTCTTTTCTTCGATCGTCTCGAGTAGGCCACGCCTCGAATTCTTTTATTCTGACGTTATCTCAAAGCTCAGTCACGTGGTCAGAAAAAAGGAATAAGAGGTGTGGCCAACTCGAGGCGATCAATGAAAAGAGAATTGAAACGAAACGGTTGTAACTTGGCTAGGGGAGTACTGGATTCAGGCGCAAGAAACGCCAAGTCCTCACTATTGTGCAAACTACCCGGAGAAAACCGTGGAGCATATGTTGGAGGTGTGCACTGCCTCCACGAGGACACGGAAAGAAAGATAGAAAATACGTTTATTTGGCACACAGGTACACACAATGAGATAACAATTATAATATAGAAACTTAAAAATAATACATCAACATTGTGTGTCTCACGGCTGCGCCAAATAGTAAATGTGAAAAAATAGGAGGTGCTCCTCGCACCTCCGTGTCCTCGTGGAGGCGATCGGGAGCGGCGACCTCTCGCACCAGGTTCTGGTTCAGGCAATGGTCCCGAGTGGGAATGGCAGGCGAACGTTTCCTTTTGCGAAAAAGGAATGCTAGCGAAGGAGACGGCCTCACGCGGACGGGTGAAAGAACGGGCATTCTCACGCCCCAATCGGTAGACACGGGCTTTCGAATGAAGAGCAATGGGTAGCTTTTATTTTTCAAGAGGCATGTCAATTTATTAACCAAAGTTACGGACATAACTCCAAGAATCGCCAAACTTAAATGGCAGTTGGCAGGGCACATTGCTCGCAGAACAGATGGTTGATGGGGCCGAAAAGTCCTTGTATGGCGACCGCGTACTGGAAGACGCAGCGTTAGAAGGTCTTCCTCTAGGTGGACCGATAATCCGGTGAGGGTCGCGGGAATCTGATGGATGCGAGATGCACAGGACCGGTCGTTGTGACGACATTTGGGAGAGGCCTATGTTTATTACCTGTGGACGTCTTTCGACTGCAATTATGATATCAATTACTATTTTCTAAGTGATACTATTATTATGCCATTGTCGCAATGCTAATCCCTTTACCAGACAACGATTCAGTCGACTGTAATTAAAACTAGTTGCTACAATTTTGCGCTTATTATTGCTCATAAAACGTAACGAGAGCTAGAGAAACAAATAGCAATGCTAACTAAAGCAATAATCGTTGTATCTCCTAATCTCTAAATAAACTATAAACCTAAGCTGTAAGCGTATCTTTTGGTGATAATGTAATAGTATCGTCAGTTGGTGTTCATTAAGGTGTATAGTCCCTTGAACATCAGACCGGAGTTATTTGGACACATACTTACGAGTATGTGTGCATTTAATTCCGTCCAGCTGTGCCCATATAGAGCCCCATAGCATAGCATAATCAGTCTTTCAATGTTCCCACTGCTGGGAATCAGGTCTCCTCACTAGGAGAGAGAATGGGCCGTAATCCACCACGCGGGCCCAGTGCGAGTCGGTGGATGTCACATGTCTTCGAATTTTTGGTTCTAGGACATGCCGGTTTCCTCACGATGTTTTCCTTTACCGTTTTGAGAGCAGAAGTGATGAAATAAATTACACAAAGTAATGCGCCTGACTGGGTTTGAACCCGCGACTTACAACTCGTAAGTCGGAGCCGGTACCACTCTGCTCTCTCCGGATAGAGCCGCTGACCCTTAAATCCATTTTCGTTGCGAAATATTGATTGATTTAAATATGCCATGTACATTCTGAAGAACACTTAACCAACAATTTTTATGTGTAAACATATTTCTAAAGATCAAAGCCGTTTGAAAGTAGTAGGGAAAATAAGTGAAAAAATATCATTTTGTAAAAAAGATTTGTCGTGGCAAAAGTATTAATTAGCTATACGAAAATATCATATTTTGATAATGTTGTACATGAGTTTATAATAAACATATATTTTTTTCAAACCTATTGACCTAGCCGTTACCAAGGAGTAGGCTTCAGAATGTCACTGTTTTATGGCACTGCCCGGGCGTGAAAAATAGTGGCCAAAAATGTTTTTGAAAATAGGTATTATCTTTTTTTTAAGATGACAAATCATCAAATGACTTCCCACGCTTAAGGGCGGAGCGAAAGAGCATGTCTGACTTTTACTAACTAAAACCTACTCCTCTGTTAATTTTTCGCTTTGCGTTCCAGGACACCGGTTTTCCTTTTCACAAGTTAACCCATGGCCCCAGTACGCTTCGACCCTGCTGGACCCCTGCGGTTTTGATGACATCTCTTTGAGGTGCACGTAGAACACTACGCGCCGTCGATGACTCGAGCTAGTTCCGGACGGTTATAAAAATAAGTAATAAAAAAAGAGCATTTATTTCAGGCAACTAATAGCACCCATACAACAATCACAAAACAGAACACACACAGATAAGCAAATACATATTACACTATTGGGCATAGTTAACAACATGTCTGCTACAGCAATGTCCGATATTTTGTTGTTATCAGACGGCCGGACAGCTAGCTACCTATTGCTCACCGTCGAAGCAAGCAAGCCCACGCCTACGGTGGCTGGAGGTCGGGGTCGAGATCCCGGTGGCTGGGGCGTGTGGACATCTTAAAATGTCATTCGTGCGAGTGAGAAAGAGGGATGGGGCTATACACTCTATATAGCTTCATCCCTTTAACAGTTCAGTTTAGGTCGTCAAATGGATAGCGTTAAGAGCTCGTGGTAGGGCCTCACGTCCTCAGAATCCAGAAATAAATAAATACGTGCAAACAGTAACATCAGCTGTAAACATTTTTGGGGTTCCGTACCTCAAAAGGAAAAACCGGAACCCTTATAGAATCACTTTGTTGTCCGTCTGTCTGTCTGTGAAGACCCTTTATCTTGGGAACACGTGGTGTCGAGTTGAAATTAAAGCCACATACTTAGGTCTGCGATCCCTTGAAGCTGTGAAAGAATCAAACTTCTGAGTTAACGGAAAAAAAAGATACGGCCGTTTATGTTGCAAAAAACGTGTATTTCTCAAGGGAATCAAAATTCACAGGGTACTTCCCGTTAACCTAGAATCTTGAAAGCCATGAAGCAAGTTTTTATAGCACAAGTACAGGAAAAAATCTGAAAACTGTATATTTGTAGTTACGTCACAAAAAAATACATTTTTGCGATTCGGAAAAATCTTCGTAACTCAATTCGGGAATTGAACTGATTTCCTAGGTAAGTTTATACGGAACCTTGCAGTGTCCGATTCGCACTTGCCCGGTTTTTATTCCAATGAACCGGTTGCTAAACTATGTATTCGAAACTTTAATATACATACAAACAAGTATATATATATATATATACAAACAAAAATATATAACAATAATACGAGTACCATAAGTCACAACACATCACATCATTTCAGCCGATAGACGTCCACTGCTGGACATAGGCCTCCCCTAAATGTCGCCACAAAGAACGATCCCGTGCGCCTCGCATCCATCAGATTCCCGCAACCTTCACCAGGTCATCGGTCCACCTTGTAGGGGGCCTTCCAACACTGCGTCTTCCGGTACGCGGTCGCCACTCCAGAACCTTTCGGCCCCAACGGCCATCTGTTCTTCGAGCAATGTGCCCTGCCCAGTACCATAGGTGTATCGCTTTAACTCGATTCTGTCGCAATTTTTCTTCAAGAGGAAAGTGGTTGTCTGTTATCAAAGAGTACACGCCACAAATCGACATTCGGGAGTAATAAAACAGTCACTCAATACTCTTGAAGATTGATCGAAAAACCTACCCGGCAGATATCAGACTGACGTGAACATAACCAACATTTTGTCAGATGATGACGCCTCATTAGTGGGTGCTTTTGCTTTTTAAGTGGAAAATCATCAAATAACTTCTTCCTCTCTGGGTGGAGCGGAAGTATCTTGTTGCCCGATAACTGGGTTGTAAAGATCTGTTTTTTTTTTTATTCTCGATAGGTTCGCGCTTGACCGCCATCTCACCTGATGGAAAGCGATGATGCGGTCGACGATGGAACGCGCTATCTAATACGTAATCGTTCCATGTAAAACACGGTTATTTAATAATAATAATATGTACACGCAAACACTTACGTACAACACAAAGAAAGAAGATATTAATGAGAACAAAAATTAGATTTAGATATAGGTATAGATATATTAGATTAGAGTCAAAAATAATAAGAAAGTATTTGTAATGAATCTGATACCCAAGGTCAGAAATAACTTGGGTTATGGGCATCAGGATTCTCATGCTATTTTTACGTTACAGAAGGCAGAAAAGTCAAAAGCCGAAAGGTCAAAATCAAAATCGAGAACATATTTAGCCGCAGTCGGCTCTTACTCTAAAGTAAAATCCGACTCTAAACTACGAGTAGTCGAGTAGGAAAAAGGCTAGGGACATGATGATCTAGAAACAAACAACAACTACTATATTTCCTCTCTAGTGTGTTAATTATATATGTACATACATTGTGTATTTATTTTTAGTAAAGGTATATATAGTATAGTATGTATATTATATAAGTATTTATTATTTTAATTTAAGATTTCACATTCTCTTCTTCAATTACTTCTACACACTATTGTCTACTTTTCTTTTTATTTCTCCTTTCGCAGGTCAGCTGGAAGAAATTTCTTATTGGAAATAAGCAGTACCTTTGTACAATTTTTATCAGAATGTATCTTCTTTCTTTATTCGTGTGTACATAAATCATAAAATAAATAAATAAATAAACAATTTCAACCCTTAAGGTCCTCACGGGTAGTGTGAAAGCTAAACCCGGAGCCCTGGGACGAAGGCAACGAAGGAACAGGAGTGGATTTTTAGTCAGTAAAAGTCTGGCACTATCTCTCGCTCCGCCCGAGGGCGGGATTTGTCATAAGATGATTTTACCACCCAGTAAAAAGAAACCCTTAAGGTCCTAGCGCCCGACCGTCGAGCAGCGCCCTAAAACATTGACATTCTGAAGCTTACTCCTCGGTAACGGCTAAGTCAATAGGTTTGAAAAAAATATATGTTTATTATAAACTTATGTACAACATTTTCAACATATGATGTTTTCGTATAGCTAATACATTTCAAAAAAAAATAAGTACATTATATATTTTTGCTAGTTTTCCCTACTCCTTTCAAACGGCTTTGATGTTTAGAAATATGTTTACACAAAAAAATTGCTGGTTACGTGTTCTTCAGAATGTACATAGCATATTTAAATCAATCAATATTTCGCAAAGACAATGGATTTAAAGGTCAGCGGGGCTCTGTCCGGGCGCAGCTGGCCGGAATTAAATGCACACATACTCGTATGTATGTGTTCAAATAACTCCGGCCAGCCCCCTTAGTCAAGTTACAATCGTTTCGTTTGCGTCGAACAACTCGAGTAGGCCACGCCTCCGATTCCTTTGTTCTGACCACATGACTGAGCGTTGGGATGACATCAGAAGCCTACTCGATTCGTTCGACGCAAACAAAACAATCGTATCTTGGCTAGGGGGGCAGATGTTCAAGGGACTATAAACCTTAATAATATTAATTTTAGTTCATTATTCATCTGCGTCTGACACTGCTAATCCCAGTACCTATTGAAGTATACAATCTAAACCTAATTAGCCTAAGTCTTCTAAAGCAATACGTCTATTATTTCCGATACACGGCTCATCTGGGGCGGAAACAAAGCTGCTCTGCCAGTGACAGCGACTTATTATGAAGTAGCTCGCTGATTAGCGGCGCGCACAAAGGGAAAAGATGTGTTCTACATTGATAGTATCTCAGTAGGATAAGAGTTCACACGTTCGGTGCGGAACAAGATTTAATACTCCTCGTACGAGTCTTTCTTGCAGTGCGCCTAAGAAAAACAAAGTCTTCTCTGCCGTGTGGAGGCCGTAACTTCAATTTGGTTTAGTTTAGAAACGAAATGATACCTAAGATTGAATTTTGTGGTGGTTCTATGGTGGTCAGATCTTAGAAATTGATGACTTCACGAAATGGCCAACTAAAACAGGCCAGCCCCCCTAGCTAAATTACAACGGTTTCGTTTCGATTCTCCAGCCACGCCTCCTATTTCTTTGTCCTGATCACGTGACTGAGCGTTGAAATGACGTCAGAACAAAGGAATCGGAGGCGTGGCCTACTCGAGGCGATCGACGAAAAGAAAATCGAAACGAAACGGTTGTAACTTGGCTAGGGGGGCAGATCGTTTTAAACGATAAAGTTTAATGATATGTCAATCTTCGTTTGGCCAATTTTTTTTAGACCTTTTATTATTTTAATATTTTATACAATTATTTTGACTGACTGATGTTGTAATAAAATTCAATTTAATTTAATGACCATCCAATGTAATTTAATGATAGTCCTAAATGCAGTCTAATTTAATTTAATTTTGATTTTAACATTTCATTGTATGTAATTTTATTATATGTATTGTCTGTATGTGATTATGGAACTAAAATGAGTCTTTGGTACTCGAAATAAATAATAATAATTATTATTATCATAGAAATCCTACATCAATGATGACATGGCTAAACGATCTGGCCAGTTTTGGTTGGCCATATCATGAAGTGATCAATTTAAAGATCTGGCCACGATGTATCTTCTTTTATACAGGGTTACTTTGACCTCGTGCCGCACTTAGCCAAAATGGGGTCTTTCTTTACGCCCCTTAACGTCCTAATGATAGTTTACAAACGAGGTCTTAAACGCCTCATACCGCGGGAATGGAAATAATACAAAAATGAGTGCCTCCGTCAAGAAGAAGTCATAGGATGATTTCCCATTCAAAAAAAACCGGCCAAGTGAGAGTCAGACTTGCGCACGAAGGGTCCCGTACGATTATCTAAAAAAACGGCAAAAAAATCATGTCTCTTATATGGGATTCCCACTTAAATATTTATTTTATTCTGTTTTCTAATATTTGTTGTTATAGTGGCAACAGAAATACATCATCTGTGAAAATTTCAACTGTCTAGCTATCACGGTTCATGAAATACAGCCTGGTGATATACGGACAGACAGACGGATGGACAGCGGAGTCTTAATAATAGAGACTTAGTTTTTGTCAATGTTTATCCGGAATCCTAAATACACTTCTACCTCTTTTTCTTTTCCACCTTTAGAAAGAAAGAAAGAAGAAAGAAAACACGTTTATTCTGCCTAAATAGACGCACAATTAATAATATAATAATTATATTCCACAACTATCACACAACGCCGTCTAGTCTCAAGCTAAGCAGAGCTTGTGTTATGAATACTAACAACAGATAAACATACTTATATATTTCTAAATACATACATATTATGGATAAATTACACCCAGACAGAACAAATGATCGTGCTCATCACACAAGCATTTGTCCTGGGTGGGAACCGAACCCACGACCTCTGGCATAGCAGTCAGGGACACTAACCACTAGACCAACAGGCCTGTCAAAATTCTCAATTCATTACAAAAATACAAAAACCAATTCCACTGACAGGGAAATCTTTTGAAAACATCCTCATCGCTCTGCTTGCCCCCTTTGCTTCAAATGACAAATTATATTTGTTTTACAACAATTAGGTTTTTTTTTTAGAGCTGTGGTGGCCGAGTGGTATTGGCCCCGACTTACAAGTAGTAGGTCGCGGGTTCAAACCCTGTCAGGCGCATTACTTTGTGTAATTTATTTCATCACCACTACTCTCAAAACGGTGAAGGAAAACATCGTGAGGAAACCGGCATGTCCTAGAACCAAAAATTAGAAGACATGTGACATTCACCAACCCGCATTGGGCCCGCGTGGTGGATTTCGGCTCATTCACTCTCCTAAACAGGAGGCCTGAGTCCCATCAGTGGGAATATTATAAGGCCGACTATGCTATAATAATAATATAATATTCCACAACTATCACACAACTTCGTCTAGTCCCATGCTAAGCAGAGCTTGTGTTATGGGTACTAGACAACTGATAGACATACTTATATATTTCTAAATACATACTTAAATAGATAAATTATACCCAGACACAGAACAAATGATCATGCTCATCACACAAACATTTGTCCTGGGTGGGAATCGAACCCACGACTTCCGGCATAGCAGTCAGGGCCACTGACAACTAGACCAACAGGACAGTCAAATGCTATGCTAATTAGGTTTTAAAAAACACATTTAAAGGTCAATTTTTTCTTCAATTTCAACTATATGAGGCCGGTGTTTCGTGTAGTAATTGAATCATTTCATCCTGTATTACGGTAAAAACTAATGATGCAAAAAGCTTTTACTGCCCACCTACACAACGCTGAAACAATTTTAAAAGGACATTTTGTACCTCCATTAGTATAGATTATGAATTTGACAAGATATTTGGGTTTGCCGTAAAATACAGAGTGTCCTTTCAATTTTCGCAAGTTATAACCGAGATAATTATATGCCACAGAGCAAGGCCAAGTGGTAGAACCACCAAATTACAAGACGAAGGGTTCGAATCCAGGCAGACATTTTGTTTAGTTTATTTTATCAGAATTTACGGAATTGCCACGCTTTGTCGCATTCTGCGACGGTTTGCTTCGAGGTCCGAGAATTTTTCTTCAAAAATTCAATATTACCACATCTGGTTACAATGGTTATGTCCGAACTGAAAAAAAAACTAGACATTTCTTTGTTCTAATCAATTTTTAAACCTATTCTAGAACAAAAAATCCTTAAAAGTATATTTTACATGCCAGTTCGTTAACCTAACTCATGATAAATGATGAATGATAACTGGCATTGTCAAATGCTGTAATCAATGGCCTGAAATTTGGCATTAAGCAAGGTCATATAGTATAGATATAGGAATAAATCTGAAAACAGAAAATTTGTTGTTACGTTACAAAAAAAACTTTTTGCGATTCGAAAAATCTTCGAGACTCTATTCGGGAATTGAACTATGCACATATGTAGGTAAGTTTGTACGGAACCCTCAGTGCGCGAGTCCGACTCGCACTTGCCCAATTTTTTTAATTATTAACTCAGGCTTGACCACTATCTCACTTGATGGAAAGCGACGATGTGGTCGACGATGGAGGACACTTGCCTAGAAGTAACCAATTCCTTCTTGAATTTAAGTCACCCAGGTTGTAGTTATCAGAAAAAGCAGGGATTCCACTCCTTAGCTGCCCCTCTAACCAAGTTACTATGGTTTCATTTGCGTCGAACGCCTCGAGTAGGGCAACGCTCAGTCACGTGGTCAGAACAAAGGAATAGGAGGCGTGGGCTGTACGCATAACGAATGAAACGCTCGGCGCACTTTGTAATTTTATTATTTTTTACTGTGTGCTTATAACTGTTGTGCTGTCTGTCCCGAATAAAAGTATTTATATTCTATTCTATTTCTATTGAACATGTTCCGAAAACGTTCAAAATAAACTGAAAACGTAGAAAAAACTGTAGCTGCCTAGGTGTTCCCGTATCTTATGGTCAGTAATAAATATTCAAAAGGGTCTGTACTGAGCGGGATTCGTAAACTAAATAATATAAAAGAGACATCAACAGTAAGACTTCATTATATCTATCTTCCAAGTAGATTACGACATGACATGCCTTTGATGTTGAGTTCAGCTCAACAGGTTGTCCATCAAAACTAATAAACAGTTAAATAAGAAGATGTTTTGGATTTCTTTCATGGTACTTTTCATTTTTAATAATAGATCTTTACCTATGAAATTGCCGTTTTTTAAAATGGGTTGCTTTGAGGTATCTTTGGATTTACTTGGAATTATATAATTATAGTCCAAAACTGGTTCACTGCTAATAATCTAGTTTTAAACGGGAAAAAAACTAAATGCATAAAATTTTCCTTACCAAATGTTAAAGGTAGCGATTGTGATGTAGTATTAAACGATGAAAAACTAGAATTTGTCGATAAAACAGTTTTCTTGGGGATTACGCTTGACTCAAGGCTACAATGGGGTCCTCATTTAACATCTCTTGCAGGACGGCTTAGCTCAGCTGCATATGCTGTCAGAAAAATCCGCCAATTTACGGATGTTGATACCGCTAGACTAGTCTATTTTAGTTATTTTCATAGCATCATGTCTTACGGTATCTTACTATGGGGACGGGCTGCAGAAATCGACTCAATTTTTATATTACAGAAAAGAGCGATCAGAGCTATATACAATCTTCGCCGCTGCGATTCTCTAAGGGAACTGTTTAAGGAAATTAACATAATGACGGTGCCTTGTCAATATATTTATGCAAACATACTGTATGTTAGAAAAAATCTTAATCTTTTTAGCAAAAGAGGCGATAGACATAATTATGTTACAAGAAATAGGAACCAATTAGTTCAACCAAGTTTCAGACTAGCAAAAGTGGCCTCTTCTTTTATGGGGTACTGTTTGAAGTGTTATAATAAAATACCTTCACAAATATTAGAACTCAATGAAACGAAATTTAAATCTTGTATTAAACGCACACTATGCAGGCAAGCATATTATAAGTTGGAGGATTATATTCAAGATAAAAATGCTTGGCTCAATGCTGGTCCAGCTCCACTACCACCGGGGTGTACAAATTGATTAATTAGTATGGAAATTATTTTTTAATGTTTTTTTTCTTGAAATTGTAAAATATAAGTATTGTATTATATGTATAGAAGCATTTTTTCCACAGTTTGTAAATGTGAGTACCATGGAGCTTTTTATAGTTTTTATGTTGCTACTGGACTTATTTGACATAAATGAGCATGGCAGTTGAGAGTTTGTCATGCTCACTCAAATGTCTCACTGATGGTGGCGCGGGTGTTGGATCATTCGGTTCCCTTCAAAATGGTTGAGCTGAGTGGTGCTAATATTAGCGTCATGTCCGTGAACGGGCGCTGTCAGTTGAGGCTGGTCATCTCTTAGCTGCCAGTTGCTTTTTTAATATATATATTTAGTTTTTATTTTTATTTACATTGTTCTCACATGATAGCGACAAGAAACATGTAACAGAGATATTTGTAACTACAAAATATGATTGAAAAGAGTGTCCATGGAGTTTCTTGCACATTCTTCTCCATAGAGATCTACGCTTTGGAATGTGCAATTAGCATCATTTATTTTTATTTTTCTGACTAACTGACTTCTTGACATTTCAAAAGTGCCTGTAAATGGTTTATTTGGAATAAATGCTATTTTGATTTGATTTGATTTGATTTGATTTTGATTTGATATAAGTTCAAATAAACTTTATATTAAAGGTACGTTATTTTTTTTTTTCGAAAATAGGTATTAATTAGTTTCTTTATGTTTTGTATCTGTAATGAAATAAATAGTACAATTAGCTGTCAACCTTACTTTAAAAATCTAAAAATTCTCACATTGCCTTCCCTATACATTTACGAATCAAATATTTTTGTGAAATCAAATCTAAGCTACTTTAAGACTGCTGTCAAAATATATTATCGAAAATTAAGGGATAAAAATAGGTTAGAGGTACAAATACCTTATGGTAAAACGGCACTATTAAATAAAAGTATTTTATGCATGACATCATTAATCTATAATAAATTGCCTGATGACATTAAACAATTACCAATTCTCCAGCTTAAAAAGAAACTACATTCATTTTTAATAGACAAATGTTATTATGATGTCAAAGATTACTTTTGTGACAAAAATATTGTATTCCAATGACAAGAAAGAAAAAATAAGTATAATTTTCTCCCATACATGTATGATAATATTGTGAATTGTATTTGAATACCATTTAAATTGCTTGTGTCTTTCCTCTTTTTCTTTTAATATTTTTTTTATATTTATGTAAGAATATAATTTGCAATGTTGTTATAATAAATTATAACTAATATGACTTGGAATTGAATTTGTATGTATTTATAATTTGAAATATTTTAATAATGTATCGAGACTATATGACTAATTGTGTTTTAACCTCTGATTTGTATTTTATTATTGTATGCCTCAACGGCGGGACATAGCTGAACTTATTTTTATGATTTAAGACCTGCATTTATGATGTATTCCTATAGTCCACAATAAAAATGATTTGATTTGATTTAATTTGAATATGTTTTCATTTTTGCATGAAATCTAAGAAAACTCGCATTTTTTTATCATCGCATTATTTAAGGATTTTGTACGCTGATGTAAGAAGAAAAGCAATTGGAAGAAACTCTGTTGGAAGTTACCGCACATCAGTGATAACGAGATTTGAGGACGACGAGCAATGGGTAGCTCGACGACCGACCGTCCGGTAAGGACCGACGCTGATCCATCGACGATGCATTGTATTCCACGCGCGCCTCAAAGATATGTCAGCAAAATCGTAGGGGCCAAGCAGGGTTGATGCCAGCTAGGGCCAAGGGGAATTCCTAAAAGGATTACCCTGGTTCTGGAACGAAAAGGGTAACTGAAGAACAGAGGTAGATTTTAGTCTGTAAAAGTCACACGCCCTCTTGCTCCACCTCGTGGGAGAAGTCACTGGATGATTTCCCATCTCGAAAAAAAAAACGTGGTGACGAGATTGTTTGCTAGGTACTTTTATACTCAACTCATTACAGCAGACCTTCCAAGCTTGCGCCACATGCCTTGTTATCTGTTCACATAGGTATCTAGTGACAGCGTCAGCAGACGGCATTAAGCTAGACGGCATTAACTAACTACAATAGTCAGACGCACACGTGTAACATGCCTGATTTGTACGTTGAACGACGTCGCGTGGCGTGGATCAAGTGTAGCTCTACAAGTCTAGTTTCCATATAAAATGTATGGAGACCGACGCACTCTGATTGGCGTGTGTAGCACACGTGTGCGCAGTGTAGTTCTATAAGCTTTACCGGGACGAAATACTAGGCCAAGCAAGGGATTTAAGACAATTCGCCATCGACACGCAAAGAAGAACTATTTTCTTAGCGTGGCGTGAAATTGCTTTATTTTTTTTTTTAATTCTGGGACGTTAAGTAAAGAGTATCTAACTGTTTTTATAAGTAATACCTAACTCTATCTCACCGAGTCGGGTTGGTTTTGCATGTATGTGTAAAATATGCACAATTTTTTCCGTGTCCTTAAGCTTGAGAAAATAAATACACACAGAACCGTAGTCCAAACCGCCACGCCGTCGTGAGATCGTACAACTGTATGTAATTTTATTAACTTGCTAGCTATTGCCCGCGACTTCGTCCGCGTAGAAGTCGAAAATGGTTTTATTAGGTTTTTTAAGATACGAAAAATGAAACATTATTTATTATCATCGTCGTGTGTAATCATTGAATTGTATAGCGAGCGATATTGTATCTTAAGATAAAATATTACAGTATCTTAGCCGTGTGCAGCGCCCCATAGTGAACTCCACTGCGGGTGACGTAACCTACGACAAACTTATTATTTGCGGTTGGTACAGTAATCGGGTCTAGGGATCGAACCGCAAAATTAAGTTTGTTTTTTATTGTATATACATTTCCGGGATAAAAAGTACCCAGTGTTATTTATTCTTGTGTGTTAGTTATTAGAGAATAACTATACCAAGTTTTATCGTAATCAAACCGGTAGTTTTTGCGTGATGCCTGAACAAACAGATAGACAGACAATTTTTTTTTTAATCAAATAGAAAAGAAAGAAAGAAAATCACATTTTTTGGGTTTGGTTCGGTCCAGTAACACCTCTGCCATTTATATTTTTTTTGGTATTTTCAATGTACAGAATTTTCTCTTCTACAGATTCATTATAAGTATAGATATATTTTTTCATCGTGTCCATGTGAGTCGTCGGAGCTAAATATAATCGTAAACTTGAAGTACCAGAGAACATTTGAAACGGATCACAATGGTACATAGTACATTATTTGCGAAAGGTCCGTGTAACTTTTCGGAGCGGACTTTTTTATTTTATTTGTATTTGCTGTCCCAGGTCAAGATGGCTGAAGTAGCTCTGTATTGACAACTTGTAAGGGAGAATAGTCTATTGTGTACTTGAGAGATTGCGTCGTGTTGTACGTGACACCTGTTATTTTCCATGAAATGTGTTAGTTAGGCGGACTAAAGGTAAAACTACATTGGGCACACGTGGGCCACGTACGTTGATCTGCCCTCCTAGCCAAGTTACGACCGTTTTGTTTCGATTTATGGAGTTTCTTGCCGGTTCTTCTCCATAGGAAACGACCAATTTGGAACCGTGGGCGTGCACTAGCGTCTGACGTTTTATAAGTGGCCATGTAGGTATGTAAAATAAAAAACTTCTCATATTTCATAGGAATCCAATTTTTAGGGTTCCGTAACCAAAGCTCTCCGACTGTCTGTCACCAGGGTGTACCTCAAGATAGCTAGACAGTTGAAAATCACAGATGATGTATTTCTGTTGCCGCTATAACAATAAATACTAAAAACAGAATAAAATAAATATTAAATATTTATTTATTATTTACATTAAATGCACTGAGCTGTCGGCGCTGCACAGGGAGGTTCCCGCGTCACCACGCCTTGAACGACATTGTCCGGAGAGCCCTTATATCGGCAAACATCCCCTGCGTGCTTGAGCCTCCAGGTCTTAGCAGGTCTGACGGTAAGAGGCCGGATGGGCTGACTCTGGTGCCGTGGAAGAACGGGAAGTGCCTGATCTGGGACGCAACTTGCGTCAGCACTGTCGCCGTCAGTCACCTGAGTCGCACCATGCACACTGCTTCTGCCGCCGCTGAAGACGCCTGCTTTAAAAAAAGGCTGAAGTACGCTTCCTTGGTGCAGCTTTACCATTTTGTGCCTATTGCTGTGGAGACTCTGGGCAGTTGGAGTACGGAGGCAAAGTGTTTTGTGGGGGATTTAGACCGTAGGCTCTGGGAGGCAACGGGTGACTCCCGGTCCGGGTCGTTCTTGGTGCAAAGGATGGCCATCGCTATCCAGCGAGGTAATGCGGCCAGCATTATGGGCACTTTTGCACCGGGAACGATCAGGGGCGGGTTGTATATTGACGTGTGACTTTTTAGTTTTAGACAAATGTTGCGCTATTTATTTTATTATTATAAGTTCCTAATAAATCTTTTATTTATTCATTCGCAGAATTATACTCATTTCAAAGTTAGTAGCGTTACAATAAATGATGTTTTACATTAAATATTTATTTTATTTTTATTTTTTAAATAAATGTGAAATATTTATTTTATTTTCTTTGGATGTGGGGGCTCCAATACATCAACGTGGTTTGGCCGTTTTTTGCTACGGACGGTACGGAACCCTTAGTGGCCGGCTTTGTTTTGTTGCTTGAACTTAGACAGTCTATAGCTAATTGATGTAACCTTCTTTTTTACAACATACCTACCCAAAAATGTGTACATATCGAAATTTTTGTGATTTTCAATCCGAGAGCAATTAAAATACCTACAAGTCTAGGTAAACTGACTTAATAAGAAAGAATGTCCTGTGTAAATAAACGCTTGAGCTTGGTTAGTACTTGTAGTGGCTGGCGCCCTAAAGGGCTTATTACACTACTCGATATTCAGAAAGTCTTAGTCGATGTCGCGTGGTGTAATGAGGGTTAGACCGGTCTTACTCAGAACAAAAAATTCTGAATAAAAGTCTGAATATCGTGTGCTGAATATCGCGTAGTATAATAGGTCCTTTAATATGTACATTACCTTCGGCCGGCGGTTTCACCCGCGTGAAAGTCGAAATATAAAAAATAAAATAAATTTGTAGAAGTTTTTAGTTGTGCGCGTATCACATAAAATGTACGATACCGATGTAGATAACTTTTATACTTTAAAATTTTATGAAAATTGATATATTTCTCTTTTTTATTACTCTTGGCTTTGTTTCATTTCAATCGGTTGACTGTATTGAAAGGTATACTACATTCATTGACTGTTAGGTGGTCCAAAATAAATAAATAATTGAGTGAATTGGCTCAGTGCGCCGCACCATTATCGATTGCATCCACTGATATCGAATTGCATCGCTGCTTACCATCAGATGGGATCACAGTCAAGATCTAGTTTAAATCATTTAAAAACATAAAAAAACATTTATTTCTTTGAAATATGGTGGTAGGTATAGATCTTAAAATACAATAATGTTTCTATAAATTACGCCTCATAATAATATTATGTATGAATGGGCATGCCTATAAAATATATTTATAATATGGTAATTAAATTAAAAAAGGTTCTGGAGTAGCGACCACGTACCAGAAGACGCAGCGGTGGAAGGCCTTCTACAAGGTGGACCTATGACCTGGTGAGGGACGCGGGAATCCGATGGATACGAAACGCACAGGACCGGTTGTTATGGCGATATTTGGGGCAGGCCTATGTCCAACAGTGGACGGCTTTCGGCTGAAATGATGATAATGAAATTAAAAATGTCAATAAATGTGGCTCATTTATTTTAATATGGAATCTATCAATACATAAAACACTTAACATATAGACACTAACTTATATATACACTTAAATAAAAAATCTAAAAGCTAAAATTAGTATGAACATACTTCCCGAATGAGAAGCAGTCTACGTCCTATATCGTCCCTTAGCTAACAACGCCGCATAAGTCATTTTTACCAAATTTACAGGAAACGAAAAAAACTGTGCGGTGTTGAGAGGCCAGCCGACCTGCACGCTGTCACTATTTTTCGAATTATGGGTTCTGATTGGCAAAAATCATTATCATGTGACCAATGGTTAGACGCAAAATGAGCAGCTCCATCTAAAGGCATTCAAATGTGAAAACCGCCAATTTTCGACTTGAGCGGTATTGTAAGCTAAGGGACGATATCAGGACAGAGGTTACCATATGCCAGCTTTCATCCAAATCCACTCAGCCGGTTGAGCGTAAAGGAATAACAAACATTCACACTCATATTGTATACGAATTTTCTATTCAATACAGTGTCAAGATGAGACTAAAAATAAATGTAAGTAAGCGGTCAAGTGAGAGTCGAACTTTCGCACCGAGAGTTCCCTACAAACTTACCTAGTAAATAGTTCAATTCCCGAATCGAGTCTCAAAGATTTTGCCAAATTGACGTAATTATAAAACCATTTTCAAATCTTTTCCCATAGTTATTTCTGCTATGAGACCTTGCTTCATGTCAAACAAGATTCTAGGTCAACGAGAAGTACCCTATAGGTATTGATTTCTTAGCGAGTGTCCAATTATGCGCCCAAACGGAGCATAAACGGCCTTCTTTATAGATTGACTTAAAAGTTTATTGTTTTCACTACTTTTTAGGGTAGCAGACCTGCAGGCCTAGCCAAGGTACGACCGTTTCGTTTCAAAATCTTTCTATAATCGATAACACCTCCTATTTCTTTGTTCTGACCAAGTGACTTAACGTTAAGATGACGTCATTCGCATACATTTGAAATTTTTTACTAGCTTTAACAATTGTAGATCAATTTGGCTAAGCTTGCTGAGTATTTGATCCTAATTTTAGCTTCATATCTCCACGCGTTCTTGAAAAAATGGATCTTGACAGACGGACAACAAAGCGATATTATAAGGTTTCTGGTTTTGACGACTCAAGTATGGAACCCTAAAAACTCCTAGCTTATTAATAAAGTCAAATATACCCAGCATCTCAATATGATTGATCCGTATTGTCCTATCGATACTCAATCCTAATACGTCAAATTTGGAGTTATGGAGGGAACAAACCGACCTGCCATCTCATTTGCCACTTACTATAGGTAATTTTGGTTAGGGGGGGAGGAGCTTATTGATTAATCACCGGTAATATATTATTGTACCAGGGAGGCAGAAATATGGCGAAGATTGATTGTTACAGAAGCAAGAAGGTGTTTGACAAAGTTGTCTGGAAATGAAGGGTTGTGTTTTGGAAATTGTGGGTTAATTCTTCAATTAGTAAGCTTTAGGTACCTTGTGTTTCTCTAATCTTGATTAATTTGAAACAATCTGTAACGAGTCATCTTACTGAATATAAGATGATTTTCCCACCTAAAAATAAAAAAAAACCTCAATGGAAAAAACGGAACCTTTGATCACTTTGTTTTCCGTCCTCCTGTCTATCTATCTGTCAAGACCCTTTATCTCAATAACGCGTGGAGGTATCGAGTTGAAATTAAAATCATGTACTAAAATCTACGGTCCCTTGAAGCTGTGAAAAAAATCAAACTTCTGAGTTAACGAAAAAAAAGGAACGGTGGTTTATATCGCAAAAAACGTACATTTCGACACTCTCGAAGGAATCAAAATTCATAGGGTACTTCGCGTTGGCCCAGAATCTTGAAATTTGGCATAAAGCAAGGTCTTATAATATAGATATAGGAATAAAACTGAAAAAAAATTGTTGTTACGTCCCAAAATAAAAAAATACTTCTTTACGATTCGAAAAAATCTTTAAGACTCCATTCAGAAATTGAACTATTCACATAGGTAAGTTTGTGCGGAACCCTCAGTGCGCGAGTCCGACTCGCACTTGTCCAGTTTTTTTTTATTTCCTTCCACAAAAAAGGAATCTTTTGAAGTAGAGTAATTTAATCGAAAATTGCTTCAACGTTACGTATTTTTTTTTTCTTGTACGGTAGGTAATACATACTAGGTAGGAAGGTATTTCATTATCACGAACTGAAATTAAAAGGACTTTTAAGGTTTCTTTTCAATTTATTTTGGTGAAGTAAGTTAATTACCAGTTTTTAATTAAACGCCTCGACCATGATAGTCAATGAGAGCTAGAAAACACAGCAATTAATGTTACATAAGACTGCGCCATATTTATTGGCGTGTTTTAAACCTCAGTTAAATTAGGGCACAAAATACAATATTGACCAGTCTACACTGTCCTTACATAATATCTACTTATACTGTAATATGGAAATATTGTAAGAACAACAATTTTTTTAAAAGAGTAACCATGGAGTCTCTTGCCGGTTCTTCTCCATAGGAAACGACCAATTTGGAACCGTGCACTAGCTTCTGACGTTTTATAAGTGCCCATGTAGGCCTATGTGAAATAAAAAACTTTTGACTTTTGACTCCCAACATGATGCGCAATTATCGATAACGCGCCACGCTGCAACCAACCCTGCTCAGTGTCCCATAACTTGCTCTTTAACATTTTACAACGTTAACACTTGATCAAAAGAAAGAAAGAAAGATAGAAAAACTTTTTATTTGCCGGAAAAGGCGCAAACTTAAAACTAACATATTGCAAACATTTTGCATGACAAAAACATATTTAGAAATAATAACATATGTGCGCCACGTCCGAGCAAAACTGCCGTACGTTCAGCATTATGCCGTGTCCACACACAAAATGCGACGAGTCCACAGCGTTGATTTTCAGCGTGGGCCGGTGACGTTATCGACTAACAGACGTCGGCAACGGAATTGTGTACCAATAGATTTGAGTAAAATATTTTTTTAAGACAAAGTCATAAATGGAAATAACAGTAATAAATAAATAGAGGGGGAAATATAATTATCTACATACGTATAAATCATCTTCAACAAAGGCGATGGCTTAAAGAACTTGGTATCCAGGTCAAAATCACTACAAAAAAATAAAACAAACATTAATTATGCGGTACATTTTGTTGGACATTGATAGCGTTGCGCGTCATGTTAGAGGACAATTTGTCCCCTAATGTTTATAAAACTTTAATCTTACAGCTGGAACAAAAAACTCCTTGTAAGAAATAATCTTCACACTACTGTTAAAGGTTAAAGTTTATGATTTTGTGTGTATTTTCTGAATGGATTTCGACGAAACTGAGTACATGGGTAGGAGTGCATGTCCGTGGTTTAAATGTAAGGCAGGAGTGTGATTTTAGTCATTAGGAGTCTGACACTGCCCAGACTGGCTCATCTGTGAGGCAGCCTGGGCGTCCATGAGGACTCGTAAGTCGTGTGATTTTGACTTCGAATCCTATTTCGTAGGTAATGTGAAACGAAATGATTTTATCCTAGTACTTAGCTATCTCTGGTGGTGTTTCATACACTTATACTTCAAATCTACAAAGCATATACTAAATGCTTTGTAGATTTGAATATTCAAAATCAATTGAAATATCAATATAATATAATAATGATAGAAAGGACTATGATCGGAGTTTTCTTGCATGATCACATCAGGAATCCGCAGGAGAAGCAAGGTCGCCAACATAGCTCTGAGAATCGCCAAACTTAAGTGGCAGTGGGCAGGGCACATTGCTCGTAGAACGGACGGTCGATGGGGCCGAAAGGTTCTAGAGTGGCGACCGCGCACCGGACAACGCAGCGTTGGATGGCCTCCCACAAGGTGGACCGACGACCTGGTGAGAGTCGCGGGAGTGCGGTGGATGCGGGACGCACAGGATCGGTCGCTATGGCGACGCTTGGGGGAGTCCTATGTCCAACAGTGGATGTGTTTCTGCTGAAATGATGATCATGATGACTTAGTAGTTTACATGTGTTTCGCTGAAATTTATTTAGGTAATGTAAGATGTACCTACCTATTTCTTCATTCCTTAGTGAACAATCTTTCTACATTTCGGTAATATTGCCGAGAGCCCGAGACGAACCCAACGAGTTTTATGATGTTCTAAAATATCAGGTGGGCTATCATTTGAGAACATAAAACCTTTTGGTAATGGTTTGGAATTAGAGATCTCTCACACGGACCGTCCATGCGACGTTGCTGTATATTTCTACACATTGTGATCATTAACCATAGAGACCGACTTTTCCAGCTGCTGTGTAATAAGCCTCAGTTTTATTGCATTTTCTTAGGTGTTAAAAAATTAACTTTAAGAATTTCGAATAGCGAAAAAGAAATCAGCTGCTCCATACATTTCGACGAGTTATGCGAACATAAACGTATGGAGCAGCTGATTTTTTTTTCGCGATTTCATGTTTGGTCCCATAGTAAATGTTGTTCATAATGAGGAGTACAATGTCCCCTCGAAATTCTAAAAGTTCATTTTTTAACACCTTATATAAAGATAAGAACTTTTCATTATTGTAATTTAATTTAATAATTAATATTTAATTTAATTTTTCAAGTCGATTCAGGCGTCTTCGGGTAATCGGGAAACCTACATAAAAATTAACGATTCTGATGAACTGTGAACCTTATTTTTAAATTTTAAAGTCGGTTAAAAATTCAATATCTTCATAATTAAATGATTTTTTTTTCCACAACTATCTCACAACGCCGCCTAGTCCCAAGCTAAGCAGAGCTTGTGTTATGAGTACTGGACAATTGATAAATATACTTATATATTTCTAAATACATACATATTATATATGAATACACCCAGACACAGAACAAATGATCGTGCTCATCACACAAACATTTATCCCGGGTGGGAATCGAACCCATGACCTCCGGCATAGCAGTCAGTGCCACTAACCACTAGACCAACAGGCCAGTCGAAATTAGAGTTATTATACAATTTATTTGTGTTGACTTCGTGATATGCGTCTAGATCATCTCGCCAGCTCTTTCTAGGCCGACCTTTACGACGCTTTCCCTCTACAAGAACCAACTGCATGGCGACGCTTGCCCAGCGGTCTCTGTGCATGCGGCTGAAGTGACCCACCCAATACCATTTGAGCATGGTAGCCTTTTTGCCCACGACCTTTGAGACGGGAAAAGAATGTCTGGAGGAGAGAAATGGACAGGAAAAAATATGTTTTATGAGGTCCATTAGATATGTGATATGTATGTCATGTTTTCTTTTTAGGGTTCCGTAGCCAAATGGCAAAAAACGGAACCGTTATGGATTCGTCATTGTCTGTCTGTCTGTTTGTCCGTATGTCACTGCCACTTTTTTCCGAAACTATAAAAACTAAAACTTGGTAAGTAGATGTATTCTGTGAACCGCATTAAGATTTTCACTCAAAAAGTCTTCAAAAATGTTATTGAGGTTTCTAATATTATTTCTTTCTAACGGTTTGCGCGAGAGACACTTTCAAAGTGGTAAAATGTGTCCCCCCCCCCTGTAATTTCTAAAATAAGAGAATGATAAAACTAAAAAAATATATGATGTACATTACCATGCAAACTTCAAACGAAAATTGGTTTGAACGAGATCTAGTAAGTAGTTTTTTTTAATACGTCATAAATCGTAAACCGTAATTTACCTTTCAAGTTTGTACGGAACCCTCAGTGCGCGAGTCCGACCCGCTCTTGCCCAATTTTTTGTTTTTGACATCATTTTGCGATTACAAAGTCTGAAGAGCATGACGACAATGATTAGTTATTTGGTATAATAACTGCGTGGCGCAATGCCATAAATATTTTATTAGCCGAAAATCGTTTAGGTAAGTACTGGGGTCCTGGGTTGTCTATTGTTTACCCGAAGATTATATACCATAATCATCATATTCCCGAATTTCATTTTTCCGAATGTTTTTTTGCCCTAAAAGACATATGACATACTGTTGATTGCCTGAAACTTAGATACCATAAGATACGAGTGCCATACGTATTGTTTTTCATATTTTTAAGTGCCATAATAATTATCAAACATAATATTTAAACGCCGTAATGATTATTAGACATAACATTTAAAATACTATGCATGGTTGATGGTGGGCTTGGTTGACGGAGCCCCGCTTCGCGGGGCTCCTACTTCTGTGTGGTTTATAAAAAAATTACCACGAAGGGGATCCGAGTCGGAGTGCCCTAAAGTCCCGATTGCATCCAGTTTCTCCCGATATAACAACCGTTACATACCCAATGTCGATGGCAAATGATGTTATGGCATATGATAATTATGGCATGCGATAATTAGGGCATGTGATAATTAGGACATGTGATAATTAGGGCATGTGATAATTAGGGCTTACAATGATTATGACATATGATGTTATGGTAAGTGACTTTATGGAAAACAATGCTTCTAGCACTTGACTAATATAGCAAATAAGAGTAGGGCAATTGAATATTACGTCGTATAATATTATGGCTGTTGACTATTATGGCAAATGATATTAGGGTAAATAAAATTCGGGCAAACGACGGTATACCGGGGTCCTGGACTTTGCCCTTTTGCAACGAGCATGGCCACAGCTTCAGTCCCTGACTTATCTAAGTATTCAATAAAGTGGTGCAACATTCAAATCTTCGAAATTTAAATTTTATCAGCTCAATAAGTGATAGTTATGGTAATAAAAAATATATTGGCAGTAATGACACGTAGAGAGTGATTTTGATGGTTTAAATGACCATGTTTGTATAATACATCCATGTCATTAACACCAATATAATTTTTATTACCATAATTTCCGCTATTTAACTGCAAATAGCAAAAACTTATGAAAATTTGATTTCTTTTTTAATTTCACCATAAAAGGAAAATATATTGTTTACACTCGTTTTTTTGAGGTGGGAAATCATTCCATAACTTCGAGTGAGATGGCGTGTCAGTCTTTTACCGACTAAAACCACTACACCTGAGGCCTTCAATTGCCTTTTCCGTTCTAAGACCACAGGATTCCTTTTCAGAAATTCCCCGTAGCCCTTGCGGGCATCGGCCCTGCCCCCCTAGTCAAGTTACGATCCTTTCGTTTGTGTCGAACGCCTCGAGTAGGCCACGCCTCCGATTCCTTTGTTCTGACCACGTGACTGAGCGTTGAGATCACGTCAGAACAAAGGAATCGGAGGCTTGGCCTACTCGAATCGTTAGACGCAAACGAAACGATTGTAACTTGGCTAGCGGGGCTGATGTGATCCTTTATAACCGTAATATCAGTTTTTGTTCGTGTCAGAGAGGTTCTGTAATTAATTTTAGGGTTGTGGTCTAAAATGGAAATACACAAACCTCGGATCTTCCTAAACAATGAGATAAAAACAGACGCTGTACCTTTTAGTGTATGAGGGCTCTTACACAAGGGCCTTCTATATTCATTGTCCAGTTATGTTGTCCTTTTTGGCTTCTTAAAATTCTTGTTTTTAGGTCACAGGGTCGAAGGGTCTGAGGTCACGTGGTGGACATAATAAGTAGTTCTTAGGTTTCGTGATGTGTGGTCGGTTGTGTTGAAGGATTTAGCTTCACTTTTTTGACTGACCGACATTTTGTCAATTCAAAAGTACCAGTAAATGGGTTATCTATCTATATTCTACATCTATATATAAAACGAGTAACTGACTGACTGATATATTAACGCACAGCCGAAACTAACCGAGCCTTAGGATCGTGAAATTTTGCACAAGGCTTTCTTTTTATGATGTAGATGTAGTTTATTGTGCTCGATAAACTACATCTACAAAGGGGAAGAACTACATCCACATTACATTATTATAGGGGGGCAACTAGAAGGGGTTTCTGAAAAAATCTACTTTTGAGGGGGTGAAAAGGGGAAAAGTCGAATGAAAGCAAAATGGTATTCCTTGTTAATTTGTATATTTTTAATTTCATAATCATCATCATTTCAGCCGAAAGACGTCCACTGTTGGACATAGGCCTGCCCCAAGTGTCGCCACAATGAACGGTCTGGTGCATCTCGCATTCATCGGATTCAAGCAACCCTTACCAGGTCATCGGTCCACCTTGTAGGAGGCCCTACAACGCTACGTCTTCCAGTACGTATAATTTGTAAACCAAGTAAATAAAAAATGATTTAATTATTCCTTTTTCAAATCTATCGTGAACAAAATCGCGGGTAAAGTGCTAATTTGAAATAACTGTTTTTGATTAATTGATTGACTTATATTTAAATGTCTCATTAGAGTTTAGAAATATTCGGAGTTAATTCACCTGTGAAAAAAACCCTTTTATAAATTGCGTGTAGGTGCTAATATGCAAAGTGTTGCGGGCCACCAGGGCCCCGAGGGAGCCATCCATCATTTTTCATGACGCAAAATGAGAACAGCGGCCCTGATCAATAGTAAAAATAATCACCTGTGTCAAAAAATCCGGTCGTAAAAAAATAATTTGAGATGCTACCAACCGCATAACTTTTTAGTCGTTTTATGCGGTCGGATTAGTTTTTCATCACACTAAACTGACCGAATACGGAATGACACGCTGCACTTCAAAACCGGCATATAGACGTGGAGAAAAAGGCTGCCAGGCTATAGTAAAATTGGGCGGGTCACATCAGCCGCATGGATGAGACCGCTGGGCAAACATCGCCACGCAGTGTGTACCTGTAGAGGCAAAAAGCCGTCCAGACCGGCATAGTAAGAGACGGCGGGATGATCTGGATGTGTACCACGAGGACTGGTTTGAGACGGCGTGGGAGACGAAATTCTGGGAGGAGTCGAGGGGAGAGTAATTGTGTATTGGATCTCGGTTATTTAGTCCCCCTAGGTTAGGTTAGGTGGCCCTGAGACTTAAAAGTCGTAAAAGTTTTACTGCAAGTGTGAGCCATCTTAAAATAACACCCCCTCTGGCGGGAGTAGTTTAAAATTCCAGATGATTTTATCGAGCCTTCGGAGAGCCTCTCTCCTAGACACGAGTTGCCATGGCCCACCTGGAAAACTCTAAACAGATTCCGCACCTACGTTCGGCGCTGCAAAGACAATCTCCACAGATGGGGGTTTTCGGACGGTTCCGATCTTCAGTGTTTGTGCGGCGTCTCTCCGCAGACCATTTCGCATCTTACATCCCGCATCACGTGCCCTGTTACCATTTCACGTAGGGATCCAATGACGGCATCAGTGAACGGCATTGCCGTAGCCGAATACTGGGCCAGGCAAGGAATTTAACTAGATTCTCCTGGACACGCTAAGAAGAAGAATACGAAGTTATTTAATTATATCTCAGACTCAAAAAAAAATAATCCGCGAAATTTATTTTTTCTTAAGTGTTGTTGCATTTTGCAGGTGTGAAGTTGTATGATTAATCCTAGTGTGTGACAATTCGCTGTCCGACCATCCGGTAACCGTCCGGACCGAGCCCAAGTCGTCGACGGCGCGTCCTGCTCCGCGCGTGCCTCAAGGAGATGTCAGCAAACCGTAGGGGACCAGCAGGGTCGAAACCTACTGGGGTCAAAAGTCTGCTTCTGAAAGGAAGACTCGCTCCTGGTATGAAAGACAACGAAGGAACAGGAGTGGGTTTTTAGTCAGTAAAAGTCTGACACACCCTCTCGCTGCGCCCAAGTGCGGGGGATGTCATTGAATGATTTCCCTACCAAAAAAAGCTAAGATTAAGACAACGATTAAAAAAATATACATCTACACGTTATTGTAAAAATATTTAATTAAAAATTTATACTTGCTGAAGGAACATCAGAAAATATCTTAAAATTATGCCACTTATGTATTTGACTCAATATTTTATAATTTACAATCTTATGGCTATTTTTCTTTTAAGGCACATAATATACAATATGTAACATGATAAACGCACATCCTGACACTTGTTCAGAATCGGCTACTGAATTGATTTCAGCTATTTTTGAAATAGGTAATTTTTTATCCTAAAATAATACAAAATAAAAAGCTTAAAAAAATCTATTTTTATAAATTCTCGATTTTTTATTGCGTCACTAGCGTATTTGTGCTTGCGTCGATTTTTGATTGCGTAACTAGTGCTACCAGTTTAGTGCCTCGAAGTCCATATTTATTGGCCTACGTTAATCGATAACTAATTTCTTAAAAAAATAATTTTATCTGAGCGCATTTTAGGGTCGTCTGTATGACCACCGGCCACAACCACAAAACGCCTGCCGCTACCATATTTTCTGTTTTGTACATTTTATATGAATTAGCCGAACACTGTTGACGCTGGTGGCCGCCACACGCTTCAAATTGCTTCTGCTTGCTTCTTGTGGCTCGCACTGGCCACTAAACGCCGATATAAAACACTGTCACACGTCACTCGCGGATTTAAACCTTCTTCGTCAGAGTCCATTATGATACTGCGCGTATGGGTTAAATAAAGTAGCAGCCACCGGCCACAAGTGGCTTGTGGCCGCTTCTAGTTTCTCGTGGCGGCGTTTGTGGCTGCATGTGGCCCATGTGCGGCGACACTAAGTAACATTTCAGTGTTTGAATTAGAATGTATCATCATCTTCCGTAGCCTTTTCCCAACTAGCTTGGGATCAGCTTCCAGTGTAACTGGATGCGGCTGAATACCTGTATTTTACATGGAGTAACTTCCTATCAGACTTCCACAACCCAGTTACTGGGCACCACAATACTCCTTGGATAGACTGATAGTTTGACTTTCTGGTGTCTGACCACCTGCAACGCCTGTCAAAGATTTACGAATGACAACCAGGTCCAACAGCTTTACGTGCTTTCTAAGGTACAGGGTCTTTTTTTTATTTACATAAACTAGTGCTTGACTGCGATTCCACCTGATGGTAAGTAGTAATGCAATCGTTGATGGTGAGGCGCACTAGTTTATTAAGAGCCTATTCACTCTAGCCTTGAAGACACCTAAATTATAATCGAACGGGAAGACTGCAGCAGAAAAGTTGTTCCAGTCCCTCGATGTACGCGGTATAAACTCTGAGGCGAAACTCTTGGTCCGGAATGTAGAGGTTTCATCAACGTAAGGGTGGATACTCGCCGTTTGTCGAGTGGTCCGATGGCAGGAATGAGATGGTGGAATCAAGTCATGCAATTTCGTGCATAGCATAGCATAGCATAGTCGGCCTTATAATGTTTCCACTGTTGGGACTCAGGCCTCCTCTCTAGGAGAGGGAATGGGCCGTAATCCACCACGCGGGCCCAGTGCGGGTTGGTGGATGTCACATGTCTTCGAATTTTTAGTTCTAGGACATGCCGGTTTCCTCACGATGTTTTCCTTCACCTTCAATTTTGTGCACACTCTCCAAATACATCCTGTAAGACACCGAAAGGCTCTACGCCTGTGCTTAAGGCTTTGTAGATTGGACTTACCAAAATCTATTAGCCTCTTCGCACGCCTTTCTACCGAGTCCAAAGCTGCTAGGTGACATTTAGGGTGTTTAAAGACGTGCATTATTCAGTTACATGTTGTATATACTTACATATTATAAGGCACATAATTTAGACACTTTTCCAGTCGTGTTCTACCTTGACCAACCCACATACTATTTCATACATTACAATACTAGGTATATTTTATTGACATATTGACTAGACCCAAACATATATGTCTAGTTCTAAAACTTACATCTAGCTCTAATATTATCCAAAAATAGCGATCAACTGATTTCTATCACCGAATTTACTTAAAAATATCCTACTTAATACATTAAAATCACTAAATGCATCACATAATTGACATGGTCCTCAAAAAGTCGGACATTTTTTGGAGTCATTTACTTTCCCAACCAGATTTTTTTTCCGGTTTTTTTTTTATTACATATATTTAGTCTGTGATCCGTAAGTGTGTCTAAAGCATCAACAGGCCCTATCAGAATACCAGCGCTGCGTATTTTTTTTTTAATATATCGCAGTATATGCTGGGATGTTTTTTTAATTTTAAGTAATTTATAGATGTCATTTTTTTTTCGGTTATTGTTGTTTGTCCTGAGCGAGTCACAAATAAATAATTTTCTTTCTTTGATCCTGGAAAAAGTCATGAGTACCATGCGTGCCAAATAAACCATTTTTCTTTCTTTCTTTCTTTTTTTCATGAGAAAACAGTGTGACGAATTTAAAGGACATTTAAAATGATGGCGTCCAAAAACCCATTGATAACCGCATCGTTTAGAATTCACGAACTGCACTAGGATATCAGTAAACCAAATCACTCTTTTATAACATAGCCTAGTTGCTTCATCTCCTTGTCGAACTGCTCGTCTCTGTACTTCTTGATTTTCTTCAACCAGACCGCGAATGATGCACTAGACCTACAGGTGCCTCCATACCTGAAAAGATTAATGTTTTTAATTTACTAGAATCATCATTTTTCTTGTCCCGTTCTATTTGGAGTCTGTCCCGTCACCCGTTACGCTATCATTACTTCCTTTTCTAATTTACTAGAATAAAGGTAAATAAAAAAAACAATCGATCAGGTTCCTTATTTTTGACTTTTCAATTATGAAAAAAAAAAGTTTTTTTTTTATCACTATTTTTATTGTGTTTTTGGGCATAACGTTTACCGGTCTATATAACTCTACTCTACCCTCTCATACCTATTAATATTGTAATGTGGAAATAATGTAAAATATTTCTTTTTTAAAGATTAATCATGGATTTGCCTGCCGGTTCTTCTCCATAGAAAATGACTAATTGAAACCGTGCACTAGCTTCTGATATTTTATGAGTGTTACCATCATTTTATTCACATAGGCCCGTATATAAATAAAATGATTCTGAGTTTTACTTTTGGCTTTATTCAAAGTTAATAAGCATAACACTTTGTTATCCAGTGTCATTAGTGAGTTTTTTTTTTTAATGATATAATCTAGTGCTTGACTGCGATCTAACTTGATGGTAGATAAGCAATGATGCAATCGTCACTCTAACCTTGCGAATTTAAAACCTACCCTTACGATACATCATTATCATCATTTTAGCCGAAAGACGTCCACTCTAGGACATAGGCCTTGCGCGTCTCGCAATCATTGGATTCCCGCAACCCTTGCCAGGTCATCGGTCTTCCGGTACGCGGTCGCCACTCCAGAGTCTTTCGGTCCCAACGACCATCTGTTCTACGAGCAATGTACCCTGCCCACTGCCGCTTAAGTTTTTTTTTCGCTAAATAATATTCGTATTATTTCCTTAATAAGTTTGAAATACCTGGGAGGTAGACACTCTAGATCAATATGCTTCTGAAGGGACTTGAGGTCACTGCCATGGAAGTGGATGTACTGCCACGCTTCCTGGGGTATGAATCTCTTGAAGATGTAGAGGAAGGTGTTCAGGATCCAAGAGTAGTTGATGAAGTGCACGGCCTTGGGGCGAACCGGCATTGCAAGCTAGAAATAACAAAATTTTGTATGTTAATTTTGGTTATAGATTGTGTGATTTATAAAACAAATTAATGGTTGAGGTGCATCAAACAACTAATCATAAAATAAAATCATTAGGAAATCGTAGACATAGCCCTTTGTGTGTTCATTTGAGTGGGTCCCTGGTAGGTGGCTTGTAATTAGGTTCTCAATTTTTTATCCAACGAAAAGCCAGCTTTCAGGCAGCACTACGTGTACCGAGACCGCTAGCAATAAATATATTATATAATACAAAAATATTCTAGACATTTAAATTCACCAGTTTTTGTCCATATGGAAATAATTATTGAGCTATGCATGAGAGAACATCATTCACTTAGAATATAACTCGCTAACAAAAAACCTATTTATTCTCAATTCAAAAAGACACGTAACTGAATACATGAAACCTTTGATCTTGGCAACAAAAAATTGTTCATAGAAGTGACTATAAATAATGCATTAAAGATGGCTGATGCAGATAATAAAATTCACAGACTCTTAACAGTTTATTAACATATCCAGTAGAAATAATTTGTTATGTTCCCTGAAATTTAAAGAAACTAATGTATCATCTATGTATAATAAAAGGAAAAACTGACTGACTGACATATCAACGCAATACTGGGACTAGGGAGCAGTGGTGGCCGAGTGGTAACGGCCCTGACTTACAAGTTGTAGGTCGCGGGTTCAAACCCAGCCAGGCGCATTACTTTGTGTAACTTATTTCATCACCACTGCCCTCAAAACGGTGAAGGAAAACATCGTGAGAAAACCGGCATGTCCTAGAACTAAAACTCCGAAGACATGTGACATCCACCAACCCGCAATGGGCCTGCGTGGTGGATTACGGCCCATTCCCTCTCCTAGAGAGGAGGCCTGAATCCCAACAGTGGGAACATTATAAGGCCGACTATGCTATACTGGGACTAGGAGCGTGAAATTTTGCACTAGATTTCCTTTATGACGTAAGCGAGTACAAAGAGAAGAATTTTCAAAATTCACCCTCTAGGGGGATCAAATGGGGATTCAAAGTTTGTAAAGAGACATTTACTTTTACGCGGGCGAAGCCGCTGTTAGAATCTAGTGTTTCATAAAATTCTATCCTACCCAAATGGGGACGATGCAAAACATTTGTTCGAATTTATGGCCTACGTCTTGTAAGGTACATACGTTATGCGTAAAAGCCTGCTATCCGTAATGAGTAAATAAAGACTAAAAAGAATGTTTTTATACTACATTATTACCTATATGCGAAACCTGAGTTTGTTCAGTATCAGTAACTGAATCGATTTCAATAATTTTTACACCAAGTTATATTTTTTCCCAAAAATATTTAAAAAAGGTCAAAAATTTGACATCACCGACATTAAGTACAACACAGGCCATGACAGGTTGTAGCGGGCATTAGGCGCCAGCGCGCAGCTGGGTGCGGGAGCAAAACAACCTCTCATTCGCCCGGATGGCCCGGTGATCATGTATTTGTGCGGATAAGAGCTTATAACTTTGTGATTTTTCATAATACAATTATACAATTTTGTACACATATTCTTTATATTAAAATACTAGACTCGTGTTTGGTGGATGTGACGAGAATGGATAAAGTGAGAAATGAATATATTAGAGGAAGTTTGAAAGTGGCGCCAGTGACTGAAAAGTTGAAGGGGAATCGTTTACCTTGGTATGGTCATGTAAAGAGGAGAGATGACACATGTTACTAAAAGAGTTATTAGTTTACATGTGGATGGGTGGAGAGGGAGAGGGAGGCCAAAGAAAAGATGGATGGATTGTGTGAACAGTGATATGAAAGAAAAGGAAGTTAGTGATACGACGGTTGACAGGATAGAATGGAAGAAAAAAACGTGTTGCGCCGACCCCAAATAAGATGGGACAAGGGCAGGGAGATGATGATGACTAGACTCGTCTTTCATGTTACTATCTATTTATTTATTAAAACTTCTAGCAACACAAAGGTAGAAAGGCGGACTCCATATAATGAAGATTCTGAAAAACCAGTTCATCATCATCATCATAAGCACGCCTTCACCCATTGCAGGCTAAAAGACTTTCTCGTTCTTTCTTTTTATTAGTGGAAAACATGTCAAAATCCGTTTCTGTGTTTAGAAGATGTAAGCTAACAAACCGACAGCGGTAGACGGCGACTGTTTTGTACATATAGCATAGCATAGAATAGACCCACCAACCACCCACCAAACACCGCTGGCACACCACCACTGGAACACCACTGGCAAAAACTAGTTCAATCATAGCATAATCAGCCTTTATAATTTTCCACTGCTGGGATTCAGGTGTCCTCTCTAGGAAAGGGACTAAGCCATAATACCATCACGCAGGCCCAGTGCGGGTTAATGGATGTCACATATGTTATTGAATTTTTAGGTTCTAAGACATACCGGTTTCCTCACGATGTTTTCCTTCCCCGTTTTAAGAGTAGTGACGATGAAATAAATTACTCAAAATTATATGCCTGGCTGGTTTTAAATCGAAAGTCGAGGCAAACTATATATATACCATATTAAGTCAAACACACCTAAGGCCTTCCACAAGGTGGACCGATGACCTGGTGAGGGTCGCGGAAATCCGCACACGACACGAGACGCACAGGACCGGTCATTGTGGCGACATTTGGGGGAGGCCTATGTCCAATAGTGGACGTCTTTCGGCTGAAATGATGATGATGATGAAGTCAAACAAATCCAACTCACCCCCATTAAACAGACGATCTGGTAAGCAATAGTAGGCGTCAAGGTAGCCACGTGGCGCAATGAAATCCCCTCCAGATCTATGATAACGGTGCCACCTAGGATCTGAAGCTTGGGCTGCCTGACTCCTATCTCCGTTATAGCCATGCCAGCTCGCACTAAGTCTTCCACTGGAAATTCGTTGGGATCCCAACGACCTGGAAAAGAGAGATGATTACATTTCAGGGAGTGTGCATTGGAATTGTATAACTACCCCCTACTTCCACCAAGTCCGTTCCATCATCGGACGACTAGACGTACGGCGTTGTGCCATCGGTACATGGTAGACATCCCACCCATACATACAAAACGTTTTGGGAACACATTGATTATGCGTACAGCTAAGGAAAGGGATTCCCTGCCGGAGTCTGTTTCCTAAAAGCTATGTATAATCTAGGGGTCTTGAAGTCAAGAGTGAATAAGTTACTTCTAGGCAAGCGTACTACATCGTCGGTCACATCATCCCTTACCATCAGGTGAGATAGTGGTACATAAATTTAAAAAAATTATGAGACACCTCAACTCAGTTTCGGGAAGTCCTAGAAAATGTAGACGTAATGATAGTGTGAGGTTTTTGGGTAAAATCTTACACAGTCAACGGTTTGTTTTCACCAAAGGACGTTGTACTTCTGACATTGGTCGGCTACATATTTGAATGTCGAGCATTAATATGCCTACGGGTAAAATGTCAACGTTCAAAACATCGAAAATTTAAATATCACATGACCATATAACCGAAAATTTAAATAACGCAAGTTTATAATGTCAAATGGTTAGATAACCTGCGTCCAATATATTTAAAATGTAATTATCTACAAAAGTGACAACTAAATACCTAAATATCGAAAGTACAGAGTATCGAATGCCTTAGATATCAATTTATTATGTATGTCACAGGGTTATTTGATAAATCTGATATTGCGAAGACCTGGATCTTTTCAAAATGGTGAAATAAAATCTGCGAGCAACTTGGAAGTAGCGTTCGCTACCCAATGCCGCGGCATTGTTCGTTTCGCTCGCTCAGCTCACGTGTGATTGATCACAGTCCTAACCTATTTCATCCAGTCCAATTGATGATACATACAATCTGCCTGCGACTAGATATTTAGACAATGGTTTTTTTTTTTTTTTTTTTTTTTTTTCCGGTGGGAAAATCATCTTATGACATCCCCCGCTCTTGGGCGGGGCGGGAGATAGTGTCAGACTTTTACTGACTAAAAACCCACTCCTGTTCCCTCGTTGCCTTACGTACCGGGGCCGAGTCTTCCTTTCAGAATCAGACCCTTGGCCCAAGTAGGCTTCGACCCTGCTGGGCCCCTACAGTTGCTGACATCTCCTTGAGGCGCGCGTGAGACAGTACGCGCCGTCGACGACTTGGGCTCGGTCCGATTACCGGACGGCCGGACAGCGAGCCACCCATTGCTCGCCGTCCGCAAGCCCGCGCCTACGGTGGCCGGAAATCGGGATCGGAGTCCCGGCGGCGGTTGGGGCGTGAGGACCGTTGCCTCACGCGATCGGCCGCCTCCTTTGCTAGCATTACTGCTTCGCAGAAGGAGGCGACCGCCTGCCACTCCTCCTCGCTCCGGACCATGGCCTGTACCAAGGCCCGACGCGAGAGATCGCCGCCGCCGATTGCCCCCAAGAGGACACGGCGTTGCTCTGCCCAAGCGGGGCACACCTCTACTGTGTGTTCCACCGTGTCCTCCGGGCGGTGTACGCAATGGTGACACCCGGGCGTTTCTTCCGCACGGATCCGGTGCAGGAACCTCCCGAACTTACCATGTCCGGTGAGGACCTGCGTCATGCGGAAGGTAAGGACGCCGTGTTGCCTTTCCAGCCACTCCTCAAAGAGGGGAAGTACCGCCATGATTATGGCGTGCCCAGCACTGGGTTGCGATAGTCGCTGTCGCCATTCCACCATGAGACCCCGCCGGAACTCTGCCCGCCATGCCGCGACAGTGGAGTTTCGCCCCGGCGTTGCATCTCCATGCGCAGATCGTGCATGTGTGCAAGGCCTGTTGCTTCCAGATCCCATGGTTGCTGGCCAGCAAGGAGGCTCGCCGCTTCGCGGGAAATCGTCCGGTATCCCCGCACCATCCGTATGGCCATGACCCTCTGGCACGCGTTCAGCTGGGCCGCCGGTCGCTTTCGCAGTGACGGCGCCCACACCGGCGCCCCATAAAGGGCCATGGACCGGACGATGCCTGCGTAGAGCCTCCGGCAGGAGGCGTCTGGACCCCCGAGGTTGGGCAGGAGCCGCTTGAGGGCAGCCCCAGTCCGATTCAGTTTGGGAGCCAGACGTCGGAAGTGCTCCTCGAAATTCCACCGGCTGTCGAGGACGAGTCCTAGGTACTTCATCGTCGACCCGACGCCGATGTGAACTCCTCCTACCGTTAGCTGGGAACGCCGAGGCGGCGCGCTCCGAGGGCCGAGAAAACACATGGCCTCAGACTTGTGCAGTGCCACCTCGAGTCCCAACTGCTGGACCCTATCAACGACTATCGCAACCCCGCGTGTCGCTAGTTCGACCGCCGCCTGGTACGACACCCCCTGCGCTAGGACCAGCGTGTCGTCTGCGTAGCAGACCACGCTGACCCCGTCAGGGAGGTCCCCGCGCAGCACGTAGTCGTAGCCGATGTTCCACAAGGGCGGTCCTAGTACCGATCCCTGCGGAACACCGCACGACATCGCTCGCCGTTTCCACTCTCCCTGGTGACCAGGGTAGATGATGTACCTGTCCGACAGGTAGGCCTCGATCACGCGACAGAGGTAGTCAGGCACCCGGTGATACCGGAGTGCCCTCCTAATGCTACTCCAGGGCAGGGAGTTGAAAGCGTTGGCGATATCCAAAGACACCGCCACGACGCACCTGCCCCGGGACACCGCATACCCCGTCGTGAGAGCTCGCACGCGCATGATGGCGTCCACCGTGGAGCGCCTCCTACGAAAGCCGAACTGGCCGTCCGCCAGGTCCGGCCCCACCCGTGTTAGGTGCATTTAGACAATGGTGGAAACATTTCTGCGGGAGACTGTAGGTATGATTCGTCATTTTGAACTGGGTGAAATAGGTTAGGTTAGATTGGAACTGTGACCAAACGCGAGCGTGCCGAGCAAGCGTAGCGAGTGGTGCCGCGGCTACGGCCAGCGAGCGGTGAGAAGTAGCCTTCTCAAAATATTCGAAAAAAATATTCGATATTTTAATAAGTAGGTATTTTTAACGTAAATTGAAGTTGAAATTTTGAACCTTCGGACTATCGATATTTTTAATCATTAGATATTTTTTATCACTCGGTATTTCAATGTTAGACATTTTAACCTTAGGTATAACAAATTTCGATATTAAGATACAACCGATATTTAAATTTTCGATGTTTTGAATGTTGACGTTTTACCCGTAGGTATTTTAATTTTCGATATTCAAATATGTTTTCCATTGGTCACGTTATAAAAACACGTATATTCACAGCGTGAGAAGAAACCCGAGATACGATAGGAATCTTTTGAGACTTCACAAAGGCATTTGTTTGCGTTAATTACGAAACCTTGTTCTTAAAACTAGAACATGAAGGACAAGGCAAACTTGCACTCAGTTTAGTGTAGTGTTATTTGACAGGCAAGTTCAAATAAATGATGTCCAATTACTGGATTTAAAGTCAGAAAACGGGTACCGCAAGGGTAGATATTGGGTCCATTCCTCTTTTTTTGTTTATATTGATGATCTAAGCAAGCTATTAAAAAAAATAACCAAAACTATATCAAAGAGTTCTCATTATTATGTTTCCTAACAGCAACTGATTTTATCCAACAGGATAATTAAATCAGTTGCTGTTAGGAAAATCCGCCAATTTACTGATGTAAATGTAAAATATTTTCATAGAAAAAAAAAAGAAAAATGTTTGATCGGCGACAGTCATCAGGTACAGAACAGAATTAAAAAACTGGGCAGCTGCGAGATGGACTCGCGCACTGAGGGTTTCGTACAAACATACCTATGAAAATAGGTCAATATACTAATTGAGTTACGAAGATTTTTCCGAATCGCAAAAAAAAGTATTTTTTGTGAAGAAACTACAAATTTTCAGTTTTCAGATTTATTCCTATACTTGTACTTGAGACCATGCTTCATGTAAAATTTTAGGAATCTAAGTTAACGGGAAGTACCCTTCCTATAAATTTTGATTCCATTGAGAGTGTCGAAATGTACGCTTTTGTGACATAAACGGCCGTATTTTTTTACAGCTTTAATGAACCGCAGACCTGAATTTAATTTAATTTGAACTCGATACCTCCACGTGTACCCGAGATAAAGGGTCTTGACTCGCGTCGATGTCAAAGACACCCTGTATATGATCCTATAAGAGTTCCGTTTTTCCTTTTGAAGTACGGAACCCTAAACAGAATCATATACAGGGTGTCTTTGACATCGAAGCAAAAAAGGAATACCACGGATCCAGTACATGATTCTGGACCCCCCAAAAACTTATATTTCGACACTCTCGTGGAAACCAAAATTCATAGGATTCTTCCCGTGGACCCAGAATCCTGAAATTTTGCGTTAAGCAAGGTTTTATGGCACAGGTATAGGAATAAATCTGAAAACTGTAATTTTATAGTTGCGACACAAAAAAAAAAAAAACGATTCGGAAAAATCTTCGAGACTCCATCCGGGAATTGAACTGTTTACATAAGTAAATTGTTACGGAACCGTCAGGGCGCGAGTTCGACTCGCACTTGCCGACGTTCGACGATTTTTGACGTTCTTGCAATTTCTTCTTAGATCTAAGCTTTGGTATGAGCAATCAGCTTCATCTTTTTGACTGCCCTACTTCTTGACCATTCAAAAGTGTATGCCATAACAAGTGTAAGTTGCAAGTTGTTCATTTGAAATATTTTTTTTGTTGAGTTGATGGTCACTCATTCACAGATTGTCCTCAGGCAGCGATGCTCAACTTTCAAGATCAACCTGTGACACTTTTATTCATTGTTCACTATAAGGCACAAAAATATCAAACTTCAACGGTCCGGACTAAGCGTTTCGCTTCGTCGTTTATACCGCGTACATCGAAGGACTGGAAAAATTTGCCTGCTGCGGTCTTCCCCGTCCAACTATAATTTGAAAGTGAATAGGCTCTTAATAAACTAGTGTGCCTGACCATCAATGATTGCATCTCCACTTACCATCAGGTGGGCAGTCAAGCACTGGTTTAAATAAATTTAAAAAAAAGATTACCGAATCTGAACATAGAGAGCCTGCCAACATCAGGCCTGTCCAGCATGGTGCCTTCGTAAGCATCCTTCACCTTCACCAGCCCCCAGAGGTCCACGCCCTCGTGCAGTTGTTTGTACTGCTCTCTGAAGGCGCAGTACCGGACCAGCTACACACAGAATAATTTCTTTATGATTTTTTAATAATGTTATATAATATTCCACAACTATCACACAACGCCGTCTAGTCCCAAGCTAAGCAGAGCTTATGTTATGAGTACTAGACAGCTGACAAACATACTTAAATATTTCTAAATACATACATATTATAGATAAATTACACCCAGACACAGAACAAATGATCGTGCTCATCACACAAACATTTGTCTTGGGTGGGAATCGAACCCACGACCTCCGGCATAGCAGTCAGGGCCACTAATCACTAGACCAACAGGCCTGTCAAGTTATGTTACTAGCTATATTATTCATAATAACAATTTGCATTGTGTTTGAATTTCGTCGTAAATTAACACTAAATACACACAAAGTAAATCAAAATAATCAATCAATAATAAATTAATAACCGATAAAAAATTACTAAAACAACATGATAAAACATATGATGCTAATAGATTGTAAATAGTCATTATAATTATGAAGATGAGAATAGAAAAAAAGAAAAAAAAGTAAAGTGCAAAAAGTCTAATAATGCGTTGAATATATTTAATGTCATAATTAAATGGTAGGTGTACTGCATTCGAAGTATGATTAGGCATTAATAAAAAAACCTTTTTACTGTCCGTTCAAGCGATTTTGACTTTTATTACGTTGCTGGTATGACAAATGGCAACTGCTCTATAAGTTGGTATTGTAAGCTTGTTTTTGCTTTTAATGCCATCCTTATCCCTACGGAATAGAAGTCAAAGTCGGTTGTATGGATAGTAAAAACGGTTTGTTTAAAATAATGTCTTATTTTAAATCAGGTTTCTTTTTTAGGTGAGAAAATCATCTAATGAAAAATCCCGCTCTTGGGCGGAGCAGGAGATAGTGTCAGACTTTTACTGACTAATAACCCACTCTTGTTCCTTCGTTGCCTTCGTCCCAGGGCCCCAGGTTTCGTTTTCACACTACCCATGGCCCCAGTAGGCTTCGACCCTGCTGGGCCCCTACGATTTGCTGACATCTCCCTGAGGCGCGCGTGGAACAATACGCGCCGTCAACGACTTGGGCTCGGTCCGGACGGTTACCGGACGGTCGGACGGCGGGCTACCCATTGCTCGCCGTCCGCAAGCCCGCGCCTACGGTGGCCGGAAATCGGGATTGGAATCCCGGCGGCGGTTGGAGAGTAAGAACCGTTGCCTAACGCGATCGATCGTCTCCTTTGCTAGCATTACTGCTTCGCAGAAGGAGGCGGCCGCCTGCCACTCCTCCTCGCTCCGAACCATGGCCTGTACCAAGGCCTGGCGCGAGAGATCGCTGCCACCGATCGCTCCCACGAGGACACGGCGTTGCTCTGCCCAAGCGGGGCACACTTCCACCGTGTGCTCCACCGTGTCCTCCGGGCGGTCGACACAGTGGAGACACCCGGGCGTTATTTTAAATCAGGTGAGGTATTACTGCAGGCATATGTGTGCACGCTGGGTACCGTGTAGCAAAAGTGAAATCCCGATTTCCAAATCCATGTATTTTATTGATGTGTGATCCTAGGAGAACCGAGATGGGCTCCCCGGCCTCATCCGGCTCGAAGGAACATGGAGTGCAGATTACAGAAGCTGCAGCATTGTGCTGAACTGTGGTTGTTTTGTGTGGCAGTGACTCATAATAATCACAACTATCTGGTGTTCATCGTTTCATTTTATGGCACAGTATAGTTTTTTTTAACAAAATTTCTTTCTCGATATGTTAAGTGTAGGTGTGCCATATAACAGTTGACGCGCCATTTAAGGGCCAGAGTTCAGGCTTTAGTTTAAAAATCTTGCTTGTATAATATTTTTGGATATTTGAATCCTGTCAAGAAACCGATCAGTTTTTCTGTTTACGATCACATTTTCGATCGCAAGCTATTCTCAGGTCAAAGTTACGATTCATAACAATATTGAAATCTTCCAAAAACCATATTTACGCAGCGATTTTAAAGTTTTTGTGTTTTTTAAATCGATGATAAAATAAAAAAAAACATGCGTCCTTATGTAACAGACACATTCAATATTTTTGTGTTTTAAAAATCTTTTTTTTTTTTTTTTTTTAATATATATAAACTAGTGCTTGACTGCAATTCCACCGGATGGTAAGCAGTGATTCAATCGTTGATGGTGAAGAGCATTAGTTTATTAAGAGTCTATTCACTTTAGCCTTGAAGAAACCTAAATTATAATTTTAAATATTATATTGTGGAATATTATATTATTGTTTGATGTTTCATAACAGAATATAAACTTGTGAATTCGAGCGGTGATCAGCGTATGTTCCCCATCACCAATCGTTCATATCGTTTGCGTCGAACGCCTCGAGTAGGCCAAGCCTCCGATTCATTTGTTCTGACGTCATCTCAACACTCAGTCACGTGGTCAGAACAAAGGAATCGGAGGCGTGGCATACTCGAGGTATTTGGCGCAAACGAAACGATTGTAACTTGGCTAGGGGGGCAGGTATTTTCTGGACTCGGCCGCATAGAAGTAGACCAGATAGGTGTTTTTTCTGGTTTAAGCAACTGCTCGATAGATGATTTTGGGGCTGTTGTAAAAGTTCTAATCGAGCGGAGAACTGTATTAACGCGATGCAGGATTTCGAAGTTTAGTTACTATTTGGTGTAATAGATGTCGCTACAGTATGGTCGCACTCTGCGACGATTTGCTTCGAGGTCCGGGACTTTCTTCTAACTATACCCTTTTTTTCCATACATTTTTTATTTTTAATTTGGGTACCACGATTCAACTTAATGTGGAAGACCTTCCTTGACGCCATACTTTTTTTTGGTTGACATGTGGCACGAAGATGAAATTTGTTATGGAAAATAAAATCAAACCTGTTTAATTTTGTTGTTACCAACAGAGATTGGACCTCATCCCTTGTACTATACTGGACTATATCATCTGCTTCACATATAGAGACAGGTTCACTCCCACAATCGCAATAGCAATAATGACACATCATGTTACAATAGAATAGAATAGAATAAACTTTATTGTACACCAAAATAGTAACAAAAACATTTACATTAGCTTAAATCTATGGGTACAAAGGCGGTCTTATCGCTGACAGCGATATCTACCAGACAACCTTAGGGTGGAATGTAAAAATTTGAAATAGAAACAAAGGGGGGTAGTTTGCGGTGTACAGCAAATTAATAATGTAAATATTAAATTTAAATTATATACTAGACTATACAATAAAATAGTAGAATAGAAGAAAAAAAAAAATAGAATAAAAAAAAACTGTAGAATAGTTAAGTCCGAACCTAAAAAACTAGACATTTCTTTGTTCTACTCAATTTTTAAACCTATTCTAGAACAACAAAATCCTTAAAAGTATATTTTACTTGCCAGTTCGTTAACTTAATAACTCATGCGATCTGCTTTCGATATCACAGTATCTTCCTAGCGGAGATTTTATTTTTCGCTTATTATCAGTGTGATATAGAGATCAGGAGCGAACTCAGAAGGTGCGTAAACATTTCGAATACTTAAGTACCGTAAAACGAGGTGAAAAGAAACGCAGGGGTGAATTTCACAAAACCTTGGTTTGAAGAACTAATTTTATAAAACTGAAGAGTTTGTTTAAACGCGTTAATACCGGAAACTACTGTTCCGAATTGAACAAATAATTTAGTGTTAAAAAGCGTATTTATCGAGGAAGACCATTGGCCGTATACAGAAGTGGGAATTAGGTAGAGTTAAACATGTACTTACACCGACTTCATACAGCGAAAAAATAAAGTGGATATACCTCAAATCCCGAGGTTAATTTTAAAGAGCAGTTTTTTTTATGACACTGTCAGATTTCTTCTCACATTAATGACGACGAGGAAGAGTATTTTGTTAACCTTACCTCAGTTGACGTAGTTAACGTCCGTTTTCAATGAAATAAAATACTAATAAAAATTGTATGTTAATTATCTTTGTTTTATTTGCCTTGTCTATCTCTGAGGTTTTTATTATTATTTATAAATTTGTAATGTAGGCACACGGGATTTTTCATTAGAAATCCCGGGAAGTACCATATTTATATCAACATTTCGATGCAAGTAGGTGAATAACTCGACCTAATTCCGACCCCTGGCTATAAACCATCACGCTACGACCCATGGGAGCAGAACAGTTACTAAAGACGCGGGTAAAACAGGTACCTAAATTTATTTTTATATTTGAAAAATAAAGTTGTAAACTAGCTTTTGTCCGCGACTTCGTCCGCGTAGAAGTCGAAAATGGTTTTATTAGGTTTTTTGAGATACGAAAATATGAAATATTATTTATTATCTTCGTCGTGTGTGATAGTCCATTGAATTGTATGGCGAGCGATATTGTATCTTAAGATAAAATGTTATAGTATCTTAGCCGTGTGCAGCGCCATTTAGTGAACTCTACTGCGGGTGACGTAACCTACGACAAACTTATTATTTGCAGTTGGTACAGTAATCGGTCGGATCGAACCGCAAAATTAAGTTTGTTTTTTTTTTGTTTATACCTTTTCGGGATAAAAAGTACACAGTGTGGCGCCCAGGATATTAAAGAATAATTATATCAAGTTTCATCGTAATCGCACCGGTAGTTTTTGCGTGATGCCTGAACAAACAGACAGACAAAACATTTTTTAATCACATTTTTGGGTCCGATGTCGGTCTAGTAACACCCCCTGCCATTTATTTTTTTGATATTTTCAACGTACAGAATTTTCACTTCTACAGATTTATTATAAGTATAGATATTTGAACGTATTTATTGATTTCGTAATTTTAACTTGTAGATAAATAGTTAAAACGTATTCGCACAAGGTTAACATAAACGTGACTTATTTTTTACATCCGTTAAAGCTAGTCCTTGTTTTGGACATAAACTAAACCGGTTAAATTCGTTTTAGAGAACGTATTACATATGTTTAGTTAACATAACCAACTTAACTGTTATTGCTATAAATAAGTACCAGGGTCACTAAGAGTGAATAGGTTACTTCTAGGCAAGCGTGACATCATCGAGCACGTCATCGCTTACCATCAGGTGAGATAAAATTTTAAAAGATCAATAAAATAAAAGAAAGCTGTACCTACATTTTTTAATTAAAAAGGACTCTCTGTGGCGACCCTCGCTATTTGATTTTTTTTTCGGTGGGACAATCATCTTATGACATCTCCCGCCCTTGGGTGGAGCGGGAGATAGTGTCAGACTAGAAACCCACTCCTGTTCCTTCGTTTATTTTATTTTATTTATTTTATTTTAATAAGTACAGTGACAGACTACAGACTAAGACAATTTGCTTTTCATACCAGCGCCGAGTCTTCCTTTCAGAATCAGACCCTTGCCCCCAGTAGGCTTCGACTTGTGCTCGGTCCGGACAGTTACCAGATGGTCGGACAGCGAGCCACCCATTGCTCGCCGTCCGCAAGCCCGCGCCTACGGTGGTCGGAAATCGGGATCAGAATCCCGGCGATGGTTGGGGCGTGAGGACAGTTGCCTCACGCGATCGACCGCCTCCTTTGCTAGCATTACTGCTTCGCAGAAGGAGGCGACTGCTTGCCACTCCTCCTCGCACCGGACCATGCCCTGTACCAATGCCCGGCGCGAGAGATCGCCGCCGCCGATCGCCCCCACAAGGACATGGCGTTGCTCTGCCCAAGTGGGGCACACCTCCACTGTGTGCTCTTCCGCACGAATCCGGAGCAAGAACTTCCCGAACTTATCGTGTTCGGTGAGAACCTGCGTCATGCGGAAGGTGAGGACGCCGTGGGGTCTTTCCAACCACGCCTCAAAGACGGGATTTACCGTCATAATTGTGGCGTGCCCAATACCTACATTGCCAAAGAACTATCTGTGGCGATCCTCGCTATTTAATACTGTTATTTTAATCTGTGGTTTACTCTATTTAGTAATAATTAAAACTGTATTTCTTCTCTATCATTTGCTTTGGTGATTCATAACATAACGGTAGTTTTGACATAAGAATAGATACAATCCTCAAAAGTAAGCTTCAGTCCAGAGTTTTATTTTAACCGTGAAACGAAGATTGGGCGCATTCGCTCCCATACTCTTGGACGGCTCGGGAATAGCCCTTTTAGTTAAACTTATAAATAAATCAAACTAAGTTGTGTATAGCGCCATGTAGCGAGAAATTTGACACGTTCGCGATTTCCAGCCACCGTAGGCGCGGGCTTGCGGACGGCGAGCAATGGGTAACCCGCCGTCCGACTGTTCCACGCGCGCCTCAGGAAGATGTCAGTAAATCGTAGGGGCCCAGCAGGGTCGAAGCCTACTGGGGCCACAAGTAGTGTGAAAACGAAACCCGAGGCCCTGGGACGAAAGCAACGAAGGCAAATTCTGCCCAAGAGCGGGATTTGTCATAAGATGATGAACCCACCTAAAAAAAAAAAAACTTTCGGGACCATTCACCTTAACCTCTATATTTTGTTTGAAGCTGTCCATGTCCTAGGAAAGACGTCGAGAGGAGCCGATTTTTTAGGAGAAGCACTAGCGTAGCTACCGAAGGGCTAGGCGGGGTGGTGACCCGGGGCCTTCAAGCTGGAGGGGGGCACAAAACCTGATTAGCAAACGTCTTTATTGAACCACCAAAAACTTCTCTACGTTCGAAATCTAAATAAAATAGGTTGGTACCTAACTCGTTTTTTTTTAATGCTTTTTAAAGTTCCCACTGCTGGGACTCAGACCTCCTCTCTAGGAGAGGGAATGGGTTTTAATTCACCACGCGTGCCTAGTGCGTGTTGGTGGATGTCACATGTCTTCGAATTTTTTGGTTCTAGGACATGCCTCAATGCCATAGGTTTCCTCACGATGTTTTCCTGCACCGTTTTGAGAGCAGTGGTGATGAAATAAATTACACAAAGTAATGCGCCTGGCTGGGTTTGAAACCGAGACCTACAACTCGTAAGTCGGGGCCGTTACCACTCGGTTATTTGTAGATTTCCCATGCAAAAAAGGGGCCTAAATTTTTTTAGTCAACTAGCTACGCCACTGATGAGAAGGAAAAAATCATAAATGGGTACCAGATACCTAATGCTAAGCTAATAAACAATATAGTTTTACCTGTTATTGACTCACCTCTTTTTAACCACGTGATCGCTATACTCAATATTATTCTGAGTAAACCACGTCATCACTTAGGTGTTTTGTTCAACTCCTTAATGAGCTACGTAAAGATATAATAATTCTAGAACTTACTTTAGCTCACTTAAGTAGCGCTAAAGTAATCTATTCATAGCTTCTAAGCAGGGGCGCCGACTCCGTGGGTGCTCGGGGGCTCGAGCACCCATGAAAAATAAACAGTGGGTGCCGAGCACCCCAGAGAATAGACATCAAGAAACAGATCAGTAATCGCCTGTTAGGGATGGGCGTTTTTTCATTACTTGACGCCCCTTTCAGCGCAATGAGACGCAATGGTCGCGGGTTCGGTTTCCGCATCAACATAAAAATTAAATTCATTTACATTCACTATTATATACACTTTAGTTTGATTTTGTTAATAATCACCATTTACGACCTTGGATATAAAGAATATGTACAACTCTGATCCCCAAGATACAGACTAACGCCTAGTTTGGGAATCACCGTTCCAATAGATATGTATAATGTAATTGATTATTAATAAACTATTATTATTACAAATGTTTGTTGATGAAACAGATATTTGTGTTGAGTCTGGGTGTTGTGGTACCTTCGTTGTTCCTGGTTTCCATAGTACAAGGGAAAACCATAGTTTAGAACCAGGACAATGTATGTGAGGTTGTCTCAATTTATTATTTATTAACGATGCGGACAACGGATGCCAGTTGCTGCGTATCAGTTACCAAAATGTCGATCAGTGTGCATTTCTCTTCTCACACTTCGCCACTTTTTCGAGTCATCAAATGAGCATGAGCACCCATGAGGTTTTCTAAAAGTCGGCGCCCCTGCTTCTAAGTATATGATAGCACCTGTAGTCACGTTGTGTCTAGGCATCTACAACCAGAAACTCAATAAATGGATAATAAAATATATTATATGTGTTAAACATTTTATCGTTACAATATACTTATTTAGTATTAAAATATTATGCACTAGTAAGAAACACTGTACAAAGGCGGACTTAATGCCTTAGGCATTTTATACCAGTCGACCTTTATGTATTAGTATTGGCTGTATATATCTATTGTTGTCTCCAGTTATGTACTGCGGGCTTTACTGATTGAGCCTGATCGATGGACACTAGCGCTTCAACATGGCTACCAACTTATCGTTTTCTACAATTGCTGACACCGAGGCGTTACCGATTTGAAAACGGAATTCGACACGAAACGGTTGTAACTTGGCTAGGGGACCGTAACCTAACATTTATGTAGGATAGATTGCAGAAGTAAGAACCTATTAGGAATTTTACAAAACAATTTCAAATACAACTTTCACATTTTTCAATCGTTTTTATCTCTCGTCTATGCTCTAATTTTTTCGTTCGAAAACATTACCTATAAAAAAAGATGTAAATATCCAGTTCAGAAATGAGACTCGACCGAATAAACTTTCTAAAATAACAGCTATTATTATACAAATTAGGTATATTCTATAATAATATAACGCATGAGTTTTTGGCGCGATTTCTTTGATTAAAGTTTAGTAGCTGTTTTACGCATTCCCAAATTGATTCTTAGTAGATATTGTGATGTAAAATGGTTTTGTCTGCGCAACTGAACAAGATGTGTAATCATTGAAACATGTTCGATTTCGGTAAAATCGAGCTGAGAATTTTATTGTAGTTTTGATTACCTCGCAAATTTTGCCAAGAAGGTTGACCTGATACATTTGCTGCCAAATACTAAAAACACATTAGAATGTATACATCCATATTCCAATGGTAAACAAATTAATTGATTAGTAAACAAATTAAAAATTAATTAATTAATAAATTTTGACTGGCCTGTTGGTCTAGTGGTTAGTGGCCCTGACTGCTATACCGGTGGTCGTGGGTTCGATTCCCACCCAGGACAAATGTTTGTGTGCTGAGCACCATCATTTGCTCTGTGTCTGGGTGTATTTTATCTATAATACGTATGTATTTAGAAATATATAAGTATGTTTATCAGTTGTCTAGTACTCATAACACAAGCTCTGCTTAGCTTGAGACTAGACCGCGTTGTGATAGTTGTGGAATGTTACGTTATGTTATTATTAACTATTTATATGAAGTTATGGCTTAAAGGGCTTAGTATCCAAGCCAAAATCAATATAAAAAAATAAGCCCTTTATTTACATAGGTAATTATGTAGATAAGTTACTTCATTAAACTTGAGATCCTATATTCAACCACGAGTTTAGACAAATTGTTTAACAGCATTTGGGAATACTTGTAACAATAATAATTGAGACAAATTCTATCATGTCTGCCTCTCAGAATGGATGTAGGAACGGGTCCCGTGGTACTAAGGAGCTGCTTCTCATAGATATGGCCATTAGCCAACAGGTTCGAAGTTCTCGAAAGAATCTGTCGGCATGTTGGATAGATTATAAGAAGGCCTATGACTCTGTTCCTCATACATGGCTCATGAGGGTGCTAGAATTGTATAAAGTTGATGCAACTTTGCGCACCTTCCTGATGTCATGTATGGGGCAGTGGAGAACAGTCCTTCACTATCCGGGATGTCGACAGATTCAGGAGAACAGCGAACCGATAAGGATTGAGCGTGGCATATTCCAGGGTGACAGTCTGAGTCCACTGTGGTTTTGCCTAGCCTTGAACCCTCTCAGCACACTGCTGGAGGGTTCTGGATTAGGTTACCGGTTGAAAAGAGGCGGTCAGGTCATATCTCACCTTCTTTACATGGACGATCTGAAACTCTTTGCCCCCAACAACTTGCACCTGGTGGAGCTACTGAAGTTAACTGAAACCTTCAGTAGTGCCATCAGGATGGAATTTGGTGTGGACAAATGTGCAGTCGTACATGTAAAGAGAGGTGAGATTATGGAATCCGTGGGAATTCAACTCACGGATTCCATACACCTTAGATCCCTCTGCTCAACCGAAACTTACAAGTATTTGGGTATGTCGGAAGCATTAGGCATCAATACTGATGACGTAAAACGATCGTTGAAGGAGCGCTTCTTTGGCCGCCTGAATAAAATACTGAATAGTCTTTTGTCAGGCGGAAACAAGGTGCGCGCTTTCAACGGTTGGGTCATGCCGGTATTGATGTATTCTTTCGGCATACTCAAATGGACTCAAACAGAACTCGACGCCCTGGATAGGAGGGTCCGCACACTACTTACCGCAAATCGGATGCATCACCCACGGTCATCGGTGATGAGACTGTATATCCCACGGAAGTGCGGGGGTCGTGGCTTCTTAAATGCTAAGACCCTGCACAACCGCGAGGTATGCAGTCTCAGGGAATACTTCCTAAAAACCGACGTGGGTATGCACCGAGATGTGGCAGTGGTGGACAAGGGCCTCACTCCGCTCTCCTTGGCTAACGAGAACTGGCGCAAACCTATAGTACTGGATACTAATGACCGCATAGAAGTATGGCAGAGCAAGGAGCTTCACGGACGCTTTTACCGGGCCTTACATGGGCCCGATGTAGACCTGTTAGCATCCGTATCTTGGCTGCGTTTCGGTGACCTCTTCGGGGAAACCGAAGGTTTTGTCTTTGCGATTATGGACGAAGTTATGATGACGAACAACTACCGGAAATACATTGTGAAGGACGGTACGGTTGACATCTGTCGGGCATGCCACCGACCCGGGGAATCAATCCGACACATTATTTCTGGGTGTTCTCATTTAGCTAACGGAGAATATTTGCATAGACACAACCTCGTAGCCAAGATTATCCACCAGCAACTTGCTCTTAAATACAATCTTGTGGAATCAGAAGTACCGTACTATAGGTATGTGCCCGACCCAGTTCTCGACAATGGCAATATCACGTTATATTGGGATCGATCTATCATCACTGACAGGACTATTGTTGCCAATAAACCTGATATAGTGGTGGTAGATCGACTAGAGCGTCGCACAATGATTGTTGATATAGCGGTCCCTCATGACGAGAACCTCGTGAAAGCTGAGAAAGATAAGCAAACTAAGTATCTTGACTTAGCTCGCGAGGTTGTCGACATGTGGGAAGTGGATAGAGCAATCATTGTGCCGATAGTCGTGACGGCCAATGGCTTAATTGCTAAGAGCCTCGACCAACATCTGAAGAGGCTCTCGTTAGGCAGTTGGATCAAGGGCTTGATTCAGAAGGCAGTACTCCTGGACACGGCGCGTATTGTTCGGAGATTCCTCTCTCAGGAGCCCTGACCACCGGTAGCATGGACCCTGTTCCCGATGCCGGTGGGCTACTATTTTTTATATTTTTAAATGTTTTTTTCATGTTTTTTTTTTTAAAGAAATATTTAAAAATGTAATTAATATGTGTAAATAATTTAATAAATGGAATAATAATAATAATAAATTTCACCTGAAATTTACTCACAACACGCTGTATTGACTTGGCTTGGCCCGTTAATGTAGCTTAAAAACTAGCCCAGAGCTAAGAAAAACTGCACGTTTTCCTAGATAATAATATTTATTTATCTTCCACAAATAACGATAACAGTAGGAAACACTTAGAATATAAAAGTGATATAACAATGTTAATTTTGTGGGAGACTGGTGCCTAAACTAAGCCATGGCTTGTATTTTAGGACACCAGAATAGGTGGACACAATAGTCTCAGTTTACCCTGAGTCTAGATACTTGTAAATGTCACTTGACCTTTCACGTATAATGTCGGTATAACAAACAACAAACAAGACCCCAAACCAAAAACAAAAACAATACGCCTATATTTTAAAAATATAAGTTACGGTCCTTCGAGCCGGATGTCACTGTTTCTGGGTTCCCTGGTAACGGGGTGCTGATTCTTATATTGAGAAGAAGAGCTTTTCTTCTGATTTATTTCACGGAGACCCCGATTTTTCCCATTTTTTTTTTAGTTTCGGAGTTCGATCTGGTGAATTCTGGAGTTCTATGATGATAGCTCCATCTATCGGCTACCACTTAGTTGATAAGATGCTATAGATGAAGATAGAGAACCAGGTTGGCAAGGGATTACATAGCCAGTAGCAGCTAGTGACGTGTGAAGGTATCGATCACACCAAACGTATTGTCCGCCGCCGACTGTGAGTATGCTCACTGTCAGCACCAGTGTAAACGCGGCCTCAGCCTGCTATATGTGATCTCACCCAGCCGACAATACTCTATAGAGTAGAATGCATTACTAGTGTGAATAACAGAGTAAGCGACAACGCACTACGTAATGGCGTATAGTCGGTTCGGTGTTCATGAACAAGAAGTTTATTATATTAACTTGAAAAAGCGATAAACTGCGTAATACCCGCTCACAGTCAGCGACCGACAATTCGTTTGTTCTGAACTTTAAGAATAGAGAAAGATACTCACCAATCTATGAGCTCTTGGTACAATGAATTTTCTGGCTCGCAGAAATCTCAACATGAACTCATCATCTGTTCTCAATGGCTGACATTCACCTCGTTCTGAAACCACATTCATTAAATTAAAATAAAAAACACTTGTAAAATCATGAGTTTGTGTTTATGTCCCTCGATTAGAAGTGTCAATAAACTGTATAAGGTCATTGAACACAAGATAAAACACCTCGTAAGACAGCACGAAATACTTCGCAAAAAATATCTGCAACCAACATTGAACGCGGGTCGTAACTTACAACTGTCTAAAATAAAATAATTCCAGAAAATACTCTTCTGTCTGACCCTTGTTAAATATATATTCAATAAATTTTCTGACAACTAATAAATGGATAAGAACAGGTAACAAATACACAACACACGCGATTGAACCGAATCTCAACTTCTCACGGTTCAATGAATTCTTTACTACAACGTGACTGAGCGTTGAGATGACGACAGAACGCATGACGCAAAATAATATAAACGAAACGGTTGTAACTTGGCTAGGGGGGTAGTTGTGTTACGCTTTCGCGCAGCATTATATATCATAAGGGTAACAAAAATTTACCCAAAACACTTTTATTTTATTTTTTAATAATTTTTGTACACACATATACAGATGAAGATACATTATTATAAAATTTTACAAATTTACTACTTATTTCTAAAAGAAATGGTTTTCCAGCAGGCCTGCGAATGGAGAGATATCTCCATTCGCAGGCCTGCTGGAAAACCATTTCTTTTTTAATTTTCATTTAGAAGAAATGCCAATGTTGTATTCAAATTCCAGTTAAAATATCTCCTGCCCGGCGACCTCCTTGACGGGGTCAGCGTGGTCTGATACACAGACGACACGCTGGTCCTGGCGCGGGGTGAGTCGTACCAGACGGTGGTCGAAGTGGCTACACGCGGGGTTGCGACAGTCGTGGGCAGGATCCAGGAGTTGGGACTCGAGGTGGCATTGCACAAGTCCAAGGCCATGTGCTTTCACGGCCATCGGAACTCGCCTGGCATTTGAGGTCTGAGTGATATCACGCTATATGACAACTATGAATAAAAAAATGTGTAGTACAAAAAAAAAACAGTATCTTTTCCTTGAGAAATATTTAAAACAAAAAATGAAAATAGATATATTAGCTCCTATAATATTTGATTAATGAACTCGTAATGTGTAATTCGTAAAAAACTTAGCACGTGAATTGAAAACCAGTACCTCTTTCTCGAGCTTTATAGCTCTATACATCTTTCTCGCTTACATTCTATATATGGTGTATGTATAAACACCATATATAGCTCCATCCCTTTACCAGTTCAGTTTAGGTCGCCAAATGAATCGCAAATTTTCTGCATGCGAGATTATACCGTGCAGAAAATTTTAAAATGCAAAAAGAAAAAACGCGTCCCACGAGCGTATTCCACGCATTACAATAAATACTTGTATAAAATTGATATTTGCGGGGGTTACGCATGCGGGGCAATCCCGCATGTGTGATCAAAACCGCAAGAAATTAAAAATACTCTTAGAGCTCGTGGTAGGGCCTCAGGTCATCAGTCCAAGGACATATAGCATAGTCGGCCATAATGTTCCCATTGTTGGGACTCAGGCCTCCTCTCTAGAAGAGGGAATGGGCCGTAATCCACCACGCGGGCCCAGTGCGGGTTGGTGGATGTCACATGTCTTCGAATTTTTGGTTCTAGGATATACCGGTTTCCTCACGATGTTTTCCTTCACCATTTTGAGAGCAGTGGTGATGAAATAAATTACACAAAGCAATGCGCCTGGCTGGGTTTGAACCCGCGACCTACAACTTGTAAGTCGGGGCCGTTACCAATCGGCCACCACTGCTTTAAGGACATATATTTATATTTTATTATTCAAGCAAGAAAGTATGGGAAATACGCAAAACTCACCAAAGACCATTTTTCTAAGTTCTGTGATTGCTGTTGCCCTGGTAGCTAGATTCTCTTTACATTGTTCATAAGCGATTTCCATCAACTCAGGATCTTCCTTTGTGTTGACTTCGGCTTCGAAGCCGATTTCTAAGAAGCACTGGTACATTATGATATCCTAGTAGCTGCGGCCTGTAAAAAAGATTCATGTTTAAATAAAATTGTTGAAAGCAGTGATTTGGCTGACCATGCTGTGGCCACATGGAAATTATAAAAAAATATTTGCATATCAAATTATATTGATTTTATAACAATACGAAAAAAACCGGCCAAGTGCGAATCGGATTCGCGTACGAAGGCTCTGTACCGTCTGTAGCAAAAACGGCAAAGAAATCACGTTTGTTATATGGGAGTCCTAGTATTTGCTGTTATAGTAGCAACAGAATTATACATAATCTGTGAAAACGTCAACTGTCTAGCTATCACGGTCCATACAACCTGATAACAGACAGACGGACAGCGGAGTGATAGCAATAGGGTCCCGTTTTTACCCTTTCAGTACGGAACCCTAAAAACTAATGGTATTCAACGATGCGAGGTTTTTTTGTGAATAAAATCAGGCTCTCATGCTAAGTATATACAATAATTTTTTTCGCATCTGACATTAAACTCTATCCTAATAAATATGTAAATATTTGAAATCCGTTACGATTAAAATTTTATGCGTCATTACATAGATAAATAAATGGTTTTAGGCCACTAAATCATTACTCTTATTTACTTCTATGAATTATTTAAAAAACATCTGTAGTCCGTATTTCCGGCCATAGTAGGCGCGGGCTTACGGACGGCGAGCATTGGTTAGTTCGCCGTCCGACCATCCGGTAACCGTCCGGACCGAGCCCAAGTCGTCGACGGCGCGTACTGTTTCATGCGCGCCTCAAGGAGATGTCAGCAACTGTAAGGGCCCAGCAGGGTCGAAGCCAACTGGGGCCAAGGATCTGGTTCTGAAAGGAAGTCTCGGCCCCAGTACGAAAGGCGACGAAGGAACAGGAGTGGGTTTTTAGTCAGTAAAAGTCTAACACTATCTCCCGCTCCGCCCAAGAGCGAGGGATGTCATAAGATGAGTTTCCCACCGAAAAAAAAAAATATCACGAAGTGATCAATTTCTATGATCTGGCCACGACGTATATAAAAGGCAAAGTACTGACTCGTCAACGCCTAGCCCAAGTCCTTGGACTTAGAATGATGAAATTTCGCAGAAGAGTTCAAATCCTGTTTTCAGTCCAGACATTATTGCCCCCAGGGCTGCGGATTGTTCGAAGGAGTTATCACAGCCTTCGCAAGAAAAGACAACTGAAGGAACACTGTAGGTTTTAGTCTGACTCTCCCTCCCGTTCCACCTAGACCAAGAGAAGTTATTTGATGATTTTCTAGAGAAAACTTTTTTTTATTCTTCAAAGGTTCGCGCTTGACGATGCAGCGCACCTAGAAGTAACCTGTTCACTCTTGACTTAAAGATTTCCGGGTTTGTAGCTATCAGGAAACACAGATTCCGGCAAGGAATTCCACTCCTTAGCTGTACGCACAATGAATGTGTGCGCATAGATGAGACGTCCACCATGTACCAGTGGCGCATCGCCGTACGCCTGGTGGTCGGATGATAGAACGGGCTAGGCGGAATTAGGTTATGCAATTCCAACGCACATTCCCCGAAATGCAACCGGTACAAAACTGACAGGCTAGCAACTCGGCGTAGATGCTCAAGACTTTGAAGCCTCGACTCAACGAGTGCATCATTGCCAATGATCCTCCTGGCTCGCCTCTCAATTGCCTCAAGTGCATCAAGCTGGTATCGGGCAGATCCGTCCCAAAGATGAGAGCAGTAAGTACTTCACACACGATCGATACATTTTTGCCTGAGATGGTTTTTTGGGAAAAGAACCTCACAGATTTAAGGGGACCGGTCCCATCAGCCATCAGAGAGGAGTGGCGGCATGTTGTGAAGCTTGCCACCAACACCTGAAGTGATGACCACGACCACAAGAGTGATAGTGACAAGGAAGAAGGAAGAATCCTTACCCCACGTGTGCATGAGGACAGGGCTTATATATATCTGTATGAATGAACAACAGAAACCTTATCTAATTCAAAACAGCGTGTTTAAATAAATCTTGCTTTGTAAATAAAGCTAACTACAGGACCTAAAGCGCGGTCACTTTCAGACTGCATAGGTACAAAAGAAAAAAATCTGAAAAGACACAACGCTTGCAAAATATGAAGTATTTTTGGGAATTTATTAAAATCAACAGAATTGATTATAAAATTAAGACACTATAACGGTAAAACATTGCTTGTAGAATAATCTGACAAACAATTAGAATGTTAGCATGTTAGTCCGGTTTTTAATCGATGAAAGTAATTCTTAGAGATATCTTCATGTTTTATTCCTATCAAACTAAATTAATTGTTTTATATTTTGCACACACTAAAGGTGCCATTTGAACGTCGGCTGCAAGCTGCGAATGCAGCTAACACACGCATGACACGCAGCCGTTGCCTGCATCTGCAGCCGGGAGTGATACCGAGGCTGGCTGCACGTGCTGTCAGTCGCAAATCTACGATTCAATCTAATAAGAGCGCTATCGGCTTCAAATAGCGATTATTTCGCACTTGTCTAAACAGGTTGTAGTAACTACGTGCGCATCGACTTGCGGCCGAAGCATTACTAATCTGCGATCGGTTGCGGCAGGTCGCGGCAGCCGATGCTCGGCAGCTGCTGCACGTGCTAGTACATAGAAAACCCGTCGTGCAGCTGCAGCCGGCTTCGTAATGCCGCCACATGTGCTGCCTGCATCCGCAGCCTGCAGCCGAGGGTCGAATAGCAACTTTAGCATTTATCCTGAAGAATATCATATTATTTTTCTGATTCGGTTTACTGCAGGGGATCATATACTTTTGCGCATTATAAAACTCGCAATTAACACCTGTAGTCCTTTTAAATTAAGTCCCGCAAACCTTCGTTGAAAAGGGAGGATCCTCCTGCCAGACGGGATGTTATGTCTGGTGGGCAGCTGCCCGATTGATGTTTTCGGGCTGTTCTATATGTTCTAATCGCGCGGAGAACTTTGATTGCGCGATGCAGGATTAGTTCTTATGTGACGCCATAGATGTCGCTACACAGCTCTGTGTTTGGCGGCATGAGAGTTTTCGTTAACGTGACTTGTAAATCCTAACATAAACTGGTTTTCAATTCACGTGTTAAGTTTTTTATGAGTGACACATTACGAGTTCATTAACCAAATTATAGGAGCTAATAAATCTGTTTTTTATTTTTTGTTTTAAATATTTTTTAAGGAAAATGTATTGTTTTTTTTTGTACTAGCTATTTTTTATCCGTGGCTTCATCATTGGCAAATTCCATTTAAAATAATAGATACATTCTACCAGGTTAGTTTTTTTTTATTGGTTGGGAAAATCATCTTATGACAAATCTCGCTCTTGGGTGGAGCGGGAGATAGTGTCAGACTTTTACTGACTAAAAACCCACTCCTGTTCCTTCTTTGCCTTCTTCCCAGGGCCCCGGGTTTCGCTTTCACACTACCCGTGGCCCCAGTAGACTTCGACCCTGCTGGGCCCCTACGATTTGCTGACATCTCCTTGAGGCGCGCGTGGAACAGTACGCGCCGTTGACGACTTGGGCTCGGTCCGGACGGTTACCTGCGTCATGCGAAAGGTGAGGACGCTGTGAGGTCTTTTCAATCACGCCTCAAAGAGGGGACTTACCGTCTGCCAGGAATGTTAAGGAATTCCGTAACCGTAATTATCGGATCATCATGATAACCATTTCAGCTGAAAGACGTCCACAGTTGGATATAGGCATCCCCTTAGTGTCTCCATAACGACCGACCGGTCCTGTGCGTCTCGCATCCATTTAATCCCGTGACCCTCGAAATAAAAAACCAGCCGAGTGCAAATTGGACTCGCGCACGTAGAGTTCTATACCATTATACATGTCGTGGCTAGATCTTAGAATTGATAACTTTATGAAATAGCCAACTAGAACTGACCAGACCGTTTAAACGTTAACATTTGATGATATGTCAATCCTCGTTTGGCTATATCATTGATGTAGGATTTCAATGAAAATAAAAGGTATCAAGAATGTAGGCCAAACGGAGATTGCAATATCATCAAACTTTAACGTTTAAAATGATCTGGCCAGTTTTACTTGGCCATTTCATGAAGTGATCAATTTCTGGGATCTGGCCACGACATATACTTATACAACACCACTCAAACCCCGCGCGAACGCCGGCGTTCGCATGGGGGGGGGGTTTCGCGCCATTTAGGATAAACGATAGCGTCTGCATAGATTATACAATATTGAGCTTTTTATACATTTATAAAATGGATTATTGGGTATTTATCCAAGTACATAAATAAGAAGTTATTCATAAAGTAGTATGTAAATATCGAAAATAAACATACTTTTCCGTTATTCCCTATATACCTATACATATTCATAGGTTAGACACTATATTATAATCGACAACAAAAATTTTTTTTAGTTTTTAGTATTTTTGTTATTGCGGCAACAGAAATACATCATCTGTAAAAATTTCATCTATTTAACTGTCATACGTGTTAACGTATTCATGAGATACAGTCTGGTGACAGACAGACTGACAGTGGAGTCTGTAATAGGGTCCCGTTTTTACCCTTAGGGTACGAAACCCTAAAAATATCCGTAACCTTAACTGAAACCGATATAATATTATTCTTATATCCGTATCCACATTCGAAAACATACTGCTACTTATAAGAAACAAATTCGAACACGCATAAATAACATTTTTTTATGAGTTACAACTCAACTGTTGTTGTCCAACCGGTTTAGGGTCAGCCTGTATTGGTACTTAGTCTCCTAAATTAGAAACTGTTACGTCATACTCGTATTTAGTCGATTTGTGTTAATGAATGTAGGAGGTGTAATATTTGTTTATACATTTTGATTTGACCAGATTTGGTTAAGTCCAATCTACAAAGCCTCGAGCACAGGCGCAGGGTAGCCAGCCTATCGGTATTTTACAGGTTACATTCTGGAGAGTGTGCGCGGGAATTGCATGACTTGATTCCGCCATCTCCTTTCTACCAGCGGACAACCCGACGAACGGCGAGTATCCACCCTTACGTTGTTGAAACTTCAACGGTCCGGACTAAGCGTTTCGCTTCGTAGTTTATACCGCGTACATCGAAGGACTGGAATAATTTGCCTGCTGCGGTCTTCCCGTCCAACTATAATTTAGGTGTCTTCAAGGCTAGAGTGAATAAGCTCTTAATAAACTAGTGCGCCTAACCATCAATGATTGCATCTCCGCTTACCATCAGGTGGGATCGCAGTCAAGCACTGGTTTATATCAATTTAAAAAAAAAAACACATCCCTACCGAACTCTTTGGCGAAAACAAGCACTTTGTTACAATAATATAATATTAATTGTAATGTATTTGCGTGAATCAAATCGTCTCCTGTACGAAAACTATTAATCTCAAACATTGTTTTTGGGCCCCTGGTGACCCGATACACAGGTTTTGTAAAAAACTTAGTTCAGGCACCAGTTTTCCACAAATTGATTTTGGTATATTGTTAAATTAATTAATTTCTCTGTAATTTGTGAAAGAAAATAAATAAATTATTATTATTATTATTCCATAACGCCATCTAGTCACAAACTAAGCAGACCTTGTGCTATGAGTACTAGACAACCGATAAACATACTTATATATTTCTACATACATACATATTATAGATAATTAATATAATCTAGTGCGATTCACCATCAACTATTGCATTACTGCTTACTATCAGGTGAGATCGCAGTCAATCACTGGTTTATATCAATTATTTAAAAAAAAAACCGCCAGACAGAACACATAATAATATCTATCTAAATATACTCTAGGCTGATTAAAGCAAGGTCTTATAGCACAGATATAGGAATAAATCTGAAAACTGTACATTTGTTGTTCATCATCATCATCATCATCATTTCAGCCTATAGACGTCCACTGCTGGACATAGGCCTCCCCCAAATGTCGCCACAAAGTATGGTCCTGTGCGTCTTGCATCCATCGGATTCCCGCAACCTTCATCAGGTCATCGGTCCACCTGGTAGGGGGCCTTCTAACACTGCGTCTTCCGGTACGCGGTCGCCACTCCAGAACCTTTCGACCCCAACGGCCATCTGTTCTGCGAGCAATGTGCCCTGCCCATTGCCACTTAAGTTTGGCGATTCTTCGTGCTATATCGGCAACCTTGGTTCTCCTGCGGATATCTTCATTTCATTTCATTTCATTTTTTTTTAATTTGTTGTTACGCTACAATAAAAAAAAAAATTGTGATTCGGAAAAGTCTTCGAGACTCGATTCGGGAATTGAACTGTTTACATAAGTAAGTTTGTACGGAACACTCAGGACGCGAGTCCGACTCGCACTGGTCCAGTTTTTTTTTTGTCAGTCACAAAATGTTTTTTACCTTCAGGACATTAGATGGCGGAGACTCATCCGTCATCATAATGTTTCTAAAAATACCTAGGTGCTCACCAAAAATAGGAACATAATTTCCAAACCAAAGATAATATAATAAATCTTGTCTTAAAAATATTATTCACCTCAAATGTCACAAATATTTTCTGTGCTTTAGAAAGTAAAGTATGATTTATTACATCAAATAATAATACGTTATTTAAATTGGGTATCTATATTTCACGGTATTTTTAATTTTTTTTTTTGCCTATATATATTTATGCTATGTGTCTGTGCAGGTCGTAAAATATATGTAGATATAGTGGATTTTTGAAAAATAAATAAATAAGAAAAGCTGGCCAAGTGTGAGTCGGACTCGCATATGAAGGGTCTCGTACTATAATATAAAAAAAAAAACGGCAAAAAATTTACGTTTCTTGTATTTATTCTGTTTTTAGTATTTGTTGTTATAGCGACAACAAAAGTAAATTGTGAAAATTTCAACTGTCCAGCTATCACGGTTCATGAGATACAGCCTGATGACAGACAGACGGACAGTGGAGTCTTAGTAAAAGGCTCTCGATTTTAACCTTTGGGTACGGAACTCTAAAAACTACGGAACATCCACAAACAAGTTAGCTACCTCGTGATTATGCCCGAATTTGATTTAATTGATTTAATTGATAAAATAATCAAGTAAAATTCCAGTTTAAAACATTGGCTTGACACATACAAAAATCAGGATAGTTCTGTATACTAGCTTGCTAGGTAGATAATCTAAATTAAATGCATATGCTGCAAAACTATCCAAGACATGGTGAGATGATTACAAAATCTACCGCTTTAGGCCCATTCAGTGCCATAAAACTGTGACTTTTTGGAGCGTATTTCCTCGGTGGCCACTAAAAAAAATTATATTCATGTATAACATTATCGACAATAACAATATTGCCAAAAAAAATAACAACATGATATTTTTTTTTTCACAGAGAAAAATTGGTGGTTAAATGTTCATCGGTTTGCTGACATCTCATGAGGCGCGCATCAACGACTCGAGTTTGGTACGGACGGTTACTGGACGACCGGACGGCGAGCTACCCATTGCTTGCCGTCCACCTACGCCTACGGTGGCCGTTCCCTAACGCGGGCGGCCGTCTCCTTCGCTAGCATAAACTCTGGGCTTTGTGCTAGCTCGCCGTTTGTAAGTACATATAGGTATACTATTATTATTATACGAAATACTAAGTATCTAATTGGATTTTTCTTTAAATTTCTTCAAATAAAATCAATCTATATATATAAAAATCAATGCCACTTTTCGTTGTAATTTTATAACTCAAGAACGGGCTCACCTATCCAAACCAAATGTTTAGGCTTTGTTCGGACTATTTAGTAGATGGTTTATGTGAAGTTTGCACAAAATCGGTCGAGCGCTTCTTCATTTATCACATTATTAGGCAGTACGAAGTTCGCTGAGTCAGCTAGTACATAATAAATAATACAGACCAAGGAGTACCTCTAGTGAAAGTAATTATCTCATGCTAAGCCCAGTTAATTGGCCGAGCTCGGACCTTAGTGGTACATTATCATCTAATTGCAATTACTGGCCGAGCCTTTGTACTGGATTAGTGGCTTGTATAGGTCAAGGCTGATTCAGTTGTACTTCAGTTAGATAATTCGATTTTACAGCTCCCAGCCTCCCATTTGACATTCTATCATTCAGTGAAAGAAAATCTTTTAGTCTTTTTTAAGTTAGACATTCTATAGGGTTCCGTACTTCAAATGGAAAAAACGGTACCCTTATAGAATCACTTTGTTGTCGGTCTATCTGTCTGTCTATCAAGACCCTTTATCTCGGAAACGCGTAGAGATATCGAGTTAAAATTAAACCTATATACTCAGATCTGCGGTCGCTTGAAGCTGTGACAAAATCAAACTTCTAAGTTAACGAAAAAGAAGATACGGCCACGGCGAAAAACGCGCTGCAGTCGCGCTGCACGTTACTTTGTTAATTACATGGAATAACTAAACAGCGCGGCGGCCGCGCTGCATCCGCACTGCCGTCGCGCGGCACTTTGCGGCTAATTTGAAGGTGCCCTTAATTTCGACTCTCAAGGTAATCAAAATTCATAGGGCCACTTCACGCTGACCCAGAATCCTGAAATTTGGCATAAAGCAAGGTCTAATAACACATTTATAGGAATTAATCTGAAAACAGTTTTGTAGTTACGTCACAAAAAAAAAGAACTTTTTTGCGATTCAGAAAAATCTTCGAGACTCCATTCGGGAATTGAACTATTTACATAGGTAAATTTGTACGGAGCCCTCAATGCGCTAGTCCGACTCGCACTTGCCCAGTTTTTTATACATTACTACCCGCGTGAAAGTCGGTTTCTCCATACAAACTTTGGACCCCAGTTTCATCCCCTTAGGGGGTAAATATTGGAAAATCTTCTTCTTCTTAAATATTCTTCTCGCTTATGTTATTAAAAGAAACCTTGTGCAAAATTTCATGCTGTAGTTTAGGCTGTATATTGAAAAGTCAGTGAGTTTCTCCTTTTATATATATATATAATTTTATTTGAAAATACCTAAGTCGTTTTCAGGTTTTGTTTTAATTTGTAGGTATGTATTACATATTAGTAAATGAAAAATTTTTTATTCGATAACAAGTTTGGTGCAACAATATTGAGGTTGGTCTCCCTTATCTTGATTACATTTACGTCTGTAACTAAATCTATGTGAGAGTGCACGCAATGTGCGCACGTGTGTGTGACGGTGTGTCAGTGGGTGTGTTTGTGTTGGTTGTTTGTTAGTAGATTTAGTAGAATTTTGTTGTAGTTTACACTCGAAAGCATGCTGTAGCCTCCTTTTAGAGGAGGAGAAAAAGTGCACTAACATAGAACTCCATTCATTATATATACCTTGTATTTTTGTATGTACAGCCTTTGCTATAGGCCTGTAGGTCCGTGAAAGGACTACAGGACCTAAAATGCGGTCAATCTCGGACTGCATACAAAAGGAAGAGATGTGCAAAGATACAATGCTTGCAAAATATTAAGTACTTTAGCGATTTATTTTATTATTTAGTTTACATGTGGATGGATGGAGAGGAAGAGGGAGACCAAAGAAAAGATGGATGGATTGTGTGAAGAGTGATATGAAAGAAAAGGAAGTTAGTGATAGCATGACGAGTAACAGGGCAGAGTGGAAGAAAAAAACGTGTTGCGCCGACCCCAAATAATACGGGATAAGGGCAGGAAGATGATGATGATGAGCGATTTATTAAAAATCTGCTGATTTTATTATAAAATTAAAATGGTAAAACATGTATTGCATGTATATAAGTCCGGTTTTTAATCGATAAAAATATTTTTTAGGGGCACCTTCTTGATTTTTTTCTATTGTCCTAAATTGTCTGTATTATGTTTTGAATACAATGTCTATCTAACATTTAGCCTGAAGAATAATCTATATTTTTTTTATTGTGTTTACTGCAATGAATCATATTATACTTTTGCGCATTATAAAACTCGCGATTAGCTTCTGTAGTCAGCCTAAAATGCATGGTAATCGATACCATTCATTGTAGCCATGATTTTTTAAAATTTCTTTTCCAATTTTTATGTTTCTGTACATAATTTCTCAGTCAAATTTTACAGTTTGCTAGCGAGATATATTAATGTATATATATTAATAACATAATATTCCACAACTATCACACAACGCTGTCTAGTCCCAAGCTAAGCAGAGCTTGTGTTATGGGTACTAGACAACTGATAAACATACTTATATATTTCTAAATACATACATATATAGATAAATTACACCCAGACACAGAACAAAATGATCGTGCATATCACACAAACATTTGTCCTGGGTGGGAATTGAACCCACGACCTCCGACTTCTTACGACAGTCAGGGCCACTAACAACTAGACCAACAGGTCAGTCTATATATATATATTTATAAAAAATCTATTAATACGCTCTACCGTAATCTCAAACAATTCTGCATCGTCGTCACCGATACAATAACATATTATCTAGTGCCAGACATTCAGAAAGTTGGCGAGGTCGTCAGTTTCAAAATTATGATTATGAATAAAGTCGGAGCAGCCAAAAATAGAAATAAATCAAACTCAAAATCATTACGTAAGACGTATTAAACTGCAATATTAGATGAACATGTATTTGAGTCAGACATAGGCTACGTAACGGTAAAAGTAACTGCATTAATCTTCTAACGGATGTATAATTTTTTGCATTCGTATTTTTAGACGGTTAAATTCAGTCACGGCCGACTGCATCTCGATGGAGATTAGCCGAATACACAGGAGAAATAATAGTGTACAAGTGTATGCGGCTCGCAGGTGCACTTTCATTATGACAGGACGATAATTCGACACGACGCGGACGGCATTATATAGGGCGACTTGTAATTAGTGACCGATACTTAAACGCGTGATTGTACTCATGATTACAAACAACTTTACCAAAAAACTGTTTTTTTTTTAAACTAATTAATTGAATCACAATAACAAGACAGCTGTTTAAAACTTTGAATTTCGCGCGCGCCTTCACGCGATCAGCTGCCAGCGGCGCGGCGGCCGCGCCCGCGTTATCGATGACGTAAGCAATGTACCTACATTTTTTGGTAAAATAATATCCAAAGACTGTTACTGCTGCTGTTTTGTTATTGTGATTAAATAAATAAATTAGTTTAAAAAAAAAACAGTTTCTTTGGGAAAGTTGTTTGTAATCATGAGTACAATCACGTGTTTAAGTATCGGTCACTAATTACCAGTCACCCTATATAGCCTGATTCATGGGTATTGCCGTCCAATCTTATAACAAGATAACGGCATTCCATGACATGAGGGTGTCACACCACAAACTCGCAAACTTCGAATCGCTACTGAGAATTGTATGTGCTTGGCACACTGGCAGCGCGGTGCGTTTAGTGGCGCGGGTGCAGGGATAGGGTTTTCGCTCGCCGCCCGCACTCACTCTGACCACTTGCAGTAAAGTAAAGCTGTTTCAAATATATATATACTTTTTTTTTTATTGGGTGGGAAAATCATCCTTATGACATCCCCGCTCTTGGGCGGAGCGAGAGATAGTGTCAGACTCTTACTGACTAAAAACCCACTCCTGTTCCTTCGTTGCCTTCGTCCCAGGGCCCCGGGTTCCGCTTTCACACTACCCGTGGCCCCAGTAGGCTTCGACCCTGCTGGGCCCCTACGATTTGCTGACATCTCCTTGAGGCGCGCGTGGAACAATACGCGCCGTCGACGACTTGGGCTCGGTCCGGACGGTCAGACGGCGAGCCACCCATTGCTCGCCGTCTGCAAGCCCGCGCCTACGGTGGCCGGAAATCGGGATCGGAATCCCGGCGGCGGTTGGAGCGTAAGGACCGTTGCCTCGCGCGATCGGCCGCCTCCTTTGCTAGCATTACTGCTTCGCAGAAGGAGGCGACCGCCTGCCACTCCTCCTCGCTCCGGAGCATGGCCTGAACCAAGGCCCGGCGCGAGAGATCGCCGCCGCCGATTGCCCCCACGAGGACACGGCGTTTTCAAATCTATTTCATTATTTATGTATCAAAATTGTATGTACTAACCTAATCAAACACTGTATGTACAAAGGCGGACTGAATGCCTTAGGTATTTTCCACCAGTTGACCTTAGGGTGATGCAGAAACATATCATGGCAGGTGTAACATAATAGAAGACAATCCGAAAATAAATAAGTAGAATAATAAATGCTTACTTAGATAAATAGATACATCCATCATCATTTCAGCCGAAAAACGTCCACTTATGGACCGAGGCCTCCCCCAAGTGTCTCCACAATGAACGGTTCTATGCGTCTCACATCCATCGGATTCCCGCAACCTTTACCAGGTCATCGGTCCACCTTGTAGAAGGCCTTCCAACGCTACGTCTTCCGGTACATGGATCCTTTCGACCCCAACAACGGCCATCTGTTCTGCGAGCAATTTGCCCTGCTCATTGTCACTTAAGTTTGGTGATTCTTCGTGTTATATCGGTAATGATAAATGATATTTATTTTGTAAGTAGGTTTAAAAAAAGTCTTTGACACATCATTTTTTTTTCGTCATTTTATACTAGATGAGGCCGGTAATCTTGGTTCTCTTGCGGATATAGCCGAGCATAGCCCTTTCCATTGCCCTTTGGGTGACACTAAGTTTTCTGATGAGGTCCATTGTAAGTAACCACGTTTCGGAGTCATAATTATGTCATCACTAGCAACACGTACTGGTCATATACTTTCGTCTATATTGGACGAGAAGATACCGCGCAGCTGCCAACGCTGCCCAGCCGAGTCGGATTCGACGATTGATCTCTTTATCGAAGACCCTAGACCTTCCCAACTGGACCTTCTGTCTCAGGTAAACGTAGCCGTCCACAACTTCGAGGCTCATGCTCATGATATTGTGAAAAATACTAATCTCACCAATCTATGATGATTCTACCAACTTCTTGCGAATGTGTTCTCATGCCTTTACTTGAAGAAAGGATGGAAGTAGGTTACGTCATAGTTTAATAAAAAAAAGCCGCCCAAGTGCGTGTCGGACTCGCGCACGTGTCTCTTCGTACTATATCTATACAGCATTAGACACTATATATAGGCAAAAGTCACGTTTGTAGTATGATAGCCCCCTTAAATATTTATTTTATTATAATTTAATTATTTATTTTCTGTCAATATATCAAGCATCTACTTGTTGCCCTTATCCGGAGCGAAACTCCGCCATGCGCCATGGAAGAGTTTGCCGCCTTGATTCTGATCCCGATTTCCGGATATAGTAGGCGTGGGCTTGCAGACGGCGAGCGATGGGTAGCTCGCCGTCCGACCGTCCGGTAACCGTCCGGACCGAGCCCAAGTCGTTGACGGCGCTTACTGTTTCACGCGCGCCTCAAGGAAATGTCGGCAACTGTAGGGGCCCAGCAGGGTCGAAGCCTACTGGGGCCAAGGGTCTTATTCTGAAAGGAAGACTCGGCACCGGTACGAAAGGCAACGAAGGAACAGGAGTGGGTTTTTAGTCAGTAAAAATCTGACACTATCTCGCGCTCCGCCCAAGAGCGGGGGGGATGTTATAAGATGATTGTCCCACCGAAAAACATCGTGCAAAAACAACAAAATCACATTTGTTGTACGGGAGCCCCACTTAAATATTTATTTTATTCTGTAGTTTTTAGTATTTGTTGTTAGAGCGGTAACAGAAATACATTATCTGTGAAAATTTCAACTGTCTAGCTGAGACGGTTCATGAGACAGAGCCTGGTGTCAGACAGACGGACAGGGGAGTGTTAGCAATAGGGACCCGTTTTTATCCTTTGGGTTCGGATCCCTAAAAGATTACTCCGAACTGTTGAATAAATTCCCACGGAAGTGATTAATTTTTTCAAGGAAGTCATAATCAAATTCTATGGTATACTTATAATAAATTATATTATACGTACGCAATAACACACTAATTAATTATAAATAAAAATATAATATTTGTGTTTTAACAAGGACGCATCTCGTTTACATTTCGATATAATAATTATTTCTCGCAATAATTACGTTTATTTGTCCGGGTTGATCTCAAAAATGGCCGATCAAAAATTATTCGATCTTGAAAACGTGCCTATAAAGGTCGACCAGTATTCGTAACTTGTATTCTGTTTTAATATTAAGCGTTTTAAATTAATGTTTTTTTTTTTGGTATATATGTAAAGTGACCCAAAGGGCAATGGAAAAATCTATACTCGGGGTTTCCGCAAGAGAACCAAGGTTACCGGCATAATGCGAAGTTTCGCCAAGCCTAAGTGGCAATGGGCAGGGTACATTGGTCGCAGAACAGGTGCCGATGGGGCCGAAAGGTTGTGGCGACCGCGTACCGGAAGAAGCCGCGATGGTCTCCCTCAAGGTGGACCGATTACCTAGTTAGGTGAGGGTCATGGAAATCCGATGGATGCGAGACCCTAAGTTTCGCAACAACGAGTATCCTGCCATTCTTTGTGGCAACACTTGGGGGAGGCCTATGTCCAACAGTGGACGTCTTTCGGCCGAAATGATGATGATGATGGTATATACACCACTAATTTTTAATTAATATAAATACTTAAAAGGCTTATTAGAATAGGTCTCGTTATTATTTAAGTAGCGTTTGTTTATATCAAATGGGTAAATTATGGAATTATGGAATTTTGGACCATGTCCCACCTTCGATCCTGCATCACGTGCCCTGTTACCTGTTCACGTAGGGACCTAATGACAGCATCAGCGGACGGCACTGCCGTGGCCGAATACTGGGCCAGGCAAGGAATTTGACTAGTTTTCCCATCGATACGCTAAGAAGATTATGGAAATCATTTACGATTATTATGAATGAATAAATGACGATCAAAATTGAAAAACAATGCGCGTAGTATTTTCTAGTTGCAATTGTTATAAATGAAAGTTTCAATTATGAAATTACCAATTATTACAATTTTTCGTGGACAATTTTGAGTTTTACAAAAATATGACCAGTAACGGGTACGGATAGAAGCACATTTTTTTTGTAACAATTAGGAAACAGGGGTGACAGGATTTAAAAGAGTGTCCATGGAGTTTCTTGCACCTTGTTGTACTAATAAAAAAATATAGGTGTATGTATAGAATCGACGAGGCCTTCTAAGGCTGATTTGATTTGGCAGAGTTGTAGAATTACTCGAATGAGTTACGCATGGCCCTGGAACGCAAAGAGCAACTGAACGAACACGGGTTAACTGCAACATCGATGGCACTCATAAAATCCTCCAAAATGCAAGTGTATGGGCACTTGGGACACTCAAACCTGTGGCTCATGTTTTGAACAGGGGCATCACACTAACATTGAGTATCCGACGGGTCTATAAAACCCCATTTCACCAAGTTGCGTTTGCAGCGGTCTAACTTTTTTTTTAGGTGGGAAATCATCTAATGACATCTCCCACCCATTCGTGTCTGATTTTTACTGACTAAAACCCACTCCTGTTCCTTCTTTGCCTTCGTTCCAGGACCCCTACAGTTTTGCTGACATCTCCTTGAGGCGCGCATGGAACACTACACCACTGCGCCATCGACGACTTGGGCTCAGTCCGGACGGTTACCGGAAGGTCGGCCGGCGAGCTACCCATTGCTCACCGTCCGCAACCTACAGTAGCCGGAAATCAGGGTGCGCAACCGATTTAGTGCTTTCCATATAGACAGTGCGATTTACGACCAGGGCAGGAGATGTTCTTGAGGTTTTATAAATAAGAAGATTTTGTTTTTTTAAGTTTATTTGGCCGAACAACGTTTGCCGCGTCAACTATCAATAATTAAAAAAAAAATATTTTGTTTTGGACAGCGTTTCAAAAACAGGGTAACTGTATTTATTTGGTTATCAGCAAACCAAAGTTCACTGATAACAACAAGCGAGGTCACACAACATTATCAGCTGGACACTAGCGTTTATCGGACTGTTTACCGTCGCAAGTGTGTCAACACGCTCATTGTGAACGCATGCATAGACACGCGGCAGGCGCAGCATACATGCATGACATTAACCCTGAAGCCTTGTGTAATATCTAGTTAACACTCTTACGTGGTTTGAATGCATTACCCATTTACGCCAGGTTATGTAAAGGGTCCTCGAAACGGATTGAAAATATTTACGTGACTTTTTTTCATTACGATGTCACTTGATAGTAAGCAGTGATGCAATCGTTGATGGTGAGGCGCACTAGTTTATTAAGAGCCTATTCACTCTAGCCTTGAAGACATCTAAATTATTATCGGACGGAAAGACCAGCAGGCAAATTGTTCCAGTCATTCGATGTATGCGGTATGAATGACGAGGCGAAACACTTAGTCCGGACCGTAGAGGTTTCAACAACGTTAGGGGGTAACTCGCCGTACGTCGGTTTGTCTGATGGTAGAAAGGAGATGGAGGAATCAAGTCAGGCAATTGCGTCCTGTAAAAAAACGAAAGGCTGGCTACCCTACGCCGGTGATTCAGGCTAGAAGATTGGACTTAAGCAAATTTAGATCACCAATTATATTTGCACGCCTGTCCACCGAGTCCATAGCTGCTAAATGGCATTTTGCAGCCAATTCATGCAAAAATTTATCGTTTACCTACTTTAAACAATTGAAGCAAATGGGCCTATACTTATTTTTCTACAATATTTTATACTAAACAAGAAAAAACAGAGCTATGCTCGGAGTTTCCTTGCGTGATCGAATCAGGAATGAGGATATCCGCAGGAGAATCAAGGTCACCGATATCACGGAGAATATAAGGCAAACTTAAGTGGCAATGGGCAGGGCACATTGCTCGCAGAACGGATGGCCATTGGGGCCGAAAGTTCCTGGAATGACAACAACGTACCGGAAGACGTAGCGTTGGAAGGCCTCCTACAAGGTGGACCGATGCCTTGGTAACGTTTGCGGGAGTCCGATGGATACGAGACGCACATGACCTTTAATTGTGGCGACACTTGGGGGAGGTCTATGTCCAGCAGTGGACGTTTTTCGACTGAAATGACGATGATGAATATGAAGAAGAAAAACAATATAAATACTTTTTTTTTCTGAAAACCACATCTAAATTGGTTATTAAATAAAGCAGCAAATAGCATTTCAAATATTGGTTTAAGAAAGAGCGAGGACGTGGTGGGAATATCTCGCTATCTCTTTTGAGCACACGTAACCTAATGGCGGTGACGTCACATTTCAGTATCTGCATCCTTATACTGTTATTTGACAGTTCCGGTTTCATCAGATTTGAAAGGTTTCTTACTTGATTAATCTATAGGAGAAACTGACTGACTGACATATCAACGCACAGCCGAAACTATTAGGACTAGAATCGTGAAATTTTGCACAAGGTTTCCTCTAATGACGTAGGTGAGCATTATGAGACGATTTTCTAAAATTTCCCCCCAAAGGGGATGAAATGGGGTTTCAAAGTTGTTATGAAGAAACCAGGTGAGCAGTGGTGGCCAAGTGGTAACGGCCCCGACTTACAAGTTGTAGGTCACGGGTTCAAACCCAGTCAGGCGCATTACTTTGTGTAATTTATTTCATCACCACTGCTCTCAAAACGGTGAAGGAAAACATCGTGAGGAAACCGGCATGTCCTAAAACCAAAAATTCGAAGACATGTGACATCCACCAACCCGCACTGGGCCCGCGTGGTGGATTACGGCCCATTCCCTCTCCTAGAGAGGAGGCCTGAGTCCCAACAGTGGGAACATTATAAGGCCGACTATGCTATGAAGAAACCTACTTATCTCGCTGGCAGAAACTAGTACTGAATAATTTGAAAATTTCTTTCTATTTGCGATTTTGGCTAACGTTGCTTTTTGATACAAACAATAAAAAAAATTGAATCAAGTATACTTGTCAACGTACATTGTACATTTTCATTGTCATTCATGTAAATATTGTCCATCGCAATTATTTACACTAATTAGTAAATTTTCCTTCAAGCGTAAAATTCGGAACTACTACTTGAAGTCCTCTCAACTTTAGTTCGGTCTTCGTCATAATCATAATTGTTATATTTGAAGTTCTCCTAATTACAATTGTTTAATATTCAACAAAGTATTTATTAGTTTATGATATTAGCATAAGTATTTTATTGTTGTAAGTAACTTAATTTAATGATACCTACTACATTCTACTTGATATATCTTCTTTTTATTTATTTATTGTGCACACCTACCACAGTGTTGTCTCTTTTAACCCAAAGGTTGTCTGGTAGAGAATGCCTTATTGCATTAAGTCCGCCTATGTACCACTACTGTACATGAAGTTTAAATAAAATAACAACTTTAGCTACATCAGACCTCCGCATAATAAAAATCTATATATATAAAAGCAAAATACCACTCATTGGTTAATCACGAAATCTCTGAAACTATAACACCTACAAACTTAAAATTTGGCAGATAGGATCCTTATAGGGTGTAGATGTGTTTTACAAAACTCCACCCTAACCGTCCGGACCGAGCCCAAGTCGTCGACGGCGCGTACTGTTCCACGCGCGCCTCAAGGAGATGTCAGTAAATCGTAGGGGCCTAGCAGGGCCGAAGGCTACTGGGGCCACGGGTAGTGCGAAAGTGAAACCCAGGGCCGGACGAAGGCAAAGAAGGAACAGGAGTGGGTTTTTAGTTAGTAAAAGTCTGACACTATCTTCCACTCCGCCCAATAGCGGGATTTGTCATAAGATGATTTTCCCACCCAAAAAAAAAACCCTAAGGTAAAACGGGTGTTGGAAGTTTGTATGAAGAAACCGACTTTCACGCGGGTGAAGCCCCTGGCAGAAGCTAGTGTTTTTATATTCTTGAGGATAGCAGTAGCGTCTTAACTTAATATACGAAAATGCAGAAAGTATATACTATAAAAATATAAAATATTAATAAAGAATACATAATGTAATTAATGTTTCATAAAATTATACATAGATTAAGTTAGTTTGTAAGTCCTTTTCATCCTTTATATTGTCTTTTGCTGTGCCCAGTAGGGTCCACGGTTGTATCTAAAAAAATTTTCATCTACCACCTAAGCATATACATTGTGGAATGCAATAAAAAACTGAGTACTGAAAATGGTTCAGAAAAAAAGATGGTGTGAAGAAATATTGTTGAATTTTAAGTCTACAATTTTTCAAAACGGCTAAGTAATTGAAAAACATTCATTCGTTGAGGAAGTAAAAAAGTTTTCAAAACGTTATGTTATTCAATCAACATAAAACTGTCAAGTACAAGGTCTCTTAAAAACAAGTATTATGAGACAAGTGTGCGTAATTATGCGTGAGCGCATAGTAATGATATAATACCGCGTTATGCATATTGCATGATACCTATTTGTATTATTTATAACCAGCTGACTCGGCAAACGTTCGTTTTTGCAAATAAATTCATCATCATCATCATTTCAGCCGAAAGACGTCCACTGTTGGACATTCCACGAACTGTCACCACAATGAACGGTCCTGCCCCCCTAGCCAAGTTACGATTGTTTCGTTTTCGTCGTACGCCTCGAGTAGGCCACGCCTCCGATTCCTTTGTCTGACCACGTGACTGAGCATTGAGATGATGTCAGAACAAAGGAATAGGAGGCGTGGCCTACTCGAGGTGTTCGACGCAAACGAAACGATCGTAACTTGGCTAGGGGGGCTGGAAGTTTCGCATCCATCGGATTCCCGCAACCCTCACTAGTCATCGGTCCACCTAGTAGGAGACATTCTAACACTTCCAAATAAATTATTGAACGAAAAAATAGGTAGTGGGGTTAGGACGGTAAAAAATAACCTACAACTTATTCTCAGACCTACCAAACATAAAACATCATAAAAATCAGTCAAGTCGTTTCGGAGGAGCCAGTTTGATGACACACACTGTTACACAAGATTTTTATTTATTAGATTATCCTAGTCATGTTTATTCCCCGAAACGTGTATGTGATTGACGATTACGGATGCAAAAATTGATCGTTTACTTTAAACGATTGAAGCAATTGTCAATACATTGTTTTTTTTTTTTCAATCATCTGTTTATATAAAAGCAAAGCTTAAGTACCAATAATGGTACACATAACAACAAACAAAAAATCCATTAATGATTTATGGAACAATGTAGGTGTAACGTAATGTAATTCTAAAGTAATTACTGGTTTTAGCTCATTTGTACTAGATTCACTACCATTAAACATACAATTATAGTTTTACAGAGAACTTTGAATATTTAGTTCCCTTTGAGTTCGAGGTGAGAAATCATCATCAAATCCTCTCGCTCTGCTTGAAGGGAATTGAAGTGTTCCACTTAGATTACTGAGTTACCTGTCTTCCTCCAGTTTCTCTTTGAGGTCCAGGGACCCTGTAATTTTTATATTACTAACTCCTAAGTGTCCTAGATTCCTAGTACCTTATTGCAAACAACAAATTTGTATTATTTTAACCATTAGACAGAAGTTAGGCATCTGATGCTGCTTTAGTTTTACACTTGGGTACTAGGAGTGCAGAAAGAAGATAGAGTAGCTAATTGCAAAACAAAGGCCATTCAACCCGTGATAATGAAAATAGCAGCAAACAACAAACTAAAAAACTCTAAATGAAAAATTATATTTAATTTTATACATTTTGCAAATAAATTTTGAAAAACAATTCCCTATGTAATTTTTTTCGTCAATTTAAACTAGATGAGGCCAGTGATACATATATTAATAATGTATTTATTTAAATGATAAATGTTATTTATTTTGTAAGTAAGTTTAAAAAATCACTTTTACACGTCTATTTTTTTTTCGTCATTTTAAACTAGATGAGGCCGGTGTTTCCTAGCTGACTACCCTGAGAAGAAACACCGAAACAAACTCAGGGGTCAAAGTCTCTTTTAAAGTCCATACAGTTAATATGTAATGGTCAAATCACATGAGAACCATGTAGATTTGTCTGAGATGGTCTTTTGAATTAATTATAAATAAATTTAATATTAATTATAAATAAATACATTGATGAGTATACGTCCCTACCTAAATGCAGATAGCTATAATATATTTTATATAATTTCTATTTACTAAATGAAAAAAGTCACTAGAAACAAAAAAAAATCAGATGACTTGAGACCCTCCTCCTTTTTTGGAAGACAATTAAAAATACATGGAATAAAACAAACAAACACCTTTTCGTAATAAAAGCAAATTTTTACATACCCACCTAATTAAAAAAAACCAATTTCAAAATTTATCACTTCCACAATCCACAGCACATTATTCCCAATCCTTTTTCCACACACAACACTATTATTCTACACGACACAACTATGTAACTATAAGATCGTATGTTACTCCGTATTATCAGTCGGCGAGCTCTAACATGATATTCATCACTAATTCATTTGGTCTTGATTCTCGCTCAAGGATCGCAAGGTAACTGCGCGAGCGCTGGTATCGAACATGTTTTTGTTCAGAACTAACGATTCTGTGTTGCGTGACGTCATATTGCAGTTAGTGCGGGTTTAAGAGGACTACAGAAACCATTCGCGAGTTTTATTATGTGCAAAAGTATTTAAAGAAAGAAAATATGTTTATTTGCATACAGTGAACGAACAAGTATAGAAAACTTTAATTAAAAATGTAAAAGAACAACAACAATGTATATTATGATCCACACTAGAAGTAGAATTAGAAAAATATATGTTATTCTTTAGGATAAAAGGTAGCTAAGTGAATTCGATACATAATATAGCAAATTTAGTATGATACAGAGCCCGCCGGGATTCCGATCCCTATTTCCGGCCACTTTAGGCGCGGGCTTGCGGACCGCGAGCAACAGGTAGCTCGCCGTCCGATCGTCCGGTAACTGTTCGAACCGAATCCACGTCGTCGACGGCGCGTAATGTTTCACGCGTGCCTCAAAGAGTTGTCAGCAACTGTAGGGGGCCAGCAGGGTTGAAGCTTACTGAGGCGAAATATGGATGGGTGATGCGAAAGAGAACCCCAGAACGAGGACAAAAAAGGAACAGGAGTGGGTTTTAGTCAGTACCTAATAGTATGACACGAAAGGGCAGGAGATGTCATTGGATGATTTCCTAAAAAAAGAGCACGATAGAAACAAAATCTCGAAGATACCTCTAAAAACGACTTTTGTTGATTAAAAACAGGACTAATATACATGCAATCATTCGAATTGTGTATCTAATTATTCTACAAGCAACGTTTAACCGTTATAGTGTTTAACTTTATAATCGCATCTGTAGATTTTTAATAAATCACTAAAATGATTTATAACAACAACACAGAACAATTTTGTTTTGGGAACAATTTGTGACCCACGGATGCCCCTCAAGTTGAAGGGTAAAATCTACAAGTCCGTGATAAGACCTATCATACTGTATGGCTCAGAATGTTGGGATGTGAAAAAGACGGATGAAAAAAGATTGCATGTAGCGGAGATGAGAATGTTGAGATGGATGTGTGGTTTGACGAGAATGGATAAAGTGAGAAATGAATAATTATATTAGAGGAAGTTTGAAAGTAGCGCCAGTGACTGAAAAGTTGAAGGGGAATCGTTTGTCTTGGTATGGTCATGTAAAGAGGAGAGATGAAACACATGTTACTAAAAGAGGTTTGCGTATACATGTGGATGGGTGGAGAGCGATATGAAAGAAAAGGAAGTTAGTGATAGTATGACGGTTGACAGGATAGAATGGAAGAAAAAAACGTGTTGCGCCGACCCCAAATAAGATGGGACAAGGGCAGGAAGATGATGACGACTAAAATGATTTATAATTTGCAAACATTGTGTCTTTGCACTTTGCGCATGTTTTTCTTTTTATGTAGTCCGAGAGTGACCGTGCTTTAAGGTCCTATAGTCCTCTTAAATGGAGTTTCTGTTGTGTTGCATTTTTTTGTAATGTTCTATTAACAGATCTATTGTTGTGTTGATTGATGAGTCATTTGTAATTAATGAGATAAGTATAGAAATGAAGCAAATATGATATCGCTTTATACAAGGTGACTATTAAAATAACAAATAGATATATTATATGATGTTTGGACAAAGAAGGCGTGAAAGCAAGAAATGTTTCCTGATAGCTACAACCTATATATGGGTCTTTTAATTCAAGAGTTAATAAACTCGTTTAAAAATTAAAGGCTTTTTTTGACATTTGAGAGATACCCTAGAATGTAACTTGGAACGAAACTGAAAGAAACAATAAAATAATAATTAATTACATGAATGAATACGCGGCTGACCTTCAATGATTGCATCTCCGCTTACCATCAGGTGGGATCGCAGTCAAGCACTGGTTTATATCAATTAAAAAAAAAAAAACATGAAGTGTTTTCAGAAAATACATTGAATAATTTGATGGAATATATTGCGAGTTATTTAACTCGTAATACAAGTTATTCGTTTTGACAAATGTCAAAACTGGCCTTTTATTTTTTGACAACTTTAGGTTACTTCTAGGCTGCTCCATCGTCAACCGCATCATCGCTTTCCATCAAGTGAGATCACGATCGAAGAACGAGCCTATCAATAATAAAAACAAACCTAAATAAATTGATGTAAGTTTTTTTTTGTTGTTGGTAAATCATCAAATAACTTATCCCGCTTTGGGTGGAGCGAGAGCGAATACTGACTAAAACCCACCTGTGTTTCTTCAGTTGCCCTTTGCGTTCCAGAGCCGCCAATCCCACAGAAGAGTAGGAGGATGATTAACTGAACTACTCACCTCAAACCCTACTCCTACACCCTTCACACCCTACCCACCCACACACAACCCACATCGACACCTCTCCACTCTACTCTCTCCCTTCTCCTTTCTTTTCACTCTACTCTCTCGTCCTAATTAACTGCTAAATTAAAAATGATTAACCTTTTGATTGAATCCGATGGATGCGAGACGCACAGGACCTGTCATTGTGGCGACATTTGGGCGAGGCCTGTGTCCAACAGTGGACGTCTTTCGGCTGAAATGATGATTATGATGATGATGAACCTTTTTAATAGCGTAATTAGAGACACAATAGAAAGACAATAATGAATTAAAGCTACGTACCGTTTTACACACACTTAAATTCAAGTTAAATGCTTCTATTCTTCAATTATTTACTCTTTTTTTTAATTAAAATAATATGAAACAAATTAACTGCACACGAGTTTTACCGAACTGTCAGAGTTATCAACTGTTGCATCCTTGCAACTACGTTAAACATTTTATATCGGTCGTCAATTATTTTTTATTGTTATTAACTTGATTTCATTTACAATTTGGTAAACTTAACTGTCTTTATTGGCAGTTATACAAAATGTCAAATTACCTATATAAAAAGAAATAACTGACTGACTGTCATATCAACGCTCAGCCGAAACTACTGGGGGACTAGGGACGTGAAATTTTGTACAGTTTCCTATTATGGCGATCACTAAGGTCTTTTTTACATAAATATAATTGTGTATGTATGTGCGTATTTTGTGTAAATTGTAGTATTTTATTATGGGAATAATTTTCTGAAAAATAAACGATTATTATTATTATAAATAGCATAGGTAGGATGACAGCAAGACGAAAATGTGAGAGAAAAGGATATAAATAAAAATAAATAAATAATATTCAACAACTATCACACAACGCCGTCTAGTCCCAAGCTAAGCAGAGGCTGTATTATGAGTACCAGACAACTGATAAACATACTTAACTATTTCTAAATATATACATATTATAGATAAATTACACCCAGGCACAGAACAAACGATCGTGCTCAACAAACAATTATTTGTCTTGGGTGGGAATCGAACCCACGACCTTCGGCATTGCAGTCAGGGCCAGTAACCACTAGACCAACAGGCAAGTCAATGTAGTTACATTGTATGAATCTGACAGCTGTCATCCACACCATCTTATAGGAATTATAGTGTAAGAAAGGATTTTTCAAAATTCACCCCCTAAAGGGATGAAACGGGAATTTAAAGTTTGTATGGAGTAACTTATGTTTACGCGGACGAAGCCGCTGTCACAAGCTAGTTGATTTATAAAGACAATTTTGAAAACAGTTAAAATATTTTTGTAAGTGATCTGGTTGACCGCAAGAAATTGATTTTAGAAGATTTAATGAAAGAATTAATTAAATGTGCTGTAGTTACATTCATTTTATTGGTTTACATCACGCTGTGTTCTCTCACGCCACGAAAACCCTGGTCAAATGTTATTCACTCCTCAGGAATTCAGATCATATTCCCAATTAAACGATGAATTGGAATCCTCATGGGAATAGGCAACGTGGCTATCCCGGGCAAACTTGGTGTCACATCATGTTGGTAGGAGCGATATCAATGCGATCGTCGGATTGACGTGGAGCGAGATGAAGCGTGAAGCTCAAGTCTTGTCGCGATGGAGGACCACTGTACATACACCTTTTGTCCCGGTCAGAGAGTAGCCTTAGAGCGCTATGAAGCGAGGATTTGTTTTTTTTTTTTTCGAATATGTGTTAATTTATTACAGTAACCAGTTAATCTTGCACTTAGAAATCATTTTGGTTCTGGGAAGCTTGGTCTTATGACGCACTGTTTCCGAGTTATGGGCTCTCGGATGATGATTTTATAGGTATATAAAGTTCTATATTTCCAAAATGGTAGATCAGGTGAAAAACCTTTCTGGAAAGAAAATGTTTCTCTGGTCAAAACTCATGGTTTTTGACCAGAGAAAGATTTTTTTTCGTTCATGATACTTGCACAACGTGTGACAGGGGTGTAAAATTTAGGTTTTTTTTTTGCCCAGAATGAATTTTCGAAATATTTCTTTTTTTAACCGACTTAAAAAAAGGAAGAGGTTCTCAATCGGATGTATTTTTTTATGTTTGTTACCTCAGGACTCCGTTGTTTATGGACCGGATTTGCAATTATTTTTTTTTTCTTAAAAGGATTTGCTTCCTTCAGATTAATCCAACTTTTTTTTCAAAATCCAATTCTGATGATGGGGTAAGGTAATATCGAACTAACCTTATGATGGAGCCGGAAGGTAGCTGCAGAAACTCCGTAATTAATCAATGTATCCTAGCCGTGTTTGGGCTTATTAGAATTGTCATGATAGGTACTTTGGCTATAAGGTACTATCGAACAGACCTGATGATGGAGCTGGGAGGTGGAAGGGAACTACATAATAAAATAATGTATCCTAGCAGTGTTTGGGTTATTTCGAAATGTAATGAGAAATAGGTACTCTGGTTAAGTGTATTACAACTAAAAAGTGTGAAATAAGAAACATATACCAAAAAAAAAAAAAACCGACTTCACTACAAAAACAAAACACTAAAACGATTTTGGAAGTCGGTGTTAACAAGCAAATTATACCAGAAACACCAACTTCAGAACTTAAAGTTATTTTGATCGTTTTAGTGTTTTGTTTTTGTAGTGAAGTCGGTTATTTTTCAGACTTCACTATAAATAGTGAAGTCGTTATTTTTTTTAGAAGTGACTGAAGGTGTATCTTGTTAACCGTATTCTAATAAACCTGCCTGTCCTAGAATCTCCTCCTCAACAGCTAAAAATTTAGCCGTTATTCTACAATCTAGAAGAATCTTTTTTTAAACCAAGTCAAAAATTGCATGGTTAAAGAGTAGATAGGTACGTATTCTTTAGTATCCTCATATAATCATTTTAAATAACTGGAACATAGTATATACCTACAGAGATTATAATTATGTTTATATCTAGCCTGTACTGTCAAACTGACAGGCAATGGTCTCCCTCCATTCCTTTCATTGTTCTCGGCTAGGAGCCACTTCTTGCCAATTCCTAAGGACGACATCTAGGTCGTCGCGCCGTTCTTGACCAACAGAGGTATGGAAAATATATATTTTTTTTAAATGTCTTTAAGGTTATTAATTTATTTATTTAAACTTCATGTACAGTAGTGGTACATAGGCGGACTTAATGCAACAAGGCATTATCTACCAGTCAACCTTTGGGTTAAAAAGACAACACTGTGGTACGCTTGCACAATAAACAAATAACAGATAATTCAAACAGAAAAAAATAAAATAAAAAATAAGTTATTTATAATATATATAACGTTTATTTCAAATAGACCAATTACAGGCACTTTTGAATTGTCAAATAGTCAGTCAAAAAAACAAAAGTGAAGCTAAATTGTACGTTTTAAAGCGTAGATCTCTATGGAGAAGAATGTGCAAGAAACTCCATGGACACTCTTTAAATCATATTATGAGTTACATAATTCTTAGTTACATATTTCTTGTCGCTTCTAATGTGTGAGCACAATGTAGATAACTTATAACAATTAAAAAAAAAACTAACTAAAAAATAGAAACTGAATTAAGCCACTGGCAGCTAAAAGATGACCAGTCTCAACTGACGGCACCCGTTCACGAGCATGACGCGTGCATCAGCCCCACTCAGCTCAACCATTTTGAAGGGAACTGAATGACCCAATAACACGTGCCACCATCAGCGAGACATTTGAGTGAGCATGACAAACTCTGAACTGCCATGCTTGTAATGTCAAACAAGTTGTATTGAATGCATTAAATATCAATACAGTAACAAACATTAAGCGATCGCAATGAGAATAAATTGTGCAATACATTTTAAACCTTCGTCCGGCGTCAAGGTCGCCGCTTGCGCGCCTTGACTCTCGAAACTTGAACCTGATCTCATGCCCTGCTGTTTGCCTGGTACTTGTTTGTCTCGAGTAATACTTAATAATTAGCTATTTTCTAGGTTTGCTACAATACTTAAGGCCCTGACTCCCGAGCAGTGCGATAAAACAGTGACTTTCTGAAGCCTACTCCTCGGTAACGGCTTGGTCAATAGGTTTAAAAAAAAATGTTTATTACAGACTAGCTTGTGCCCGCGACTTCGTCCACGTTTCTATGTCGACGAAGTCGCGAAGTCTGTCTGTCTATCTGTTTGTTCAGGCATCACGCAAAAACTACCGGTTCGACTACAATGAAACTTGGTATAATAATTCTTTAATATCCTGGGCACCACACTGGGTACTTTTTATACCGGAAAAGTATATACAATAAAAAACAAACTTAATTTTGCGGTTCGATCCCTAGACGCGATTACTGTACCAACCGCAAATAATAAGTTTGTCGTAGGTTACGTCATCCACAGTGGAGTTCACTAAGGGGCGCTGCACACGGCTAAGATACTATAATATTTTATCTTAAGATACAATTTCGCTCACCATACATATTACACACGACGAAGATAATAAAAAATGTTTTATATTTTCGTATCCCAAAAAACCTAATAAAACCATTTTTTACTTCTACGCGGACAAAATCGCGGGCAAAAGCTAGTAACCAAATATTTTTGTTAAAATGCAGATAATCCATTGAGCCGTAATATTGTTACTACTAAATCATATTATTATTAAGTATGTATTTAGCTTCATATTAAATTCTGCAATTAAAACTGTGATGAATGTGATTTTATAAAGATTTTCTTTGATTTAAAAAATAAATGATAACATTTTTTATTCCTGTGTTTAATTTTTCTGCAGTCCTGTACGTAGAAAACAAGTCTGGTGAGTTTACAATGCTCCAAAATATTTTAATAAGATAAAATAAATGTGTGGAAAGTTTACAAATATTTTTTTCTGTGGCAAATCGACAATGTCGCCACATTGTCGATTCGCCACAGAAAAAAAAATTTGTGTAGCCACAATACAATAGTGTTATTGCAAACTAGCCAGTTTACAATAACCTTATTGTATTGTGGCTGTTAATGATCTCAAAATTAAACAAAAATTACGGAAAATAATATCTTCTAATGGCGTAACCCTGAGACTTTTAAACAAGGAAAGGTTTTCCTCTTATTCGTATCACTGTTTTAGTATATCGCAAATACGTATTTTTTTGGCAACTTTACAGTCGTTTTGATTTGCGGAAAGGGAAACCTGTTATACAAGGATAACATAAATAAATATTAACGCACGAAATGAAAAACTAACATTTGTGATTAGCACTAGTTTTACAATTCTCGCTCTTAATAAATACGCAAATAGCGTGTAACCTATTTGCGTATTTATTAAGAGCCGGTTGTAGTTACTGAGTATTTTGTATATACTCCGCTCGGGTCTATATCGATTTCGCTGGACAGGATCCAGGAGTTGGGACTCGAGGTGGCATTGCACAAGTCCGAGCCCATGTGCTTTCACGGCCCTCGGAACGCGCCACCACCGGGTTCCCAACTAACAGTGGGAGGAGTTCACATCGGCGTTGGGTCGACGATGAAGTAGCTGGGACTCGTTCTCGAAAGCCGATGGGATTTCAAGGAGCAATTCTGACGTCTGGCTCCCAAACTAAATCGGACTGGGGCTGCCCTCGGGCGGCTCCTGCCCAATCTGAGGGGTCCAGACAAGAAAAAAACAAGAACTATTCAAGATTTCTGTTTTTGCGAGGCCCTTTTAAAAAACAAGCTTTATTTTTTTTTTGTAACTTTTAAATATTTCCGTGACGTAATCTCGTAGACATACACGTTTGAAATCGTAAGTTAGGGTCAGATTCGCGAGACTACTAATTCATATCATGTTTTGATTTTTGCCTGGCAGTTGATCTTAGAGTCCATTTTAATAAAGTAATTTTTAATGGTGTGTCATCATCATCATTTCAGCCGAAAGACGTCCACTGTTGGACATAGGCCTCCCCCAAATGTCGCCACAATGACTGGTCCTGTGCGTCTCGCATCCATCGGATTCTCGCGACCCTCACCAGGTCATCGGTCCACCTTGTTTGAGGCCTTCCAACGCTGCGTCTTCCGGTACGTGGTGGTTATGGCGTGTAGTATGGTGGTATGGTGTTCTCTTCTCGCGCCGGGCCTTGGTACAGGCCATGGTCCGGAGCGAGGAGGAGTGGCAGGCGGTCGCCTCCTTCCTCAAAGCAGTAATGCTAGCAAAGGAGGCGGCCGATCGCGTGAGGCAACGGTCCTCACGCCCCAGTCGCCGCCGGGATTCCGATCCCGATTTCCGGCCACCGTAGGCGCGGGCTTGCGGACGGCGAGCAATGGGTAGCCCACCGTCCGACCGTCCGGTAACCGTCCGGACCGAGCCCAAGTCATCGACGGCGCGTATTGTTCCACACGCGCCTTAGGGAGATGTCAGCAAATCGTAGGGGCCCAGCAGGGTCGAAACTTACTGGGGCCATGGGTAGTGTGACATAGGCAACGAAGGAACAGGAGTGGGTTTTTAGTCAGTAAAAGTCTGACACTATCACCCGCTCCGTCCAAGAGCGTGATTTGTCATTAGATAATTTGCCGACCTAAAAAAAAAGGGAGTTAGGGTGACCCGCTTGTCTTCCTCGCAGCCCAGGCGGTTAAGCCAAGACCCTCGACCCCCATCAAAGGTCAGAAATATGACCTTGGACAATCTCTGGGGCTATGAGACTAACGGTAGCAGAAGAAGGAGCAAGTCTTCCTCCTGCCTGCCCGGTGGCAGGGTAAGTGCACTCCGAGCCCGCTCTTACTTCGCCGCTGTGCCTTCTGCTATTGCAGAGGGACACGCGTTGGAGTGTTCCTTCGGACAGAATATTCGCAGGCGGACATCGAAACCCCTTAGGCCAGAGTACCCAAGGGGAGTCGTTAGCCGCCTTCCAGGGTGCACCGTCCCGCAGACTGGCCTTCACTCCAGACTTATCCGCAAAGGAACTACAGCCTGTGGGCACTCGATGAGGTTTTCTGTCGTAGCACCCCTCACAATATACATAGCATATGTAAATCAACCAACATTTCGCAAAGAAAATGGATTTAAAAGTCAGCGGGGCTCTATCCGGGCGCAGCTGGCCGGAATGTCTATGCTAAATGCACACATACTCGTACAATATGTGTGCATTTAACTCCGGCTAGATGTTCAAGGGACTATACGCCTTAAGATTACAATTTCTTTGTAGTTAAAACTGTACAACTCCTTAGAACATTCTCGCAGCCCTTGCCAAATTACCTGAATAACAACACTTCAAACATATTTATAGATACAGAATACAGACTTTATCTATTTCTTTGTTTCTCTTTGTACTGTGATGAAGTATCTCGTCATCTCTTCTCAGACACAATTGTTATTGTGTTTGCCACAATGAGAAAATTTCAAATTAGTCTACAACAATTTACTTCTCAAGTTTTTATGTGCATTGCGCTATTTCCGCCACACAGTTGCATTTATCTACTTTTTTACTTAGTCTTGAAGTAAATGATGACTAGGGCGATAGAGGAGGCAGGAGTTTACACTTCAGACACCTATACTGATTGCGTTTTCAAGAATAAATTCGTTTCACGCGGTGCTCCAGTGTGTGACATAATGTGATGGTATGATTTTTTTTATCTATACTTATACTATAAATCTGTAGAAGTGAAAATTCTGTACATTGAAAATATCAAAAAAATAAATGGCAGGGGGGGGTGTTGCTAGACCGACACCGAACACAAAAATGTGATTAAAAAAAATTTTGTCCGTCTGTCTGTCTGTCTGTTTGTTCAGGCATCACGCAAAAACGACCAGTTTGATTACGATGAAACTTGGTATAATTATTCTTTAATATCCTGGGCACCACACTGGGTACTTTTTATCCAGGAAAAGTATACACAATAAAAAACAAACTTAATTTTGCGGTTCGATCCCTAGACGCGATTACTGTACCAACCGAAAATAATAAGTTTGTCGTAGGTTACGTCACCCGCAGTGGAGTTCACTAAGGGGCGCTGCACACGGCTAAGATACTATAATATTTTATCTTAAGATACAATATCGCTCGCCATACAATTCAATGGAATATCACACACGACGAAGATAATAAATAATATTTAAAGAAAAAGAAAGAAAATATGTTTATTTGGCAAAATAATTGATTTACAACTAAAAAAACAAAATAAAAATAAGGAGAAATAAAATTAACAATAAAAAGAAAAAAAAATATGTCTCACGGCTAAGCCAAATAGGTCCAGTTCAGCATAATGCCAGACAACTACGCAGCAGTTGCCTGACGCTGGTTTTCTACTGAACTCGGAACTGAACTGAAACATTTTCGTATCTTCAAAAACCTAATAAAACCATTTTCGACTTCTACGCGGGCGAAGTCGCGGGCAATAGCTAATCCACAATAAAGATAATGAAATTTAAAAAAAGGAAGGAGGATCAATTGCAGGTACGAAGCAGGCCGTTTTGGGGTAAAGTTGGTTTCCCTTAACCGTCGTCGTACAGTTCACTTGCTAACAGCCACTCTTTGAAGTCTTCTCTCCTGTTGCACATCGTCACTGGTCAGGTATCCATGGGCGTAACCAAGTCCTAATATCAGGGGGTGGAGGAGTTCAAGAAAATAAAACAAAAATATGCTAAAAATAACTTCTAAATTAATGTGTAAAAATTCAAAATATTAATAAAAGATGTTTGTCGGGCTTAGGTTAAATTTTGAATGTTTCGGAACTCTTCGAAACTCCATTCGGGATTTGTAGTTTGAACGGAACCCTCAGTGCGCGAGTACGACTTGCATTTGCCTGGTTTTTTTCTTCTTCTATTCTGTCTTGTCACCCGTCACGCTATCACTAACTCCCTTTCTTTCATATCAGTGAGAAGTGTCTATCTATCTATCTTTTCTTTTGCCTCCCTCACCCTCTCCATCCATACACATGTATTTTCATAACATGCGTTTCCGATCCCCTTCACATGGCCATACCAAGAATAACGATTCCCATTTAACTTTTCAGTCACTGCCCCCTTAGCCAAGTTACGATAGTTTCGTTTGCGTCGAACGCCTCGAATAGGCTACGCCTCCGATTCCTGTCTTCTGATGTCATCTCAACGCTCAGTCACGTGGTAAAAACAAAGGAATCGGAGGCGTGGCCTACTCGAGACGTTCGACACAAATGAAATGATCGTAACTTTGCCTGGGGGGCAGGTCAGTGTTCTTATGCGCTCAATTAAATGTAATTATTTAAAAAAGGACCGAATCAATTTTCATAATGATTTTAAAGATGAAGTTTCAAGGGTATAACTAAAAACAATTTAGGATTCTTTGAAGAAACCATCTGCAAGTATGCACTTGTTCGTTGATACGATTTGGACCTGTACGATGACGTTTAAAGTAAGATCTTTTCATTCTTATTTCCAATGTGGGTAAGAGATGGCGCTAGACAACCTTTATAGCTCTGTCTCTTACCCACACTGAAATAAGAATGAAACAATCTTACTTTGAACGTCATGGTAATCCCGTTGGTTGCTCGCGAGTGTAGGAAATGCGCGAGAAGTCACGACACATAGAAACTTTTATGAATTTGTGTGATTCGTAGTGCGACGATCTCGTCTAGGTCACTTGACGCCACTTTCCTGTCTGAGACTGCAATTATTATGCACAAACTGCAATAATTAATTTCTCAGTAATTTATTCATAAATATCAAAAATATTTTACTGAATTATTTGTGTTGATCAATATTTTAATTCCATTTCGTTATATTCTTTCGATTTTATGTTTAGATAAATTTCTGAGGTGTCATTGAACTTTCCTGATTATGAAACCCAAAAGTAGGCATGGTGGGATCGCAGTCAAGCATTGGTTTATATCTATATAAAAAAAAAAGTTCACGTGCTATAATAAAAACATAATGTATTATACCAAGTTTGGGCTTATTGAATCTGTCATTCTGGCTATAAATGGTTTCAATGGTTTTTTTTAAAGGATGGAAATCATCCAATGAATTCTCGCGCTCTGGGCGGAACGGAAGGGTGTGTCAGACTTTTACTGACTAAAACCACACCGGTGTCCTTCAGTTACCTTTTTATGTTATAGGACTACGAGTTTCCTTTTCAGAAATTTCCCGCGGTCCTAGCTCGCGGGTATCGACCCTGGTGGGCCCATATGGTTTGCTGACAAGTCTTTGAGGAGCGCGTGGATCAATACGTGCGGTTGACGACTGGGCTTGGTCCAGTCAATTACCGGACGACGGACGGCGAGCTCATTACTCGATGTCCGCAAGCCCGCGTCACTCACGCATGCGTCCTCCTCCTTCGCTAGCATTACCGCTTCGCAGAAAAAGGCCACTGCGTGTCATTCCTCCTTGCTCCGGACCATAGCCCAAACCAGGGACCGGCACGTGAGGTCGCTGCCGCCAATTGCCTCCACGAGGACACGGTGGAAGTGTGCCCCGCTTGGGCAGTCCACACAATGGTGACACGGCGGGAAGAAGCCCCACATATCTTGAAGTGTCGAAATAGATGTTGCCATGCGCGAAATGATGTTACCATATTCGGAATGGTGTTGCCCGACATGAAGACGTCCTAATGCCTGGAACGCACTTGTCAGGCGTTAACACCGGGCATTTCAAAGGTAGTTAAATCAGTGGCTCCTTTTATAGCACCTATATTAAGTGATATTATAAATAAATGTCTTTTGATACTTTTCCTTAAAAGTTAAAAGTACCTATTATCAAACCCCTGTATAAAAAAAAAGATAAAACCAAAGTCAATAACTATAGACCTGTAGCACTAATACCAATATTCTCTAAAATATTTGAAAAAGTAATTTATAATAGTATATATAATTTTCTTAAAAAACAAAAGATTTTTTGCAAGGAACAGATGGGTTTTAGAAAGAATAGAACGATTAATATGGCTATTTATAATTTTCTAGAAAAAATATATCATAACATGGACAATCGAAAACCAGTAATGGCGATGTATATGGATATGACAAGAGCTTTCGATTATGTCGACCATAAAGTTCTATTAACTAAGCTGTACAGATATGGTATAAGAGGTAACGTACTTAACCTCATTAAATCTTATTTAGAGGACAGACAACAAATTACTCAGATAAGTCAAGTAGACATTAGGTCCAAAACTGAGGTAATATACTCGTCTAGCTCAAGAGTGCTATATTACGGTGTTCCGCAAGGCTCCGTGTCAGGACCCTTGTTTTTTATTTGTTATATTAATGAGTTCCCTAATATAATCAGCCACCAAATGTCCGTATTTGCCGACGACAGCACAGTTATATAAAACAGTGGTAGTAATAAAGATATAGTAGATGACATAAATACTAGTCTTATCACAATTATTGACTGGCTAAAAACTAATAACCTTCAAATTAACCTTGCCAAAACTAAAGTGATGAATTTTAAAATAAGACAAAATATACTATCAAACTTGAACATAAACTATAAAGGAGCCCTAATATTTGAAACAAGTACAATGAAGTTTCTTGGACTACACAATGACAACGATATGTCATGGAAGACTCAAATTGAAAATATGTGTGCTAAGCTCAGTAAGTTTTCTTATGCTCTCTATATGCTGGGTAAAATGGCGAATAAAACCGCACTCCTAGCAGTATATCATGGTTATGTCGGATCGACTTTAAGATATGGTATTCTATTCTGGGGCAATGCGACAAAAGTTCAAGAGGTGTTAATAGCACAGAAAAATGCATTAGAGCAATATGTAAAATAAAGCGAACGGATTCGTGTAAATAACATTTTCAAAATTTAAATATGTTAACTGTACCATCACTATGTTTATGAAGCTTGTATACTTTTGTTAAAAATAATATGTATTTATTTAAACCTGTAAAGAGTCAACGACGTTCACATAAATTGCACCTGCTTCAGACTAAAACAAAATTTTATCACAAAAGCATATTTGCAATGGCTCCTAAGTTATTATATAATTTACTTGAGCAAGTAATAAGCAGTAAAAATGTAAATGAGTTCAAAATAAATCTTTTTAAACTATTAAATGACAAGGTATATCTTAATGATTTTTTTTTTTAATATTTGACTTATTTAAATTTATCATTTTATCTAATGACATTATTTACTCTTTTGACTGATTATTACTTTATTTTATTTGAATGTGACGTGCAATTTGTTGTGAATTAAACTGTAACTAGTTAGACTTTATTTTCATTGTTGACATTTTATTTTTTTGCAATTTATAAATATTACAAATTCGAATCATTACAATATTGATACTCGTAATATTTGTATGCCTTCTGGCGGTATATTGTTGGGACATTATATTTTTTGTACAAAATCTTTAACCATACCCTATGTTCACAAAAAAATATATTTTATTTTTTTTCATCCGCCTGAATCCGATGCAGGAAGCTCCCGAACTTGCCATATCCGATGAGGACCTGCCTCATACGGAAGGTGAGGACGCCGTGTCGCTGCTCCAGCCACTCCTCAAACAGGGGACATACCTCTGCGATTATGGCGTACCCAAAATGGTTTCAATGGTAAGGTATCTAGGATTAACTAAGCTGCCTAGGAGAAAGTTAGAAGTTAGTGTATTGGTGTAGTCAGAACAATTGCTACACTCAGAGACGCTATTCAAAAACCAAACACACTCGTTATCCAGCTGAAGATATGAGTGCCGATTCTGCACCTTCGAAATTTACCTCCTCCAAAGTTGTGTAACGGGACGTGGCTAAAACTCTTCAGAGAAATATCATCGAGGCCAAAATTCTTACAGGAGGTAAGAAACTCTTTCGAAAAATGTTACAGCCAAAGGGTTTTAATAGACAGACCGAGGTTTCATTTTTTTTCCTTTCGAGGTAAGAAACCCTAAAAACAAACACTTCTTCACAACTAAACTCTGTGAGTGGAAGTTTACCATCCCAACAAAATGGCCTCTAAAATTTTCTAATCACGTGTATAAGGGCATTATGTATGTATTACTACAGTTACATTTTTTAGGAGTTTTACCTTTTGCCACAGGGATATCAAAAATTTCTAACAATTTATTATGAAACTTCGATTCAAAGTAAGCAACCTTACAATTTATTTATTTCAAGGTATGGTTAGCAAATCTTGTCTAGATTTTTAGCCAGTATTTTATGAGTTGACTGGCCTTGGTCTGTGTATATCTAGATAAGTAAAAGGTTTAAGTCTGGCAGACTAAAAACGCAGACCTAGAAAAAAGCATGTGTATGTGTATTTTTTCATACTATTCAAATTTCGGTAAAAAGTTCCCGATGTTGCAATTAGCTTTAATGTGTGTTTTGTTGGATCTCTCATAAGTTAATATTATAATGTTCTTTGGAGTTCTTTTAGTGTTTTTTTTAGTGAATTCGGTTTTTTTTTGTAAAGTTTTTTATTTCACACTTTTTAGTTGTGATACACTTATATATAACCAGAGTGCCTATTTCTCATGACAATTCGAATTAACCCAGGTTACATTGTTTTATTATGAAATTCCAGTGTCTACCTTCCACCTTCCGGCTCCATCATCAGATCAGTGCGATAGTACATTATAACCAAACTGCATTTCATAAAAATTCTAATAAGCCGAAACACGGCTAGGACACATTGATTAATTATAGAGTTCCGGTGTCTTTCTTCCGACTCCATCATCATCATCAATTTTCAAAATAACTATTTAGAACAATTTATTTATTTATATTGTCATAGTCGCTTAATTATCTTCATTGTGATATCTATGTTAGTATGAAGTTCCGTTGACCATTTCTGGTCTTCTTCATCAGTTCCACTTCATCAATTGTTACTTTTTTACTAAAAGTGCTTAAGTTCTCGATGAAAATACTAAAATCGCTGTACGTTTTCCTATAAAATTTGAAGAGTTCCCTCTATTTCGCCAAGATTCCATTTGGGTATACCCTTTCAACGTCGCGAGTTTCTAGTGGCAAGCGTTATATCCGCTGAATACAACGATAAGGGGCCTATTACACTCCTCGATATCCAGACAGTCTTAGTCTATGTAGCGTCACACAAGAAAAAGAGCAACTTACGCCAACGTGTTTTTTTTTTAGGTGGGAAAATCATCTTATGACAAATCCCGCTCTTGGGCGGAGCGGGAGATAGTGTCAGACTTTTACTGACTAAAAAACCACTCCTGTTCCTTCTTTGCCTTTATCCCGGCTTCGCTTTCACACTACCCGTCGCCCCAGTAGGCTTCGACCCTACTGGGCCCCTATAGACGCCAACGTGTAAGGGAACGAAACAGAACGATGAGATACATAGAAATACACAGACTAAGACTGTCTGAACATCGAGTGGTGTAATAGGCGCTTTAACGCGCGCGTACGCGTTGCGCAGACGCGACGTTGACGTCGCTCGTTTCTTACTTGTGACGTCAACGTCGCGTCTGCGCAACGTTAGTGCTTTACCACTAGACGACTCACGACGTTTATTAGTTATTTATTTTTTCTTAAAAGTTTTTTTTCCCAATTTATTATTATTTATTAAGTTAATTTATTTGTCGTTCGATCAGTGTGCATTTCTCTTCTCACACTTCGCCACTTTTTCGAGTCACCAAATGAGCATGAGCACTCATGAGGTTTTATAAAAGCCGGCGCCCCTGTACTCATACCATAACTTACACACACACACACAACATCACACTCTCCCCTCTCACACACACACTTTCTCACACATACTACTCAAGCCTGCGAGATCACATGTACATAAATTATTATAATTATTGTTACACGTATGTTTCATCGAATTCCAGTAATTGTAATAATGGACGACGTGGTTGTCTCCTATAACACAGGACTTTCTTAGCATATGTAAAAAGAACTCAAACTTATATTTATATTTAACATGTCATGTATTTTCTTTTTCTTTAGGCAATAAAATAATTTATTATTATTATTAGACCGACGCACACGTGGACCACGCCTGATTTGTACGTAGAACGATGTCGCGTGGCGTCACGTGGCGTGGAGCTAATGTAGGTCTACAAGTCTAGTTTCCATATAAAATGTATGGAGACCGACGCGCCCAGATCGACGTACATAGCACACGTGTGCACAGTACGTGAAACACAAAGCGTCGTCGACCCTATGGAAAGCTACCGCAAACCCACAAGATAGTTGACCGTGACCACTTCTCTTCGCAGTTTAAGGTTCTGGGAACCCAAACAAATCAAGGTTGGAGTATTTCCTTCCACATTTATACCCGTTCAGTAATTTACATATTTAAATTTGCAACAGTAATAAAATGGCGATTCTGTACGGTTTAACACGTTCAGTATGAAACGAGGTCTAATAGGCCTCGTACGTATCTTCCTTGCGGTACGGCTAAGAAAAACATAGTCTTCTCTGCCGTGTGGTGGCCGTAGCTTCAATTTGGTTTAGTTTAGAAAAGAGATAAATATATACCTAGGATGCCCTATTAAACAGAATGCAGAGTTGTATCTTCGTTAATACAGGGCCACTTTGACCTCGTACCGCACTTAGTCAAAAACAATCCTTTAGTTTCCTACATTTGACCTTGTACCGTATTTAGCTCAAAACAAGCTTTTAGTTTCTTAAACGGTACGGGGTCTAATAAGCCCCTTGTCATCATGACGATAGTTTCCAAACAAGGTCTTAAACGCCCCGTACCGCAGGAATGAAAATAATATAAAAATGAGTGGCTTTTAAATGGGTATAGGTTTCCAATACATTTAATTAATTGACTTCAACTCGGATAAATTGGGTCTCCCATTACAATTTTGGAAGAAATTGCGTCGGACTCCAGTAGTGATTGTGTTGAAGTCACGTTTTTCTAAACCAAAGGTGTTGAGTTAAATTTTCCTTATTTGATTATAGTCACGTGCACCGATTTGTGATCAGGTTTCTGAGGGCCAGCACGAGTTCCCTTGACCTTTGTAGACCTGCGACACTTAATTGAAAATTAAATATCTTAAGATTATAACGCGGTGCTCTGTTTTGTTTTTTTTTTAATTGTTATAAACTAGTGCTTGACTATGATACCGCCTGATGGTAAGTAGTGATTGTATTTGTGAGTGTATTTACTCTATAAAATATAGATTAAGAACTAAAACATACAAAAATCTGAATTGAGAACCTCCTCCTATTTTATTAGAAGTCGATAAATAACATATTTTGAATAGAGCCAGCAACAGATAAATAGGGTAAACATAAGTCAAAGTCAAAGTCAAAAGTTTTTTATTTCACATAGGCCTACGTGGGCACTTATAAAACGTCAGAAGCTAGTGCACGGTTCCAAATTGGTCGTTTCTTATGGAGAAGAACCGGCAAGAAACTCCATGGTTACTCTTTTAAAAAAAATTGTTATTGCAATATTTCCATATTACAGCATATGTAGATATTATGTTAGGACAGTGTAGACTGGTCAATATTGTACTAAAAAGTACAATAAAAATAATCATAATAAAAAGTAACCTCAGAGTTCGCGGAGTCTACAGTGTTCTCACATTCACATTATAAAAAAAGAGGCTATATAAATAAAAGTAAGTAAAATAAATAATTACAATTATTAATAAATAATACGTTAACGATTTAAATAATTAAAAAAAATATTGCAAAAGCAATGTGTTAGAAAGAAAAAAGTATATATTACAACATACTCAGTGCACGATTTGCATACCCACAAAAATGAATTGTGCTGGATATAAATAAGCAATAGCTTGCGAAGAACTGCTAAGATGTTGTACTGGCCAACAACTATGCCACTATCGATGCATCAACATGACATCATCGTATTGTGTCGAAAATAAAAGTAAAGTAATTAACTCATGTGGCGATGCCCATCGTGCAAAAAAATCCTCTACAAAACAAATTAAAAATGATGACAAACCTGATAAGGGGATGCAACTCGACATACATTTTCACCGTTTTTCATACAACAGCTCTTATGTGATTATGACGTTATTACTCATTTTTCATTAGATATTTTGGAATAACAGTATCTTATGGATATTATCTAGGCTTCTATCGAAATCAATTTATAAATTTGTGTAAAACTAATCCAGTAAATACCCCTGAAAACCTTCTTTTTTGCATGAACTTTGACACTTCATAATTTACTCAAAAATTAAAAAGTATAACAATAGAAGCCTTGCAAATTTAATCAAGATTCTAAATGAAGACAATTTTTTTCAAAAACATTTAAGGTTTTAAAAAAAAAACACGTACTTCCTGGAACAAGTTTTGTAAATCAAGTTGAGTAAATCACAGAATTACTAAATACTAACGGAGTTTTCAGGCGGTATCTCTGATTTTTCGCGTTGCCTTTTCGTCAAACATCGCATTGGATTGCGTTGGATGGAGTAACAAGCTTTTAAACCATGCTCGATGTTGACAATATGCGAGAGAAAAAAGACCCTTTTAAGAGACAATTTCTGCTGACACTCGACGACACCACTATGTCCATTGACGATCAAATACAAGATGACTCAAGTATACTTGGAGATAGGTACAGGAAAATATGTGGCACCACCGGAATCTTTAAGTCAAGAGTGAATAAGTTACTTCTAAGAAGCGCACTCCATCATCGCCCGCATTGTCGCTTTCCGTCAGGCGAGATAGCGGTCAAGCGCGAATCTATCAAGAATTAAAAAAAATCACCAATAAATACAGATAATTCTTCAGTCTTATCATCGATCTTAATACAACCAGAGCCAATCAAATTAGTCAACTATTAGACCAAAAATTGGAATTACAACAACAATCTATTCTGGCATAAATTAAAAGTACTATCCAATCAGAAATTAATATAACTTTATTAAAATACCAACAAGACATACCAGAAAACTGAACAACTTTCTTGAGAGCAAACTAAACTAACCAGCAGTAGGAGCAGTGGTGGCTGAGTGGTAACGGCCCCGACTTACGAGTCGTAGGTCGCGGGTTCAAACCCTACCAGGCGCATTACTTTGTGTAATTTATTTCATCACCACTGCTCTCAAAACGGTGAAGGAAAACATCGTGAGGAAACCGGCATGTCCTAGAACCATAAATTCGAAGACATGTGTCATCCATCAACCTGCACCGGGCCCGCGGGGTGGATTACGGCCCATTCCCTCTCCTAGAGAGGAGGCCTGAGTCCCAACAGTGGGAACATTATAAGGCCGACTATGCTATGCTAAACTAACCACCTTGAGATTAAAAACGCAAAACTTAAAACAGAAATAGCCGAGCTACAAAATAAAAATATGTATCTGTACATGAACACTTCGAACAATAATAATAAAATATTTGTTATCTACGGCCTAAACGAATTTTATAACGAAACAGACCTCGAAGATAGAATTATATTTGCGTTTCAAGTCATCTTAAATGTCTACATATATCGAAGAGCTAAGTCGGATAGGACGTAGACGGCCACTACGGGCGGAACTGATCAGCAAAAAAACTGGGCAAGTGCGAGTCAGACTCGCGCTCTAAGGGTTCCGTACAAACTTACCCATGTAAACAGTTTAATTCCAGAATGGAATCTCGAAGATTTTTCCGAATCGCAAATTTTTTTTTTTTTGCTTTGACGTAACAACAAATTTACAGTTATTTGTTATTTATTTATTTAGTACATGGAGGACTTACAGCTAATAAAACCAGACAAAAAAAGGAAACCATAATCATTGGAAAGCCAATTTACAAGTCCTCATGTATAGACAGAATAAAATAACCATCAATGATTGCATCTCCGCTTACCATCAGGTGGGATCGCAGTCAAGCACTGGTTTATATCAATTAAAAAAAAAAAACGAAGATGAACACAAAAAAAGCTTCGCTTTTTAGATAAGTAGGATACAACATAAATAACTAATAAACAATCTATTAAAACTAATGCTACTTGAAGAATTTAAGGCTTAAACACCTTCTGGCCGAGTTCACACTAATTTTGAATGGATCCCAATCATATTCCTTGCATATATCATTGAAATTACGGCTTGCACGCACGATATAACTGTTCCGCCTATAATTTGAAGACGTATGAGGAACACGTATTATTAAAACGAAATGTTTAGTTTGGCACATTAAAATAAAATTTGGATGAAAGGTCAGGGCTATCAATATTGTTATTGAGGATTTTGAGCAAAAATAGACAGTCAGCAATTCTACGACGATCTACCAGTGGTAACAGATGATACTTCTTACAGAGTTCAAAATAATCAGTTGACTGATATAGAATCTTTTGATGGAAGCAAAGATATATAATGAAACGTTTTTGAATGTTTTCAATGCGGTCTATGTATTTATGATAACGTGGATTCCATATCTGTGATGCATACTCCAGATGACTTCTTACAAAACTGCAATACAATGTGTGTGTGTGTGTGTGTTTTCAGATTTATTTCTATTCTTGTGTTATAAGACCTTGCTTTATACAAAATTACAGGATTCTGGGTCAACGGGAAGTACCCTATAAATTTTGATTTCCTTGAATGAGAGTGAAAGAAATATACGTTTTTGGCGACATGTATGACCGTATCTTTTTTTTTCATTAACTTAGAAGTTTGATTTTTTTCACAGCTTCAAGGGACCGCAGATCTAAATATATGGTTTTAATTTCAACTCGATACCTCCACGCGTTCCCAAGATAAAGGGTCTCGACAGACAGACAGAGGGAAGGACAACCAATTGATCCTATAAGGGTTCCGTTTTTTCCTTTTGAGGTACGGAACCCTAAAAATTACTAAATACATCTTAGAAAATGTTGATTAGTTGAAAAGTCTAGGCTTATATGTGTCTGGTTTTCTTGATAGAGAATCTTTACAGAGAAGACGAAAACAAAGGGAAGAATAGTATTCGATACACCAAAAAAACAAACAGGGATACTATAACCATGTAACTACAAACAACATAACGCTAAATAATACAACTAGCCCGCCTTCCCCCACCCAGAACATCAATAATGGGCCAATTAACCCGACAAACGGCGAGTATCCCCTTATGTTGTTGAAACCTCTATGGTCCGGACCAAGCGTTTCGCCTCGTCGTTTATACCGCGAACATAGAGAGACTGGAACAACTAACCTGATGCGGTCTTCCCGTCTGATTATAATTTAGGTGTCTTCAAGGCTAGAGTGAATAGGCTCTTAATAAACTAGTGCGCCTCACCATCAACGTTAGCATCACTGCTTACCATCAGGTGGGATCGCAGTCAAGCACTAGTTTATAACAATTAAAGTAAAAACTTTAATCCTTTCGCAACTAACTTTGAAATTCTTTTCCAAATCAAAAGTCTTAAATATAAAAATTATTTACTACAATTGAAGAAATAAAACACGTTCAAGCTATATGTTTGACAGAAACATGGATTACAGAAAATAAAATAGAACTACTACACATAAATGGATATAAAGCAGCTTCTCGTTTCAGCTGGAAACACTACGAGGGTGGAGGTGTCTGCATTTTTGTTCAGGAAAACATCGAAACCTTAGAGCGACCAGATATAACTTCGCTATCTGTTGAGTTTATATTCGAAGTTTTTGTTTTCAGATATAGTCCGGCAAAATACTGTTAATGTAGTATATATTGGCCCAAAAAACAAGGAGACGGATGTATTTAATGGTTCTCTCAAAAAACTTTTGCAGTTACAAAGAATCAAAGACAGTAAAAAGAATATTATTATCGGTGGAGATTTTAATTTTAACATATAGGAGAATTCAAACAGCACTACAGGATTTACTCAACACTATAACTAGCTATAATTTTGACCAAATGATTAACAAACCTACCAGAATCAGCAAAACAAGTGCCGGTTGTATAGATTTAGTATTTACAATTTTTAAATTAAAACATTTAAAGACCTCTATTGAAGATTTTGGACTTTCTGATCTTAAGGGAATAATATTATCAGTCTCTAAAAAAACAGACAAAAATGAACGGAATCGTGGTATATAACTAAAAGAATATTTCATGAAAAAAATATAGAAAACTTTAAGACATAACTATGTAAAGTAAATTGGCAATCAATATTTATCAATCTTTCCACAAGAAAATACTAAGCATTTTGAATATCTGTATTCCAAAAGTAAAAATAAAAAATTAAATTCCAAAAGTCATGGCTAACTACATGATTTGGCGAATGAAAAAAAAAAACAAGTTATCTAAGTTAATTTATATTTTAGCAAAACAACGTATAATTCAGTTATCAGTAACACTTTATTAACAGTAAACACTTCACACATCTAAACATCAAGAAACAAAGGATATATTGTAAGAATAACAATTTAATTAAAAGAGTAACCATGGACTGTCTTGCCGATTCTTCTTCATAGGAAACGACCAATTTGGAACCGTGCACTAGCTTCTGACGTTTTATAAATACCCATGTAGGCCTATGTGAAATAAAAAACCTTTTGACTTTTTGAAACTATTGTAATTGTTAATTAATAAAGTTTACGTCTCTAAAACGTGCCGGCAGGAGGCGTCTCAATCTCGCATTGGCCGTTCCAGTATTGCCAATTGACGCTGCAGGGTTTTCAGACGCAGCGTCGCGGGAAATTTTGAAATCATGCGTTAAAATATCTAATATTAGTTAATGTAAAATTGTACATGCTGTGTACCCCTGTATTTGACATAGGTATAGCATAATCTGCCTTTTAATGTTCCCACTGCTGAGACTCAGGCCTCCTCTCTAGGAGAGGGAATGCGCCGTAATCCACCAGCCCAGTGCGGATTGGTGATTGTCACATGTTTTCGAATTTTTGGTTCTAGGACATGCCGGTTTCGAGATGTTTTCCTTCACCGTTTTGAGAGCAGTGGTAATGAAATAAATTACACCAAGTAATGCGCCTGGCTGGGTTTGAACCCGCGACCGATGCGATTCGTAAGTCGGGGCCGTTACCACTCGGCCACCACTGCTCTATTTGACATACGTATTTCACAGAACTAAACTACTATACTAAATATGTATATCGTAGGTGTTCTTAAGGCGTATAGTCCCTTGAACATCTGGCCAGAGTTAAATGCACACAATACTCGTACTGCTGCCGTGTTCGCATAGAGCCCCTTTAATACCTACCTTTTCTTTGCGAAATATTGATTGATTTACATATGCCATGTACATTCTGAAGAACACTTAACGAACAATTAACAGTAGGGAAAAAGAAGTGAAAAAATATCATGTAGTTAATTTTTTTTCCTTAAGTATTAATCAAATGAAAAAAACATGTGTCGATAATCTTGTACATGAATCTATAATAAGTAAACAATTATTTTTTTTCAAACCTATTGACCATGCCGTTACCGAGGAGTAGGCTTCATAAAGTCACTGTTTTATGGCACTGCTCGGGAGTTAGGGCCTTAATAAAAAATAAACCGTCGCTATGAGATTCCTTTCACAAATAACTGCATGTTAACAAACATGATTATTTATAGCTATGCTAAAAATAGTCATATAATTAGTTTAAAGTTTAAATATTTCCACACTGCGCCATTTCAGTCAGTACCTTGGTTATAATCTACAACTAGATATTTTTTTAGCATGACATAGCATAATTTTGCAGTAGGTAGATATCATTATACTCAGTGCCGTAAGTAACTAGGGCGGTGCCAGCGGCGCTCAAGCAGAAGGTGCAGACTCTGGAGGGGCGCATAAATTATCAAACTTGACCCTCAGATTTGACGATCCAAAGCCTGATAGTTAATAGCATACATACAATAATTGTGATTAATCGTGAATCTAGGTAATATGATTGTAGGGGCAACCCTAATTGGAGTGCAGTCGATGCACGGGTGCTCAGGGCTCTAACACCCACAAGAGGTAAATAGTGAGTGGTGGTGGGTGTTGTGTTTGGACCAATTTTTTATATCCGTCGACGCAAGATGTCGATCACCATCAAAGTTCTGTCCAGTGACTCTGTCTTGTGGGCGATGACTGGGTAACGAGCAATAAACAAACTATTCCAAATCACACAACTGATTTATTATGATGCAAGCTTTAGGTACTAACTTCACACAACGAGCCGTGAAACAGTCCCCGAGACCAGACATTGTTCGCACGGCTGCCGACAGAGAAAAGAGGACCGCACCTCTGCGGTCGGCACTTTTATCTGCTCGGTTCGTGCAAACGTCAGCCTGAAATCTGTCAAAGTGTCATGTGTCACTTTTCATCTAGCTCGTTCATTCGTTGTCAAGCTTTCGTACTATTGACTTCACTGACATAACTATACAAAGTGCCAGATAAATGTGGAATAAAGTACATTGTCCTTGTCTTGATATCTCTGCGTAGTTACCCGAAATAGAAGCAATTAACTGTTTTTCATTACTAGACAATGTAATGGATTGCGATAGATGTCGATTCAAGATAACTTTATTTCCGTTTTTGAAATTAAGAATGTCTACAAATCTAGGAGGGTCAATGACCGTTATTCCAAGTTTATCTGGCGCCTACATTAATCGTTTTTTAGAACCACCGTTAATTATTTTGGTTATAGAAGTTCGCACCGGTGTAAAAATGGCTAGTTACGCCACTTAGTGCTTAACACTAATGACTGCACCGGTAGTTTTATAATATTAGCATTAGTTACATGTGTTTTGCTGTGTAGTTTAAGTAGTCAAAGAAGTATAATCATCAACATGTAGATATGTTGTTAATTGTATGTAATAATGTACACTGTCGGCTACGAGTAACGCCATCTTTTGAGTAGAAAATAGACTATTATCTTTTGCACTTTGGTAAAGACAAACAGCAAACAGTTTTAGTTTATGGAAAATCATATTAAAAGCATAAACTTTTGTATCGAAATAAACTGATGTACTGTAAGTAATCGAATTGGGATAAGATTTATTGTATTTGAAAATATTTATTTTTAATGAATATAAGATTGCATGTAGCGGAAATGAGAACGTTGAGATGGATGTATGGTGTTACGAGAATGGATAAAGTGAGAAATGAATATATTAGAGAAAGTTTGCAAGTGGCGCCAGTGACTGAAAAGTTGAAGGGGAATCGTTTGTCTTGGTATAGTCATGTAAAGAGAAGAGATGAAACGCATGTTACTAAAAGAGTTATGAGTATACATGTGGGTGGGTGGAGAGGAAAGGGAGGCCAAAGAAAAGATGGATGGATTGTGTGAACAGTGATATGAAAGAAAAGGAAGTTAGTGATAGTATGACGGCTCACAGGATAGAATGAAAGAAAAAAAACGTGTTGCGCCGACCCCAAATAAGATGGGACAAGGGCAGGAAGATGATGAATGAATATATCGTTCATATTTGCAGTGTTTACAAATTTTCGTTGACTTACAAAATTATTATCAATTCCAAGAAAAGCTAATATTTGTATTTATTTATTTATATTGCATTCATGTCGTTTACAAGGTGTTACAAATTAAATATAAGTATCGTACATGAACCCTGCTAGGGCACCGCAACATTAAGTTTCTTAATTATAAATTAAATTATCATTTCATGCATTATTATATAAAGTTATTTATAGATATATTATTACATTATTATTGTCATCATTTCATTATTAATTAATTTATTATTGGATGTCTTCATTAAATTTCTACATTATTACATTGCGTCAATCTTCAAATAATCTAAAATATTGATATTACAGAATGTTAATGTATGAATGTATGAATAGCATAACAATTGATAATACTGTGATAGGGGAGACGCAAATGAAAAGTTTCTGGTTCAATTATACTGTTATTATTGTATGAAGCACGTTCTAATACATTTTATATATCAAATTACGTCTAGATTTTTATTGACATCCCTTAACTCTATTGTTTTTTTATCAATCAATCCTAAACCATTCAAAACATATATCTTAAAAGTATATCTTGCCAGTTTGCAAGTTAGTAGTATTAATGTGACCTTCCTGGTCGCCACAATACATAATGAAAATAAATTATACGTAATTGAACTCAAATAAATTGTAACAGCTGAGAAATCGACAACTGAGACTGAAATCGAAGGACAAGAACTCAATTCCAAAACCTGTCTGCTGTACTTTTATTAATATTCAATCAGAACCAAATTAAAATTGAAAAATAACTGGAGAATAAAGAGGGAGGCTAGATAAAACATTCATAAATAAATTGTTTGAGAGATGAAATGAAGAAAAAAACGAAGTCAATAATAGCGTGACGGTTGACAGAAACAAAACGTGTTGTGCCAAGAGTAATTCTAAAATAAATATCTGATAAATTGGCATCTCATCATCACACAAAACATCATAGTCAATGAACTTGGATTTCCTAAGGTTTCTGCGCGGTGGGTACCCAGATTGCTTTCAGTCGAACAAAAACGAATACGCCTTACGATTTCTAGCGACTGTTTGGAAATGTTTGAGGCTGATCCACAAAGAGCAGTCACTGGAAAAAAAAACGGGCAAGTGCGAGTCGGACTCACGCACCCGAATTCTAGATCAACGGAAAGTACCCTGTGAATTTTGATTCCCTTGAGAGTGTCGAAATATACGTTTTTTGCGACAAATACGGCCGATTATTTTTTTTTCGATAACTCAGAAGTTTCACAGCTTCAAGGGACTGCATATCTGAGTATATGGTTTTCATTGCTATTTTGTCTATTCTATAAATGAATGCTTCAAGAGTCTTTAATTGGCTTAGCTAAAAAACAATTAGAATAAGAAATAACCATTATCATCCTCTTACTTTTATTGCAAGTTAGTTAGTTAGTTAGTTTCCTTTTTTCTGATAACCAACAATCCACCGCTAGGTATTAAATGTTTGCTTCCATTCTTCGTTCTTTCTCATTAATAAAGTGGAACAAAAGTATACATATATCTACTTATTTTGGAGAATTTTTACAGTTTTTACTTGTATCATGTCTAGGTACTCGTACTTGTCAATCTAATGATATCTATGTATCAGCTATAAGCATTTTTAGTTCCCCCGTGCTCGATAGATGCCGTTGTACAATTGACGCTCGTTTCTGAATCGCGCTATGGTTTCGTTACCGCGCGCGGTATATAGTCTCGAGCGACTCAGGCGGTTTTAACTCTGGTTTCCCTTCAAAACGCATAAATCTTTCGCCTTTTACTAAAGATTTCCGTGGAGGGGAACACTCAAATGAGTCTATAATATTTTTTGAGTACTCTGCTTCGGCAGAGTAAGAATGTATTATAATGTCACGTCCTACACTGCTGTCTGCAATTATATTAACAGCTTCTTCATTCCTTGAAGTATGTCTTTAAATAAATTTATGTTTGCAGCTTTGCTTCAGAAAAGTAAGAAATACTAAAATGTTTACTAGGTACCTATTATGATTTATATTTTGATTATGATCTATAAATTCCAAACCCCGTGCGCCGCTTGTAATATCCAATTTTTAATATATTTTTTTTGTAATAATTAAGTTAAAAAAAATTAACTTACATTTAAGTATATAAAATGAATAAATGGAATTATAATAATAATAATATCGAGGTTATAGACACGTGTCAAGTGGATACAGCAGTCGTGTGCCGATAGACCAACCACTTGAGCATAACGATTTATAAAAAACGTTTCTGGATACTTGTGCAAGCAATTTGTAACTTTGTTAGGTTAGAATCGTCACAACATAAAAAAACAAATTTTTAGAAACTATTTTAAGACAAATTTATTTAAAACTAGCTTTTGCCCGCGTACATAAAATATAGCCTGTATCACTGAGGAATAAAACAGCTTTCTATTGGTGAACAAATTTTAGCAATCGGACCAGTACTTCTAGAGATTATCTCCAACAAACAAAAAAACAAACTCTCCTCCTCCTCCTTCTCCTCTTAATAATATTAGTGTAGACAATTTTTGAGCTACAGTCTAATATTGTTCTTTGCAAATGAAATTATAAATCTTAACGAAAACCCCTTATTAAAAACGCATAGCAATACGCAAACTAAAGTATTAAATTTTTATTATGTCAGGCGCCTGTAGACTTGTAATATTTTCATAAAGTTCTGTAGTCTCAGCATAAACCTTAATTAGGTTTTGCAATATTAAAGTTTGACTACTTTCAGGCTGCTTGCGAAAATCACGAAAGGCTAAAATAGTCATATTTCTAATTACACTACATTCAGCAAAAGGATAGCTTATTTAGGTTACTTGTGGGTTGTACTGTGATTTTATGCAGCATACAGAGATATAATATATACCAGGGGCGCCAACTCCGTGGGTGCTCGGGGGCTCGAGCACCCATGAGAAATAAATAATGGGTGCCGAGCACCCCTGAGAATAGGCAAAGAAACAGATCAGTAATTGCCTTTCAGGTTAGGTACGTATAAATTATAATATTTCTTGATACTAAAACAAAACTTGTCTCATTTTTATATAATGATTTCATTTTATATTTTATGAAACATAATTAGTAATTAAGTACGCAGTACCTATGTTCGTAGGACATTTATTTATTTTTTGGATTATCAGTGTGCACTTCTCTTCTGACACTTCGCCACTTTTTCGAGTTCATCAAATGAGCATGAGCACCCACGAGGTTTTCTAAAAGCTGGCGCCCCTGATATTTACTCAGTAAAGTGTTATTTTTATGCATTTTATTTTATTGTTGTGAAAGTGGGGAACTACGTGGATAACTTTCCTTTTCTGTAATATTAACATTTTTTCTGGTAATTTTGAGTACTTTATACAGTCTATCCAAATGTCCTAGCTTTGGTACTGTTCGTCAAGTCGTTGAGCTCCTTAGTAGACTGGACAGGTCCACTCAAATATGTGTAGTTCACAGAAAAAAGAATAGTGTAGTTCTTTTCTCAAAAGAACATCTCAGGCACTAATCTGGTTGGTTCTCATATGATTTGAACATTACATGTTTGCTGTATGGACTTTAAAAGAGAGTTTGACCCCTGAGTTTGTTTCGGTTTTTCTTCTCAGGGTAGTCACACCGGCCTCATTTATGTTGTTTAAATTGACGAATAAATTGACGTATGAAAGTGTTTTCAACTGACTTCAAAACAGGAGGCGGTTCTCAAATCGGTTGAATTTTTTTTTATCGTCATAATTTTTTTTATGTTTGTTAACTCAAACTCCGTCGGTTATGGACCGATTTTTTCTGCAATTTTTTTTTTCCTGTAAGGATATGCTTCCAGTTTAGTCCCATTTTTTTCAAAATCCAGTCCTGATGATGGTATCCATGAGGAATCGAGGGAACTCCTCATATATTTTAGGCAACTATATAATGATTTTTATATTTTAATCGAGAACATAAGCATTTACAGCCAAAAAGTAACATTTGATGATGTGGAACTGATGAAGAAGATCAGAAATAGCCAATGGAACTTCACCCTGACATAGATATCACAATCAATCAATCTTTAGTTGTTAACATAGGTATTACAATAAAGGTCTTTTATAAACATTAAATAATAAATATTAAAAGTAATAAATTATAATCAATTTCAAATGGATGTCAATGATAACAGTAAATAGTAAAGGGCTGATAATTTCATAGTTTACCATTTAAAAAATCCTTCAATAGAGTAATAAGTCTTATCTATCAGGAACAAAAACAATTTACTTTAACAATATACAGTGAAGATAGATAAATAACTATGACAATACAAATAAATAAATGGTTCTGATTAGTTATGTTGAAAATGGTCTCATCGAAGTGATCTGATGATGATGATAGAGCCAGAAGATAGGCACGGAACTCTGTAATTAATATTACATTATTATTAAAATTGTTTTCTGTAGTGTTGGAAAACATTTTCCGCAAACTTAAATAGGACGAATACTTACAGCATCAATATAAATGAGTCAAAACTGAACGATTCAGGATTTGTTGACGACCCCTAGGAAGGTTCAGGACTTTTTTTAGAGTTCGTAACGAAATTATCAAGAAACTTACAAAAATAGAGATGTTATCCACAACTAAAATAAGAAAGGAAAACATGGACTAGAAAAGCGATGAACAGAGTGGAAAGAAATGGAGGAGTCTTTTGCCAAAGTTGGGCAAACAGCCGAAGTCGGAGGTGTCATCCATTCAGCAGAGTCATTAATTTAAGTTTATATGTAAACATAACTTTTCAGTCTGAATAAATTATTACCATTACTTATATCAGTATTTCGGAACGAATGGCTTGATTTATCAAAACATTTTGAGAGACCCTTTCATATTTTCATAGTAACCTGGTACCTCCTGTTATTATACCTTCTAATTAACACAATAGCCTTCAAAAGCTGTTTTTATTTAAACTAAAATATAATCGCCTACAAAACAAGTGAACTAAAAAACAGTGTAAAACAAACTTAGCTAAGCATTTTGCAACAGGCGCTCGGCGTGTAAATAACTGTAACCTTTAGTTTTTTATACTTAACTAGTCAATTAGCCCCTTCATCTCTGAAGTGTTAATTACAGCACTTTTTTACCTTCTTGGACATTTAGCAGCTCATTAGGTAAATAGTTCATCTCTGATATTCTACTCAAGTGGGCTTACATAAAACTTGATTATATCACTCACCTAGCAATATATTGGCACATCTTAATATTTCTTAGTTTACAGAAACTAGTATCAAACATTGTACAAATCTCTTAAATGAAGTTCTGTGTTCATTTTATATCATTGTTAATATAAATTGGGATGTTGACTAATAGTATAGATACATAATCCACTTTTATACACTTAGGCTGTTAAAACTCAATTTCGCATTTATTGTTAATGTGCATCAGGTGGGTTCGCAGTCAAGCACTGGTTTATATCAATTAAAAAAAACAACGTGATGATTTGTCCGGGTTTAGAGCCCAAAATCCTGGCTCCTAAGCTAGGTTAGCAACCAGTTTTGCAGGAATCAGATACTTCTTCCATCTATATTATGCTAGCTGCTTCATCCAAATCCGTTCAGCCATTCGAGCGTGAAGAAGTAACAAACATACACACGCCGCACACACTCACAAACTTTTGCCTTTATTATTATTTTTTATATTTCCGTACTTCAAAAGGAAAAAACGGAAGACTTATAGGATCACTTTGTTGTCCGTCCGTCTGTCAGTCACACAAACAGACGGAAAACCATAAAAAACCAACCCTATAAAGATTTTTCGACACTCTTGAGGGAATCGAAATTCATAGGATACTTCCCGATGACCCGGAATCCTGAAATTTGGCATAAAGCAAGATCTTAAAGCACAAATTTAAACCTGAAAACTTAAAATTTGCTTAAAAAAATGCGGTTTGGAAAAATATTCAAGACTCCATTCGGGAATTGAACTGTTTACTTATGTAAGTTAATACGGAACCCTCAGGGTGCGAGTCCAACTCGCACTTGCCCAGTTTTTTATGTATAATATAAACTAGTGCTTGACTGCAATTCCACTTAATGGTAAGCAGTAATGCAACGTCATTAATAATAACGTCACTAATGCAACATCAACGATTGATGGTGAGACACATGAGCCTATTCACTCTACCCTTGAAGACATCTAAATTATAGTCAGACGGGAAGACCGCAGCAGGCAAATAGTTCCAGTCCTTCGATGTGCGCGGTATAAACGACGAGGCGAAATGCTTAGTCCGGACCGTAGAGGTTTCAACAACGAGAGGGTGGATACTTGCCGTACGTCGGGTTATCCGATGGTAGAAATAAGATGGCGAATTCAAGTCATGTAATTCCCCTGCACACTCTCCAAAATGCAACCTGTAAAATACCGAAAGGCTGGCTTATAATATAAGAGTAGTTTGATTAAAAGTCAGATAAAGAAATTGAAAATTTACAAAAATATTTAAAGAAAATACATTAACGATACAAAGTGAATATTAAAATTAAGAAAAAATATATTATGTCGTCATAGTTTTGTCTTCCGCAGGAGAACCAAGGTTGCCGACATAGCACGATGAATCGCCAAACTAAAGTGGCACTGGGCAGGGCACATTGCTCGCAGAACAGATGGCCGTTGGGGCCGAAAGGTTCTCGACTGGCGACCGCGTACCGGAAGATGCAGAAGGTGGACCGATGACCTGGTGAAGGCTGCGGGAATCCGATGGTTGCGAGACGCACAGGACCGTTCTTTGTGGCGACATTTGGTGGAGGCCTATGTCCAGCAGTGGACGTCTATCGGCTGAAATGATGATGATGTTGTCTTCCTGCAGCAAAAATTTACATTATATTGCACAAGGATTTATTATTTCTTATCATCTTTTGCCATCTCAGACAAGATCCTTGGCCTTTCAAAACAACAACTCTTTTTACCAGACTTCGCTAAAGCTCACAAGGAAGACCTGTTTGTGTGTAAGACCTTGATAATAGTATCCTCACGACTCACTTGACAAGTCTGATTACTTATTAAAAACATAATCATGATCAGCCTGGCTCGCTGGGACTCAGGCCTCCTCTCTAGGAGAGGAATGTCTTCGAATTTTTGATTATAGGACATGCCGGTTTCCTCACGATGTTTTCCTTCACCGTTTTGAGAGCAGTGGTGATGAAATAAATTACGCAATGTAATGCGCTTTTTATTTTATTTCCTTTACTAAAAGTTAATGTGATAAATAAATTAATTGTACATTATGTGACTAGTGGATAAAGCAGTGTTTTCAAGTAGCGGACGGCATGTTGAATTCCGAACGAAACGAAGGTTGCTAAGTTTTAATCCCGAACGCCATGCGCCAGTTGGGATTTAATAGACACAATGTTAATGAGTTACCAGGGCGCTACATGTGCAGAAGTAGTCATTGCCAAACAAGCTTGTCTTCGACATAGTCTTTAACCTTATAATACGCTTTTTTGGTTAGGACACGTTTAATATGAGTTTTGAATTTTTCCTCGCTAAGTTCAGTTACCACCTTTGGCAGTTTGTTACAAAAGCGTATGCTGTTTACTAAGAATGACTTGCTGGTCTTAGCTAATCTCCATTTGGGTAATACAATTTCGGAATTGTTACTGCAGTCTCACTTGCTCCCTGGAATGTGGACGTGTGCCAGGTTCATAGCGCGGGCTCGTCTCCTATTACCATTGGCGTACCTAGGGTTATTAACAAGTCCTGGGGCCTTATAATGACGTGTTACATTGTCAAGCCTACGAGCGAGAAAGAAGGATAGAGCTAATACACCCTATACAGCGCCATCCCTTTAACATTGGTAGCTCGTAGCTCGTACTCGCGGTAGAGTCCCCGGCTCCTGATATACCTGATTTTTGTATAAAGTAATCAGAATGTTGGTGTCCATTATAAAATTTCGCATCGGTAGCGCATAACATCCCGGGGTTGGCGCTAAACCATACAAGGATGGGAACGGCCCACTCCCCCACACTCCCATATACGCTTATGCCTATAACAGTGATGTGTTGAAGAATACAGACAAGCGAAATGTTAATTTCATCAAAAACACAACCCTGACATCTGTTGCACATTCAAATTGCCACCACATATCCGAAGAGATTGTCTAAATTTGACAGTAATATAGCAGCAACCAATTGATTGCTAAGAAGTAAGTAATGACGATGTCCTTGAATCCCTTAACCTTGCAACACCATGCCTCTTGCTTATGGTGACGGGTACCTTGACCTTCGCCGTGTAATCGCTATAATCCAACTATAATCGAATAATAAGCTCGAGTTGAGTATGAAGTTTCGCCATCATCTACACCTTCACTCGACATACATTTCCACTGTTTTTCAAACAATCGCTCTTACACGATTATGACGTTATGACGAATTTTTCATTTAATATTTTGGAAACACAGTATCTTGTGGATATTATCTAGGCTTCTATTGAAATCAATTTATAAATTTGTGTAAAACTAATCCAGTAAAGACCTCTGGAAATCTGCTATTTTGCATGAACTTTGACACTTCACAATTTATTCAAAAATTAAAAAAGTCATAAAAGTATAACAATAGGAGCCTTGCAAATTTAATCAAGATTCTGACTGTCAAAAAAAGTTTAAAATAAAACACTTATTTCCTGGAACAAGTTTTGTAAAATATTCGAGTAAATCACGGAATTACCGAATGCTAGCAGAGTTTTCAGGCGTTATCTCTCTTTTTTCGCGCTGCCTTTTCGTCAAACATCGCGTTGGATTGCGTTAGATGAAGTAACAAGCTTTTGAACCATGCTCGATGTTGACGATAGGCGAGTGAAAAAGGACCCTTTTAAAGCCGGTTACAAACCAAAAACTATGCTTAATTAGTTTAAACCTAAATAACATAGGTTACTTAGATAACAGAGAACAATGGAACAATGGTGGCCCAGTGGTAACGGCCCCGACTTACGAGTTGTAGGTCGCGGGTTCCAACCCAACGTAATTTATTTCATCATTACTACTCTCTGGACCTTAGACTACTTACTGCTCTAAGGTCCAATTTCTACATTGGGTTTGCTCTCACTTACATTAACATGATAAAAGGATTGAGTAACAGTGGTTCAGACGAAAGAGACCTTTATAGTTTAACCAATTTTTTTTAGATGGGAAATCATCTAATGACATCTCCCGCCCTTTTTGTGTCAGACTTTTACTGACTAAACACCTACTCCTGTTCCTTCTTTGGCATTGTTCAAGGGCCCCGGGGTTCTCTTTCGCACAAACCATGGCCCCAGTAGGCTTCGACCTTGCTGGGCCCCTAAGATTGCTGACACCTCCTTGAGGCGCGCGTGGAAAACTATGCGCCGTCGACAGCTTGGGCTCGGTCCGGACGGTTACCGGACGGTTGGACGGCGAGCTACTCATTACTCACCGTCCGCAAACCCGCGCCTACGGTGGCCGGAAATCGGGATCGGAATCCCGGCGGCTGAGGCGCGAGGGCCATTACCTCGCGGCCGCCTCCTTTGCATGTTACCATACACTAGGATTTACTCCTGTATCATGGTTGCGTTCACAGACGAATATAATACCTATCTGTAGGCCATACACATAATATATGATTCGTGCGAGAATCGAATGCGCGATACGCAACGCAGCAACCTATCGCTCAACCACTGCGCCAACCGTGCCATAGTGCCCTGACCAAGACCACTTTCGTATAATAGAACATCTAAAGATATTTCCATAAAAATAATGTACCGTACCTTGTTACCTTTTTTCACATTGTCTACCATTCACTTTACTCCATTCACTTTTGATTCCCTGGTATCCGAAACGGTAAGTGCAGCGCACAATGACCAGTTACAATGTAACCGCTAGGTACTACAATCACAGTAAGAAACCGACGAATTGTTGTGTTTTGCAACCGCACGGGTGAACGAGCCCCGCACTAGAGACTCATTGAAGTCTTTATCGATCACTTTCAGTTTCATTGCGGTTTTTACACATTAAGCTTTAAATAAACGAAAGAGGGAGCGTATTGGTTTCAAAAATATACAAAGTTGTCGATAGTTTTTGATACTGCAATAATAGAAGGCTTTGTTCGCGTTAATGATAAAAAATATCAATTCACGCAATATTTTTTTTTTAAGGTAAAGTGAGAGTTGTAGCAGTATCGCTATTATCTACAATGAAGAAAATGTCTTTACGGCGTCATCAATAGTTTTAAGCTGAGTACATAACTACTAGAGCGAAACTAGACAGAAATAAAAATAAAGCTAATATAGAAAGAAAGAAAACACGTTTATTTGGCACACAAAGAGTCGTAGTCATCGGTTTTTTAACCGACTTCTAATTAACCGACTTCTAAAAAAGGAGTAAGTTCTCAATTCGAATGTTTGTATTTTTTTTTTTTATGTTTGTTCGTGCATAACTTCGTTGCTTGCCAACCGATTTGAAAAATTATTTTTTTGTTAGAAAGGGTATACTTCCCAAATGGTCCCATAGTCACCAAGTCAGGATCTGATGATGGGATCTTGGCGAAATCGAGGGAACTCTTCAAATATTATAGGCAACTGCAAAGTGATTTTGGTATTTTCATCGAGAACTTAAGCATTTACAGTCAAAAAGTAACATTTGATGAAGTGGAACTGATGAAGAAGATCAGAAATTGTCAACGGAACTTCATACTCGCATAGATATCACAATGAAGATAGTTAAGCGACTATGTTCCGTTGAAAATGGTATCATCAAATTGATCTGATGATGATGATGGAGCCAGAAGGTAGGCACTGTATTCCGCCATTAATCAATCTCTCATTGAGAGGCTCTCCGTCATTAATCAATGTAACCTAGCCGTGTTTGGGCTTATTAGAATGGTCATGAAATGCAATTTGGCTATAAGGTACTATCGAACTGATCTGATGATGGAGCCGGAAGGTGGAAGGTAGACACAGGAACTTCATAATAAAACAATGTAACCTAGTAGTATTTGGATTAATTGGAATTGTCATGAGAAACAGGCACTCTTTTTATAAGTGTATCCCAACTAAAAAGTGTGAAATAAAATCTTTTTCCAAAAAAAAGATAACCGACTTTACTAAAAAAAACACTAAAAGGATCAAAATAACTTTAATTTCGGAAGTCGGTGTTAAATAAGATACAAATAATACCGAGAAACACCGACTTCGGAAATTAAAGTTATTTTGATCTTTTTAGTGTTTTTTTTAGTGAAGTCGGTTATCTTTTTTTTGGAAAAAGTTTTTTTTACACTCATAAAATTAAAAATAGTAAAGTTTTGTACCTGCCTTTCAAATATAGACAGGCCTATTGTGTTTCGGATGCAGTGTAGATGGTGTTAGCATTAACAATATCAGCTATGCGGACGATATGGTGCTGCTGGGTCCGTCTGCGAGCAGTAGGGAAACTGCTTTAGGCTTATGAAGCCATAGATATCCTTGTGAAGCCTATGCTGCCGCATATGGTTTAACTTATAATATCAATAAGTGTGAATGTGTCTTTAAGATTGTTGGCAAAGATCAAGAAGTAGGACCCGAGCTTCTTATAAACGGGCCTGCAATCAAAAGAGTATCTACTTTCAAATACTTGGGTCATTATGTATCCGACGGCCATAAAGATGATGTAGACATTAAAAGGGAACGTAGGGCACTAGCCGTCCGGTGCGACATGTTGGTGCGTAGATTTACTCAGTGTTCCGACCAAGTTAAAATCACTCTTTTTAAGGCCAGAACATGTACATGGGTAATCTATGGGTCAATTACAACAAAAGATCGATAGATGTCTTGCGCGTCCAATATAATAATGTCTTCAGGACGTTGTTGGGACTGCCTCGCTACTGCAGTGCGTCGGATATGTTTGCGCAGGCTCGTACCGACAGGTTCCACACGATTGTTCGCAAGAAAAGCGCTTCACTGCTTAGGAGAGTGAGGAATAGTTGCAACAGCATCCTGAGAGCTGTAGTGGAGAGCTCTCTTTGGGTACTAACACTAGATAATAAGTTATTTATTAAGTTACTAACACTTTATGGATCTTTTTGTGTCCGAAATAAAATTAAATTCTATTCCATTCTATTGGTCTAGAGTTAGTGGCTCTCATTTCTATGCCGTATGTCGTGGGTTTGATTCCCACTCAAGACAGATCTTTTTGTGATGAGCACGACCATTTAGAAATATACAACATTAGCTTTAGTATATGCGAAACCTGAAACACGTGTCTAGTATTTTTGATGTGTGTATTTTTGGGAAAAAATATAACATGTAAACATGGAGTAAAAATTATTGGAATCAATTCAGTTACTGATTCTGAACAAACTATATTCAGATTTCGCATGTACTAAAAAGAATATCGTATAAGTATGTTTATCAGTTGTCTAGTACTCATAACACAAACTGTGCTTAGTTTAGAACTAGATGGCGTTGTGTGAAAGTTGTGGAATATTATTATTATTGCCTATAATATTAATAAAAACATATTTTATCTACATCTACACTTCAACGCTAATATTATAAAGAGGTAAGGAAGTAATCTCTGAAACTTCTAAACTGATTTTAAAACATTATTTTCACCTGTAGCGACATCTATGGCGTCACATAAGAACTAATCCTGCATCGCGCAATCAAAGTTCTCCGTGCGATTAGAACATATAGAATAGCCCGAAATCATCTATCGGGCTGTTGCCCACCAGACATAACATTCCGTCTGGTCGGGGGATCCTTCCCTTTTCAACGAAGGTTTGCGTGACTTTACTCTGTTCCGCATACCTCCAAACACCAATAAAAAGCCAAATTATTCCTGCGTGACTTAATATTTTTTACACCAAAAATATTTGTCGCCCAGCGAAGTGGGCACGGATCAATTAGTTTCCTGCTGGTTCCTATTGGTTGATTCTTATAAAACAACCAATAAGAATCTCTTTTCTAAAGTAATTCATAATGAATATGCTTTTACTATTTTTTCATATCAAATTTTTAACCCATACTCAATTAAAAAATTTGAAAATTCAGGCTTCATTAAACTAATAACATTCTTACGTACCCCATTTTTTTTAATTGATACACTCTAGTGCTTGACTGCGATCGAAACTGATGGTAAGCAATGATGCAATCGTTGATGGTGAGGCGCCCAATAGTTTATTGTAGCCTTGAAGACACCTAAATTGTAATCGGGTGGGAAGACCACAGCAGGAAAATTGTTCCCGTCTTTCGATGTACGCGGTATAAACGATGAACCGAAACCCTTGGTCCGGACTGTAATGGTTTAAACAACGTAAGGGTGGATAGAGGTGGTCCAATATACCACAGTGTCTCAAGACGAAAGTCTATGACCAGTGCGTGTTGCCAGTGATGACATATGGCTCTGAAACGTGGTCGCTTACAATAGACCTCATCGGAAGACTTAAAGCCACCCAAAGGGCAATGGAAAGGGCTATGCTCAGAGTTTCCTTGCGTGATCGAATCAGGAATGAGGATATCCGCAGGAGAACCAAGGTTACCGACATAGCACGAAGAATCGCCAAACTTAAGGCCGCTGGGGCTGACAGGTTCTGGAATGGCGACCACGTACCGGAATACGTAGCGTTGGAAGGTCTCCTACAAGGTGGAACGATGACTTAGTAATGGTTGCGGGAGTCCGATGGATGCGAGACGCACAGGACCATTCATTGTGGCGACACTTGTGGGAGGCCTGTGTCCAGCAGTCGGCCAAAATGATGATGATGATGATGTAGGGTAGATCTGGATACTCGCTGGACGTCGAGTTATCCGATGGTAGAAAGGAGATGGTGAAATCAAGTCATATTATTCCCGCGTACACTCTCCAAATTGCATCTTGTAAAATATCGAAAGGCAAGCATTATAGACGCCATACTTAAATTTTATTGAAAATAGATATTCTATTATTCTGCTATGGCCAGAGGTCGTGGGTTCGATTCCCACCCAGGATAAATGTTTGTGTGATGATCACGATCATTTGTTCTATGTTTGGGTGTTATTTATCTATAATATATTATATTAGAAATATTTAAGTATGTTTATCAGTTGTCTAGTACTCATAACACAAGCTCTGCTTAGCTTGAGACTAGACGGCGTTGTGTGATAGTTGTGTGAATATTATATTATAATATTATTATCCGAACACTTGTACTCCAGCCTTAACAAATGATTACATTCCAGCAAAAACTGAAAGCTCTTAGCTGTTCTAAATACGCAAACAGTTATTTCACTGATGGTGATGACCGACGTCATTATGTGTACAACTTTACAATTATACTATAAAAAAACAACACTCGATCGTTGACGTTAACTCGTTGACCACTTAAGATTACTTGACTGAGTGTCAGAGAACCATATTATGCCAGTCATACATGATCCAGTTTAAAGCCCTTGCTGCCTTTTAGTGCCAAAAAACAGTGACTTTCTGAAGCCTACTCCTCGAAAACGGCTAGGTTAATAGATTTGAAAAAATAATATATATAAGATGTTAAAAGAATTACTTTAAGAATTTCGAGGGGACATTGTACTCCTCATTATGAACAACTTTTACTATGGGATCAAACCTGAAATAGCGAAGAAAAAAATCACCTGCTCCATACATTTTGACGAGTTATGCGAACATAAACGTAGCAAACAGCTGATTTTTTTTCGCGATTTCAGGTTTGGTCCCATATTAAAAGTTGTTCATAATGAGGAGTACAATGTCCCCTCGAAATTCTTAAAGTAAATTTTTTAACACCTTATATATATATATGAAAAAAAAAATTGTCGTCGGGTTGTGTCAAATCGTAACTGTTGCGTTTAAAAAAAAAATATGAAGAATATAATATTGCTTATTTTAATACAATTCCTACCTAAGTTCCGGTTTTTTTTTAAATAATCAACCAGTTCCGGAGGAATGTCCATATTAATATATACATTTCGGATCAATGACCCCTAATTCAATCTACCTACTCCAATCACTGATAATTAATGACCTGAACTAAAACCATCTGCTTTAAATACTTCTCAAATCTAAATTTAATTATATAAAACTTTTATTTAGTGTTTATGACGCAACGTAACAGATCACGATTCATAACTGTTTTATAGAAGGTACTGTCGCACCCTGCGACGGTTTGGTTGAGAGTTCTATACTTTACTTGTAATGAAATGCTTGATAGCTTATAAGTTTCTTTGTAGTTTTTCTTCAATCAATCAATAATAGCTCATTTTGATACAATCGTTCTGTCAGATCTCTTCCAACTACACATTTCTGTTTTCTACTTAATGTTTAAACCTATTCTAGAACAACAAAATCCTTAAAAGTATATTTTACATGCCAGTTCTTTAATCTAACTCATGCGATCTCCTTTCGATATCACAGTACATATATTCGTATCAAGGGCATACTGTAAGTTTCTGGATTCTCGAAATAAGTTGAACGAGACTCGATATAAGACTTACGATACCATTATTGTTTTTCAAAGTATTCTTTCAAGTTATCCTTGCAATTAATGCATTTTTACATTAGCTGAAACCACTGTACAAAGCAGTTGGACCAGTCTTCTTTAGTTAAGTTAGGCTCATAAAACGTGTGCCTCTAAGTTTATCTTTAAGGTTTTGGAAACAGAAGTGGACAGAGTGCGAGGGCGGGGCTGTAAGGTGGATGTGTCATTAGTTCCACATTAGAAGCTTTCAAATAGGCTTCTGTTACCTTAGCGGAATGTGAGGATGTGTTATCATGGTGGAGGAGTATATTGCGTCGAGAACACTTTTTGCGAACTTTTTCTAAGACTCTGGACAAGCAAGTCAACACGTACCAACTGGCGTTTTCTTTCGGGTTTAAAGCAGTACACCCAGATTTCGTCACCTGTCACGATATTATAGACTGCCAATGACTGTCCTCCATTAAATTTTTTAATCATTTTACGCTACCACTGGACACGCAGTCGTTTCTGGTCCTCCATTAAGTAACAAAGCACAAATTTTCTGGTAAGTAATTTTTTTGTCAGTTTCAATGAGTTATCGAACGGTGTCAATGTTCGAGTCTGTAACCGCAGTCGCCAGCCGACGTTCACGTACCTCGTCATAGAGATGATCACGCATGTCTAAATTCTCCAAACCACTAATTCACAGAGCTACGACATGGTGCTTCATCACCAAATGCCAATTGAAATCTCTGGCAACTCTCTTATTGACTAAAGCCACAAAGAAAAACATAAAAAAAAATTGAACGAAAATGTTCACGAGTTAAATTCATTTTGATAGCAACAATCTTTGACAGGACGCCACACTGAAAAAACGAATGACAGTCTCGCAAATTAAAAAGTAACATGCTCGCAAAGAGTTCCATTTTCGAATTCTATAATTTTTTTGGGCCAAGGGCCCAAGTCTGCTATCATTATAAATTCATCATTCCAATACGATTCCACTGTCATTTTGCTAAAAGTTCGTAATCTGTTAATTCATAATGGCCGATCATTGATCGATCAGTGATCTCGTAATAGAATTGTGGTACGAGCTGTCTTGTAACGTATTAAAAGCAATGACTGCACAGTGACTTTCTAATGGTAGGTCACTGTTCAAAGCAATTGTCAAAATTTTAGCAGATTACCGCATACGTCAGATATTCATTTGTCATTACGTACGAGATTACCATTCTTTGCCATTTCTTCCAATGTAGTGTCAGTGGTTGATCATTGGAAAGTCATAATGACGCCATTAGATTAGTAGATTACCTACCAAACTTGTCAAAATCAACAATTATGAAATCAATGATAGACCATTCTGACACTATTTTAATCGCAGACTTGAGGCCCAGATCCAGAGACTTTCAGTATGCCCCACGTAACAATGTAATGAATGAAGTATAAAACGAAATATTCGCGTCAGTAATTTACATTTAATGATGTTCTTAAAATGAACGCTGTGTATGCTCTAGTAACCGGTTTAGTTAATTGTAGTTACATTATCATAGCTATAAATCATACGATAACATGCGTGAAATTCATGTTATTATGTCATAAATAGCTTCAGCCAGTGGCTTCACTCGCATGAAAGTAGATTATTAACCCAATGGAACAGACTCTCAGTAACAACCCATTTAAGTATTGAAAAAAACACTAAAAAGTGCAAAATGACTTTAATTTCGGACTCCCTGACGCCCCAGCCGCTGGGATCCCTATCCCGATTTCCAGCCACCGTAGGCGTAGGCTTGCGGACAGCGAGCAATGCAAAGAGATTTAAAGAGATAAAATAGAGCGGCTATCAGAAAAAATGTCTTAGAAATACTGTCATCCTATGCCTCAGTGACGCCATCTGACTTTGAATACGCGATACACGCGAATTAAATTTGTCAAAATTTATAATTTTTTAACTATCGCTCGGTAGGTGGCCAGGGGCCTTACCATGATAATGTTAAAATGTCAGTCGTACTAGCGAAAAAGAGTTATACACCCTATATAGCTCCATCCCTATAACAGTTTGATTTAGGTCGTAAAATGGATCACGTTGTGAGCTCGTGGTAGAGTCTCAGTGTGTCATTAAGGTAAGGTTAAACTTTTCAGCAATAGATGGCGTTATCACAAAATCAGTAAATGTTCTGGAACTATTTATAAAAATGATAAAATCCTAATTAATTCTCCCGGTCCGGGTCGTTCTTGGTGCAAAGGATGGCCATCGCTATCCAGCGAGGTAATGCGGCCAGTATTATGGGCACTTTTGCACCGGGAACGATCAGGGGCGGGTTGTATATTGACGTGTGACGTTTTAGACAAATATGTAAATTAGTTTTTTTACTCTAACCGTAACCAGGTTAATATGCTTCTTAAACTTTAAATTTGCATCTATTATTATACCTGAGTATTTTATGTGATCAACGTTTAATAAAATAAAGTGAATTTTTCATTCTTAATATAAATACTGAAATTAATTTTTAACTTTATCATAAACCTAAAAGATGTCAACGCAATCTGTAGCTAGATATATATATGTGGAAGCTTGTTATAAGCAATTTTCATTACTTAAGTAAAAAAAAAAAAAATTAATTACTTAGCAAGTACCAAAAATATTTACGAAAATAAACCAAAGTTAGGTCCAGTCATTTTACATATTCTACATTTTTTGCATATTTTCTCAGAAAATGATTTTCTTTTAGTGCATAGAGCAGATACAAACACGACTTGACGTGTAAGGATGTCATACTAGACTGAGCGACTTATGACCACTAGGTAATAAGTATCGGATTACGATTTTGTTCGTTATGTCCTGTCTATTGGTAGTATATATTTAATATCTTTGGAGCAATGGGTAGCTCGCCGTCTGGCCGTTCGGTAACCGTCCAGACCGAGCCCGAGTCGTCGAGTCAGGTAACGGTTGCGGGAGTCCGATGGATGCGAGACGCACAGGACCTTTCATTGTGGCGGAACTTGGTGAGGCCTATGTCTAGCAGTGGACGTCTTTCGGCTGAAATGATGATGATGATGATGAAAGAGTAACTGAAGGAACAGGGTTTTCAAGTAAAAGTCTGACACTCCCTCTCGTTCCACCCAGAGCGAAAGAAGTCATTTGATTTCCCAACCAAAAAAAACCTTGAATTCATCATATTGCGTCTCCAAAGTAAGGCGATTGTAATGCTTTAAATTCTATGTTCGGTATATGGCATTGTCTTGTTAAAAATGAATTAGACACATACCTATCAACAATGGTATAAATGACAAGTGGGTGCTCCAAGCTGCTTAAGGTTCTTGCAATCGATCAAACAATTGATGGCAATTACCAGTGGCGGCCTAAGGGGGTGACGAGCAGGGCAACCGCCCCGGGGCCTCGCTTTTGTAGTGGCCTCGCGTACCAATTCGATTAGAAAATTAAGTTAATTTTTTTATTCTACATTTACCTTTCATAATATAGTTTATCATTGTAGGATTTTAATGACTTTTCGCGCTCTAGGGCGCATTGAGAGAGAGCAGAGAGGGTGTCAAATTTTTACCAACTAAAACCATACCTGTGTTCTTTTTTTGGCCTTTGGGCCCACGACCACGGATTTCCGTTTCAGAAGTCAACCCATAGCTCCAACAGGCTTCGGCCCTGTTGGAGCTATGATTGTAGGTACTTATGTACCTAATTTTTCAAATTCGATGACACAAGATCCGTTTTCAGGTTTTGCTATTTTTTAAATGACAATGACTTAGTTAATTAAAAAGCAGTAAACATCGTTTTAAAATCCGTGTGAATATCTTCTATGTTTGTCATCGTTGTCATATTTTTAATAATTCTTACTCGAAATTTATGTAGTACTTACCTTTTTATATTTTTTGCATTTCTTACCTATCATAAGAACTATGATTGTACTCAGCTTTGGTTCACATACTTTGCAAACAGGACAAAGGGCCTCGTAAAGATCTGCCGTCTGGGTCGTGAGGCTCTTTGGAATGGGACCACGCTCCCAACTTCCACCTATTTATTTTTTTTGAGTAGTATTTTGGGACCACTAATAAAATAAATATAGTTTTGAGTCCTTTAATGTGTTTTTTCTTGTGGCTCCAAAATACTAGGCAAGTACTACAAAAAACAATTATTTATATAGGTGGAAGTTAGTACCGTGGTCCCGGTCCAAAAAGACCCACGACCTCTCTTAACACACGCCCCTGCCAATTACTTTATATACTTCATTCTTACTTGAAAGTACATAATAATATACTTAATCTATAAGTCTTGGCATACCTGCGTCAATGGCCCCACTTGTAGCGAAATGCTTCCCCAAGTCTATCCAGACATTCTTCCTAGGATTTAGCAAAAGTGTTAAAATTATATTATTAATTTATTAATTTTATATATTATTAAATTAGGTAAGTTCTTGTAGCATAGTTAGCATAGTTATTTATTTTATGGGACATGCGGCGCTAACTATAAGAAATTGACACACTAACCTAGATTATAGTTTTTTTAGGGTGCCGTACCTCAAAAGGTAAAAACGGAACCCTAACAGGATCACTTCTTTATCCGTCCATCCGTCTGTCTATCTGTCTGTCTGTCAAGACCCTTTATCTCGGGAACGCGTGGAGGTATCGGGTTGAAATTAAAGCCATATACTCAAGTTTACGGTCCCTTGAAGCTGTGAAAAAATCAAACTTCTTAGTCAACGAAAAACAAAGATACGGTCGTTTATGTCGCAAAAAACGTATATTTCGACACTCTCCCGTTGACCTAGAATCTAAAAATTTGGCATAAAGCAAGGTTTTATAGCACATGAATAGGAATAAATCTGAAAACAGTAAATTTGTTGTTACGTTACAAAAAAACTTTTTTGAGATTCGGTAAAATCTTCAAAACTCCATTAGGGAATTGAAATAGTTACATAGGTAAGTTTGTCCAGAACCCTCAGTGCGCGAGTCCGATTCGCTCTTGCCCAGATTTTTTTAACACGTTACAGTGTATACAATTTTTGGTTGGCCATTAAAAGAAAAAATAATAAAAAGAAATATCAGTCATTCGAGCGAAAAACAGGGTAAGTAACACATCCACGACCAGATACTCCATCTCGTCAGCCCTTCTGTTATCTAAGAGCTAAACGAGATGGAGTACCCAGTCGCAAACACACTACCCTTTTTTAAGGTGGAAAATCATCCAATGACTTCTCCCACTCTTTTGCGGAGCGAGAGGGCGTGTCAGACTTTTACTGACTAAAAGCCACTTCTGTTCCTTATTTGCCTTTGTTCCAGGGCCCCGGGGTTCATTTTCACTTAACCCATGGCCCCAGTAGGCTTGCTGGGCACCTACGAAACACATGACACCAGCGGATAGGGCACGAAATCACCCGTCGGTCCAATCCCACACAAGCAGCTCTATGGTGGCTAGAGTGTTAATCTGCGGATGTTCCCCGTTTGCAGCGCACACGCATCACCGTTATCCGCGGCGCACGCGCACCACATTCCGTATCGATTCGCCGAGCTCGCGCACGCATCTATTGATCTACGACAAACTGTAAAACATTGATTAAAAAGATCGAAAAAAAATTGAAGTGTAGTGAAATTACGTGAATGATTTATGTGAAGTTTCATAAATTGTTGGATGTCGATAAATCAAAATGGTATGTGTTTTTTTTTTAGTATATTTATTTAATTGATTGTAGCTTATCGAGTTGTTACGTTGATTAATTAGTAGCGATGACAGTTTAATTACGTGTCAATTTATATGTGCCAAATAATCCTGTTATTGTTGCCGATTTTGTAAGAATCCGGCGTTGTAGGTAGGTCTATGATTTCTATTGAAGGGTTTATTAGATTCGGTGAACAAGGAACACCAGAAAAATTGGAACGAAATCTTAAATATCGATGACGGAACAATAGCAAACATTAAAAAATATTTTACAACAGAATTAAGAACCTTCTCTTTTTTGGAAGTTGGTTAAAAATATTTACCTACCTTAAAACTTATCGGTACCCACTAAGTAATTAATAGATGCCTAGATATTTTTTTGTGGTTTGAAATCTATATAAGGTGTTAAAAAATTTACTTTAAGATTTTCGAGAGGACATTCTACTCCTCATTATGAACAACTTTTACTATGGGACCAAACCTGAAATAGCGAAAAAAAAAATCAGCTGCCCCTTACATTTTAACGAGATACGCGAACATAAACGTAGGGGACAGCTGATTTCAGGTTTGGTCCCATAGTAAAAGTTGTTCATAATGAGGAGTACAATGCTCCTCGAAATTATTAAAGTTAATTTTTTAACTCCTTATATATACATTTAAAAGCGAAATACCACTCACTGATTAATCACGAAATCTCAGAAACTATAACACGTACAAACGGATTTTCCGAAATTCACCCCCTATGGGAAACCCCCTAAAGGTTGCCGATATAGCACGAAAAATCGCCAAACTTAAGTGGCAATGGGCAGGGCACATTGCTCGCAGAACGCCGTTGGGACCGAAAGGTTCTGGAGTGGCGACCACGTACTGGAAGACGCAGTGTTGGAAGGCCCCCTACAAGGTGGACCGATGACCTGGTTAAAGTTGTGGGAATCCGATGGATGCGAGACGCACAGGACCGTTATTTGTGGCGAGATTTGGGAGAGGCCTATGTCCAAAAGTGGACGTCTATCGGCAGAAATTATGATGATGATGATGACCCCCTAAGGGGATGAAACGGGGGTCCAAAGTTTGTATGGAGAAACCGACTTCCACGCGGGCGAAGCCGTTGGCAGAAGCTTGTCCTGAAATAATGACTACCTTTCTGGGTCGATATCGATACAGATACTGTGTACCCAGGAAACTGTGTAACCAAGACAAGATACCAAAAACTTTTACGTGTAACACATAATAGTTTCATAATTAACTAGTTTAGTATCGAAATCATAGTGTCTATCTAGATTAAGTAGTGTCTATTTAGATTAAGCTGCGTATATGTATCTATGTCATGTCCCAGATTATAGAATTGATCACTTCATGATATGGCCAAACTGAAACTGGCCAGATAGTTTAAACGTTAACATTTGATGGTACTTCAATCCTCGTTTAGCCATACCATTGATAAAGGATTTCTATGATAATAAAAGTTCTAAAGAAAGTAGGCCAAACGAGGATTAAAATATCATCAAACTTTAACTTTTAAAACGATCTGGCCAGTTTTAGTTGGCCATTTCATGAAGTGATCAATTTTTAAGATCTGGCCACGACATATATGTATATATATTATCTGTTATTTATGCCCTTAGTGTTTCAAAGTCAAAGTCAAAGTCAAAATTTCACATAGGCCTACATGGGCACTTATAAACCGTCAGAAGCTAGTGCACGGTTCCAAATTGGTCGTTTCCTATGGAGAAGAACCGGCAAGAAACTCCATGGTTACTCTTTTAAAAAATAAATTGTTGTTACAATATTTCCATAATACAGCATATGTAGATATTATGTAAGGACAGTGTAGACTGGTCAATATTGTACTATAAAGTACAATAAAAATAATCATAATAAAAAGGAACCTAAAAATTTGCGGCGTCTACAGTGTTTCAGTCTCTGTAAAATAAATAATAATAAATAAAAAAATATTGCAAAAGCAATGTGTTTGAAAGAAAAAAAGTAAGTATAGGTATATTACAACAAATGTGGAGCAGTTAATAGAAACATTTTTAAAATATTATGAGCTACGAGGGGTCCACATGTGCAGAAGCAGTCATTGCCAAACAGTGTTCTAGCTTTATATATCTCTTTTTACTTGGTAATCTGTGGAAACGTTGTGGCCAATGACCTACTTCATATCACGTCTCTAGTTGTAACATAAACTGTACAATTGTTTGTTTTCCCTAATAAAATAAATAATAAATATAACTTAACCCGGGTGGAGCGAGATGGAGTGTCAGACTTTTACTGAATAAAACTCACCTGTGTTTCTTCAGCTTCAGTTCAAGTTCTTTCGAACAATCTCGAAGCCCAATCGGATGTTACTAGAAGTTATTGGTCGTTTAAAGACTAGATAATGTCAATAGATAATAATATTATAGCTGTATTGACCAATTTGTTACTATCATTATTTACTGTAATGAAGGCCAAATAGCTAATCCTTTTGTCATCAACTATTCATCATGATTACCTTCATTAAAAACATTGACCGAAAAAGTTTTGAAAGAATTTGTAAATAATGTGATGGATTAAGTTATTGAACTAATGAGCTTGGAAGTGTAAGGATGCTTTTCTTAGGGCTAGCCTGGCCTTTCTATGACTTGGTAAAATGTCAAGTGTGCGAACGAAAACACGGGCGGATGCTATACGTGTCTGGTCTGAAAAGTTTCCGACCTCAATGTGAAGATAGCAGCACTCGTCAATCAAAGTTAGTAATTGTAGATGAGCAGTGGTGGCCGAGTTGTAAAGGCCCCGACTTACAAGTTGTAGGTCGCGGGTTCGAACCCAGCCAGGCGCATTACTTTGTGTAATTTATTTCATCACCACTGCTCTTAAAACGGTGAAGGAAAACATCGTGCGGAAACCAGCATGTCCTAGAACCAAAAATTCGAAGACATGTGACATCCACCAACCCGCACTGGGCCCGCGTGGTGGATTACGGCCCATTCCCTCTCCTAGAGAGGAGGCCTGAGTCCCAACAGTGGGAACATTATAAGGCGAAAATGCTAATTGTAGATTGTGCATATTTTGATAGTTACTCAGCAAAGTTTAAGCCATTTTGGACGCGTAATTGTTTTTTGACAGTTATTTGAGTGAGTCGATGTGAGATGCAGTAAAATAAAATCCTGTTTCACCAAGACAACGCGCTGTTTCATACCTCAGCGGTTGGCACGGCGAAACGTACTACGTCTATGTATCACTGTTTGAACTGCTTGTTCATATTCTCACCAAATTTAGCCCCAAGCAACTTCTTTTTGTTCCCTCATCTAATAATTGTGCTCGGAGGATAGAGATTTCAGTCAAATGCGGAGACAAACTTCGTGAATAATTATTTTGCAGAGAAAAACGCCAACTAATCTGAACGGGTTAGAGAAATGCGGGCATTGCTGGGAGAAGTGTGTAGAGTTACAAGGAAACAATGTAAAGTAGAAAAGTAACTTGTTAGAAAAAATGTCTTGTATCTTTGTTAGGTCGGAAACTTTCCAGACCATCTGTGTTCCTATAAAGCTCCATCCCTTTAATAGTTCAGTTTAGGTCGTCAAATAGATCGTGTTAGGAACTCGTGGCACGCCCTGGAACGCATAGGGCAACGCAAAGAACAGCTCCCCTAGCCAAGTTACGATCGTTTCGTTGACCATGTGACTGAGCGTTGAGATGAAGTCAGAACAAAGGAATCGGAGGCGTGGTCTACCTACTTGAGGTGTTCGACGCAAACGAAACGATCGTAACTTGGCTAGCCCCCCTAGCCAAGTTACGATCGTTTCGTTGACCACGTGACTGAGCGTTGAGATGAGGTCAAAACAAAGGCTTACTCGAGGCGTTCGACGCAAACGAAACGATCGTAACTTGGCTAGGGGGGCAGAGGTGGGATATATTTCTTTAGATTAAGTCAAGGTAACATTGGTTTTCTCAGTTACTTGTCAGTATATTCATGGTAAATCATGTTATTTGTTTATTTTAGGTACGTATTTACTCTTATAAGTGTTATGTCTTGTAAAATGAAGCTATGCACTTATTTAATACTCATTACTTTATTGCATTCCATATTATCTGATCTATATATTATATGATCTTGACTATATTTTATACACAGGTGGTATAAAATATAGTCAAGATCAATATGGACCCTGTCGGGTTCAGCAAAGTTAGGAGAGAGGATGGCGGCAAAGTAACAATTCATGGAATTAATTATTGTAGGTAGATCTAATAGATATATATTATTATATATGTGTATATGTATTTGTAGATTGTGTCCGATATTTTAATTTATTTGTAGTCATCTTTATTATTAAATTATGTATGTATATATTTAAATTAGATTATGTATGCATATTATTATGACTATTGTATAAGTAATTATAAATGTATGTAAATTTTTTTGCTATTATTTTTGTCGTCATTATTATTAAATTGTTGCGCCGACCCCAAATAAGATGGGACACGGGCAGGAAGATGATGATTATTATTAAATTGTTAAGATTGAAATTAATTTATGTATGTATATTATTATGTTTTGTATAAGTAGGTTAGATAAATTTTGTCAGGTATTTTTTTTTGTCATTATTATTAAATTATTTTATTATTTATCTGGGAATTTATACTTTATTAAATTTTCTATTTTTCATAATATATTTTATTAAATATATTTAATAAATGTCTTTACAGAATCTTTGTTGAATTATAATATAGAAAAAAAAATATTTTCCGATTGACATCTAAAAATTCTTTTACCGAGTAGTATGACTTAGATTCTAGAAATTCTTTAAATTTATTAATAATTATATTTGTTTTTCTCCTCTAATTTCATTTGGCAGTTTGTTATAAATTTTAGTGGACATTATTAAAGGACTTTTAACTTTTAATCGTGATCGAGGTATGTTTACTTTGTTTTTATTGTGTCGAGAACTGTATCTTATTTGTGCTTCTTCGCAATTTGTGTAGAAATCTGACAAATTTACATAACTCTAAGATGTATAAACAGGGAAGTGTGAGTATTTTGTGTTTTAGGAAGTGTAGTTTGCAACTTTCTATTTGTCCTATATTGGTTATAATTCGAATTAACTTTTTTTGCAAAATAAACATGGTCTGCGAATCAGTACTATTACCCCGTAGCTAAGCCATGCTTGGGCATATGCATAGTAAGTAGTAAGTGCAGTTTGCAAATTGGTAGTTTTTTTTAATTTCGTGAACGGCGTATGAAAATTATGATAGTTTTGCTCTTATTTTCTGTATATAAGACTTTCAGTTTTGTTCGATCCGTTCGTGTAGGAATGTATGAACATATGAATTGAAAAAGTCACTTGGTACTTAGCCGGTCTCGAACCTATCACCAGCATGAGAGGCGGAAACCAATGGCCCATCATGACGCTCGACATGACATGAGTTTACTATTGGATATTTATCACGAATTCATACATTAAAAGCCACTTTAGCTAGCTAAAGTTCTCTTAGAAACCTAGAACAAAGTGAATTAGAAACTATACAGTACCCACCCACGCATGCACTTTCTTCTAACCGGTAAAGTGTTATTGTTTTCGAAATCGACCAGTTACCCGAGTAGAAGAAATAAAATCAGTTTTAATGTGTAACTTCATGGTCATTAAACCTGGCTTTAGTTTCCATATATCACGGAATAGAATCAGCTTCAAATGGGCGAATGAACATTACGCACATTTTTTTTTTAAATAGCACCGAATAAGAATTCTTGCTGTGTACGTGCTGTGCACCTCTGGATGGCATTTTCTTCCACATACATTGAAGGCTAGCCCTTCGTTGGAATTTTTCTGGGGAAGAATTAAGTAACATTTTCTGTCAACATGACCCATAAATATATATGTTTATAGTAATTTATTTATTGAGAGCAGTGGTGACCGAGTGGTAAAGGCCCCGACTTACGGGTTCAACCCAGCCAGGCACATTGTTTTGTGTAATTTATTTCATCACCACTGCTCTCAAAATGGTGAAGGAAAACATCGTGAGGAAACCGTCATGTCCTATAATCAAAAAACCCGAAAACATTGTGACATCCACCCACCCGCACTGGGCCCGCGCAGGAAATCCGACACAGGAACCTCTCTTACCATGTCCGGTGAGGACCTGCTTCATGGGAAAGGTAAGGTGTGGACACCGTGTTGCCTTTCCATTTACTTCTTAAAAGAGGGGACTTACCGCCATAATTATATAGTGTAGGAGAGAATGTCCTGGCTAAACTCCCGAAATTCAACCTCAAGCGAGTACGGTGCGATAGGCTAGGTTAGGCTATACTCCAAATCTTCCAAGACGACTCATGTTATTGGCCCGACGGTTTATAATCAGCTGCCTGTAGCTATTTCTGGTGCCCCAACTATAGGGAGCTTCAAAGCTCGTTTGAAAAATATTGCTTATCGAGCAAGCTTTTTATTCTTTTGACGAATTTATGATTTAATTTAATTTAATTTTTATTTTTATTTGTGATTTGACTTCGATTCATTTGTTTTTCTTGTATTTTCTTTTATTTGTTTGATATTTTTTTTTAATATTTGACATTGTTATGTATTCATTAATTTGTTGACTAAGTATAATTTAACATTCTGTATATGACTTGTAAGAATCCCTTACCATTAATTACTATGACTATGACTACTCCATTTGTTTAGGTAGTTAATTAAATGTACCTAAACAATCATATTATGTCTACATATGATGAATACTGTCTAAAAGGACATGTATATAAATATATACGTGTCCTTTTATTTTAAAAAATCGTATAAAAAACATACAAAGATAATTTAAATTTAGTTAATTACCACACATCGGTATAGGTAAATAACAAATTATAAAAAAAATTAGATAAAATTTTTAGTCAACTTTTAGTTATAAAAAAAGTTAAAAACTAAAACCCGTTTTTTTTTAATTTAATAATTATGGTGTAAAATCACTGTGTTTCTATACTATTTATTTTGGTATGTACAAGTAAAGCCCTTTCAAATGATACCAAACACGTATTTATCTCCATTTTTATGTTTAACAAATTGCCTTTCTCCGCTAGAGGGCGCCATATCGAGTTTTGTGACACGTCTTGTAGCCTATGTTCAGCGGACAATTAAGACGGTTCTAACGATACCTCATATGTCAAGTTCCGATAAGTAGATTAGGAGCTATGAGGGAACAAATGAACATACTCACATACATACATACATACATCCATACATAGCCTGTCAAAATCATAACCCTCCTTTGGCTTTGCCGTAGTCGGGTAAAAATACATGTCAAGATTGTTTCGAATTAGTTAATTACCTAATCAGATAGAGTATAGTTCTAGCAAAAATAATTCTATCCTCTCTTGAGGAAAACTTCAATATAGACAGGGCCCACCGTAGGCGCGGGCTTGCGGACGACGAGCAATGGGTGGCTCGTCGTCCAACCGTCAGGACCGAGCCCAAGTTGTCGACGGCGCGTACTGTTCCACGCGTGCCTCAAGGAGATGTTAGCAAATCGTAGGGGCCCAGCAGGGTCGAAGCCTACTGGGGCCACGGGTAGTGTGAAAGCGAAATCCGGGGCCCTGGGACGAAGGCAACGAAGGAACAGGAGTGGTTTTTTAGTCGGTAAAAGTCTGACACTATCTCTCGCTCCGCCCAAGAGCGGGATATGTCATAAAATGATTTTCCCACGCAATAAAAAAAAAATAAAGAGAGGGTAAACAAAAATCAGTAGTACTTATAAAAAAAAATTTTGGCTTTCAAAACACGAATCTCATTTAGCTTAAATGACCTTTAGTAAACTTGAAATTAGAATAATATTGGTATTGCAAATGTTGGAAGATCAAGGTCCAGACGAGATTTTTGAAACTTTTCCGGTGTCTGAAGTAGCAAAGAAGTAGGTATCAACAGAACTGGTAGAACAATATTTGAGTACAACAATGTTTTTTTTTTACATCATAATCGTGCTGTTCGCGATAGGACGGGTCACAAAGCCTTGTCTCAAAGGACACTATACAACTATTAATTTCAATAAAATGTAGAATTTTAAAATACCATTTTTTTAAGGTGGGATTTAATTATTTATTTAATTAATTACAACGGTTAAACAACCAATTACAGTAATTAAACAAAAAAAAATAGGTTAAAAACAACATGTACTTACATCAATTCCTCTCACAGTACTTCTGTCATATCATCAATGACTTATCTCGCTCTAAGGTGGAGTACGAGGGCGTGTCAGACTTTAAAAGCCCCGGTAGCTCGCAAAATTCAAATTTATTTCCGTTTTAAGGGTTCCGTACTTCGAAAGGAGAAAACGTTACCCTTGCAAGAGAATTTATAAAGAGCAGTGAATATGAGCAATGTTCGGCATTGCTCATATTTCTGCAAATGGCAAAGGTTTACGTACTTAAAAAACAAAGTTTGCCCAGTCGGTTAATAAAATCGAAGGATAATCATAATAAGGAAGAAATTACGTAAACAAAAGTGACTAGATACTTTTTCTTTATTATGTTTTTAATTGTTTCAATTCACCAGATTTCAAAACTGTGTTACTTTATATTTATATAATATTTTACTTTATCAAAATTGTAATAACAGACAAATAAACTGCACACATCACAATTATCTCATAATAACTTATTGTCTCATAAATACACTAACCCTACAACAATCATATACATACATTAATAACTTTACACAACTAATAACAAATAAATAATACGGTATCCAGCATACATTCCTAACACTTATTTGTATAAACAATTAATTACATGGAATAAATACGAGAACAAGTAATACTAACTCATTAGCATAGCATAGCATAGTCGGCCTTGTAATGTTCCCACAGTTGGGACTCAGGCCTCCTCTCTAGGAAAGGGAACGGGCCGTAATCCACAACGCGGGCCCAGTGCGGGTTGGTGGATGTCACATGTCTTCGAATTTTCTAACTCATTTCTTTGCAGTAAAATTATCGGGTTGCAAATAGCCTTATTTTAGTACGCAAACAAAAAGTAATAATAAAAACGTAAACATTGAAATATTATACAAAGTATCGACTTGTCAAGATTGTTTAGATTTAGTTAATTACCTAATCCGATGGATTATAGTTCTAACAAAAATAATTCTATCCTCTCTTGAGGAAAATTTCAATATAGAGAGGGCAAACAAAAATCAGGTGAGTTATAAAAAAAATAATTTTGGCATTTAAAACACGGATCTCATTAATACATAAATGACCTATAGTAAACTTGAAATTAGAATAATATTGGTATTGCAAATGTTGGAAGATCAAGGTCCAGAAGATATTTTTGAATCTTTATTATTTTGAATCTTTGAATAAAAACGTAAATATTGAAATATTATACAAAGTATCGACTTGATCTCTCTTTCGGACTCGTCGACCTGTGATCTTGACAACTGTGCACCCCCAAATTTTAAACCTAATTTTTCATTAAAAATAATTAATCAAAACATCCGTAGTATCACTAAAAATCATCATCATATTCCTGCCCTTGTCCCGTGTTATTTGGGGTCGGCGCAACACGTTTTTTCCTTCCACTCTGCCCTGTCACTCGTCATGCTATCACTAACTTCCTTTTCTTTCATATCACTCTTCACACAATCCATCCACCTTTTCTTTGGTCTCCCTCTCCCTCTCCATCCATCCACATGTAAACTCATAACTCTTTTAGTAACATGCGTTTCATCCCTCCTTTTCACATGACCATACCAAGACAAACGATTCCCTTTCAACTTTTCAGCCACTGGCGCCACTTTCAAACTTCCCCTAATATATTCATTTCTCACTTTATCCATTCTTGTAGTATCACTAAAAATATTACAGGTTTTTATACTATCCTAGCTAGAAAAAAATTTTATTGGGATATTATCACGTTAACTGAATGTTGACTTCCTGGTGACCATGTGTTACCAGATATGGATGGATATGATTGTTTCAGTAGTGTCAACAATCTCACACAAAATGAAGGCGTCGTTGTTTATGCGAAAAAAGGACTTTAAATTTCCGTGGAGGAACTCACATTTTTAAATGCTAACTGTCTCTAAATATCCATTGATAAAAACACTATACAAGTTCTAGCATTATATCGACCACCAGCCAATAAAGATGTCACTAATTTCTTGAGCTCACTAAACGACGTTCTAGCCAGGATTACACGTTACAAAAATATCATTACATGCGGTAATATCATCAGAAGGCTCAAAGTCACTCAAAGGGCAATGGAAAGGGCTATGCTCGGAGTTTCCTTGCGTGATCGAATCAGAAATGAAAATATCCGCAGGAGAACCAAGGTTGCCGACATAGCACGAAGAATCGCCAAACTTAAGTGGCAATGGGCAGGGCACATTGCTCGCAGAACAGATGGCCGTTGGGGCGGAAAGTTTCTGGAGTGGCGACCGCGTACCGGAAGACGCAGTGTGGGAAGGCCCCCTATAAGGTAGACCGATGACCTGGTGAAGGTTGCGGGAATCCGATGGATGCGGGACGCGCAGGACCGTTCTTTGTGGCGACATTTGGGGGAGGCCTATGTCCAGCAGTGGACGTCTGTCGGCTGAAATGATGATGATGATGATGTGGTAATATAAACATTCATATTACCGATCAAAGTCACGACCCAAACAAACGTAACTATTTAAACCTATTGGCCTCACATGGTCTACTGCCTGCTCACACGCTTCCCACTAGACAGCTATCATGTCTAGATGTAAGAGGAGATTCCTTAAGAAATACCTCTAGAAAAATAGAAGTTCGTGGGCTACCCTGGTACTTTCACGGGATATCGTATTATCCAGCAGTTGCTACTTTGAAGCACGTTAGACGAGAAGCCAACTCCAAAAAGAATGGAAAAAGGCAGCTGATGACGGATAGATTCCTCTAATATTGCAACAATACCTCCAATTGTACGACTTGTATCTCCGCATGATTTGAACATATACAACAAACACCCCGAAAGCTCCTTCTCAATGGAGGTTTGCGTGACTTTACACTACTTGTACCACAAACCTCTAATTTTTTTTCTTAATTGATATAAACTAGTGCTTGACTGCGATCCTACCTGATGGTAAGCAGTAATGCAATCATTGAAGGTGAATCGTACTAGTTTATTAAAAGCCTATTCACTCTAACCTTGAAGACACCTAAATTATAATCGGACGGGAAGACCGCAGCAGGCAATATATTTCAAATACTTAATATAGTTAGAACATAAGTCTGCGCTCATAGAATTATTTAGGTTCGCTAGCCTACTAGAATCTAGATAAGTTATTAGGTACTGTTGCAACAAGCAGTACAAAGCGAACGATTTATTACTACTGCTGTAATAAAACCTCTACCGATAAATTAGCTTTTCCCGGAATAATTGTAATAATAATTACATCATCGAAGCGTGTGAAATCCGTAATTATTAATTGGCTATTATTGTGTGTGTATTGGTTAATTGTTCACATGAATAGGTGTAAAAGTACATAAAAATAATGAAGTATTATATGTGAGTGGTTTTTTTTGTAGGTGGGAAAATCATCTAATGTCATTCCCCGCTCCTGCGCGGAGCGCGAGGGTGTGTCAGACTTTTACTAACTAAAAACCCAATCCTGTTCCTTCGTTGCCTTTCATACCAGGGCCGAGTCTTCCTTTAAGAAACAAACTCTTGACCCCAGTAGGTTTCGACCCTGCTGGGCCCATGCGGTTTGCTGACATCTCTTTCAGGCGCGCGTGGAACAGTACGCGCCGTCGACAACTTGGGCTCGGTCCGGACGGCAGGACGGCGAGCTACCCATTGCTCGCCATCCGCAAGCCCGCGCCTACCGTAAATAAGTGAGCGGTAGAATGATGCGGGAAACCGCTGGATGCAGAAACTGCCTAAAAAGGCTTTACCATGGGCTCTTAACGTGATCCATTTGACGATCTAAACTGAACTGTTAAAGGGATGGAGTTATATAGGGTATATAGCTCCATCCCTCTTTTTCGCTATCACATTGACATTTTAACACGTCATGGTAAGCCTGGATCCGTCGGTGTGTTGACGCTTTGGGCAAGCTCATCTTCAGCGTATTTAGACAAAATGATGAAGTGAGTACATCATCGTGAGTGAGTGATATCTGGAACTACTGTCATCTATTTATCTATTTCCTCCTCCTTTCGTCGTATTCCTCAATGCTGAGGGTCGTGACCTTCATGACTTTAACTTTTATGATATTCCTCCATCTGTTTCTGTCTCTGGCGGTGTGAAGGGCATTGTATACCGTAAAGTCAAGAGCTGTGCGGATCTGGTCGGACCAACGTATTGGTTATTTACCTATTTAATTCACCCATAACTCAACACTATCACGGATGTTGTACTTTCACTAAAAATAACGAACGTTTTCACAGTTTTTTGCGAATCAATGATAAAAGCCTTCTCTTGAAGGTCAATTTACTTTGAAACATTCCGATTCATGTTGCAACATCGTCTCTATGTCAAAAACTTGTCAAAATATAGAGAAATTGAATGAACTTGTTTCTGACAGAAATTGACTGCGATGCGCATGCGCACGTTCCTAAAAATACGTGAACTATCCCTTTTTCCCATTCCCTCTCGCTCTGGACCTTAGCCTGAACAGGGCCTGGCGTGATAGGTCGTCACCATCGATCGCTTCCACAATGACACGTCACTTATCATCATCATAATTTCAGCCGATAGACGTCCACTGCTAGACATAGGCCTCCCCCAAATGTCGCCACAATGAACGGTCCCGTGCGTCTCGCATCCATCGAATTCCCGCAACCTTCATCAGGTCATCACACGGCACTGCTCAGTCCAAAAGAGGTACGCCTCTACCTTATGCTCCAACATATCTTCTGGGTTATCCACACAATGATAATGGTGCCACCCAGGCATTCCTTCCTCCCTCTAGTAGTATTTAAAAGGAAGCCTGGTCACAGTCTGTGAGCCAAAATATTACCCTAACAAATATAAGGTAGTTGGCTACTAATAACGGTTCATAGTTGTAAACGCTTTGTTCAACAACGGTAAAAAAAACAGACAACTATTACACTGCTCTATCTGACACCTTTCTATAGTAACTGCGTATGCGCTCTCTGACACCTTTCTATACACCTGATAGAAAGCTATAGATATTGTATTTTGTATAGGTACCTAATGACAAGCAAGCTGCAAGTTCACTGTCATTTTAATTTAAAAACTGCAAATCTATATAACAGATTAAGAGAAACCGACTAACTAACAATGTCAACCCAAAACTGTAAATACTAAGAACTTCTTTGAAATTCAATCATTAGGGGAATGTAAAGGGGAGCAATGGGTTCGTTCGAAAGAGTTACCGAAGCCCTAGCAACAGAAGGAACACATGGTGGTTTTAGTCAGTAAATGTCTGTCACGCCCTCTCACTCCACTCTAGAGCGAGAGACTTCTCTCGCTCTAGAGTGGATGATTTGATGATTTTCCACCTCCCGCTGTTTTGGTAGTATTGTGACTCATCATTTCAGCCGAAAGACGTCCACTGTTGGACATAGGCCTCCCCCAAATGCCGCCACAATGACCGGTCCTGTGCGTCTCGCATCCATCGGATTCCCGCGACCCTCACCAGGTCATCGGTCCACCTTGTGTGAGGCCTTCCAACGCTGCGTCTTCCGGTACGCGGTCGCCATTCCAGAACCTTTCGTCCCCATTGACCATCTGTTCTGCGAGCAATGTGCCCTGCCCACTGCCACTTAAGTTTGGCGATTCTTTGAGGCCGAGGGTAAAATAGTCAGGAATAGTCACAATACTATGAAAAAGGAAACTTGGGTTTGCCATGATCGCCACGCTTGGGTAGCGGGTTGACGATCGCATTGGGTTGTTCCAATGCACAGAAAATGCCCATTCTCTGGTGTGTTCCTTGGTTGTCTTTTACGACACCCACGGGAAGAAATGGGATGATGCTATTTCTTTAGGTCCGGACACCTCACAGTACATTAAACCATCATGTTTAATGATTTAATATTAATATCCCCACGCTTATCTGAAAAATAGGGGCTCGAAAATCTAACAGATGAACAACAAAGTGATTCTTTAGCTTCCGTATTTGCCGACTGAGGTGCGGAGTTTTAAAAACAGACTCCGGTCGGGTAATCCATTTATTAGCTGTACGCATAAAGTATTCCTTCCTACCAAGTGTACTTCACTGCCAAACAGTTATGATTTATTGTATACTAGAATATGGCATCAATCTTGGATAGGCAGTAAAGGTCAACCGACTCTAAATTAGATTAATTTTTTTTGGAGCACATAATATATCAAAGCCGCCTTAGGCTATGCTGCCTTAGTTTATCTGCTCCAAAAAAATTAATGTCTTCTAATGTTTGGATGCCTTTAGTAAGACGTCCAAACATTTGCAGCTATTTTTAACTTTATTAAATCATCTTAGTGAAAGGAAATTGTTAATTCTTAAATTATGTACATAATAATTTATTACTGTTACGGAAGCCGAGGCATAATTAGTAGTACACTCATATGAGTACATAGAGATCGTATAGAAACATGCCCAATGCTCCAAAACTCGTTGCACGTAAAGTGGCGCTGCTCACATGGAAGTTGGAACTAACATGTGGAATCAGACAGGTCGCTACAGGTCGCAATAGGTTCCTGCGGGTTTTGGATCTCAACCGAGCTGCCCATCATCCATTGGACGAACTAAGAAAAATCGGAAAATATCAGGGTTAACCCGAGCACGAATTGTACCTTTTTTTTTGTTCTCGAGGGGAAACCTTCGAAAGGCGATTGAGAGAGTGTGGGATTTTCACCTAACTAAAACCACCCCGGTGATCACCATCAGCACTTATAGAAGGGGCGCCGTTACCTCTTAAAAGACCATTCCGGAACCCCCTTAGTGCAACGCCTGTTAGGGCACGTCCCTGAGGTGACTGTACAACGGTCTCCCCTGAGCCTCTTTGTAGTAGCACGTGATTACTGTGCCACCGTCTTCCTTGGAATCACTCGATGGGTGAGCAGAGTCCCCACTCTGCACGCTCGTGGTTCCAAAGTCCCGTCTGCATTGACACCTACGAAAAAGCAATATAAATATAGGCCGACAAAAATAAGTAAATAAGTAGTAAGTGCAAGTCGTCTCGTAAGTAATTCTCTCTATGTGACTCTAATTCTCTGCCTATGTGAATTGTTCGTGTATATATGTGGACTATTTCTTTGTGTATTGTGATTCTATAAACTATGACCTGATTATTGTTGATTTTTATTGTGTGTAACGTGATAAATAGGACTCATTAGTAAGTAAGACTTTGTACCAAGTCTGATTGTATACTTAGTGATTAAATCGTGTAAAGATATATAATCTATACTTACTTATAATAAATCTGTAGAAGTGAAAATTCTGGACATTGAAAATATCAAAAAAATAAATAGCAGGGGGTGTTACTAGACCGACACCGAACCCAAAAATGTGATTATTAAAATTCTTGTCTGTCTATCTGTCTGTCTGTTTGTTCAGGCATCACGCAAAAACTACCGGTTCGACTACGATTAAACTTGGTATAATTATTCTTTAATATCCTGGGCACCACACTGGGTACTTTTTATCCCGGAAAAGTATATACAATAAAAAACAAACTTAATTTTGCGGTTCGATCCCTGGATCCGATTACTGTACCAAACGCAAATAATAAGTTTGTCGTAGATTACGTCACCCGCAGTGGAGTTCACTAAGGGGTGCTGCACACGGCTAAGATACTATAATATTTTATCTTAAGATACAATATCGTTCGCCATACAATTCAATGGATTATCACACACGACGAAGACACCTAATAAAGCCATTTTCGACTTCTACGCGGACGAAGTCACGGGCAAAAGCTAGTGATATAATAAATTTACCAAAAAAAGAATATCTAAAGCTTTGAAACAGGTCAAAACTAATAAAACTGTGTGTTGTGTTGTATATAAATGTGCTTATTGAATATTTATAACTATGTATGAATATTACTTGGTTAATTTTCTTACGACATTTATCCTAAGAAGTTATTATCATAAGAATACGTCAGATAGCTCAAATAAAAAATTTGAGCTTTCTGGCGTAGGTATTCTTAGGAAAATCATTCATTCGTTCATCATAATGATCAAACTACTACCGTCACCGACACTGCCAACCCAACCGTGTCATCAAAATATGAGATCAATGAGAAGTTTAAAAGGTTACCTAACTAGTTAGGATCTTTCTTTTTTACCGACTTTTAAAAAAAGTTAGGTAAATGTTAGTAAAGTATTAATTTAAATTAAAACTCTGTGATAATCCTATTATACCTACTTATATTTCATTTGCTAAACCCAAAACAATGTATGAATTGAGTAATTTTAGGTATTTTCACAATCCTGTAAAAAGTGAGAAAAAAAAAGTTTTTTATGTCGCATGTATTTTTTTTTGTAATTTAAATGAGATCTCGGTCAGATGATACACTAGTACTTAGAATTAAAATATTTTAATACTAAATGTAGTAATTCATTCAGGTCTTAAAACTTTCTTCAAGGTATATATACATTCTTGTAGAACTTAGAACTCATAAAAGAGAAACTAACTTGAAAGTTGAAGAAAACGTTAGTTTGTTCATGATTTCTACAATAAAAAATGTTAAAACAATAGGTAATGAAACGTTTGCACGTTCTGTGAGAAACGAGGTCTAATACGCCTCGTATATGTCTTCTTTGAGGTGCGATTAAGGAAAACATAGTCGTCTCTGCCATGCGGAGGCCCTAACCTCTGCCGTGCCCTAGCTTCAATTTGGTTTAATTTAGAAAAGAGGTGAATATACATCTAAAATGGCTTATTAAATTAGAATACAATGTTGTATCTACTTTAATACGGGGTCATTTTGACCTCGTACCGCACAGAAAACATAAAATTGTATGTTTTCTTTTAATTTAGCAAAAAAAAACAAGTTTTAGTTTCTTAAACGTTACGGGGTCTAATGAGCCCCTTACCGCCATAATGATAATTTTCAAACGGGGTCTTAAACGCCCCGTATCGCAGGAATGGAAATAATACAAAAATGAGTGCCGCTATCAAAGTGTTAAAATGACAGAGGCATCGTTAGACTATCCACTTTATTAGTTTTCCGTTAGTTTTTTGCACCTCCACTGTGCCGACGAACCTTTGCGTTTTACGAGAACTTTCATCTTAGGATGATCTCAGTGTGTTACTTGTTCATCGACTAAACGAATAGGTATCATAAAGAGATATAATTGTTTGTATGTTTCTTTTTAGGTGAAAATAATTATCGGAATACGAAAATGAATGATACGCAACTCCATCGCTAAGTGACGTAGGCTATTTTTGTATCCCGGAGATCAAAATTAAGACCAAAAAAAACCTAAGAGTCGAAAAAAAAAGTTATAGTTATTCATATTTTTGTCCAACCAAAAATTTATATTTAAAAACATAACTAACTATAGTAAACAAGGCGACACGCATGTCTAAATTATAAATATATATCTATCTATACTACAAATACAACACACACTTCCGGCTATATCTTAATGACTATGTCATGAAACAACATAATTTGGCGCCAAAACTCAGCTATTTTATTTTTTTATAATTTGGATGTACACAATGTCATTCTCACAACTAAAAAAAATTAACGACGCCTCTCAAGCTAAAATGCAACAGGCTTGAGGCACTAGGGCGTGACAAAGAAAAATACATATAGGTACAATCACGAGCAATAAGTAGGCACATAGTCACCTCTATCTATCTAAACAATTTTAAGCTCGAGACCACATCGCACACAGCGCTACATCCAAAACTCTGGCCAAGTAGCCACTGGCCACTATCTTAACTTTTGCTTTCAAGAAATATGTGTACGACAATTGGTTCTAATTTACATATTTGATGGAAGAACCAATTGTCGTACACATATTTCTTGAAAGGCAATAAGTTAAGATGGATTAAACATAAGACAATAGAATAGAATAGAATAGAATAGAATAAACTTTATTGTACACCTAAAATAGTAACAAAACTTTTACACAAACTTAAATCTATGGGTACAAAGGCGGTCTTATCGCTGACAGCGATATCTACCAGACAACCTTAGGGTGGAATGTAAAAATTTTAAATAGAAAAAGGGGGTAGTCTGCGGTGTTCTGCAAATTAATAAAGGAAATATTAGATTAAAATTATAAACTAAACTATACATAGACGTAATATAGCTATTATATATAAAAGATAACAATAAAACAACAATGACAATGTATATATCACATTGCACGTGACTATACGTACATACACTCGAAAAACGTAACCCTCCTTCTGCCTAGTCGAGTAAATATGGCGTCAATAAATTCCTCGGCATCACTGTCGTAGTGTAGACTGGAAGTGTGCTCAAAAAGCTGGTGGCATGGCCACTACCAATTATCTATTTGATCTACGTTACAAGTTCAAAACGGGTTATGCTCTTCAAATTAAAATATTTTTTCTTGATATAAATCAAAGCAAACATTGACGTCAGAAAATTGAAAAGAGTAAAAAACATCATGGATGTTGTTTTTATTATTTAATTGAAGCATTCGAAAGTAATTATTATCATATATAACCTAGTTTCTCTTGTAAGAAATGAACATATTAGATGAAGTTTGAAAGTGGCGCCAGTGACTTAAAAGTTGAAGGGGAATCGTTTGTCTTGGTATGGTCATGCAAAGAGGAGAGATGAAACGCATGTTACTAAAAGAGTTATGAGTATACATGTGGATGGGTGGAGAGGGAGAGGGAGGCCAAAGAAAAGATGGATGGATTGTGTGAACAGTGATATGAAAGAAAAAGAAGTTAGTGATAGTATGACGGTTGACAGGATAGAATGGAAGAAAAAAACGTGTTGCGCCGACCCCAAATAAGATGGGACAAGGGCAGGAAGATGATGATGAACCTAGTTTCTCTTCTAACAACCATGCTCCCGTTGTGTTTTCCAAAGATACGAATACCCGGACTTTCACATAGTTCCCGTGTTTTTCAGAGGCACCATGAATTTTCCCGGGATTGGGCAAAGGAAGTCTGAAGGGAACCATTATTACGTGGTACTGGGATGATGGCATGTAGAGATGGAAATGGCATGCTGACCAAAAATAAATATATATCATATGTATACAGAACTCTAAAGTATGATGAGATAGGGTAAAGATCAGGGTAGCAAAATTGTTTGAAAGTGTCACCGCGGCATGTGGTATGGGTAAGAAAAGGACAACTGAAGAAACACGGATAGGTCCTAGTCATTAAAAGTCTAGTGCGGGATGGCGCTACACAGAAGTAGAGTTGGAGAATTTATTTGATGAATTCTTAAAAATGAATAATTCATCATCATCATAATTTCAGCCGAAAGGCGTCCACTGTTGGATATAGGCATTTGGGGGAGAAATGTCGCCACAATGACCGGTCCTGTGCATCTCAATGAATAATTAAAAAGCCAAAAAAAAATAATTGTGTAATAATGATAAAAAAGTCGTGCAGCAGTGTAAGTACTCAAATAATATAACACCTTGGAACGATTCTGTAAACGGTAAAAAAATTTGTTGTATGGATGCTCACTAAGCCACCAGCTAAGATTTTTATTTTATTCTGTTTGTTTTTTTAGTATTTATTATTAAAGCGGCAACAGAAATACATCACCTGTAAAAATGTCAACTGTCTAACTATCCGGTTCCTGGTGACAGTCGGACGGACGGACAGCAGAGTCTTAGTAATAGGGTCCTGTTTTAGCCTTTGGGTACGGAACCCTAAAAAAGGGTTCGAGAGGGGTTCGGTATCCGAAATTTTGATGAATCGAGAAAGTGAACTGTTGTGTTCATAAATTTTCGATCTCAATCGGATAATTCGTGCTAACATTGTCGAGATTTTGTTATTCGAGCGAACGGCATTGACACTGAGTGACGAGTTCCTATTCCACAAAAAAACACCCATTATAAAACAATTTGCATTTTGAAATGTGTGCCACAAGTCGAGGTTCCGATGTTGGAGGCCTTTTGTCAGTTATTTACTCAAATTGACTGCGTGTGGTGACCATCATCCTTAATACCAGCTACAGAGGCATTACCGAAATGACTTTCTAAGTATTTGCCTGAAATACGTATTTACATCACGCTGCATCAGGCAATTGGGTCTTAATTAACACATACGTTGATTGATCAATTACAGTGTTGTTTCTTTTTAAAATACGGAAATTCCGTACCAAATAAAAAACTTTCATTCCAAAAACTGGGGGTTTGTTAATGAGAGTGTCCTACTGACTTAAGAGGGCCCTTCTCGATCAGTTTATTGTTATAAAAGCTTGTTGATTCATCCAACGCAATTTTTGATAAAGAGGTAACGCGAAAAAAGATAGATAACATCTGAATGCTCTGTTGGCGTTCGGTAATTCCGCCATTTACTCGAATATTTTACAAAATTTGTTTCAGGAAATATGTTTTATTTAAACTTAATTTTTGTAATTCAGAATATTGAATAAGCAAGGTTTATAAAGATATATTTTATTGACTTTTTTCATTTATAAGTATTATGACAGGCCAAAGTTTCAAATTAGCAGATTTTCAGAGGTTCAACTCATAAAATTGTGTAAAACTAATCCAGTAAAGACCTCTGAAAATCTGCTACTTGCTTGAACTTTGACAGTTCATATTAAAAAAAAAAAAACAAAATGTATAACAATAGAAGCCTTAAAATTTTATCAAGACTTACAGATTTTTTTTTCAAAATTTTTAAGGGTTTAAAAAAAAACATGTATTTCATGAAACAAGTTATAAAAAATATTCGAGTAAATCACGGAATTACCGAATGTTAGCTAACAGAGTTTTCAGGCGTTATCTTTTTTTTTTCGCGTGGCGTGGCGTGGTTTCGTTAAACATAGCGATGAATTGCATTCGATGAACTAACAGGCTTGAGTACCATGCTCGATGTTGACGATAGACGAGTGAAAAAGGATCCTCTTAATTAACTAAATTGACGATCAGAGTTCTTCATCCTGAACCTACAAATTTTTGATAAGTTAGTATGGTGTCCTCGTTTGCTACTAGGTTGATAAATAAAACTCATACACGGATTTCACCAAGGAACGCAACACGTCCGCATCGGCCGACAGTTGAACGAACAACCTTTTCCTGTCCCGCGCACATGTGTACGTCACTTACACTTTATTAGTACATCACAGATGGTTTATTGGTTGTTTTTTTCAACAGCTGTTAGATGTGCTTATTAGCACCTCTAGCCAGCGTTAGCGGTACATTCCAATTGTTTATACCTACACGTAAATTGTTATTTATCTGTCGAGATTTTTTTGCGGTTAAATTAATGTGAGGTGACACTTTAATCGAACGTTTGTCAATGAGAGAAAATTAATAGAGAGCTTTCGGTTATTTTGATTTACTTTATTTTATTTTATGTTAATTAACTACACAAAAGTTCAACCAGATTTATCATTCATAATTATAGCTGAAAGATGTCCACTTTTAGACTAAGGCCTAAGGCCAAGTGAGTGGTTCCGTACAAACTTACCTATGAAAACAGTTCCATTCCCGAATTGAGTTATGAAGATTTTTCCGAATCGCAAAAAAAGTTATTTTTTGTGACATAACTACAAATTTATAGTTTTCAGATTTTTTCTATACTTGTGCTATAAGTACCTTGCTTCATGCTAAATTTCAGGATTCTAGGTCAACGGGAAGTACGAAATCAATTTTGATTTCCTTGAGAGTGTCGAAATATTCGATTTTTGCGACATAAACGGCCGTATCTTTTTTTTTCGTTAACTCAGAAGATTGATTTTTTCACAGCTTCAAGGGACCGCAATTACAAGTATATGGTTTTAATTTCACTCGTTACCTTCACGCGTTCCCGAGATAAAGGGTCTTGACAGACAGACAGACGGACAACAAAGTAATCCTATAAGGATTCCGTTTTTTTCCTTTTGAGATACGAAACCTTAAAAATAGACTTACTAACTTAAACCCACCTATTTTCCTTCAGTTTTCCTTTGCGTTCCGGGGTCACAGTCTTTCGCAAAATCTCGAAGCCCATTAAATTGAGTGATTCATTCATATGACAGTATTGAATATGCAAGGGTATCGGCTATTCCGTCTCTATCCTAATATGTTGAGCTCTTTAGTATGCCTGAATTGATCTAAACGAATACTGACAAATGCTTGCACTGACTGGATAGGTCCACTCCTGTATGACACTCTCTCTCCATGGTTCTCATGTAATTTGACCATTACATATTTGCTATAATATAGACTTTATTAGAAGAGACTTTGACCCCTGAGTTGGTTCCGGTATTTCTTCTCAGGGTAGTCAGCTGTGAAACACCGGCCTCATCTAGTAAAAGTGTTTTTTGAAACTAATTTGCAAAATAAATATCATTTTTCATTTATCACAAGTGCGCTTCACTCGATATGGGTACTTATCCTAAAACTAAGCTTTCTCCACAGCAGTTCCAGTTGTGTGATTAGCATTAGCAACACTTTCTCTATGGAAGGGCAATGCCATTCACTTGTGCCTACAGTAATGGACGTAAGTGCTGCGTGTTTGTAAGTAGCCCATGGTTTTACCATGTGTGAAAGATGTTTGAAAGAAACTTTTGTGCGAGAACTTTCGGATTTGACACAAGCATCTGAGGAGGTTTTTCTTACTCTGGGCGACATTTTTTTACTTGCTGACTCGGCGAACTTCGTACCGCCTAATAATGTGATAAATAAAGAACCGCTCGACCGATTTTGTGCAAACTTCACATAAACCATCTACTAAATAATCCGAACAAAGCCGAAACATTTTGGTATGGATAGGGCTCACCGTTCTTGAGTTATAAAATTACAACGAAAAGTGGCATTGATTTTTGTATATGTAGATTAGGCTCGTGCAGTCGTGCCTGACCATTGTCTCACTTGACCAGCTATATTGTGATCGATGATGGAGCACGCTTGCCTAGAAGTAACCTCATCACTCTTGACTTAAATACCCCCAGGTTGTAATCGCAGGAAACAGACATGTAGGAATTCCACTCTTTAGCTACAGGCACAATGAATGTATTCCCAAAACGTTTTGTGATGACTACCAACTCCTCAATACCTTGTCAGCATCATAGTTTATTTTTTGTCTAATTCTGTCGACTGAATTTTGATCACCGTGACAAACCAACAACTGAGATAAAGTCAAAGTCAAAAGTTGTTTATTTCACATAGGCCTACATGGGCACATATAAAATGTCAGAAGCTAGTGCACGGTTCCAAATTGGTCGTTTCCTATGGAGAAGAACCGGCAAGAAACTCCATGGTTACTCTTTTTAAAAAAATGTTGTTCTAACAATATTTAAGTATGATAGCTTAAGTACACGGGAGATATCATAGTACTCAAGCGTGTGTACAAAGGCAGGAACACTCTCTGGTCCGTTACTCTCATAGTCCAATAAGATTGGGGAGACCAACATGAGCAAAGGCTTAACGTGATTCACAAGGCACACCACCAATTTTTAAACTGCGGGCTGCTAAATAGTAATTTCTAATTGAAAAAGCCCAATAGCATTTTTGCTCAGCCCTGTAATCGAACCTAGCTCCCAACGCTTACCACTCACGCTAGCGACAATGAGACCAACGAGATCTTCTTTCATATTTCTCTATTATTCGACAACATAAACCCACCCCTTTCTTAGACGTATCATCATCCGCATAAACACCACCTTTAATTCTCACCTTGTCTATGTTTTGTCAACCTATACTGTCCCAGGAATGGGCAAAGGTCTCCACCATAGTCTTCAACTCATCCTGACGTATTGTTTTCTCTGCCCATTCCATTGTTACTTCTTTTAAGACATAGATACGGTCGTTTACTAAAACATACAAATGGCAAAGATTAACAAAAGATGGATCGTTAACTAGACAGTTAGACGAGCTTGTGTGCACAACAGATTGAGTTAAACTAATAGTAACCACGTAAGTAGGTACCTACAGACCACTATTTAACATTCTAGTAGCATAGCTGGTAAGTAATTGGAGCCTAGTTTGGTGAACCCTACTGAATACGAACCGTTCGCCTTGACACAATGCTCTGCTTAACGAGTTAGCTAGTCCCTTTACAAGGCTGCCAGTGAATTACGACGAATCGGTGTAGCAAAGGGACTTGGGGAGAAGTCCTCATGTATCTTTTGTATGCATCTCACGTTATTATTGTAAAGAGTTGAAGTTGAAACATCACAACAATTTAGCACGGATATACTCGTAGAATCCGGACTGCTACTGAGATTTTTAAGTTATAAAAAGTTGACTACGCTGTGCCCCCGGAATCTAAACCGAAACTAAAACATAGTCCTAACTTTACCTATGTTTTCTGAAAGTAATTGGCTCAAAGATAAAAGGGGTCCACTTTATCACGACATAAAGTGGACTATAAAGGCGAAAGTATGTGAGTGTGTATGTGTGTGTGTTTGTTACTTTTTCACGCTTGAACGCCTGAATTGATCTTGATGACACTTAGTACACGGGTAGACACCATCTCCTTTTTATCCCGGGAGGTCGTTCCTTTTGAACAATTTTCTACTTTAACGCAGGCGAACACGCTGGCAGTATCTAGTATATAATAATCTATTTATCAGCTGCCTCAGTGCAGTCTCATTAAGCGTCAATCTCAACATATTTGCATTGCGTCCATCCGACCACAATATTTCTTCAACCGAACAATTTTTGCAAGAAGCTCATTAGATACTCAGATAATATTCAAATAACAGCAAAATTGAGAAGTATCCTTGCAAGATGCGGTAATTGCGCGCTTGACTCGGCTCGGTGACTGCGCTTGCTATAATCGGCCGTCGCGGTTTCTGCGTTCATCCAGTGCCAATGTCTGTACGGCTGTGTTACCACATCCATGTTTTATGCCTTCATAGAGTTTTGTTAAACTATTTAGAATTGCAGCACTTTTTGAAAGTCTTTGTTGGCGTTAGAAGTGGCTGTTGAAAGATTTGGTTGCGTGTCGGTGTGGTTAGTTTCCATAAAAAGTGACACTGTCCTTCACAAAATTATGCCACACTTCCAAAAGTCATTAATAAAAGCATTAGTTCCAGGGTGCCTTACTTTGAATGTAGAACCAGGCTTTCATAACTTTTAGCGGGTTTAGTGATCGAAATCGCAAGTGATCTCTAAAGAGGCATGAGAAATCACAGAATTAAGGTTCAATGGTTTCTTTCGTACAAATAGCATCCTATTGTATGCTGAATTGCAACACCAATACGGCGATACCAATAGACTACAAATAAGATAAAACAACCGTTATATGTTGGCCCATCGTTCTATTAAATCTCCAATCTACACGGGCAGCAGTAAGGTCAAAGAGTTATCAGATAGTCCAAGTCTAATTCTAAAAAGATTGTCTTGATCTCACAATGAATCGATGAGTGATTGGTTCTAAATAGCACCGCGTTGTGTCGTGACGACACTGTTTCTGTTGCGTGCTTCCATTGCGCGGTGCTGCCAAGCGGCTAACGGCTTTTTGCAAGAGTCAAGCACTTTTTACACGCTACTCGGCTGATGATGGTCATTATTATATTCATGAGGAGCGGAATATTATTGTCATTTTCTCACGACGATTTTTAGGTACCTACGTAGTAACGTGGCCGCGTAGTAAAGCAGAAACTCAAGTACTATGCGTTCCAAATAAAAATAGGAAAGTTAATAACCTCGATCTGTCAAATGTTGATTGAAAAGAACACAACACAGAGTCTATAGAAAGTTTTTTTTTATTTTGCTTTGTATTACTGAGTCTTAGTTAAATCTAGGTAAAGTAAAAACGTTATTGTTTAATCTAAGTTATAATAAGTTTAAAAACAACTGCTCTTTCTTATTTTCATTGTTAGGAACGATTCGCCTTCTCTTCCATTTGCCACTACTCAGAATCTTCACACAGTGACACACAGATTAGCAAAATTGAAGAACTGGATTCTGATTAAACTTGTTTCGTTCATGATTCGTAAATAAATATTATTTTTTAAAAAAACTTGTTTTGCTCACCCTACCTAATTTTTCTATTTGACAGCTGTGACGTCACAACATGGCGTAAAATCCATCCTATACTTATTTTGAACGCATTCTAGGGACATTTGCATATCTGCAGAACTTTAAAAATGCTGGTTAGCGATTGTAACTGGCTGGATATTCTGACTGGCCTGTTGGTCTAGTGATTAGTGGCCTTGACTGCTATGCCGGAGGTCGTGGGTTCGATTCCCACCCAGGACAAATGTTTGTGTGATGAGCATGATCATTTGTTCTGTGTTTGGGTGTAATTTATCTATATATGTATGTATTTAGAAATATATAAGTATGTTTATCAGTTGTGTAGTATCCATAACACAAGCTCTGCTTAGCTTGAGACTAGACGGCGTTGTGTGATAGTTGTGGAATATTATATTATTATATAACAAATCTTATTCGGAAGATGCGTGATCTGCGGGGTTACCATGACGTTCAAAGTAAGATTGTTTCATTCTTATTTTAATGTGGGTAAGAGACAGAGCTATACAGGTTGTCTAGCGCCATCTCTTACCCACACTGGAAATAAGAATGAAACAATCTTACTTTAAACATCATGGTACAGGTCCTGATCTAAGCGTTGATCGCAAATCCTTAAACAGTCTTCTTCTTTTCGAATCGATGGTAAACTCGTCTAACTGCTTTGGCCCAATAGTTGGCTACGCTAATTGCATCATAGATGGCACTCATTAAATCCTTCAAAGTGCAGGTGTATAGCCTCTTGGGGCCAGGGGCGCCGACTTCGTGGGTGCTCAGGGGCTCGAGCACCCATGAGATATAAACAGTGGGTGCCGAGCACCCATGAGAATAGACATCAAAAGACAGATAAGTCTTCGATCGCCTTTTAGGTTACGTATAAATTATAATATTTCTTGATAATAAAAACTAGTTTCATTTTAATATAACGGTTTCATTTTATATTTTTATCAAACATAATAAGTAATTAAGTAGACAGTATGTACTCGTAAGTAGGACATTTATTTATTTGTCAGTCGATCAGTGTGCATTTCTCTTCATATTATAGGCAACCATATAGTGATTTTGGTATTTTATTTATTTTTAAAGAAAGCTTCCATATATATATATATATATCTAGCTACAGATTGCATTGATGTCTTTTAGGTTTATGATAAATTAAAAAAAAATTAAGATTTATTTTCATCGAGAACTTAAGTCAAAAAGTAACATTTGATAAAGTAGAACTGATAAAGAAGACTAGAAATGGCCAACGGAACTTCATACTCACATAGATATCACAATGAAGATAGTTAAGCAACTATGACAATACAAATAAATACATGCTTCTGAATAGTTATGTTTTAAAATGGTATCATCGATATGACCTAGTGATGATATGGAGCCGGAAGATAGGCACCGGAACTCTGTAATTAATCAATGTATCCTAGCAGTGTTTGGGTTTATTAAAATTGTCATGAAATGCACTTTGGCTATAAGGTACTATGGAACTGATCTGATGTTGGAGCCGGAAGGTGGAAGGTGGACACAGGAACTTCATAATAAAACAATGTAGCAGTGTTTGGGTTAATTGGAATTGTCATGAGAAATACGCACTCTGGTTATTAATGTATTGCAGCTAAAAAGGGTGAAATAAAAAACTTTTTACAAAAAGAAAATAGCCTCCGCTGTCCTTCCATCCGTCCGTTCGTCTGTCTGTCTATCTATCAGCGGGCTGTATCTCATAAACCGTAAAAGGTAGAGAGTTATTTTCACAGAATGTGAATTTCTATTGCAGCTGCAACAATAAATATTAAAATGTTAATAAATTTAAAAAATTAAGGGAGTTCCCTTACAAGAAACGTTTCGTCGCCGGTTTTTGCTCGATTTTAATATTTGTTGAAGTGCAAAAACCTTCACTAGCACTAGCCAGTTTTTTTTTTTTTTTTGAGAATCTTTTTTTTTAAATTGATATAAACCAGTGCTTGACTGCGATCCCACCTGATGAAAATATGAAAAAATGTGATGATCTTGTAGAAAATATTTGTTATCTCGTCACGAATCCATTGTTGCCTACGTCTCGCCAGAGGTTAATCGATATCTGCTGTTATCAGAGTTATTTTGACGCATATTACGCGTAACTTTTGTTTACTTGTGGTTCGGATTTAATAGAAAAAATATTCATCATAAAATTTCAATTTTTTTTATCATTCTAACAATATAAATAAATAATACTGTAAGAAACAACATACAAACCAAATAAACACACAAACAGACCAGGTACAAACCTGTATGGTCGTTGGGAAAAACAGATAAAAGGGAAACGAATTAGCTTTGACGATAGTAGATAGGTACTAACTGTCAACTTGTGTCCGAATGTGCTCGAACACTTCCATAGTAGTAGTGGTTTAGATTCTAAACTATAAAATGACTAGGTACACAGTAATCGCCATCATGTCACTTCCACACTCTCTTTTACTTACTCACCTATAAAAAAAAGAGATCCAGTACCTACTCCAGTAGTTGCTAGATTCTAGATCATAGTATCACAGCTGTTCTCTTCCATGATTCGCAGTTCGGTTTTACCACGGACATTTTGAATTGCCTTTTACAATGTACCAAGACATCAGAAATGCATAGATGAATTCAAATTATTATTTTGTACACCGCTGCCGATTCGGAGTTGTGACGGTTTTGCACAAAGAATTCAAAGTTAAACTTCAATAGTACTAGGGCCTCAGAACATTTGTGGAGGTCGAAATGTAAAAATGTATGCGACGTGCGACGTGCCGGTGACGTAACAGCAGCTGGCCGATCGGAAGCGTGTAGCTAGTAACACATGTGCGCGCTGATATCTGCTAAAAATTACTCTGAACTCAGTTGAACTCAGTTTATAAAGCGAATGATGAAATCAACCCTAAACCATGACAACGATTTATTAATATTTTAATACCTAACAAAAGTTATAACGTTGTATACCAGGGACGCAGCGCATTTGTGGAGTTCGGAATACAACAACGTGCAGTATGTGAGACGTAACTGGTAAGTGGTAACGTATCAGCAGTCGGCCAATCAGGAACCTTAATCATATGTCGCGCGCGCCGTATAGCAGCTGTTTACTAAACATTTGACTCTCCTGTATACTTCTGATATCTTAGTAAATCGCAAAAGGCAGTTTGAAATTTCCGTGGAAAAACCGCGCAACTACGGCGATGATGTTTTGTTCACTGTAAAATAGAAATGATTATGATGGCAATGCTGCAAGCTCAAATGAGTCGGAGTGGCACTGCAGGCTCCAGTGGGTCTAAGCGGTGCCTTGTGACATAGCACTGGCTTGCCAGCTGGCCTAGACCGAGAGGCTCTTCATGGTTCTTCATGTGACTAGCCGATGGTGCAGTGTGATTAAAATTAAAACCAAGGTCACTGATGAGGGTGATGGCTATGTATGACCAGGTAGGCATGCTGGTGGTCAGGGTACTCGTTAAAGCTCGGGTGCTGGCTGTATGGCTCACTGCTCGAGAGTTTGAGGAAGTGATCATAAAGTCACAAGGACCATCTTCATCACCTAGACGGAGACTACTGACGTTCATAATCGAGGGTTACCAGTATACAGGTATGCGGAACTGGTTGTATAACCCGCAAACCTTTATTGAAAAGGGAGGATGCCCGACCAGACGGGCCTTGTGTCTGGTCGGGACACTAGCTCGATAGTTGATTTCGGACTGTTGTTTTCTTCTTAGCGTATCGATGGCAAAACTAGTTAAATTCCTTGCCTGGCCCAGTATTCGGCCACGGTAGTGCCGTCCGCTGATGCTGTCATTAGGTCTCTACGTGAACAGGTAACAGGGCACGTGATGCAGGATGGAAGGTGGGACATGGTCTGCGGAGAGACGCCGCACAAACATTGAAGATCGGAACTGTCAGAGAACCCCCATCTGTCGAGATTGTCTTTGCTGCGCCCACTTGGTTGCGGAGTCCGTTTAAGTTGTCTTTTTTTAATTTAGTTTCTAATTCTGTTATTTTTTTCTTTTTTAAATTAGATCAGACAGGTCTAAATTACAGTTAGAATTACTTTTTTTTTCTCGATTGTACTTAATGTAAATCATAATTTTACTTACTTTGAAATTAAAGTAAACAAATTGAGTTACGAAGATTTTTCCGAAACGCAAAAAAAGTGTTTTTTTTTTGTGACGTAACTACAAATTTACAGTTTTCGATACTTGTGCTATGAGGACCTTGCTTCATGCCAAATTTCAGGATTCCAGGTCAACGGGAAGTAGTACCCTATGAATTTTGATTCCCTTGAGAATGTCGACACCTCCACGCGTTCCCGAGATAAAGGGTCTTGACAGACCGACAACAAAGTAATCCTATAAGGGTTCCGTTTTTTTTCCTTTTGAGGTACCTAGGGAACCTAAAAAGAATGTAACTATTGTATAATTATTTATTTTACTCTTTCTCCTACACCGGACAAAATGAAGTCGTGCTGCGGCCGCCCATCGATGCAGTTACGCGGTTTTACCACGGAAATTTCGATTTGCCTTTTACAATCTACCAAGACAACAGAACTATACAGGAGAATAAATTGTTTACATGTAAATTGCCGCTAACGCGCTTCACTGTACCACGTGTTACTCGCTTCCCTTCCGATAAGCCAGCTGCTGCTACGTCATTTAGTACGTCACTTACGAGTACGTACACATTATTATATTTCGAGCTGCACATATGTTCTGAGGCCCTAGTACTACTGGAGTTTTACTTTGAATTATTCGTGCAAAACCGTCACAACTCCGAATCGGTACTGTGCAAAATTATAATTTGTACCACGAAGAATTATTTATCTGTCTGTTCTGAATAATTACTTAACCATTCTTAGAATGACAAAAATAGGATGAGGGTAATTATAATGCAGGGGCACTGTGGAGTTGTTGACCATACATCATCTTTTTAAAGACTCTTCGACCGGGCTGGTGAGTTTTTTCGTAGTATGTATGAAGCGTGGTCCAAGGGTATCGCAACTCGCAAGAAAATTGTAAATGTTTATGCCGATAATTTAACACAATTTTAGTGGTGTAATTTATTGATTACACGCTGGAGCAGTAGGTCCATTGTATTATTTTATGCTAATTAGTTGCTTTCGTATTTGTAATTGATAGAATACACTAACAAAATCAAAGTGAAAACTTTCTTTATTTGATACATAAATTTTACTATTCGCACCTTTTATTACTCTGCTAATTGCTGTATTGCTGTCTTCTGGAGAAAGATTTTACAGTAACAGATGTGTGTAACACTTATATGACTGCTTAGTGCTAAGACGGCTAACGCTGTTTGATACTTGGAAATAAGAAACACAATTATATTATTATCACAATGACACTTAAATATAGACTTTGTCTTATACCCAAAGGTTATCTGCGTCGCGCGTACTAATAACATTTACCAATTAATTATTATTATTTATTTGTGTACAATAATATTCTTGACACTATCAAAATGAAACAAACAAACGTTTTGTTCTCATAAAAATAAATCGTTTTGGTAACCTAGCTATGTTGATATATATCTACCATCTATTAATTGAACCCTTGGTTTTTTTGGGACACTCAAACAATTACTTGCACTTTCCTAAGCATCATCAAATTATATTCATGTCCTTCTTCTCTTGGCTATCAAATAACTCGTAATCATCATGCGTGTCATCGTCGGTCCACCAAATCCGCTACCATCCGCAGTTACGGTGTTTTACCACGGACATTTTGAATTGCCTTTTACAATGTACCAAGACATCAGAAATACACAGATCAATTCAAATTATTGTTTTGCAGCCACCGCCCGCGCCGATTCAGAGTTGTGACGGTTATGCACGAATAATTCAAAGTTAAACTCCAACAGTACTAGGGACGCAGAACATTTGTAGAGCTCAGACGTATAATAATGTGCACGTTTATGTGACGTGGAGCCGGAGTGACGCATATGAGCAGCTGGCCGATCGGAAGCGTGGTAAAGCGGTTTAGCGGCTATTTACATGACATGTAAACAATTTATTCTCCTGTATAATTCTGACCTCCTGGTACTTTGTAAAAGGCAAGTCGAAATTTCCGTGGTAAAACCGCGTATCTGCATCGATGGGCGGCCGTAGCCCTAGCACGAATTCATTTTGTTCAGTGTGTGAGGGAGAGAGCAATAAATTATAAACATAAATAGACAAAATTTGTTATTTTGAAAGCCTGAATTGTTAACAGACTTTAAAAAAAAAATTGTTATTTAGTATTTGCATGTAGGTTGAAAGTTCACTTCAAGTTTTTCGAAAAATTATGCTGCCGAGAGCGCGCGTTCTATTCAACGTTTACAAAAAATTGCTATTGATAGTGAATTTTTTTTTATTTTTATTAGTAATGCTGATATAATTTAATCCTTGGTAATGTCTTGAACAGTTTTTTCAAGTTCGATACAGATTAAATTAGATTTTTTTTTTAATGTTTATTTTTATTTAATTATCATTTCTCAAATTATTTAACGAGTTCTATTGTTATTTTCTAGGGTGACACAGACATATGGACTTTTCAAGAGATCGCCTACAAAGCCGAGATGGATCGCCACGACGACCCCGAGTCAGAAGAAGAGGCGTTCATCCTGTGTGCAGAGGACCCCGCCACTAAAGCCAGAAATATTGTGGAACTTAGAAATATGATATACGGTGAGATTAATCGTCATTATCTTCTTAAACATAAAAAAAAGAAAAGATGGATGGATTGTGTAAAGATTGATAGGAAAGGAAGTTAGTGATAGCATGACGAGTGACAGGGCAGAATGGAAGAAAAAAAGTGTCGCGCCGACCCCAAATAATACGGGACAAGGGCAGGAAGATGATGATTTTCTTAAACATAACAACTCAGTGTAACTTGTTCGGGAAGCAATTTTGTCATAACCGTCCAAAACACATAGGTAATTTGCCTAAATATCAATAGATGGGATGAAATAGATGAATGATTTGAAAAGAAAAGTATGTGTGCGATAGCGTGAGAAGACTTTTTTGTTTGTGCCCTCTCGCAGGTCAACCTAGGAGGTTGTCGACTGTTTAGACCTACGGGTACCTGTGGGGGCCTTAATTAGAAAATTAAAGCCTCCAGCTAAGGCTTATTTAACTAAACTACATTAGGCAAGTATGTCTAAACAACAACTTAACTTCACTATTTATTAACTAACCGTATTATTCGAAAATATTTTAAATGGAAACTGAGTAGTTCAACCGATGATGATGAAAATGATTAATGATAATGACTATTATTATCTCGGTTACGATGTAATGAGTTTTCTCATTTCCTAGTACACGTAACCGTTAGGTAATCGATACCATAAATGTGGCTATGACGGAAACTGCTATTGTGGCGTTTTCGATTGGAAGGAATGCCTAGAAAGAATATGGTGAGACTGCCTTTCCAATTCCCCCTAAGGGAAAGGGTTCTTGTAAGATTTTTTTCGTTTTTGATAGACCTTCGGAAAAACGAAGATTTAGTGAACAATGTCGGGCGATCAATTTTGTACACCCGTGTGTACAATCGGCGCTCAAGGGGTTCTCCTAAAAGGCGACAAGTACCAGGGCAACAAAGTTATAAGGAGGTAATTAGTTTAAGAGGGATTGTTTGTTATAGAAAAACAGTATTTAATTTCACTACGATACCAAATGGCTAGTACTTTTAAATTATGAAAACACAAAGACGGACTTCACTTAAAAAAAAGTGTGAAAATGTGTTTTTAATCCTAAAATTGAGAAATCATCTCGCATTATTTACCGTTAGCAAGATAAGCCACTAAACGACGAAATTACTAGAATAATTTGTAAAAAAAAGATTTCAAGCTAGGTTAATAACCTTCCTAAGTGTGATATTCAACGTTTGCATTGCTTGTTCTAAAGCGATTGTAAATCGACCTTCGAAGTACTTTAAAAATAATCATAGATTTGTAGCAACATTGTAGATTGTACGATGTAAATTGCCAAAAAAAAACAATAATTATATGTGTAATCGTAAAATCGTAATTATGTTAAGAAACAAAGGTAGATAACGCCAGATAGTAATAATTTACACTAAGTAGGTATGTTGATTGCATTATTTTTGGTACAAAGGACATTACACAGGACTCACATATTTTGATAAAATTCTCTATAGACACTCGTATTATGTAGAATAAAATAGCTACAGGTGGACGTGACAATAGAGGGAATTCTTACTCTGCCGAAGCAGAGTATTCAAAAAATATTATAGACTCATTTGAGTGTTCCCCTCCACGGAAATCTTTAGTAAAAGGCGAAAGATTTATGCGTTTTGAAGGGAAACCAGAGTTAACAGCGTATGAGTCGCCCGAGACTATATACCGCGCGCGGTAACGAAACCATAGCGCGATTCAGAAACGAGCGTCAATTGTACAACGCCATCTATCGAGCACGGGGGAACTAAAATATATACCGATAACACCTGTGAAAAAGACGGATGAAAAAAGATTGCATGTAGCAGAGATGAGAATGTTGAGATGGATGTGTGGTGTGACGAGAATGGATAAAGTGAGAAATGAATATATTAGAGGAAGTTTGAAAGTGGCGCCAGTGACTGAAAAGTTGAAGGGGAATCGTTTGTCTTGGTATGGTCATGTAAAGAGGAGAGATGAAATACATGTTACTAAAAGAGTTATGAGTATACATATGTATGGGTGGAGAGGGAGAGGGAGGAAAAAGAAAAGATGGATGGATTGTGTGAACAGTGATATGAAAGAAAAGGAAGTTAGTGATAGTATGACGGTTGACAGGATAGAATGGAAGAAAAAAACGTATTGCGCCGACCCGAAATAAGATGATGGGTAGGAAGATGATGATGAATACCATAACCATAACCAAATATAGTAAGTAGTTAAAGTAAGTAAAAAAAAAAAGTAAACAATACCATAATATTTATATCATCAAAACCAATTACCAAGTGAAAGAAATCCTCAACAGATTTACTTCGATACTTTAACGCCTAACCAAATTCGTGAAGCCACATCAGTATATCTAGAAAAATGTTGCACAGACATGTTTCATTGGAATCAAAGGCTTTCAAAGTTTTTTTGGATAAACTGGGTAACATATAAAGATCCGATTTCGGCTTCAAATGGAGTTAGAGAGAAAATAAAGAATTGAATTATGTTACTTATTTTTGCCGATGGAAAGTTCTATAGGCAGGGCTACAGGGCTTGTTAAGTTAATTATAAAGTTGTCAAGTGACTCAATTTATGAACGTAGTAATGAAAGCATATTTCTAAAAACAAAAGTAATTAATTTTTTTTTCGGAGGCCTTGGGTCCACCTACACCTAGTTCTACAGGTCAGGTACAGGAGCGAGAAGGAAAGTGAGACGGACGCAACGCAAAGCAGTAATATAGCGTAGAAAGCGGCCGCATGCATAAGGGAACGGCTTTCCTTATGCCGTTATACCGTAACGGCTCCGTAGGCGTGAGCTTGCGGACGACGAGCAATGGGTAGCTCGCCATCCGGCTAACATCCGGTAACCGTCTGGACCGAGCCCAAGCCGTCGAAGGCGCGAAGCGGCCCAGCAGGGCCAAAGCGTACTGAGCCCTTAGATATTCCGAAAGGGAACCCCGGGGTCCTGGAACATACGGGGAACTGGACAAAAAAGAAACATAGGTGTAGTTTTAGTCAGTAAATGTGTGCCACGCCCTCTCGCTCCGCTCTAGAGCAAGAGAAGACATTGAATAATTTCCCACCTTACAAAAAAAAAACTTAGTTCTACAGCCCCCCTAGTCAAGTTACGATCGTTTCATTTGCATCCAACGCCTCAAGTAGGCCACGCCTCTGATTCCTTTGTTCTGACATCATCTCAACGCTCAGTCACGTGGTCAGAACAAAGGAATGGGAGGCGTGGCCTGCTCGAGGCATTCAACGCAAACGAAACGATCGTAACGTGGCTAGGGGGCTGGTCTCCAATAAGAATACTTATTATTAAAGCTACGAATAGCAATGAAATTAACTTCAACATCATTTCTCTAACTTGACGATAACAAATTTTGCGGAGAAGTAAACATTGTTACTCTTGTTGTTTGTCCATTTCAACTTTGAATAAATATTATTGCCTTTGGATTGGAACAGAACTTTTGTAATAAATAAAAAACTTACCAGTATAAGATTTTAGTTCCCAGTTATAGTATAGTTGTCCAAGACTATCTAAGATAACATTATTTTGATTCATGGCTCGTTAAGTTTACTAGAGTTTTTATTACATTGTCAGGTTTAAACGTAAATAAGCATTTCTGTATCAATTTGAAGGGGAATCGGGATCTTTGTTTATATGTGGTCAATTGCGAATTAAGTATAGCATAGCATAGTCGGCCTTATAATGTTCCCACTGTTGGGACTCAGGCCTCCTCTCTAGGAGAGGGAATGAGCCGTAATCCACCAGGCGGGCCCAGTGCGGATTGGTGAATGTCACATGTCTTCGAATTTTTGGTTTTAGAACATGCCGGTTTCCTCACGATGTTTTGCTTTACCGTTTTGAGAGCAGTGGTGATAAAATAAATTACACAAAGTAATGCGCCTGGCTGGGTTTGAACCCGCGATCTACAACTCGTAAGTTGGGGCCGTTATCACTCGGCCACCACTGCTCCCTTGTTGCGAAATAAGTATCTACTGTTAATCTATATTGAGTAAATCTCCGGATCTTCCTCTTTATTCAGAACTCAGTTAAATAGAATAGAACCAAAGGTAAACAAGCAAGGGACATCTTGAAACTCCAATCCGGATCTATAAAATAGTTTATATGAGACGAGACAGTCACATTACTCCTTACTACCTGCTATTTTTGTAGTGGCACTCGGTAAATATCATGCAAACTAATGGCTGAACACTATCCCCTGAGATACAGGTTACCACCTAGTTCAGAGGATAGGGTCTAAACTGTTTGAGGCATATCACAGCCACCACATTATATACTGCAGTACAATAAAAATAAAAAATTACTTTATATCGAGTACTTTTAAATTAAGCTCCTATAAATTGTATAGACTTTCTTTTTGTTTTTTTTTTTTTGTGGTGAGAAATAAACATTTTTTTTTTTTAAATTTCAGAGCGAGGAGAATGTCACCCTCCTCGGATGGATGACGCGTTTCTACTGAGGTTCCTGAGGGCACGACGATCAGTACCTGCGCGGGCGCACAGACTTGTACGTATTCATTCTCTATATTGTTATCAGTAGGAAAATTTACTCGCCTATAAACACATACAACTTCATAGGTCACAGGTTTGCAGCACCTTTGAGTAGGTACTGCAAAGCTTTTTTGGATATATCTTCCTGAAGCTAACGTAGGTCCTTTTAAAATTTTGTTCTTCTTACCAATTCACCTTACTGTTCATATTCTATCGCATTACTCCTGATAAATTATTGTGCAAAATGTGCATTCATTTAAGAAAGAAGAAAGAAAGAAAAATAGTTTATTTTCGCGAAATTTAGCAATCTTAAAACTAGCTAACAAACATAATCAATAGATAGGAAAGATATGCGTCACATCCGCGCAAAACGGCCGAACGCTCAGCATAAAGCTGCGGCCTCACGCATAATGCGATAAGCGCTGGTTTTCAGCGTGGGCTGGTGGCGGCGTCGATATAAAGACGGTGCAGTGTACAGAAAAATTACATTTAATTAAGAATTACATTTCTGCACCTTGCTGATGAAAAGTCACAACCAGCAGATCTAAACATCCGTTTGTCTGTCACCAGTTAGATGAAATTTTCACAGAATAGTTTTGATCGAAATTTGTTTACATTTACAGTATGCTTTTTTTATTCGATCGACTTCTTTTATTCGACAGACATGTTTTTTTCATTCGATCGACTTTAAAAGTCGATTGACAGACTTTTTATTCGATCGACTTTAAAAGTCGATTGACAGACTTTTTATTCGATCGACTTTAAAAGTAGATTGACAAACATGCTTTTTATTCGATCGACTTTAAAAGTAGATTGACAGACATGCTTTTTATTCGATCGACTTTAAAAGTAGATTGACAGACAAAAAAAAATTGTCATCTAATCTTGGACCTTACTTTCCTTCCAGTTAGTCCGCTACTGCAACTTCCGGGACCAGAACCCGCACTTGTGGCGCGACGTGGACTGGTTCGGGCTCACTAAGCTGGGCCATGTGTTTGAAGGTGTACTCTTCGACAGGCCTGACGTCGGCCGTCTTATTATGTGTCGGTTAGGTAAGTCATCCAGATTACTTTATTCTTAAGTTATAGATTTATAGTGAGGTACCTCAAATCTGCATCTGTTTTATATACAATCTTTAGTAGTTTGATAGTAAACAAAAATCGTATAACTATGTTAGTAAAGCTTATATCTATTTACTAGCTGACCCGGCAAACGTTGTTTTGCCATGTATATAAATTTTTTTTTATCTAAAATTGAAAAAGAAAAAAATTTGAGGGGGATAAAAAATAGATGTTGTCCGATTCTCAGACCTACCCAATATGCACACAAAATTTCATCAAAATCGGTCAAGCCGTTTCGGAGGAATATGGCAACGAAAACTGTGACACGAGAATTTTATATATTAGATTACTTAGTGACAAGATTATTCTGAGAGATACATCTCTTAATACAACCTGACGAACGGCAAGTATTATAATAGAAGAACATGCAAAAAAACTCCATAGATACTGCTTTAAATCTTATTAGGTATTACAAAAAATCTGTACTTACACGTATTGTCGTTTCTATCGTGTCAGAAAAATATAAATAAAAAACAATAACAACTTAGGATATGGACAGGAAGATAACGGCAATTATTAACTAGGTAGATAATGCTCACTTAATAATTCAGCCTTTTCTGAAATGGAAGTTGCAAAGTTGAAATGGTTCCCGGTCAAAAAAATTAAAAAACATTAAAAAAGGTAAAAGGTAGGTAAGGTAGGTAGGTAGGATAATTATGTAAAGGTATATATAGTATAGTATGTATAGTATATAAGTATTTATTATTTTAATTTAAGATTTCACATTCTCTTATTTAATTACTTCTACACACTATTGTCTACATTTCTTCGTATTTCTCCTTTCGCAGGTCTGCTGGAAGAAATTTCTTATTGGAAATAAGCAGTACCTTTGTACAATTTTTATCATAATGTATCTTCTTTCTTTATTCATGTGTGTACATAAATTTTTAAATAAATAAATAAACATTTTTGGACCAGAATTAAGCTATGTGATCGCAGTAATTTGCAATTAGCATAAAATACCCTTTAAATCTTCATTAACGTACTTTCATTAACCTTTACCGCGCTTACATAAACGGTAACCTAATTGTTACTTCGAAAAGGATTTTTAGGTAACCATTAGTTTGGTTAACTTCATTTTTATGACGTCAACTTTATAATGTCTGTCTAAGTTCGTTATGGCGCCAAAGTTATGACCACCATTAACATTCGGTCCTTTTGAGTTATTCATAAGATAATGGTAGACAGTTAAATTAACGATGTCATATAAATTAATGATTACAATACCTATTTATTTATCTTATAATAGATACGAGTATCATTAGAACTGCTAATTTTTTTCAATCGTGGGCTGAAAACAGAGCTGCAGGATAGTTCGAAAGAGTTACTGTGACCCTGGTACGCAAAAGGCAACTACAATTTTCGGAACAAAGGTCCTAGACAGAAAAAGTCTGACATTCCTTCTTGGAGCGAGAGAAGTTATTGATGATTTTCTAGTTAAAATAAAAATTGTATCTGAAAAACTAGGCTGTATAGCCTAGGTATAACCAAGACTAAAATGTAAAGTAAACTAAAACAGAACCAAAGAAACAGAAGAGGTTGCAGTTTGTATTGCTTGCGTTATTATATAAAAATGCAAGCCGTAATCAGGGATTCAGAATTTATTAAGATGCAATTTCCAATTTATACGAATTTAAACATTGTTACAAACGGAACCTTAAATTACCTTACCTTTAATTAATTAATTAACGGAATCTTAATGTAATAAACATAGGTCTGTAGCTAATTGTGGGCTTCAAGTTTTGTAGTATACAGTGGTCCCCAAACTAGTCGGCGCCTGTGTCTTGAGGACCGGAGTTGAAGATAGTAACATTAATACTATTTTTACCACTGGAGAATATAACAAAATGTACATAAAAAAAAATATAAAAAAAATAAAATCTAAAATTCCAGGTGAATGGGATCCAGATGACTACCCAGTAGATGACCTAATACGCGGCTGTCTTCTCTTATTGGAGATCGGCATCATGCAGCCGAAGCTCCAGATCTTAGGAGGCACCGCTCTCCTGGACTGTTCAGGTCTTACAATGAAGCATATGAGGCAGTTCTCACCAGCTATAGCAATACAAGCCATGAATGTTATGGGGGTAAGGAGTTATACCAGTACTCTATCACACTTCGAGAGGTTGTAGGACTAGGGCTGCAACAAAGAGCAAGTAGTTGATGCATTTACGGTTGCTTAATAAGTCTGTATCTGAAGATTTGTATCAGGCAACAGAAATTGCAATTTTAGTTCAAGTCTCATCAACGTGAAATTGCTGTTCAAACTTAGTTCAATCTATTGTAAATTGGATTTCTGTCTGAGTAATTATGATACACAATATTAATAAGCAAATCTTGGCATGTTCCTTTCCTCGCAATTACAATTAATTCTATTGGAACGGAAAACCACGCTCTCATTCTCATCTTAGACAATGAAGCAATCTGGTAGTCATCAGTAAGTTCAATATTTTCACCTTTCAGTTCTCATACCCGCTGCACATGCGAGGGGTCCACGTCATTAACTGTTCCCGGGTTTTCGAGACGCTGTTCCACTTCTTCAAACGTCTGGCGCCCGTGGACGACTTGTGGAAAAGGGTTAAGTTCCACGGGAGTGACCTCGGTGCTTTACATAAGTGAGTATCAGCAGCAGGGCAAGATGCATCATGCTTTAACTTAAATTTTTGTAAATTAATATACCCAATAGTTAATGTTGACCTCGGCTGTTGAAACTGCGCCTTGATGAAACCTGACTGTTGACGAATGATTCCTTGATCTGATAGGATAAAGTTGACAAATTCATATAATTTTTAAATTTCCGTACCTCAAAAAGAAAAACGGAACCCTTATAGGATCACGTTGTTGTCCGTCGGTCTATGTGTCTTTTTGTCTGTCTGTCAAGATATCGGGAACGAGTGTCGAGGTATCGAATTGAAATTTAAACCACATACACAAGTCTGCAGTCCTTTAAGGCTGTGATAAAATCAAGCTTCTGCGTTAACGAAAAAAAAAAATACGGCGTCGCAAAAAACGTGTATATATTTCGACATTCTCAAGGGAATTAAAATTCATAGGGTACTTCTCGTTGATCTAGAATCCTAAAATTTGGCATGAAGCAAGATTTCATAGCAAAAGTTTAGGGAAAAATCTGAAACCAGAAAATTTTTACCTTTACGATTCGGATTCTAATTCGGATCTTAAGAAGCTTTTTCTTAACTCGATTCGGGAATTGAACTGTTTTTATAGGTAAGTTTGTACGGATCCTTCAAGGCGCTGGTCCGACTCACACTTACCCGGTTTTTTTTATCCTATCTAGTCTCGACATGAGTATCAAGCAAATAGAGAAAGATTAAACTTTTGTGAACGACTGACAAGCTTAATCTTATTTACTCCACAGGTACATCCCTCCAGAATGCCTCCCAAAGAGGTACGGAGGTCATCGCGAGTCAGTTTCCCTTGAGAAATGGCTGACGAAGATCAAGCACTACAAGAACAAAGACTTTGACAACGATATGAGAACTTTAGGATATGCTGTAGATTAAGTTACGTTTTAGGCCTGGACGCGTAGCTTCAAAGACGCGTATTCGTCATTACACGCTTAGTGTACGCCTGCTTACAGCTTACATACAACATAGTTTTTTATGTAAGCTGTAAGCAAGCGTACACTCTAAACCCTGTCGACGATGTGGCAACGCCGCCGTACCATCGTGTCACGTCTATTACGCGTCTGGACAAGGCCTACTTAATAAGTATACAATTTTTTCATAAAACATCTAAAGGATTTTTACTTAATGTCTTATTGCAATGGATTTTTATAAAGAGAAATTGGGTGAATATTGTCGACATCGGCACCATTGCCTGAAGCAAATTTTTATTTATTTTAGTACAAATAGAGTAAAATAGAATCTATATAGTCTGTTGACAGTTGAGAACTAGATATAGGTATTAACTGTAATTGACGAAAAATACATGAAATTAGTAACTAGTAAACGATGCTCAAGTATGATTTAATAAGTTAAAAATAAGTCAAAGTCAACTTAACACACACAGCGAGTATCCACCCTAACGTTGTTAAAATCTCTACGGTCCGGACCAAGCGTTTCACCTCGTCGTTTATACCGCGAACATCGAGGGACTGGAACAACTTGTCTGCTGAGGTCTTCCCGTCCTCTTATAATTTAGGTGCCTTCAAGGCACGCCTCACCATCAACGATTTCATCACTACTTACCATCAGGTGGTATCGCAGTCAAGCACTAGTTTAAACAATTAAAAAAAAAACAGCAGTGCACTCTGTCATGAGCTATGTAAAGCCTTAAAGGTAGAAAACTTACGGGACAAACATTCACCAAAAACCAGCCTAATACGTGGATGCAGCTTAATACGTAAATGCAGCTTCATACGTGGATGCAGCTTAATATGTGAATGCAGCTTCATAGGTGAATGCAGCTTAATACATAAATACAGCTTAACACGTGACTGCAGCCTAACTCGCGTGAACGTGATATTGATCGGTTGACAGTGTCTCTAGTAGATGTCTTTTCTAAGAAAGTACTATTTCTTGATGTTAACGGTCTAGTTGCTTGCCAGTTCCTTCAAAAGGATGACAATAAATTTAAAATGTTTTAAAATAAGTAATATTTTTATAATGTAAGAGATTGAAAGATTCCTGTTGAAATTTTCAGTCTATCAGACTGGAAATTTATGTGATAAAATTGATGTTATTAATGTCGATAAATAAAAAATCCTATAAGTTTTTAATAATGTTTTTTATTTAATTTTTTTCTAAAAAAGGAGGAGGTTCTCAATTCGGATGTGTGTATTTTTTTTTTATGTTTGTTCGGGCATAACTTCGTTGCTTGCCAACCGATTTGAAAAATTCTTTCTTTGTTGGAAAGGATATACTTCCCAAATGGTCCCATAGTCACCAAGTTGGGATCTGATGATGGAATCTTGGCGAAATCGAGGGAACTCCTCAAATATTATAGGCAACAATATAGTGATTTTGATATTTTCATCGAGAACTTAAGAGAAGTATTTACAGTCAAAAAGTAACATTTGATGAAGTGGAACTGATGAAGAAGACCAGAAATAGTCAACGGAACTTCTTACTCGCATAGATATCACAATGAAGATAGTTATGCGACTATGACAATACAAATAAATGAATGGTTCTGAATAGTTACGTTGAAAATGGTCTCATCGAAGTGATCTCATGATGATGATGGAGCCGGAAGGTAGGCACTGGAACTCCGTAATTAATCAATGTAACCTAGCCGTGTTTGGGCTTATTAGAATTGTAATGAGATGCACTTTGGCTATAAGGTACTATCAAACTGGTCTGATGATGGGGCCGGAAGGTGGAAGGTAGACACAAGAACTTCATAATAACACAATGTAACCTAGCAGTGTTTGGGTTAATTAGAATTATCATGAGAAATAGGCACTCTGTTTATAAGTATATCGCAACTAAAAAGTGTGAAATAAAAAACTTTTTACAAAAAAAGTATAACCGACTTCACTAAAAATAAATACAAAAAGGATCAAAATAACTTTAATTTCGGAAGTCGGTGTTAAATAAGATACAAATAATACCGAGTAACACCGACTTCCGAAATTAAAGTTATTTTGATCCTTTTTGTATTTTTTTTTTAGTGAAGTCGGTTATTCTTTTTTTGTAAAAAGTTTTTTTCTACACCAGCTTCTGCCAGCGCCTTAAACCGACTAAAAGTAGTTGACTGCATAATTACCAGTGTCTCTGTAAGTTTATATGGAGACATCCATTCCCTTAGCGGTATAGCAAAATATTTTTTTAATATTTGTATATGTCGTGGCCAAATTTTAGAATTGATCACTTCATGATACGGCCAACCATTTCATAAAATGGTGACAAATCCATGATATAGTACCTAGCCCACTGGCTACATCATGATATCGGCAAGCCAAATTAATGAACACTCTGCGTTTAATGATATGAACTGCTAAACGTACGATCATTTCATGATATGGTCAAACATAGCTGATCATACCGCAAAATAGTTAGGTTATTAACGGTAGAGGCGCTGATTTCGCTTTGTTTTCGTGACGTAATATGGCGCAGACAGACGGAGAGGTTCTTTACTAAAAGCAAATAATAATTTTCAAATGGAAGATAAAAGTACCTAATGAAGTATAATTACGACACAAAGCTGAAGCTATTTGATGTACCCTAATTTATTCTGATTTTCTATACCAAAAATAGTAATTGTGCACAAAAATATGCTTTTCTAGGTGTTTAAAAAAAATAACTTCGAAGGTAATGGCGGGGTCTGTGTTCGCTCGCTTCGTTCGCTCAATAGACCCCGCCATCTCTGTCTACCCTAACCTGTCCGAGTCGGAGTGCCAAGTCCCTTAGTAATTGCAAAAAATTCCATTAATCCTACATTAATGATATGGACAAACGTGGATTGCCATATCATCAAACGTTGACGTTTAAACAATCTGGCCAGTTTTATTTGGCCATATTATGAAATGCAACCATTTCATGATATGGCCAGTCACATCATGAAATGATCAATTCTAAGATCTGACCACGACATATACTTCATAAAAGTAACCTCTGTGCAAAATTCCAGCGTTCGAGGTACAAGAGAGTTTGGGGTGAGCGTTGATGAGTCCGTGAGTGAGCCAGGACTTTGCCTTTTAAATTTACAGATAGATACCAAATTAAAAGAGATTACGAAAAGTTAAATTATGAAAGAAATAAAATCTACATTAAATAACAGACGAAACACCGCAGGGTATCTCTGGAAGTATGATTTTAACACTAAAGCACAGTACTGTGACTAAATTCAATTATCTACATCTACACTAATATTATAAAGAGGTAAAGTTTGTGTTTTTGTTTGTAGGAGGTAATCTCTGAAAGTAGGTACTGGTCCGATTGCTAAAATTTTTTCACTGATAGAAAGTTGTTTTATTCCTGAGTGAGCTATATTTTAACTACGCGGGTGAAGTCGCAAGCAAAAGCTAGGTTTTTTTTTTACTATTCAGATATATTCTCGCTAGATGGCGCTGAACTCAACCTTCTTAGTTTTTTGCGTTTTATTGTATGGAAACATTCACTAAAATCGAGTGTCGCCCAAATCTGTCAAAATTTGGCATTCATGTCAAAATTAGGCACAATTTAGAAATCTGCCCATGGACAATCAGAATAGTAAAATTTGGTTCTCGTCTGTACCCAATACGTATAAGGTGTATTTCGCGGATAACCGGTTCGACCCAGTGGCAGAACGTTTAGTATACAATAAATTAAGGTATTATTAGCTAATGAAAACACTATAACTTAATTTTGATACGAGTACATAAAACAAAACTGCAAGCTAATAAGTAGGTACTTGCTGGCCCTCGCAGTTTCACCCACGTCTTTGATTAGTACTCCACTCCTATTGGTCATAGCGTGATGTTATATGGCTTATAGCCTTCCTCGGTAAATGAGCTATGCAACATTATAAGAATGTTTCAATTCGAACCAGTAGTTTGTGAGATACTAGTTGAACTATTTTTTTTAAATGACTGTCACAATTTTTTTTATAGGTACCTCTCATCCGCAGTAACTGTAATCCGAGCTAAAACCCCCAGGCACTCCACTACAAACTATCGTAACTTGCTGTATAAAAACATTCGCTTCCTAATTTCTGATTTCCTGGTACGTGGTAAAGTTTTCGTAGTTATAATTTTCGTGCAAGGCATTTTTAGTAGTAAAGATAGTAAGTAACGTCAATAGCCTACTGATTGTTGGCCAATGAAAAAGTAGCCACTCTCACGAAATGAACACGATTACATTACACGACCAATCTATGGAAGACGTGCAAGAAAAAAATGTCGTGCAAGTTCTGATGCAAAAAGTGTCGTGCAAGTTCTGATGCAATGCACCTAGCATTGCATTAAAACTTGCACGACACTTTTTTTGGCTTCGCACGGTTTGTGCATTTAGTCATTGTCAAGTTTAGAAAGTATTAAAAGTTTTCAGTCACTTTAAATTACTTTGAGTTCCATTAGAACGTGAATGTAACACCTTCCAATGTTTTTGCAGTATTTGGCAGCAAATGTCAACCGTCTTGGTAAGCTTCGCTATGAACATGTGATAGTCAATACTATAATAAATTCTGAGCTCCATTTTTACCGAAATCGCGTCTGTTTCAATGATTCCACATATTGTTCAGTTGCACAGACACTTGAGATACAAAATTACACCAATTTTACATCACAATACCTACTAGGAATCAATATGCGAATAATTAAAACAGCCACTGAACTTCACTGCAAGAAGTCCCGCCAAAAACTCCCCGTCCCCGCAGGACACTATTGTTTCGCTGCTAGTTGAAATTCCCTCTCTTCATTTCTAATGCTTTGGTACTTGGTCGAAGGCATTTCAAAAATTTCCGTGGAAGAAAGACTCAAATCGAAATGAGAGAAATATGACGCATCGCAAACCACTTGTAAAGTGTCTACCCTTCGATCATTTCTGATGCCTTGGTATCGGGACGCAGGTAAATTGTAGATTTTCCGTGGTAAAATTAAGCGTACTAAGCTTAGTAAGGTAAACATTCATTCGAATATGCGCCTTAATTCGTGAGTTTAATGTGCATATTCACTTAAGGTGATTGTTACGGGTTGTTCGTGGCCATTTACCCGCTAGATGGCGCTGAATTCAACATTTCAGTTTTATTTGGTTTTGAGTGTAATTGGAACAATATTAAGTCACAGAAATATTATAGCGGAAATCGAACATTATACTTTATCGAAATTAGTCAAATTATAGCCTCAAAACCCATCGATACTTCGAAAAACTAATATCCAACTCTGCTTGTAGTATCGTTTACACACACATAGACATGAGTGACTACTTTAAAATCAAAAGCTTTCAGCAAAATTTACCACTAGATGGCGTGCATTTATAATATAATGTCTGGGGAGTACCTGTTACAATAATATTAGAAAAATAAAAGGTGGTATTTCAGGTGTAAACTATTTAATTGACTCATTATTTTGGGATTCAAATGAATGTCAAGAATGCAATGTAAGACGGCTTTATTTTTTTACCTTATACATTATTTAAAAGAACATATATACCAACTAACCATTACTACAAGTATTTATAGTGACATAAATGCTTGATACATGACATACACGATCACATGATATAAACGATCTCCCAATACTCATAACTCAAAATATGGTTCTCTTTTTCTGATGATAGTACAGCCATTGTAAAATGTAATAACCCTGACAATTACGAGAAAGATATAAATGACTGCCTCAATAAAATAATTAAGTGGCTTATTAGCAATAACCTAGTTATTAATTTAAACAAGAGTATCGAAAAAAGTTAATACACAAACACTTTTATTAGCTTATCACGGATTGGTTGCATCTGTTCTGAGGTTTGAAATAATTTTTTGGGGGCAATCTTCTGAAAGAGAGTCGGTTTTTAAAGCGCAAAAACGATGTATTCGGTCAATGTGTGGCTTAAAAACTACCGAAACTTGTGAACCTCACTTTAAATCACTAAAATTACTAACATTTCCATCTTTGTACATTTACGAAACTGCTTTGTTTGTCAAAATCAATTTAAATCTGTTTAAAAAACTTTCTGATGTTAAAAAAACTCCAATGCGTTCTCAATATACAAACAAACTGTGCGACCAAATATGTAGAACGGCTTTAGTGAAGAAGAGTTTTTTTGGCATGGCTCCGAAAATTTATAATAAAATACCTGATGACATTAAAAATTTGCCCTTAATTAAATTTAAGAAGCTTCTCTACTCACTATTAATGGAAAAATGTTATTATACTGTAGAAGATTTTATAAATGATACTAATTTTTAATATTTTTCAACGATAAACACTTATCTAATTTTAAAGACTGTTTTAAGATTTTGAGACTGTTTCGTATTAAGTTCCTTTTAATTATAAATTTTATAAAGTTATTTTAAAATTGTTCCTTTTTTATATGTTGGAGTTTAATTTTTGTTTTATTTTATGTTAGTTGTTTAATTATTATTTTTATTTCAATATTTGTACGCCTTCACGGCAAAACATAGCGCACGTATATATAACCTAAGATCTTTATGTAAATACCTATGTTTCACAAATAAACATTCTGATTCTGATTCTGATTCTGATGACTGTTTACTAAAAAACAATAATTTTCAAAAAATTTAGTCATAATGCAGTAATTAAAAAAAAAAAACAATTAAAAAAAAACGACGTGTTGGCATTCCTTTGAACACGACTCAAAATTATTTCTGGCAGAATACAGTATTTAAAAAATTCTAATAGCTTTGGCATCATATTGCTGATAAATTCATTATCTCAACAAACTTCTATAACAAAGGTTCAATTGAAATAAAACATGAAGTAGACTTCAAACGTGCAGGTCAATATGAATAATTATGTATCTTAAGTTTCGTGCATTAACGTTCATATTCACGTGAAACGATTTCTGTACTTGGCTTGATTATAGACAGAGTACGATTAAGAAGTAAAGCGCCTATTACACTACGTGTTATTCAGACAGTCTTAGTCTGTGTAGCATCACACAAGAAAAAGAGCAACTTACGCCAATGTGTAAGGGAACGAAACTAAACGTTGAGATACATAGAAATACATAGACTAACAGGGTTACCATGACGTTCAAAGTAAGATTGTTTCATTCTTATTTCAGTGTGGGTAAGAGACAGAGCTATACAGGTTGTCTTGCGCCATCTCTTACCCACACTGGAAATAAGAATGAAACAATCTTACTTTAAACGTCATGGTATAGGTCTAAGACTGTTTGAATTACGCGTAGCGTAATAGGCCCTTAACCCGATGATCGTAAGGCCTACGACTCCTCCAAAGCTCATCGCTAGACATGACAACCTGTATAGCTCTGTCTCTTACCCACACTGAAATAAGAATGAAACAAAAACAATCTTACTTTGAACGTCATGGTAACCCCGCTGTACAAGTTTGCGTAGTTTTATAGGTCCTTCTTATTTCTGATGCCTTAATACTATGAAGCGGGCAAATCGAAATTTTCCGTGGAATAAAGACGCAACTGCGATAAACCTACTCGTATGGACTACTAACTAATAAATGCGCGCCTTTTGCACGCTCTTTAATATTTCTGTTACCTTGGTATTATTGAAATCTTCTTGTGCTAAAGTGACACAACTCGGAATCCACTTCAAGAATATATATAGATCCATAATATTAATTATGTACCTACTCAATTATGGATATATTAATAGATCCATAAATGAGTAGGTAAGTTAATATTACTTAAAATTTATGCTATTTTAATGTAGCATTATTTATAAATTTAAAATAATAGTAAATTATGTGACTAGGGGATAAAGCAGTGTCTTTATGTCGCGGGCGGCATGTTGAATTCCGAACGACACGAAGGTTGCTAATTTTAATCCTAAACTTCTGTGGGGGATTTATATGTATATATATTTTTTTTTGAAACTCGTCTTTAACTAAGTTTTATTGTTTTTTTTTTTTTTTGTTAGTTTGAATTTTGAATAAACTTTTTTGATGCACTACATTTTATTTCACATAATGTTGACAGTTTTTTATGTTCCAAATTCAAATCTCATTATTCCCTAGGGATCGCCCTTAATGCATTATCTCCCCAGGGACATAAGTACTTTTGTATGACGTTTAAAAGGGCATTACCGAGCACGTGGTGTTTGCATGTGGTTTTTTGAATTTTGCAGGTCAATGTCAAGTTGTAAGTATGTTGAATAAAATATGATTGGCAGACGTAACAAGTATTTGTTATGTAATTATAACCATTAAAATCTGTAATTAATACAACCCCTTTTAAGTTCAGCTAACCCATATCTTTCCCATTAAATAGGCATGCAACAGGGTAAGACGAATTGAGAGTTTTGCCTATCTTAGAGCCCCTTAATTAGACTTTTAATTTGAAACATGTGCATCATCATCGTCATCATCATCATTTCAGTCGAAGGACGTCCACAGCTGGCCGTAGACGCCATAACGACCGGTCCTGTGCGTCTCGCATCCATCGGATTCTCGTGACTCTCACCAAAACATGTGCTGTCGCAAACATGTGCATGCACACAAAAAATGAGTGAAAGTATATTTACCTAAATAAAGCCCAGTTTTGACAATCGCAAACTGCTATCAGTAAACAGCGGACAGTTTCGTGGTATAGGACAGAGATCGGTCTAGAAAATTGACGAAGAATACATAAAATTAGAAGCTTGTAAACGATGCAGCGATGCTCAAGTATAATTTAATAAAATAATAAAAAAAAACTCCCTGCACGACATTTGTTTCGCTGCTAGATGAAATTCCCTCTCTTCATTTCTAATGCTTTGGTACTTGGTCGAAGGCATTTCAAAAATTTCCGTAGAAGAAAGACTCAAATCGAAATGAGGGGAATATGACGCATCCCAAACCATTTGTAGAGTGGCTACCCCTTGATAATTTCTGATGCCTTAGTATTGGCAAGCAGGTAAATTGTAGTTCTCCGTGGTAAAATTAAGCATACTTAAGCTTAGTAAGGTAAGCATTCATTCGAATATGCACCTTAAGTTCTGACGTTAATGTGCATATTCATTTAGTAACTTTAAAGGTGCAGGTACATATGAATATGTACCTTACAGTGTGTGTTTTAACGTTCATATTCACATGAAACGATTACTGTACTTGGCTTGAGTAAAGACTGAGTACGATTAAGAAGTAACGCGATGATCGTATGGTCCACGACTCAACGCTCATCGCCCTGTACAAGTTTACATAGTTGTATAGCTCCTCTTTATTTCTGACGCCCTAGTACTACGAAGCGGGCAAATCGAAATTTTCCGTGGAATAAAGACGCAACTGTGATAAACCTACTCGTGTGGACTACTAACTAATGAATGCGTGCCTTTTGCACGCTCTTTAATATTTCTGTTACCTTGGTATTATTGAAATCTTCTTGTGCTAAAGAGACACAACTCGGAATCCACTTCAAGAAATAATTTAAATATTCAGAATTCACTGTGAAATAAAGTAGTCGCAAACTAAATTATATTGCTCATATATAATAATTTAGAACTCCTCACAAGATACAAAACGAACTTATTATTGTAATAAATAATGTTGGTATCTAGATACTAACAAGACTATAATTTATTGATACCTACCTTACTAAATCATTCGATTTATTAAATCGATTGAGTAGATTAGTTTATATTACTTATTAATTATGCTATTTTAATGTAGCAGTATTTTTTACCTTGGCTTGTAAAAAGGCCCGGCGCAAGAAGGCCCAAGCAAGGAGGAGTGGCACACGGTCGCCTCCTTCTGCGAAGCAGTAATGCTAGCAAAGGAGGAGGCCGATCGCGCGAGGCAACGGTCCTCACGCCCCAACCGCCGCCGGGATTCTGATCCCGATTACCGGCCACTGTAGACGCGGGCTTGCGGACGGCGAGCAATGGGTGGCTCGCCGTCCGACCGTCCGGTAACCGTCCGGACCGAGCCCAAGTCGTCGACGACGCGTACTGTTCCACGCGCGCCTCGAGGAGATCGTGGGGGCCTAGAAGGGTCGAAGCCTACTGGGGCCAAGGGTCTGATTCTAAGCATGAACGCACGGTGCGATTTTGGTTTAAACGCTTTCATGATTGAAATAGAAGACCGCCTACACAGGTAAATAACAATGAATTGAAAGAGATGGTGGAAGCCGATCCGAGCCAAACTACCTAGGAATTAGCATCATGGTTTAACGTTACCTTACCAACAATATTGACTCATTTGCGTCAAAACAATAAAATAAAAAAATATGAAAAATGAAACGCGTGTTGAAACTTGTGTTGCCTTGTTGAATCGATACGGAAATTAAGGAATATTGGATCGAATTGTGGCATGTGATGAAAAGTGGATTTTTAACGATAACCGTAAGCAAAAATGCAATTGCTGACCCCAGGTCAAACGCTGAAACAGTCTCCTAAAGCAAAGCTTACCAATAAAAAGGTAATAGTAACTGTTTGGTAGTCTCAGCATGTTGTTATTCACAATAACTTTCTCCGATCTGGTCAAGCAATAACGGCAGATGTTTACTGTGCCGAACTCCGAATAATAATAGCAAAACTAGCAGCGAAACAGCCCCGACTCATGATTCGATCTTCACCATTATTGCTCCATGATAACGCGAGACCTCATACAGCACGAGAAACTGTTTTAACTCTACGGAAATTGCAATTAGAAACCATTCGTCACCTTCCGTATTCGCTAGACCTTGCTCCAACAGACTACAATTTGTTTCGTGATTTGGACAATTTTCTTCGTGATAAAAAGTTTTCTTCTAAGGAGGCAGTACAAAATGGTTTTACACAGTTTGTCGAATCTAGATCACCAGAGTTCTATTGCAAAGGCATATATGACCTTCCTATTATGCATAATAATGGTAATTATTTTGATTAAATAAATATATTAAATTTAAAAAAAAAACGAATTTCAATTTTTCAATACAAAGTGGCAATTTCATACTATAACCCTTAATATGTTTGAGTTGTTTGGGGTTGAAAACAAGGGCCATGGGGTCCGAGCGCTCATCGAGTTGTTCGGGATATCAGCAAACAGCTGGTCGACTCTTCGCGTGACCAGAGGGCTGAGCTTTTCTTGGGTCAATGAAGCAGCATTGCCATCCAACGTGGCATTGCTGCCAGCGTTCTGAGCACTATTCCCATTGACATCGATGTGGACGAATTTTTTTGATGCCCTATGAGTTCTTTTTCTACCCGTTTGTACATATTATTATTTTCAGTTTGTTTAAATACCTATTAAGCTATAATATTTCATACTTAAAATGTATATCATCATCATCATCATCATCAGCTGAAAGACGTCCACTGTTGGACATAGGCCTCCCCTAAGTGTCGCAACAATGATCGGTCCTGTACGTCTCGCATCCATTGGATTCCCGGTCATCGGTCCACCTTGTGAGAGGCCTTCCAACGCTGCGTCTTCCAGTACGTGGTCGCCATTCTAGAACCTTTCGTCCCCATCAACCATTTGTTCTGCGAGCAATGTGCCCTGCCAACTGCCATTTAAGTTTTGCGATTCTTTAGGCTATGTCTGTAACCTTGGTTCTCCTGCGTATGTCTTCATTTCTGATGTATATATATATTAATAAATAAAGGTATCAATGTCATTTTCATGAAATAGGCATGCAACAGGGTAAGACGAATCAATTGAGAGTGTTACCTACCTTAGAGCCCCTTAACTAGACTTTTATTTTAAAACATGTGCATCATCATCTGAAACTAAGTATTTAACATTTGCACACAGAGCTAATCTTTTTCCTCCATCAACTTTCTCTATTACAGCTTTCACGTGTGGTTCTACAAGCTCCAGATGTACATGTCCCACATTCAAAAGGACTCCAAATATGAGATACTTTGGAATTATCATTGACTCTCATCTTTCTTTTAAACCTCATTTTAATGTACTTGTTCAAAGTTTCCGCAAACTTTATACCTACCATTTATTTTTAAAACACTGAGATTTACTGCAGATCGAAAAATCATTAAATTGATTTACTTTGCACAATGCCAGTCGTTAATCGAGTATTGCATCACATCATGTGGCGGTGCCGCTAAAACCCACCTTATCTTCGATAAGGTGGGACCTCGGTAGGAAGGACACAGCGCGCTATACTTAAGGTTGGTACTGGTGTTCCTTTTCGTTTTCCGACTGTTGATTTGTACAAAGAATGGGACATTCTGACGGTTAGACAAACGTTCATCCTCCATGCAATAAATAAAAAACACTCCCAGCTTCAGTTTGACCCCAAGCTAATTATAGATAAACGACGCATGGGAAGAGTGTGCCCCTCATCGCCTTTCAAATCCACACACCCCCAGTGATTCTTTTGCTTTCTTAGTCAGTTCTTATACAAAAAATTAAATGTCACTCTCAATCTATACCCTAAAACCAAATTGTCACAAAACTGTAAAAGCATTTGTTTCTCAAAACCCTGTACTATCAGGAAACTGAGAATCTTTTAACAGTTCTTAAATAAACTTTCATTCTTTTATCCCTTTCCTCCACGCCTGATCTACACCTCATACTCTTTTTCACAGACTATGACACTTACATACACATCCCACAGGACACTACAAATAACCAGCTCTGAATATACAGTAATTTCTGTTTTTTTTTAGTTTTAATTCATTTTTACCTTGGTTTTATAATTAATATTTTTTTGTTTATTTTCACTTTCTCTTTGTTATGGTCTGATGTTAACCATAAATAGTATTACTGACGCTCAAGGTCGTCTAAAAATTTACTTTCTTTTTTTTTTGCTGAGGTTTTTTTCCTATTTGAGGCACCAGACTCGTACAATAGTCGAATATAGTCAGTCATATTGTTAACTGTCAAAAAAACCTATTGTGAAGAGAGAATAAATGAATTGAATTGAATTAATCATCATCATTTCAGCTGAAAGACGTCCACTGTTGGACGTAGACCTCCCCAAGGCCCCAGTGACGCTATAACGACCGGTCCTGTGCGTCTCGCATCCATCGGATTCCCGCGACCTTCACCAAAACATGTGCTGTCGCAAACAATTGCATGCACACTAAAATAGCTGAGTGAAAGTGTACTTACCTAAATAAAGCTCAGTTTAACAATCGTAATCTACTATCAGTAAACAGGTAACGCAGTTCCGTGATACAGGGCAGAGGTTACAAACGTTTGAACTATAATACATACATTTTACAGATTGCCATATTTTTTATTTTTTTTTGGTGCGAAAGTCATCTTATGACATCCCCCGCTCTTGGGCGGAGCGGGAGATAGTGTCAGACTTTTACTGACTAAAAACCCACTCCTGTTCCTTCGTCGCCTTTCGTACCGGGGCCGAGTCTTCCTTTCAGAATCAGACCCTTGGCCCCAGTAGGCTTCGACCCAGCTGGGCCCCTACTGTTGCTGACATCTCCTTTAGGCGCGTGAAACAGTGCGCGCCGTATAGATTGCCACATAACATTTTATCATAAAGTGGACCTCCAGCCAGATGATAGTAACATTAGTTTCGAGTGTGCTGTGTGTCAATCTTGAAACGGAATTTTTTCCAATATCAAGGTCAATGGAAAGGGACTAGTTGTTCCAGCTATTTATAGAGTAGACGACTGGTTTAGATACTTTCACTATTTTATTAATAGCATCTTAAAATAACCGAGTGAAGGCTGTTTTATTACACTCGCAGATGTTCAAACTGGGCATCTTAGAAAAAAATAAATATTGCATCACTTGCATAATGAATTGCATGTCTAAGAGAAAATTTGCATAACAATATCGTTGAGTAAATTGGCACTTAAATAAAGAACGAAATATAAAAACGTCTAAAATCAAAAAGCAAATTTAATTAGAAAGTACCTAAACACAAAAAAATCTTTATTGTGAATTATAAATCCGGCGCCAGGAGTCGCAGTACGACTACCGGCCACCGTTGGCATGGCGGGACGGCGAGCCATGGGTAGCTTGCCGTCCGGCCTTCCAATGAGGATCAAACCCGGGTTGACGGCGTGTTGTATTCCATACACCCATCAAAAAAATGTTCGCATAACCATAGGAGCCCCCAGCTGGGCCGATTTCCGCTAGGGCTACGGGGAATTTCTGAAAAGACACCGACACCGATAGGTGTGGTTTTAGTAAGTACACCTGACCATGGTGTCACGTACACCATCACGTCCCGCTCAACCCTAGAGTGGGAGAAGTCGTTGGATGATTTCTTACCTCAAAAAAAGGAGATATACTTGAACTTCCTGGGTTCAGCATTTTTTTTTTTCAGTGGAAAATTCATCCAATGACATCCCTGCTCTTGGGCGGAGCGAGAAGGTGTGTCAGACTTTTACTGACTAAAAACCCACTCCTGTTCCTTCGATGCCTTTCATACCAGGGCCGAGTCTTCTTTTCAAAAGCAGACCCTTGGCCCCAGTAAGCTTCGACCCTGCTGGGCCCCTACGGTTGCTGACATCTTGAGGCGCGCGTGGAACACTACGCGCCGTCGACGACTTGGGCTCGGTCCGGACGGTTACCGGACGATCTCGCCGTCCGCAAGCCCGCGCCTACGGTGGCCGGAAATCGGGATTGGGATCCCGGCGGCTGGGGCATGAAGGCCGCTCCCTTGCGCATGCACGAGCGACCTCCTTTTGCTAACATTACTGCTTCGCAAAAGAAGGCGACCGCCTGCCGCTGCTCCATGGTCCGGATCGCGCTCCGGACCATGGCCTGTACCAAGGCGCGGTGCGAGAGATCGTTGCCGCCGATCTCCCCCACGAGGACACTGCGGTGCTCTTCTTGAAACTTCCCCAACTGACCATGTTCGGTGAGAACCTGCGTCATGCGGAAGGTAAGAACGCCGTGAGGTCTTTCCAGCCACTCGTCAAAGAGGGGACTTACCGCCACAATTATGGCGTGCCCATTCCTGGGTTCAGCTAAGAAATAGTTGAGAAATAATGAATTACCTAATATATATTTTAAGTTTTCATAGATGTTGTAAGTAACATAGCCACCGCATCCTTGACGGATGCCGGTTCTTTTTTTAACTAATGTCCACATACATATGTTAATTTCCGCGCATTTTATAACGCAAGGTAATCTCTCCAATACAATAAATCACAGCAAAAATAGACGCAGCAGAAGACAGATTTTAATTATAAATAAAGAATAATTAATAGGCTCCTCGCGTTTATCTCATCTGATGTTAAGCCTTGATGTGGTCGATGATAGAACACACTTGCCTAGAAGTAACCTACTCACTCTTGACTTAAAGACTCATAACTTGTAGTTTTCAGGAAACAAAGAAGCCTGCAGGAAATTCCAAACGTTTTGTAATTATAAGTGGGATGTCCACTAAATAACTACTGGTATGTACCGTACGTCTAGTGGTCCTGAGTGGCAAGCGGTCGCCTCCTTCTGCGAAGCAATAATGCTTACGCGTGAGGAAACGGCCCTCACGCCCCAGCCGCCAGGATCCCGATCCCGATTACCAACCACCGTAGGCGCTGGCTCCCGTACGGCGAGCAATAGGTAGCTCGCTGTCCGACCGTCCGGTAACCGTCCGAACCGAGCCCATGGCGTCGACGGCGCGCAGTGTTCCACGCGCGCCTCAAGGAGATGTCAACAAAACCGTAGGGGCCCAGCAGTGTCAAAGTCTACTGGGGCCATAGGCGATGCGAAAGAAAATCCTGGGGCCCTGGAACGAAGGCAAAGAAGGAACACGAGTGGGTTTTAGTCAGTAAAAATCTGACACGAAAGGGCGGGAGATGTCATTAGAAGATATCCCACCTAAAAATATTTAAAAACCGTCTAGATGAAGGACATTGGTCGGTGGGCAAAAGTGTCCACATAGTAGGTACCTAAGGACGGATAAAGCCTCTACGGCCGACTTGAGAAGAGGTCGGTAAAGGCCTTCCTCAAGGTCTGGTTTGAGGTGGTTCGAGGAAAGAATATCTGGAAGCATTTAAGGGAGGCCTTTGCCCAGATATACGAAAGACAGATTAAAAAAAAAGTACCTATTTACTACATAGTGAAGTTTTATTAGTTAGACACTACAACGACTCCGGTTTTGTTGATTATGGTCTTCAAATACCTAAGAAAGCGTCGATTTGGCTTTATATCAGTTCTAACATACTTCAAGTTACATAAAAGGTCATTACACTACATTTAGACCATGTTCCGGCAATCATGGCTACAATCTATCGCGACTGACTCTGATTCTATTCTCGGACACGCGCTTAGCGTCGCAGGCGCAGCAAAGCAAACGATTGTTTATGAGAGCAGTGGGAGCCATAACACGATGAACCACAGACCGTAACGGACGTGCTGTGTAAATAAATATATCTATTTAATTTTGAAACTTTCGAGTTCCTAATATATTATTTTTTTACTAAGATTCATCCTATTGGATTCAGTGATTTTTCGAGCTATGCTCAGTTTTATTTTTTGGATTGACTTTTAAACTCTTGGTAAGTACATTTTTTTTTTGTTTTGTTTAGATGTCTTCCGGAGTTTTTGTTTATTTTGAAACAGATGGCCATGGGCTTTACTAGATGTTTCTATATTTTAATATTTTTATCCTCGGTCAATAATATTCCAAGATATTTTATTCAAACCACGACAAGCAGTTAGAAACGATTCATATTTGACCAAGCAAATTAGGAAACCATCTTAGGTACTTAACTCTTTTATGGTTCGAAGATATCGTTTCCTATAATAGTTTCAAAATTATCAATGTGCCCACATCCAGCTTGATTCTTCCAAAACCAGACCAACCAGAGGAACCACGCAATAACAATGATGCCAAAACTAATTATTATTGTAAGTACTACAAATCAAAAAAGCCCACCGAAGCATACCGTGACAGTATAGCAAAAAATGTATTAAAATTATATAAGTAGATACATGTGACTAGTAAAAGTAAGTTTTATTGTTCATGACCGTGCATAAGATCGTGATCACTTTTAAATTAAAGATTTTATCAGTTACTACTATAAGCATCCCAGAATTCCCAGATGTCAGTGCCAGGGTGACGGATTACGGGAGATGTGAGCAAAACCGTAGGGGCCCAGAAGGTCAAAGGCTACTGGGGACTGGTTGTGCGATAGAGATCCCTGGGGCCCTGGAACGAAGGCAAAGAAGGAACAGGAGTGGGTTTTAGTCAGTAAAAATCTGACACGCCCTCCTGCACCCCCCAAGAGCGTGAGAAGACATAGGATGATTTCCCACTTGAAAAAAGGGTGAAGGATTGTTAGAAAAAATCGCCACGGCCTTAAAACGCAAATGGAAACTGAAGGAACATGGGAAGGTTTCAGTTAGTAAAAGTTATTACGACCGAATCGTATGTTTTAGTTAGTAAAAGTTATGAATTCGGTCGTATGTTTTAGTAAGTAAAAGTCTGGCACTCCCTGTCACACACCCACACAAGGAATTATTTGACGATTATCTCACGGTAAGTAACAAAAAAAAAATTCAGAACCTGCGAGATATAAAATCCATAAAATTAGTTAATTTAGAACTACAGTGAAAACTAGAGCAGTAACTCCTAAGGCCCGTAGAAATATAGATTATGATAACATTTATCAATACCGAGTAACCATGGAGTTTCTTGCCGCTTCTTCTCCATAGGAAACGACCAATTTGGAATCGTGCACTAGCTTCTGACGTTTTATAAGTGCCCATCTAGGCCTATGTGAAATAAAAAGCTTTTGAATTTGAATTTGAGCTAGAATTCAAGTTCAAAAGTTCCTCTGGAAAAAATAAGGAACAGGACATTTTTTTGCTAAATCTAAGCAGGATCTTGTACCTACCAGTAGGACCAGAGTCAAAATACCTGTATTGAATGTGTGTTTCCTGATAGCTACAACCCGGAAATCTTTAAGTCAAGAGTGAATAGGTTACTTTTAGGTAAGCGCTTTCCATCGTCGACCGCATCGCTTTCCATCAGGTGAGATGGCGGTCAAGCGCGAATCTATCAAACATAAAAAAAAAATTGAATTTGTTCACTTAGCTGTTTTAAAATATAGAATCCTAAAAATTTCCAAACCTATAACAAAGTACGAACGATTATGTACTCGATCGGTTGCCGGTTGCGCTCCCAGCAGGCCATTGCAAACACAAGCTTACAAAAATGGTTTCAATAGTCTAATGCCCTAGTCCTAATATCAGAGCAGTGTCCCTGTAAGAATATGACTCACATAGTGGAGGCCCTCAAGGCTGCAGTGTTTTTTTTAAATTGTTGATAGGCTTTTGACCACCATCTCACGTAAGCGACTTGTTCGAAAGAGTCACTGTGCATTTGGAATTCAAAGGGCAACTGAACACTGGAAGGGTTTTATTCAATAAAGTTGCCATACAATCCCAGACAAAAATACCCACAAAAAAAAAATAATGTAGAAAAAAGTATAATCATGTTGTCCAGTACCTGGGTTGTGGAGGTCTGATAGACAGTCACTCCATGTAAAACACTGGTATTCAGTCGCATCCAGTTAGTCTGGAAGCCGACCCCGAGCTAGATGAGAAAAGGTGATGGAGATGTTGACGCTAATCGTAGACTATTTAGAAGTTACTTGAAAATTTCCTAACCCAAAAAAAATTGTACGTCCCTAAATAAATATACCTGCACTTTTAATAACCCAATGAATGCTACTGTCGCTGATATTAGGGCCTGCGCACACTTGAGACAGACTTGTCTATGACGTCGCAGATTTGTCTACGACACCGCAGAATTGTCTGCAACAAGACTGTTTTGCTCCGACGAGACTACTAGAGTATGTTCAGTGTTGCCAACAGTTACACTAACTTACCACTATAGCCAACTTTTAAAACCACCAGAATACCACAAACAAAAAATTATCCCACACACAAAATCGCTAAATTTCCCACTAAAAAAATGTGTGTTGTACGAAATAAAATAAGTAAGTTATTATTACTTTCCTTTAATAACAAGTGATAAAAAAATAATAAAAGTTAACAATCAGTTGATCAAAATACCATTTGTGGGTAAATTAACATTAGTATGTAAATCAACACACAAATTATTCAATAACAACTAGGTATGTATTATTTCGTCTTCAGACGAATTATTTTTGTTTACACCATCATCTTCAGTATCAGATTGATAATTATGGATTCTATGGTGCTGATTTACATCTGAGTGATGGCATTTTTAGTAAGTAATTGAATTTTACTAAAACACTTAAAAAATCCACTAGCCACTAAAACCAATATTTCGCAACTAAATGGGGGGTTAAAAGAGTGGTTTCAACCCTTCATTTAGTTGCGAATTTTCCACTAAACTTAGTGAGTTTAGTGGAAAATCCACAAAGTTGGCAACACTGGCCGTACGCCGCTAGACTGTTTTGTCTTGATGGTGTGCGCCGTGTCGTGGACAAAACAGTCTGGTCGCAGTCTGTCTAAGAATGTCTGGTCTCAAGTGTGCGCAGGCCCATAATGTAGAATTCTGGCTGTGCAAGCTTTTACTGATTTCTTAACTTTGAATCAGATCTTTAACTAAATACTCTGTAAATTGGGTCTCCGTTTGGTCACGTTGAGACATTTCTTTAATGGCATGTTGCTTAACTTCGTCATAAGTACTCTGTCCTTCAGTACCTAATAGAGTTACTAGTTACCACCTAATTATAATTATGATTATAGCAATAAGTGCAACGACATACAAAGTATGCAGTTGTTATTGAACTGAGAATGGCCGGTCAACCTTGGCTTGGAATAGGGTTTTGAACTTATATGCTCAAAGTAACATAGCATAGGTAATCACGCGTAACATCCTAAGTAGGTTGATAAACTTATATCTCTACATATGTATAGTAATCTATACTTACAATAAATCTGTAGAAGTGAAAATTCTGCACATTGAAAGTATAAAAAAAAAAATGGCAGGGGGTGTTACTAGGCCGACACCGAACCCAAAAATGTGATTAAAAAACATTTTTGTCTGTCTGTCTGTCTGTTTGTTCAGGCATCACGCAAAAACTACCGGTTCGATTACGATGAAACTTGGTATAATTATTTTTTAATATCCTGGGTACCACACTGGGTACTTTTTATCCCGGAAAAGTATATACAATAAAAAACAAACTTAAATTTGCGGTTCGATCCCTAGACCCGATTACTGTACAAACCACAAATAATAAGTGGAGTGGAGTTCACTACACGCTGCACACGGCTAAGATGCTATAATGTTTTATCTTAAGATACAATATCGCTCGCCATACAATTCAATGGATACACGACGACTAATATTGCATATTTTCGTATCTCAAAAACCTAATAAAACCATTTTCGACTTCTACGCGGACGAAGTCGCGGGCAAAAGCTAGTATAGTAATAATATAATAATAACATTCGACAACTTTCACTCAACGACATCTAGTCCCAAACTAAGCAGAGCTTTAAAAAACTGATAAACCTACTTATAAATATCTAAATACATACATATTATAGATAAATTACCCCTAGACACAGAACAAATGATCGTGTTCATCACAAAAACATTTGTTCTGGGTGGAAATCGAACCCACGACCTCCGGTATAGTAGTCAGGTGACCACTAGACCAACAGGCCAGTCAAAAATACTGTTGCTTCATTTTCAACATCATCACTTCAGTCTGCATCATGCACTACTGAGTGCTGTCCTCCGATCGCCTCTTTCTTCTGCGATGCTTGTCAATTCCAATCTGAATTGCTTGTTCGTTCATTCTAATAAAATTGAATAATTAAAAAACCGGGCAAGTGCGAGTCGGACTCGCGCACTGAGGGTTCCTACAAACTCACCTATTAAACAGTTCAATTCCCGAATAAAATTGAGTTACGAATATTTTTCCGAATAGCAAAAACAGTTTTGTTTTGTGACATACATACGTATCTACAAATTTACAGTTTTCGGATTTTTTTCCTATATTAATTTGTGCCATGAGACCTTGTTTCATACCAAATTCAGGATTCTAAGTCAACGGGAAGTATTCTATGAATTTTGAGTCCCTTGAGAGTATCAAAATACACGTTTTTTTACAACATAAACGACCGTATCTTTTTTTTCGTTAACTCTGAAGTTTGATTTTTTCACAGCTTTAAGGGAGTATATGGTTCTAATTTCAACTCGATACCTCCACGCGTTCCCGAGATAAAGGGTCTTGACAAACAGAGAGACAGACAGACGGACAACAAAGTGATCCTATAAGGGTTCCGTTTTTTTCCTTTTGAGGTACGGAACCCTGCCTGAAAAAGAGGGAAGCCCTACACCTTTCAGTTAAGGTATACCGATAGACTGATTTAGTGATACTGATATCCTGGGGGTTGTTGGACAAACAAATAGTTACCTAGATTAACCTCCTCGAATTATTCCCGTACAAAAACCTGTTGATAAAAAATGCTAGTCAATATAGCGCGGTGAACCAGGTTGAACGAAGAGAAATTAATTTGACTTTTACCGGAGCAGTCCCTCCGGTAAGAGTCAAGTTGAGAAGACCCTACAAGAAAGGGAAGAGGGAGGCCTTTCCCAAGCCGTAGGAAATAACAAGCTAATAGGATAAATTAATTAAATCTATAATTAGCCTTGCTTTATTAGGGTTTCTAACACCATTCTGAAATCAAATAATTATGATATATGTAGGTTCATATTAAATTAAATATTTATGTATGTTTATTTTTTATATATACATTTGATCCCTTGCTTTCCTTTTTTTTTATTCTTGATAGGTTCACGTTTGACCGCTATCTCACCTGATGGAAAGTGACGATGCGGTCGACGATGGAACGCGCTTACCTAGAAGTAACCAAAATTCACTCTTGACTTAAAGATTTCCTATTAATCTTTTCTTTTTTTTTATGCACCTACCATGTTTTCTCTTCAATACCCTTGGTTGACTAGTAGAGAATGCCTAAGGCATTAAGTCTGTACCTTTGTGTTGCATGAAGTTTTAATAAATAAATAAATAAATAATTGTGATATCAAAATTCAATCGAGGCAGATGGCCATGGAGAGCTCTGAGTGAGTGGAATAATCTAAGATAAGAAAAAGACGATTATCTGGTGAACGGCTCCATGCAGTTGCGTCACATATCCGACAACATCTTCCATTAAAAAGTTTTAGTTCTTCAATATTATTTTACACATCGTTTGCAACCGAGACGGGTTTTATCATCATAGTTAGAGATTGTATATTTTATTTTATTATATATATATATATATTTATACGTATTCTTTGGCGCAATACCATCGTAATGACTTACGCAAAACTAATGAGCTAGACTCACTATGAAATAATTTGATATATGGGTATATGTATAATGTAACTATACAATTCAGTCTTTTTATTTCACATAGGCCTATATGGGTACTTATAAAACGTCAGAAGCTAGTGTTTCGCTCGCGTGAACGTAGATTTTTCCATACATACTTTGAGCCCCTGTTTCAGGTCCTTAGGAAGCGAAATTCAGAAAATCCTCTCTTAGTGCTCGCCTACGTCATAAAAGGAAACCTGGTGCAAAATTTCATGTTCCTAGTTCCAGTAGTGTCAGTATCGGCTGTGCGTTAATATTTCAGTCAGTATCATGGGGAAACTGACTACTGAATAGATACATATAGGTAATAGTAATATAATAAATATAGATGCTACTACATAGCTCACTTTACGGCCTGTTTATGACTTTGCCGCTGTGAGCGGTAGCTAAGCGAAGGCGGCGAGCGGTAAAATCAAAAGTATGAAAATCCTGAAATTTGGCATGAAGCAAGGTCCCATAGCACAAGTATAGGAGAAAATCTGAAAACTGTAAATTTGTAGTTAGGTACCTACGTCACATTACGATTGGGAAAAATTTTCGTAACGCAATTCGGGAATTGATAGGTAAATTTTTCGGAACCCTCAGTGCGCGTCCTACCCGCATTTGCCCGGTTTTTTTTTTCATAACGATCCTATCATAAATACTTTTAAATTAGGAAAGAAAGTACATCTTCCTCTTCTTTTTATTTTATTGTTGTTTGTTCTGCGCAATGGGGTTACCATGACGTTCAAAGTAAGATTGTTTCATTCTTATTTTAGTGTGACAGAGACAGACAGAGAGACAGAGCTAACAATCTTACTTTAAAAGTCATGTTACAGGTCCTGAACTCAAAAAAAATGTTTTTTTTTTTCTTTCTTTATTCTTCTTGCAACAAGCACAAACTGTTGCTTAGATACGATGTTCTGCGTGTTACAAGTTCGATACATTTTATTTTTATACTTATTATTTTATTGCTTCAACACGTCGATGTCTTACTTTTCTCAATGCATGTCAACGTTACGAAATATCCAAGGCCTAATGTTTATGTTGTAAGGCAAGGTAAGCAAAAATCTTGATTGCTCAAGAGCAACCCGAAAGTTTGCGCCGAATAGGAGAACTTAACAAGGTTTTAAACGTTATATTAATCATATACATGCTTATCTATTTTATATCTAAACATATAATAAATCTGTAGAAGTTTTTAGTTGTATCATGTAAAATGTTAAATCGATGTAGATAATTTTTATACATTAAAAATGTGTGTAACTTGTTGTTATTTAGGCTTTGTTTTATCGTAATCGGTTGACTATATCGAAAGATACATAAACTACATTCATTGACTGTTAGGCGGTACGAAGTTCGCCGGTAGCAGACCCGGCGAACTTCGTACCGCCGAAATAAAATTAATTTGATGGAAATAATACTAGATTATTTTAAGAAATATGACAATTTCTAACCTATATTTTTTATATTGTATATTATGTCGTTATGTCTCGCTTTTGGGTTCTTTCCGACTTGTTAGTAATCGATATAATTCCGAGATCTAGGTAGTTTTATTAAACTAATGTTTAAAATTACTAGATAAGATGGCCACGTATGGATTTCTGACCCAGGTGCAATATACCAGGGCTGCAACTTCCAAAAGATCTAAGGAATTCAGAATTTTGTTGGGGTTCCATATAGACCACTTTAAGATTAAGGCGCCAGGGTATGGCTATGTAAAAAGTCATTGGGTTAGTAGAACTCAGAGGGTGGTATTGATGATTTTTTCTATTATAGTTCCGTAAATAATAATATTCCACAACTATCACATAACGCCGTTTAGCCCCAAGCTAAGCAGAGCTTGTGTTATGAGTACTAGACAACTGATAAACATACTTAAATATTTCTAAGTACATACATATTATAGATAAATTACACCCAGACACAGAACAAATGTTCGTGCTCATTACACAAACATTTGTCCTAGATGGTAATCGAACCCACGAACTCCGGCATAGCAGTCAAACTTCAAAATGGTTACACTAAAGCATCCATCTTTATCAAAGAGAACGAGGTGAGCAATGGCAATAGAGACTATTAATATTCAATTGTCAAATTTTTGGACAGTTTTTAAAAATGTCACCTTTTTCCAAATATGTTGAGGTCGGTTCTTAGGTACCAGTATTTTACTATGTACTTGTTTGACTACCATAACCGAGGTACTGAGTAAGATGATAATCTTGGTAAGACTGGTCTGTTGTCAGAATCCCGCTTCTGATCGGTAATAACTTTAAAGATCTACAAAAAAATATAAATATATACAGTGGATATCTACCATGGAATATTTGTGGGTCTATTAATTGAAGATAACATAGTCAATTACTCATTAAAATACACTATAAAATTGACACTAGCACCATGTATTTACCAGAGCCTCAATAAAAATCGAGAACCAAGTTCTTACTCTTCTCATTTATGATACCTTAGTATGGGAAACAAGGGGATTGAAATTTTCCGTGCAAATTTGACGCAACTCGATGCATGGCACGAAAGGGATACGTCGATCCGTACCGTTCTAATATTCCTGATGCCTTAGTATAGTGATCGGGCTGTAATACAATTTATCGTTCTAAAAAGGCGCACCGTAGTCTTTTTTCTATTGACATAAATGTCAAAATATATTGAATTGTGGTTTTATGCAAATTGCCTGTCAAAATTATACTCTATAGTCTAGGTTGCTTCAATCGTCTTGAGAGTGTAGGGGCATAATTTATGACTTTTTTTATGATTTATTTTATACTTAATAATTATATACTTACCTACTATTAGAGAGAGGTAATCAATAAGTACTCATTAATAAGAATTGTTTATGTTTTTATTTGCTTATTTTGTTTTATTTTGTTATTTGTGTGAGGTGCAGATTACATTTATGTAGGTAACCATATCAAAATACATAGCGTGGTTTAGCGACTTTGTTTAACATTGTTTCGAGATGTCATGTCATTTTTAAACTTAGTTACTTTTGAATATTCAAATTTTATATTATTTGTATGCATGTCAGTCAATTCAACATTGACAATTGGACTGACTGGAAAACTGGCATTAACCATTAATTCATACCGGTGAAAAATTGTCATTATTATTATTATAAGCGTGTTGTGTTCCGCAAATCTAAAGCCTTCTTTCCTTTCTTCCGTTCTTCCCTGTCCTTAGCTACTTCTGGCCAATCATTTAGGTAGGAGTCCAACAGCTCGTCACGCAATCTCCTTCTGGGCCTACCGCGTCGCCAGCTTCTGTGGTGATCAAAACTAATTTATTTATATTGAACACCTCAACTTATCGCAGGACATACATTTATAAAAATAAGTGTACAATAGGCGGTCTAAAATAATCCAATTTTTTTATAGCTATTATTAACATAACAAACTTTCGTCTAATTCTCACCCCCGATATTCTGACTCCAGTTAATCAACTGGAACCAGAATATTGCTAGGCAATCGCCTAGTCATACTTCAACTTGATCATATACTCCTAGTATATACATTTTGCTTTTGGAAAGAATTATTTTGTTTCAAAAGTTTTTTTTTTAATCATTATTTATAAGCTCGCGTTTGACAACTATCTCACCTGATGATACTCGATGATGCGGTCGATGATGGTGCACGCTTGTCTAGAAGTAACCTATCACTGTTGACTTAAATACCCGTAGATTGTAGCAATTAGGGAACACGGACTCCGGCAGGGAATTCCACTCATCCGTTTTAACCAGTTTCTCAGCTTTACTACTAATATAAAAAAACAAAGTCGCTTCCCGGCTCTGCTAAATCTGGTAACTCCTAAAACACGCAACATAATTTTATGAGGATTTCACTAATAGAAAAAGCTACTATGTAAGTATATGTACATACCTTCCTACATAATTTGCTATCTTGCGAACTCGGAGCAAGTCGCTAGTATCAATATTTAATAAAGCAATAACACATTTTTTTTTTTTTTGTACTATATAGGTACCACTTTTTTTCCAAAAAATCGTACCATACTTGAGCCATGCGATATTGTATGATTATTTTCTCTATTTCTTAATAACTGTTGACTTTTTAATTGGTCACCTAGGGCATATTTCACGTACACCACCTTACCATGCTACCAGGATTTCATAATACACCAGTAATTAAGTGAACGTTGTCACGGAGGCTAGTCAGTCAACAACCTGTGTCAACGTTAATTATAGAGGAGTAGCGACATTTTTACCGAGGTTTGTGATCAGGCGCACCGCGCGGTAACGACTCGTGACATACATTGGAAAAATGTACTTCGTTTGATTATTGTTTGCATTGAATAGGTTTATACAATGTGGTATCCATAGCCTACTGTTTTTGCAGCAAAACACAGTAAACTAAACTATGCAGGTATAGAAGTAGTTTTGTACTTCCAGTTACATTAAACAGATACCTACTTAAATTTATTTATGTCCTACCATGCCTTACGGTCTATAGCTTAGCCACAGTTTTACAATATAAGCTATATTTTTGTATCACAGTTCAAAATTAAAGTACTTAGGTTACTTTTGCTGTTCAACTTAGCTTATGATCATTTATGTCACAATTTTATAAATAAGTGGGAGGTACCTACAACAAAAATGTAAAGCCCACAGTTTTGATTGAATGATTCAGCTGAATGAGTTTTGTTGAGCTAAGAGTAAGGGCAGAATTCGCCAATAAATCTAATCGCGTTTTAACGTTTGTCTTGCATATAATCGCGTTTAGCCGCTGTCACTAGTATCACTTGTCTGTATTTTTCTTTTGTTGTATTTTTACTTCTCCAGCGTTTGATGGTCTATTAATAGTTTGCACGTGATATTGGCAAAATTATGGTGTCTTTTCCACAAATGCCATTAATGAAGAGTTGAAATTGAAGTATTTTTACAAGTGACACTAGTGACAGCGGCTAAACGCGATTATGCGAACCAAACTTTAAATCGTGATTAGTTTTATTGGTGAATTCTGCACTAAGTTATGTTTTCAATCTAAGCTAAGTCGACGAATTAGTAAAAATATAGCTACTACTTTTGCTACAATTTCGCCAAAATACAGTTTTCAGTTACTAGCTTGATCAATATGGGTAATTAATACTCAAGAGCGAAGAAGAAAATAAATAGATATTTTTTTATTTTTTTTATTTAACGTAAGCTTTATTTAACAATAACTTACTATTTTTAATTAGCACTTAAGGTCCTTTATACATAGCATGGGTAGGATGACAGCAGAACGAAAATATGCATCTTTAAAGATGAGAGAAAAGAATAGGTTACATTGAATGAATCCGACATTTGTCACCCGCACGTGGGGTTTCCAAATTTTATTAGAAGAAATAGAGTATATCTGATTTTAAAGGAGTACCTATAGACTTATATGTATATAAAAAATATAAAAAGGTATTTTTTTTTACCTTTTTGCAACACATAACAATTTTTCATTGTTTTTAAAAGAATTGTACGACTTCAAACCTTCTAACTTTAACTTGACATCAGTTCATTTTTAATTAATTTCAATGAAGCCCTGTTTCTCTCTTCCCACCACTTCACATTCAGGACCGTAAAGACTCTCAGCAAAGTCGATTTTTGTCGAGTTATGATAATAGGTACCTATGCATCATATATGCGCGACTAGCACTAGTATAGTAAACATTGTGTAAAAAGGAGTATCTAAAAGGAGTAAGGAGTACACTAATAGAGGACGCTAACGTCCTCTATTAGTGTTATAGATTATAGAATACACCTACATGATATAGAGTATACAATACTCTATTTTAGAGTACGTTTGGCAACCCTACCCGCCCGTACCATCGTATAGCAATTTTATTGTAAAGTAGTTGAAATAACTATGGATTAAAAAACTGGTTCTAAGTAGACACCATGACCAAGCTATATTTTTAGTAGGTAGAAAGTACGTCGCCGCGTCTCGTGTAACAAGTAGTTGTTAGTACAATTTGGTTGTTATAGAAAGTACTTAACCGAAATTATCTGCCGCTTTTAGAGGTCGAGGGGAAAGATGTAATTTTATAATTTTGTTGATTCTGCGTGTAAATAAGTACCATAGGTTATTTATATTTATGATTATTTTTTTGCAGGCTGTCAGAAGCAAAACTAAATGGCATTTATCGAGATAGCATTTCAAGCAGAAATAAGTAGATACGAAGATTCGGAATTCGAAGAATATGCAAAAAGGCATTGTAATGAAGATCCAGATACTAGGAGTAAAGCAATCGAGGAGCTACGACGTTTGATTCGAGGTAAGAAGTAAACAGAGACCTCTTCTGAACGTATGTGATTCTAGTATCCATAACATTTTAACAGCTGTGAATGTCGAAAAAAAAACAAAACAAAACCGTTGAATTTTTAATCTGCTGTAAATTGTAAATCTTGTTTACACTTCCTCTCGCATCCTGCTTTTTATAAAACATTGTAACAACGAATTTTAGTTTATTCTGGAGACAGCTTTTTTCATTGCTAACTTATTTACAGTACAATTAATAGTAGATGTATACTTATTTAATGTCTTTGCACTACAATAAATTGAATGTTGAGATGGATGTGTGGTGTGACGAGAATGGATAAAGTGAGAAATGAGTATATTAGAGGAAGTTTGAAAGTGGCGCCAGTGACTGAAAAGTTGAAGGGGAATCGTTTGTCTTGGTATGGTCATGTAAAGAGGAGAGATGAAACGCATGTTACTAAAAGAGTTATGAGTATACATGTGGATGGGTGGAGAGCGAGAGGGAGGCCAAAGAAAAGATGGATGGATTGTGTAACCAGTGATATAAAAGAAAAGGAAGTTAGTGATAGCATGACGGTTGACAGGATAGAATGGAAGAAAAAAACGTGTTGCGCCGACCCCAAATAAGATCGGACTAGGGCAGGAAGATGATGATGCACTACAGTAAATTGCTATAGGATGGTGCTGGTGACAGCTGTCGGATTCATACATTGTAAACTACCTATCCTTTTCTCTCATCTTGTAGATGCATATTTTCGTCCTGCTGTCATCTTATCCATGATATGTAAAAAAGACCTGGACCTGTACCATGACGTTTAAAGTAAGATTGTTTCATTCTTATTTTCAGTGTCGGTAAGAGATGGCGCTAGACAACCTGTATAGCTCTGTCTCTTACCCACACTGAAAAAAGAATGAAACAATCTTACTTTGAACGTCATGGTAACGCCGCTAACAGCCAAAAGGTCGAAATCGTGAGACTAGGGAATACTGGTTCAGCTTGTTACAAATGATTGTTCTCTTACACATTATTGCCATGATTATAATGTAGGTGCCTACTTACTACATCGACTTACAATAGCAATTTTCTTGGCATTGCCCAACACATAATATGTACTCCATTTTACGTATTATTATCCTAAACAATGCATTATATATACTTTGAAATAAGTGTAATTTGGTCACTGTAGTGAAATTAGTTCTTGTTAAAAGTTTCAGAATAGTACATGGAACATGTGTTTTGTCGTGTCGTGTTTTATAATTTGTATAGAAAATTATAGTTACTCGATTTTTTAATTTTAACTACTAGAGAAGGAGTTTTCCAATGATTTCTCGCGCTCTAGTGTGTGAGTGTATAAAGTATTACATTTTTACTGACTAAAAGCACACCTGCGTCCTCAGTTGCTCTTTGCGTTCTAGGACCACAGGTTTTCTTTTCAGAAATTCCCCGTAACGCTAGCGGGCATCGGGATTGATCCATCCTGATCTGCATCCATTCCCATTCATTTAAGCTCCTATTAAAGAACTGCAATATCCTGCCGTCACGATATCACTGACTGCCTTTTTTTCACTTCTTTCCTCAATGCTCACACAATCCATACTAAACGCCTCATGTTTGAACTAGCGCACCAAAAGGATTCTGTCAACTAGCCGAGGTACGGGGAGCGGGCTACTGCGTTCTAATTGATCGAGACATCAGATCTATAATCATATGTGTTGACAGACATGCGTCGCCTATTATTTGACGGCTAGTGGCTGTAAGGTCGTTGATACACATACAGTTGCTAACCCTGTTGAATGACATTTTCATAAAATAGCCATTCAGTGTTAAGCGAAATGAGAAAGTTGTATTTATGATTTTAATTATTATAATTCCATAAATACAGACGTATTACGTTTGCAAATCATATTTTAATGAACATGCAACCAAGGGCCTTACGATGACGTGTTGAAATGTCAAGAATGCGAGTGAGAAAGAGGGATGGAGCTATACACCCTGTAAATTAGTTTTAGTACATTCGAAACCCGAAACACGTGTCTAGTACTTTTATGTAAAGAATCTATGTACAAAATTTCATAACTGTATCATGAAAAATCACAAAGTTTATAAGCTTGTTATGTTGTCCGCACAAATATATGGTCACCAGGCCATCCGGACGACTGAGGGGTTATTTTGCTCCCGCATCCAGCGGTGCGCTGGCGCCTAATACTCGCTATGACCTGCCATGACCTGTGTTGTATTTAGTGTCTGTGGTGTCCAACTTGTGACCTTTTTTAAACATTTTTGGGAAAAAATATAACATGGTGAAAAAATGCAATGGAATCGATTCAGTAACTGATTCTAAACAAACTATATTCAGGTTTCGCATATATTAAAAATAATGTTGTATAGCTCCATCCCCTTAACAGTTCAGTTTAGTTCGTCAAATGGTTTTTTTTTTTATTGGGTGGGAAAATCATCTTATGACAAATTGAATGAAAATACTTGGGTGGAGCGGGAGATTGTGTCAGACTTTTACTGACTAAAAACCCACTCCTGTTGCTTCGTACTCGTGGCCCCAGTAGGCTTCGACCCTGCTGGGCCCCTACGATTCGTCAAATGAATTGCGTTAAGAGCTCACATTGACCTGTGAAATACAAAAAAAAACGTCAGAAAATTTGAGTTGCGCAGCTACCCTGGGACATTCACTTTAAATTCGACATTACTAAAATCCCCGGGTTTCACTTTCATACTACTCGTGGCCCGAGTAGGCTTCGACCCTGCTGGGCCCCTACGATTCGTCAAATGTATTACGTTAAGAGTTCACATTGACCCATGAAATACAAAAAAACATAAGAAAATTTGAGTTACGCAAGCTACCCTGGGACATTCACTTTAAATTTGACATTACTAAATTCCAGTTGGCCCGTTTAATGTAGCAATATTTCAAAGATTAGTTATAATGATAAAATTGTTTGTTGCAGAGCGAGGAGAATGTAACCCGCGGCGAACAGATGACGCCTATTTGCTGCGGTTTCTTAGATGCAGGCGGTCCATACCTGCGCTGGCGCATAAACTGGTGAGACATTTAGCTAAAGAGAATGGCATTATCATCAGAATCATTATTGTGAACGTGAGAACAATGTTGATTGCTTTTTTTTTCCTTTTCAGTAATTTTAACGTATGTCTGGCAATTTGAGTATGTTCTGCGGCTTACCCAAATGTCCTTTCTTTGGTATTGTTCGTCAAGTCGTTGAGCTCCTTAGTAGTCCTGGGTTGAGCTTTACGAATACTGACAAATGCTTGCACTGACTGGACAGGTCCACTCAAATCTGCATGGTTCTTTCTTCAAAATACCATCTCAGACAAATCTGCATGGTTCTCATGTGATTTGACCATTACATATTAACTGTATGGACTTTAAAAGAGACTTTGACCCCTGAATTATTTTCGGTGTTTCTTCTCAGGGTAGTCAGCTAGGAAACACCGGTCTCATCTAGTTTAAAATGACGAAAAAAAAATTGACGTGTAAAAATGTTTTTTTAAACCTACTTACAAAATAAATATCATTTATCATTACCCTAATTCATTTGAGGTCGATGGAATATACCATTTTTTTAGATCACCCGCAATCTTAGCTAATAGCAAAACTAACTTTTTATAGCATAACAAAAATATTCGTGTCCTCTTAAAATAATGACAGTCTTGTTAAAGAATTATATGTTACGTGTTCGGCTTGTGTACAAATGACCAATATAATATTATGTAGGCACCTACTACAATAGTCAACTTGCCTATAAGTGTCTGCTAATAGAGAAATTTACTGGAATAGTAGTAGCGTCTTTTTGATAACAAGAAGATCATAGAAAGTCGAATTAGATTCAATAGTTATGGTTTATGACATAGTAAACCACTAACCATTTTTTAGGGTTCCGTACCTCAAAAAGAAAAAACAGAACCCTTATAGGATCACTTTGTGTTCTGTCTGACTGTCTATCAAGACCTTTTATCTCGGGAACGCGTGGAGGTATCGAGTTAAAATTAAAGCCATATACTCAGGTCTCTGCGGTCCCTTGAAGGTGTGAAAAAACTAAACTTCTGAGTTAACGAAAAAAAATTACTGCAGTTTATGTTGCAAAAAAAACCTATATTTCGACACTCTCAAGGAAATCAAAATTCTTAGGGTACTTTCCGTTGACTTAGAATCTTGAAATTTGGCATAAAGTAAGGTCACATAGCACAAGTATTGAAAAAAATCTGAAATCTGTAAAATTGTGGTTACGTCACAAAAAAAAAACTTTTTTGTTTCGCTCGCTTTGATATACAGATTATATATATACTTGTAGCCACATCTATGGCGTCACATAAGAACTAATCCTGCAACGCGCAATCAAAGTTCTCCGTGCGATTAGAACATATAGAATAGCCCGAAATCATCTGCCGGGCAGTTGCCCACCAGACATAACACCCGTCTGGTCGGAGGATCCTCCCTTTTCAAAGGAGGTTTGCGGGACTTTACTCTCTGTTCCACCTACCTCTGAATACTTTTTCTTCTAAATACATAACGAATGTAAACTAATTATCACCTTGTTGTAGTATGTATATAAAATAATGTATTCGCATTATATCGAGACTTGATAAACTCAAACAAGTCCGACAGCTAGGCATTTCACGACAAAACGATACTCATAAATTTCTTATCCATAAAAATCGGGCAAGTGGAAGTCGGACTCACGCACTGAGGGTTCCGTACAAACTTACCTATGAAAACATTTCAATTCTCGAATTTAGTTTTGAGGATTTTTCCGAATCGCAAAAATATTTTTTTTTGTATGACGTAACTCCAAATTTACAGTTTTCAGATTTCTTCCTACTCTTGTGTTATGATACTTCAAGGGACCGCAGACCTGAGTATATGAGTTTAATTTCAACTCGATACCTCCACGCGTTCCCGATATAAAGTGTCTTCATTGACAGACAGACAGTCAGACGGCAACACTAGTCTTGACAGACAGACAGACAGACAACAAAGTGATTATACAAGGGTTCCATTTTTTCCTTTTAAAGTACGGAACCCTAAAAATAAAGTTATCATCTGCCGAATCTACACGAGCACTCAATCGGGTGAACTCGGATGTCATCGTGACAAACGATTGGCATCTCTCGTAGACTGTCTGTACCCTCGTCATTGTATTACGAAAATTTAACGAGACAGGCTAGCTAAACTTGGAGCAGTTTGATTTGTAGTTTTGTGTCAATCTTAAGATTGTTTTACTATTGAGAATATAATATAGGTATTTAGGTATAGGCCACCGTAGGCGCGGTTTTGCAGACGGTGAGTAACTCGCCATCCGGGCGTCCGGTAAGGATCAGCGGGGTTACCATGACGTTCAAATTAAGATTGTTTCATTCTTATTTCAGTGTGGGTAAGAGACAGAGCTATACAGGTTGTCTAGCGCCATCTCTTACCCACACTGAAAATAAAAATGAAACAATCTTACTTTAAACGTCATGGTCGGGTTGACTCAGTTGGTTAAGGCCTTTAAAAAAGACCCGACTTCATTTTACACGACTTAAGTCTGAAATGAAGACTAGAGTTTCCAGTCTTTAGTAATAAGACTCAGTCATTTACTAAAGGACTAAAAGGCTTAAGTCTTTTAGGCTCCTGAGTCGTTAAGACGCGAGTCCTTTTAGTCTTATAAGGCTTTTAGGGACTCAATGTAGTATTTAGTTTTAGTCTTTTGACTCCAAGACTTGAGAGTTAATAGACTAATATAGTCGTGAGTCTAACATTGTTTTAAAAGATTTAAACGACTGAAGCTCTTGCATCACTAAGGTCGATAGCGTGACGTGTTCCACGCGCGCCTGAAAGTGATGTCAACAAAATTATAGGGGCCAGTCAGGGCCGACACCTGCCAGAGCTACGGATTGTATAATATAATATAATATTCACACAACTGTCACACAACGTCGTCTAGCCCCAAGCTAAGCAGAGCTTGTGTTATGAGTACTAGACAACTGATAAACATACTTAAATATTTCTAAATACATACATATTATATATAAATTACACCCAGACACAGAATGATTGTGCTCATCACACAAACATTTATCCTGGGTGGGAATCGAACTCACGACCTCCGGTAGCAGTCAGGGCCACTAATCACTTTCGATTCCCAACCAGGACAAATGTTTGTGTAATGACGATGAGTAAGATCATTTGTTCTGTAATGTTGTAATTTATATGTATATATTTAGAAATATATAAGTATGTTTATCAGTTGTCCAGGGCCTCAAGTCTGCTATTACAATAGTGTCAGAATGGTCTATCATTGACTTCATAATTGCTGCTTTTTGACCAAGTTTGGTAATCTACTAATATAATGGCGCGTCATTACGACTTTCCAATGATCAACCACTGACACTACATTGAAAGACATGGCATAGAATAGTAATCTCGTACGTAATGACAAATGAATATTTGACGTATGCAGATAACTGCCAAAATTTTGACAGTTCATTTGATCAGTGACCTACCATTAGAACGTCATTGTACAGTCATTGCTTTTAATTTTTTTCGAGACAGCTCGATATTGTCATTCTATCACAAGATCACTGACCGATCAATGATCGACCATTATGAATTATCAGATTACGAACTTTTAGCAAAATGACAATGGAATCGTGTTGGAATGACGAATTCATAAAAATAGCAGACTTGGGCCCCAGTACTCATAACACAAACTCTGCTTAGCTTGGGACTAGACGGCGTTGTGTGACAATTGTGGAATATTATTATTATTGATCAGTTGCTCAATAACAGGGCCGGTATAGTTTTCATAGTCCTCACATTATCGCAGCCAGAACCATCATCAATCATCCAATCCTCTCGACTCAGGTAATTTCCGTCCGCACCATCACGACAACCGTCAAGGACCATCATTATGTCCAAGTTAAGCAACACATGGAATGAAACTGTTTAGAACGTAAAACCGACTGGTCACAGCTAATACAGATTCCTTGACATGAAAACGTGTGTCGCCTTTCAAAGAGGCTTTAGTTGGAACCAGTGTGTTTACTCCTGTCCATCCTGCACCACCGTAGACAGCCTCCAGGTTTATACTACCCTAGTAAGCCAAATAGCGGTAACTCGATGAAAGTGAGTTTTGAGAAAAAAAAATAGTAGATTTTGATACAAGTGGAGAAAGTTTGTCATTGTGACCGAGGCGGCATTCACCCGAGCCTAGGCGAGGCGTTGGAGGCGAGGGCTACAATGACAAATTCCCACGTGTATAAAAAACAATATTTGGAGATATCGCCTTAGCTTAGTTAGACAGTATAGAAAGCTAATGATAGAACTATGTACACCTGTACTTTTGACTGACACTCTGACCACTCGACTGAGCGTTGAGATGACGTCAGAACAAAGGAATCGGAGGCGTGGCCGACTCGAGGCGATCGACGAAAAGAGAAACGAAACGGTTGTAACTTGGCAAGGGGGGCTGGTGATGATAAGCTATGATTTATGGTCGACGATGGAACACGCTTACCCAGAAATTGCCTATTCGCTATTGACTTAAAAACCCCTAGCTTGTAGCTGAACATAAACTCTGGCAGGTAATTCCAATCCTTAGCTGTACGCATAATGAATGTGTTCCCAAAATTTTTTAGGCGTGTAGGGGGATGTCCGCCATGTACCGGTGGTGCATCGCTGCGTCTGGTGGTCCGATGATGGAAATGGCGGAGACTTTGAGTTTATCGACTTGAATAGATGTGTGTTTGTAATAGCTACAAATTTTAAGATATTTTTGTTCTCTTAATAAATTGTTCTTTGTTACTTATGCAGGTCTGTCTAATGATGATGGATTTTTAATTCTTCAGTGTTGAAGGTATAACTAAACATTATTCCTAAGTTTTGGCATAATAAGCATGATTTATTTAGAAGTGTAATTGAATGCGTATAGTGACACAATCGTCATCTTAGACTGCTCCAGTACCATTTCCAGCATGTCAATGTTACCGAAAAACAACAATCTTAGGTTAATCGCGAGGGTAAGATTTTTGAAGATTAAGAGGTGAGGGTCGCAGGAATCCGATGGATGCGAAACGCACAGAACCGGTCATAGTAGCGACACTTGGGAGACGCCTATGTCCAACAGTAGACGTCTTTCGGTTGAAATAACATAATTATTAATTAAATAATTTTCAAAATCGGTTCAGTCGTTTCAGAAATTTTTCCCTGCAGACTAACTTACTAGTAGATATACATCTACATCTACACTAATAATATAAAGAGGTAAAGTTTGTTTTCTTGTTTTTTTTATTTTTTAGTTTGTTATTTGTAGGAGGTAATCTCTGGAAGTACTGGTCCGATTGCTAAAATTTTTTCACCGATAGAAAGCTGGTAATAAAGCAGCTGAGTGACATAGGCTGTATTTTAAGTACGCGGGCGAAGCTGTGGGCAGAAGCTAGTGTCTAATACTTTTTTTTTTTTTAATTGATATAAACCAGTGCTTGACTGCGATCCCACTTGATGGTAAGCGGAGATGCAATCATTGATGGTCAGGCGCACTAGTTTATTAAGAGCCTATTCACTCTAGCCTTGAAGACACCTAAATTATAGTTGGACGGGAAGACCGCAGCAGGCAAATTGTTCCAGTCCTTCGATGTATGCGGTATAAACGACGAAGCGAAACGCTTAGTCCGGACCGTTGAAGTTTCAACAACGTAAGGGTGGATACTCGCCGTTCGTCGGGTTGTCCGATGGTAGAAAGAAGATGGCGGAATCACGTCATGCAATTCCCGCGCACACTCTCCAGTATGTAACCTGTAAAATACCGATAGGCTGGCTACCCTGCGCCTGTGCTCGAGGCTTTGTAGATTGGACTTAACCAAATCTGGATCCCCAATTAGCCTCTTCGCACGCCTTTCCACCGAGTCCAAAGCTGCTAGATGTCATTTTGCAGCACCAGCCCATATGTGACTGCAGTACTCTACACACGATCGGACCTGTGCTTTGTATAACATTAGAAGCTGTCCCGGTTGAAGTACCGTATGTTTACTTCCTAGCAATAAAATCTTGGCTTAAATTAACGTACGAATGAAAGAGGTCCATACATAGTTAATGGTCTTTAAAGAAAGTCACCTGCAACAGTATACCTAGTCGTTAGCCGGTTAAGCTTGAATATTGAAAGTGGGAAAGTAAACTATGTTTTTCACACTTACTTTCTTTATTAATTAACTTGCATACTTTGCTTAGAGCGAGTGTGACAAGTCAGTAGGCTACTTACTGAGGTCAGTAATGTTTTGCTTTGAAATGACAATTATTCTTCCATTTCATTTGAGTGATTTTTTTTTTTCAAATTGTTTGCATAATGACTATTATTTTTGCAAATGACTATTTGTATAATATTGTATGTAAATAAGAAAACTTTTTTTTTTTAAGGTAGAGAATCATTAAATGAATCTCCTACAGAGAGGTGGAGCAAGATGGAATGTCAGACTTTTACTGACTAAAATCCATCTGTGTTCAGAAGCCATACGTTTCAGCAGTAACTAATTCCAACAATGCCGCAGTCCTAAGTAACACACATTACTTAAATCCTATTCTTTATTTCACAGCTATCACACAACGCCGTCTAGTCTCAAGCTAAGCAGTGCTTGTGTTATGAGTACTAAACAACATACTTATATATTTCTAAATACATACATATAGATAAATTACACCCAAACACAGAACAAATGATCGTGCTCATCACACAAACATTTGTCCTGGGTGAGAATCGAACCCACGAATTCCCGCATAGCAGTCAGGGCCACTAACCACTAGACCAATAGGCCAATCAATTTTATTAAAACATTTTTATTTTGCACTTGCACCCAGCTGCTTGCTGGCGCCTAATACTCGCTATGACCTGCCGTGACCTGTGTTGTACTTAGTTTCGGTGGTGTCCAACTTGTGACATTTTTAAATATTTTTGGGAAAAAATATAACTAGGTGTAAAAACTATTGGAATCGATTCTGACCTGAAATATATTCAGGTTTCGCATAAACTAAAAATAATGTCGTATATATGTATGTTTATCAGTTATCTAGTACTCATAACACAAGCTCTGCTTAGTTTAGGACTTGATGGCGTTGTGTGAAAGTTGTAAAATATTGTTATGAATGGTTTCTTTTTATGTTTTCTTGATTATCTGGATTCTCTACAGAAAGGCAATAATATTTTGTACGACATACGAGTACTTGACCATTTGAACTTGGATATAAAAAAAAATATCCTGTTTATAGACTCTAAAAATAATATTCGCTTAGTTAGCAAAAACTGCTAAAAGTTCTGAATCATGTGACTTCTTTTTGTTGGGAAATCATTAAATGAGTATTCCCGCCCTGAGAGCAGCGAAGGATAGTGTCAGACTTTTACTTTACTGACTAAAACCCACCTGTAATTTTTCAGTGCCCTTTGCGCTATAGCCACGGTGATTCACGCCACCCTAAGACACAGAAATCAACGAATAAAAAAAAACCAATACAATATTTTTTTATTTTTAGATGGTACGCTACGAAGAATTTCGCCGCCAGAACGCTTACCTGTATGACTGCGATCCTTTCGAGCTGGTGCAGGTGAAGAATGTGTACGCGGGCATCCTACCAGAGAGCCCTGACAATGGACGCATCATACTCATGAGGTTTGGTAAGATGTTGATGAAGGAAGATACCGTCTGACTTCTTAGGCACAATCGGCTTTGTAATGTTCCAACTGCTGAGACTCAGGCTTCCTCTCTAGGAGAAGGAATGGCCATAACCCGCCGCGCGGGCCCAGTGCGGGTGCCACATGTCTTCGCATTTTTGCTTCTAGAACATATACTACACACACTTAAAGAGCACTTCCTTTCATTTTTGACATAATATTAGTATATATAGTATGTATAATATAATTAAATATTAGACTTAATTCATTAAACCCCGAGCGAACGCCGGCGTTCGCTCGGTCATTGTCTTTCTATTGTGTCTCTAATTACGCTACTCAAAAGGTTAATATGCAGGTTTATATTGTGCACTTGATCCTAGCCTCGAATATGTTCTCTCCCTGTATTTCAAAGGTTTGCTGGAAGAAAACTCATTGCTGAGTTAAGCTCGCCTTTGTACATGAACTGTCTGTATCTCAATATATTATGTTATGTTTTTGTGTACAATAAAGAATTAAGAATATACCGGTCTCCTCACGACGTTTCTCTTCACTGTTTCGAGAGCGGTGACGATGAATTCAATTACGCAAAGTGATGCGCCTGGCTGGGTTTGATCCCGCGACCTGCAACTTGTAAGTCGGGGCAGTTACCAGTGGGTCATCACTGCTCTTCCACCACTGCCCACTGACTTCATAACTACTGCCTAGTTGTCAAATGAGCTATTGTTGAACATTAAGGCCTAGGTTCGATTCTTAGGTAGGTCAAAGTATTCATGAATTTTTCCAACAATAATTTTTCAATGGCGTTTTGGAATCAGAGTCTGTGGGTGTGCTCGGTTGAGAGCGACAGTCTCGCATCCTATCCGGGACACAGTTTTATAATACTGATTATATCTGTATGTGTTCCTGTTCCAAATAAATAAATTTATTATTATTACTTAAAACGTATGGTGCCGTCATGTAGGTATGGTATGCCTCTTTGGTATACCTACATTGACCAAAGTTTTTTGAAATTAGAAGCGTGAAGTTACGTTAAGTAAAATGTAATGATAAAGTAGGTAGGTATCATTATCGGCATCGGCAAGGAAAAGCATCCTTCGGCATCTCTACATGCATGCCAAGCCATTGTTTCCGACATTGTGCGCTTCCATGTAGGGATGCCGATGCCGATAATGGGCGCCGGGCCTAATAGTTATATTTCCAAATCAATCTTTAATTTTTTTTTTTTATAATTTAATTTATTTTTTATTTGAATTTAAATTGAATTTATTTCCAATGTTTTCAATTTACTTGATTCATTCACCTTAATTATTTGATTTATTCGTTTTTTTTTAATGTTAATTTTATGGTACTGTAAAACGTAATGTTAGATTATATTTTCCAAGGCAGCAGTATTATTATATGATATCTATGTATTGAGCTCTATGTAAGCCTTAATCGTGTGCCTTCGTCATGTGCATTAGTCCTGTTCTTATTAAGATGGTTCCTTGTATTTAAAATGTATGTGATGTGGCAGTACTTAATTTAGATTTTAAAAAGTCCCCAATCATAATAAAAATATACGGTATATCTAAAGATTTCCTTTACTCTCTTCCAGGTCGATGGGATGTAGACACAGTACCAATAGATGACGTAGTCCGTCTCGCATTAGTAATGGATGAAGTAGCAGTGATGCAGCCGAAGCTGCAGATACTGGGAGTCACCATCGTAGTGGACCTAGATGGCCTGAACTTGAGGCAGGTGGCTCAATTGACGCCAACCGTGGCTGGGCAGATAGTTAGCCTAATGGGGGTAAGTTAAACAAAACAAAAATAAAATATAAAGTCATCTACATTTTCTAAACAATGTCAAAATATTCTAAATTTAAAATTCGATTTCGAACAGAAGGGACTAGGCTTTCATACATCATGTGGCATCTACTGATTTAGAAAGGAATTGTTTCGACCTCAAACCTCGCGAGAGTTTGAGAAATTCCAATTCTTCACGTTAGATGTCACTACTTTCTCTTCCATCGTTTAACAAATCTGTTTTGGTTCCAGGTGTCATTCCCACTACCAAATCACAGTCTTCACATCATCAGATACAATTGGATTCTTCACTCCATTTTCTATTTATTCAAGCAGTTTATGCCGAAAGCTGTCTGGAGTCGTATCCACTTCCATGGCAACGATGTCAGTTCTCTCCACAAACACATAGAGCCTGAATGCTTGCCTCCTGAGTTAGGCGGTAGATGTCGCCATGTGATATCCACTGAAGAATGGCTGTCCAAAATAAATGAGTACAAAGACGATTATTTAGTTAAAGAACTTAAAGATTTAGGATTTAATGTTAAAAGTTGATATAAATATGTCGCATTGAAATATTTACGAAATTTTAAACAATGTGTGTAATTTATTTATCCCTGTTTCCATTTTCCTTATCTAGTATATAGCTAGGAATGGAGGTGCAGCATATTTGGAATACCATTTTTTGGGAGTAAGCCGGAGATGAAACGCATTAATTAGTATATTATAAATTGTATTAACTAAATTGAGAAAGTAAAGTATAAATTGTAAAGTAAAAACGATCCAAAATCGTGTTCGAACTAAGGTGCAGGTAATGTGGAATACTTACTTTATGTAAGTAATTTGGAATACTTGCTATATTTTTTTTCTCTCTTGTTCTTAGAAAAACCCTTTAAATCCTTGGTATGTGGGTGTGCTGGAAACACTGAAGTGTTAGCACAGCAAATAAATAAGTACCTATTAGACCCATAACTTTTCTTCAAAAGTGGTAACTGCAGATTTCTATTCTACTCACACTCACTACTTTGTTTTCTTACATTTGTAGAATTCAAATATAAACAATTTGTACAAAATAAAATGTTTAAATACGAAAAAAATGTCCGTGCACGAAATTGAACTTATTTCAAATTATATTCCCTCTCGGTATTTCAAATTAACAATACAGTAACCTTAGATCTCACCGTTCTTTTTTCTTAATATTAACAAAATTAAAACAATACCATAAACTATTAAGGTAAAACGTTACTTTAATTAATGTCTATTTTTTTTTCTTTTACTGTTCAAAATCGTTAATTAAAAAGTCATAAATTCACTAATTATGCCAAAAAAAGCTATGTGAATATCACTCAAAAGTGTTAACTTTTCACCTGTTTCGATAGAGTATACTTGCTAGGTAATCGCCACCTACTAAGCATAAGCATAGCATATTCAGCCTTACAATGTTCCCACTGCTGGGACTCAGGCCTCCTCTCTAGGAGAGGGCATGAGCCGTAATCCCCCACGCGGAATCAAGTCATGCAATTCCCGCACACACTCTCCTAAATGCAACCTGTAAAATACCGAAAATCTGACTATCCTACGTTTGTGCCTGCAGCGCTTTGTAAATTGGACTTAACCAAATCTGGATCACCAATTAGCCTCCTTGCACACCTTTCCACCGAGTCCAAAGCTACTAGGTGGCATTTTGCAGCACCAGCCCATTATGTGACTGCAGTACTCCACACACGATCGGACCTGTGCTTGGTATAACAATAAAAGCTGTCCCGGTGCGAAGTACCGCCGCAAGAACGCCGACTGGTTTTACGATAAAGAAACATTATATTAACGTAAGTTAATAAGTTAAAAAGTAAAGGAGATCCGGTCTTTTTACCCAAATGTCCGGCTAAACTGACTGGTCTGTTCGGCTTTTCGGTTTTAAAACCTGGCAACCCTAGGTGTAAGTATCATCGATTATGCTAAATTACAATTTTAAAGGGCTGTTCACCTAGCTGTTGGTTCAAGCCCGCTGTGTCCCACGAGAAACAATATGAACGTACTACGCAACGGAAGCTGATAATTTATATGGTTATTATGTCTATCGGTGTGATTATTTTTTACAGTGTATTAATTATAGATTTACCTATTAAAAAATTTTTGAACATATTATTGTGAATCTTCTTAGGAATTATAAACTATTACAATAGTTGAGAATAAATCGTGGTATTTCTAGCAAACCTTCATAGCAATCATTTAACAAAAAGTGTTTTTTTTTACCTGGAAACCCCTCCATTCCGCGAACTTTTAGACCTCTCCGTGCCAAGTACTAAGAGCACAGAAGTAGTAGCTGGTGAATGGCAAGATTTTGCAAACCTACTTTTGTCACATCTTTCGCGGTCTGTCGTCTGGGTCATATTGGTAGTACGGTCGACTTCCGAAACACAGTGGGGGCACTTGTAATACGCCCAATCAGTGATTCCATAATACCTAAATTATTAATGATTTAAAAAAAAAAACTGGAGTTAAGAATTAGGGAGCTATGTAAATAGTACGGCAAGCGTATCTAACTAGCCAGTCAAGAGACATAATATTATTAATACTTCCCGACAAGTTCGTAGCTTCTAGTACTTACTTATTGCGTAGCAGAGATTGGTTCTCAACCACGTTATTCGGCAACAAGAGTCTACATAACTTGAAAAGGAATAATAACAAGAAATTATATAAAAAAAAAACAATGTCATTTTGTATCATAGTTTTATTGTAACTGTGAATATCATTGTCGTTACATTTTAATAGATAATAAAATATATTTTAACATCAGTATTAATTAGGTAAATTTACGTATGATTTGAATACATGGTAGGTATCTTAAACATTATTTGTTTGTCTCAACCGATAAAAAAGTAAGTAATTGTGTGAAGGCCAAACCAATAAATAATAAGTAATCTAATATAAAGTAATTCGGTATGATGTAGAACTTGTTATATTATAACAAGTTCTCGAGATCAATAATTCATTCCATAAAAATGTGGATATCGCAATAAAAACTCCAGTGGTATTATTATATATTTACATGGTATCAAAGCCGATATATAAAATAAATAATTATTTTTTTACAGTCCTACACCCATATAAATTCTTCTATGATGAATTCTTTGTAGTTCCTTTTCTACTTCAGCTAACACTGTTGCGTCAATGTCATGAATATCGTCAACCGCTTCAATTTTATGCTCGCCTGGTACCACTGCTACAGCTTCGTCGTCTGTAACGGTATTCGACGCGACGTCAACGCCTTTGTCTACATTATCGAAATATTCGAACGCCTCTTGGTAATTGTAATTATCATTGTAAATCCTTGGTCCACTTTTCATGTGGGTTGGCATTATTTTTGTGCCATGTATGGTTAAACTTACAGGTCCAATTTCGCCCATATTTTTCTCGAAAGTCTGAAAGAAAATATATCAGTTATTTTAATCATAACTGTATGTAACCTACGAATGTGTGTGACCACACAACATGTCCAAACTTCGAGATTTCGATAACAATAATATTAATAATAAAATAACTTTTACTTATTTAATACAAATTGTTCCATAAATATTTAATTGGTACATATATCATCATACAAGAGATAGAAGGTATTTAAATCTTCACTTTTCTAAATAGTGGAACCGGTCTTTAGACAAAAAGACCTAATACGTACCTTGTCTGTGAAAATGACCTTCCAAACGCCCCTAGGATTCTCACCCCACGTGGCTACAGACATAAGGGGCCAATTCACAAAACCAGTTGTTGATGTATCTTTAGGGCGCGCACTAAGAATTTGTACTTTAGTACCTAAAATGAAAAGAAAACGCTATAAACATATTCATCGCCGTCATATATTATTAACTAACCTATAATGTAAATTCTGTATTTTTTTTTAATAAGAAGAATACGCATAACAAAACAAAATAACAAAGCAACTGCAACGAGTTACCGACGAGTACCGTTCAGCAATCGCGATCGTTTTTAACAGTATAATACCAACCAAAGTACTAGGCTACCATAAACATGAAACACCTCACCTTGCGGTGAAACTAAATAGATCTCCAACGCCCCCCGGCGGCTATATCGTAAATTAATAGTCACTTCTACATGTTCAATGTAATTCACATCACAAGCCCCTTCTACTGGTATGAAGATATCAACGTTTTGGCCGGAATACAAACGTGCCTCTTCTTCTCTAGATCTGAAATGTATTTTTTTCTGTTATATAGGTAATTAATTTCGTGAAAGGGAAACTTTACCGTAGCTGGTAGCTACACATTTATACTCGGACACACACCATAGCAAACTAATACTTTTTGGTAATTCATCATCTTCCTGCAATTGTCTCGTGTTATTTGGGGTTGACGCAACCCACGCAACACGTTTTTTTCTTCCATTCTGCTCAGTCACTCGTCATGCTTTCACTAACTTCCTTTTCTTTCATATCACTCTTCACACAATCCATCCATCTTTTCTTTGACCTCCCTCTCCCTCTCCATACATCCACCTGTATGCTCATGACTCTTTTAGTAACATGCTTTTCATCCCTCTTCTTTACATGACCATACCAAGACAAACGATTCCCCTTTAACTCTTCAGTCACGGGCGCCACTTTCAAACTTCCTCTAATATACTCATTTCTCACTTTATCTATTCTCGTCACACCACACATCCATTGCAACATTCTCATCTCCGCTAGATACAATCTTTTTTCATCAGTCTTTTTCACAGCCCAACTAAATTGTTATTTAAATGTAGTAAAAAATGAGTTTATCTTTAAAAATAATGTATACGGTACAAACACGTACCAACTGGTGTTTAGGGTATGGTGTTATAAAAAAATGTCGTCAACAATTTAAATTCGTACAGATTCATTTTATAATGCTTTTAATATCATTTGTTTGCTACACAGCAAGGTCATTGCGCGCGTCTATCAGCTGTTGTGTGATGAAACTTTACGTATATTTGACTAGGAACTCATAAGTGTTAAGATTCATCACCTTCCTATCAGTGTCCCTAGTAATGTGGCGCAAGTCGCATCGCAACACTATATATTTTTCTTTCATTCACTACGCACGACATCCGCCTGCCAATTTATTTAATGTCGGTGTAAAATTTGTTCATATTCCGTCATATCGATATTATCAGCACTTATCTACCTATATTATCTTTTACACGTTACATTCATCGTTTCTTTGGTCTTCTTGTTCGTACCTACTACTTCAGCTACGACACTACTTCAAAAATTCTATCATCAATTGATTTATTTTTCATAATTCCTTTGATCCTTCCTCTTACATATTCATGAAATTATTAAAATAATTTTCAAAATTTACATTACTAACTCTGTTACTTGTGTGTTTGTGATTATCAACGTATAAGACAAGCAGATAGGACAGAAGAATAACACAAATCACAAATGAGCAACAATATTCGTTCAACTCCACCGATTCGTAGGAAGATCATCAAAAGGCGTGGACAGTTTGTTTACTGGTACTCCGTACTGTCTCGAGGACCAATTGAGTTGCGGAGACGCACTTCGCGTTAAGACGACTGTTATACTAGGATAACATACTTACGGCGCAGCATCCACATGGCAAACATGGTCACTTGGTACGCTGGTCCAATTCAGTGCCATTTTCACGAGGGCACCAGCGTTCAAAAGTCCAAAACCAAATCGCACATCAAAATAAAGCCCTGCACTGAAAAAGACACCATGTTTTAGATTTGGCGTAATATCCTTGTTTCCTATTTACATATTTAATATTATTATTTACCCATTTATTTGCCATCCGGGATTGGCTGAGAGTGGAGCATATTCTGACGTCCAAACGATTAAATGCTGTACATCACGCCATGTCAAATTTTTACTAAAACAGATAATTATCACCCACAGTTAATTTTTAAGTTACAATAACATTTATTACAGTCCAATGACACATTAGCTAGTTTATTTAAAAAATATACACAATTATTAAATATTCATAAAATGCCACCAAAGCGACAAACGACGCGCCGTGGGACCTTGTGACAAACGGACCATGCCAACACAGGTATTAGAGATGCATGAAATATAGGTAATGCACGGTGGCATATAATAAGGTCAACTAACTTGGCATTCAAAGCGAGAGCGATAATGCCGGCAGCCAATGGGGCCGCAGCAGACGTGCCAGTATGCCCGAGCGTACAGGAATCACCAGTGTCTGTAGTAGCCTGAAAGAGATGCCAATATAGTATCTATATTGTTGTTTCTGTTCAACCTTGAATCAACAATACTTTATGAATGAATCTACTACGTCAACATAAACGATGAATAGCAGGTTGTGAATTAGTGACGTAGATGAGTGTGTTAAACCTACTATTTTCTGATCTTTGTAAGCACCAGAGGAGTATGCTGCAGCTAGCGTAGATGAACATATCTCTCCGTACCAAGGAAACAGACCATGCTGAGAAGCGCTTCCGATAGATATTGTGTAAATACTAGACGAATATCTGTGGAAAAAAATATATCGTTACTCACCGAATATTATTCAAAGGATTTTTTATTACGTTTGAATTGAAATTACGTATTCTGTTTTACGTAATACTCACCCATCGCAGTTACAGTTGTCGCTATGACCTCCGCCGTTCCCGTTCGCCCAAACATAGATGGCGCCTTTGCCACCTCGACCCTGGACAAGAAATACCACCATTACATAAATAAAATTAATTATGTTTATTTTGCAAGTAGAATAGATTATAAATAATACTTTAACAAGTAAATTTTTTCGATAATTTTAACTAGACGCAGCCGGTGTTTCCTAGCTGATTACCCTGACAAAAAACATCGAATCAAACTCAAAGGTCAGGCTCTTTTAAAGTCCATACAGTAAACATGTAATGGTCAAATCATATGAAAAGCAACCGTACAAATCTAATTTTCGTTATAATACAAATCAATCCCTAATTACTTCATAACTGCAAATTTAATCAATATCCATAAAATAAATAAGGAACTGATTTTTCTATCGTCTCTGACCTTGAATTGAGTTTTATGACGATTGAATCAAAATCTAATTTTTCATTCAAATTGATCTTCTTTAAAAAATGTTAAAATGTTGTATACCTCAGTGACACCACGCCTAAACGCCTCACTAGCGAGGCGCCCCGGTCCTTCGACAGTACGTCCGTCGTCATTAGGGCCCCATGAAGCGCTGTATATGTCCACTTTATCTAACGCATACCCTAGAGGAAAACATAGTACCTAACCTGAGGTATATTATTTTTAACATTAAAACAATAAAATCACTCTAATGAATAAGCATTAAAGCAGGTCATCAAAATAATTTATTATTTACAGAATATTTCGATAGTTGTATTGCAGTACTAAATTAGCATATTCATAGCGACCTCTAGCGGTTGAGCTGATTGAACTTAACATCAGCCATTGTATGGAAGTACTCTGCGATTGCTTTGTTATCCTAGTAAAAGTCGACGGTAGTCGATACGTAACCGAAAAACGTGTGCCGAATTGCCGAGCACGCCTTACAATATTTTAAAATATTTGTATCGGTCTTATCGACGCGGTGACGTCGTCGTCACCGGAGCGCTGTCTAGACGACGTAAAAATATTTATAGTCATTTTGATGAGGACAAGAGTGAGAACTAGTAAGACTCTATGGAAAGAAAACAAGATAACAAGATACGCCTTGTTGCGCGTAGGTACTGGTAGGAAACAGGCTCTTCTAACTCCTAACGCCCTAGTAATCGTGGTCACCACCAACATGTGGCCGCCTAACATACAGCAACGACGACCAAACTCTCGTTTGTTGACTGACGACGTTTGTGTCTTTCTTTGATCTCAGAACTTCACCACATTATATATAAACTGTGACTTCACGATGCGATGGCAATAAGTTGGTGTCGTATCACTTAGATTAATTAATTTACCGAAGTACAACGATTTCGTAGTTCCATGAAATAATAAAATAAAACATGCATTTCCAAAAACTAAAATGATGACCATGATGGGCATTTAATAAATATTAAACCGTCTTCTTTTAATGTTATGTTTTCCTAGTGTTTTGAAATAGTGTTTTACTTGTGGATCGATGATGAAATGAGCGCTTCTAATAACGCTACTTCTACCTATTTATTACCTATTTGACAGGCTCCACAAATTGTCTGAAACGTAAATAAAATGGAAAATGTAAAGAGAGTAAAACTTACACTGTTACTTAAACAAAAATACCTTTACACCCTAAGTTATTGGAGAAGTTCATATTTGTAGGATTTGTTAAGTTATAAAACCTATTATGAAACTCATACTTAAAAACCTTTATCGAATAAATTGAACTAATAGGTCTGTTCCTTGACTTCGTTGAAAAGCAAACAAGCTGAGAACAGAAAGAAAACTGTTACGTCACATTTCACCCATATTACTAAGATATCATAAAGTAACAGGAGATGGCTAGTTATTTCAGTTAAACAGGTGTCACTGAACGAAACCAACGCAGGTTTATGGTCGTTCTACTCTACTCGCTACTAAATTATACACCTACTATACGCCCATCGTGCACAGTACGTGAGGAAATTGATGTTTGGCGGCTGATTTAGTATATTTAAAATAATATATTATAACCATGCAGTTTGTTTTAACACTGAATGGCAAATTAAATTAAATAGAATCATTTAGACTAAGCATAATTGATGGATATGCGCGTTTTATAAGGCTGGAATTTGTTCGTTATGAGTTACCCGCTTTGTTTTAGAGTATAAATATGGCTATAGCTACATATAACCGGGCTTTAGGTACAAGATTAAAAAAAAAACAAAGTCTGCAAGCTTTTACGAGTTAACCATACATAACATGATAATAGTAAAATAATATGACTTAATTCCAAATCCAAAAGCTTACGACGGTTTTACCTCAACATGGCGACCGAATGTACCAGGCGCTTATAAAATGTAGCAGTTGACTTACCTATAGCTTCTCCTTCTATCCGATCTGTAATTCGTCCATCAAGCATTCTAACTCCACCCACTTTTGCCCCCCACGCCACGCCCACACCACATTTCAAGTTATTTGCAGTCATGGCTATCTATGAACAATGTTAAGACTTCAATTTTCAATTAAAAAACAGTGAAATATGTACATACTGTAAATAAATGAAACTATAATGCATTAGCTCATTATAAGCAATTAAATAAAATTATTAATATTCTCTTACTTCTCCGGCACAACGAGTGCCATGCGAATTCAATTTGAGATCTTCATACCTAGGTGATGGATCAGAATCACCATCATTGCTATCCCAACTGATCTCTGGATCCTGTAAAATAAGTTTAATAAAATAACTGAAAATAAATATTTTTATTTACTTAGAATATAGTATATTTACTACCTTACGCCCATACAACAACAATTCGGGCAACGCGTTCGGTACGGCTCGAGGGAGGCAACTACAGTGGCAGCGCGCCCAGCGCGTCATATCGGCCGCGAAGTTACCAGGGGTAAAGGATTTCAAAGACGTGATATTCGCCACTTTAACAATGACGTCAAATCAACACTACCTATTAACACACACTTTAATCTTATTTCCTGATTTCAGCACTAAATGAGCACACACGAATTATTATTAATCTCAAATCATTTGAATTCATATTAATGAATTAACATGTAAAACGACTTAATGATTAAAACTAGATGTAATTAGTAATAAATGATTACTAGTCATGTAGGAAAATAAACTCGATATTTATTTAACGTATGTATTATAATATTTAATGAATGAAGTAATTAGTCTATAAAAATAATAAAATAAATAGTATACTAATAGAATAAATTGGTAATTAGTCTATATTTTTGAGATATACTTTATACTCTACATATTTCTACGGACCGAATCGAATAAAAGTCCATTTTCATCCATACGATTCACCTAAGTGTCACTTTAGCACGAAAATTTCAAAGTAAACTTCAATAATACTAGGGCTACATAACTTTAAAGAAGCTTAATCTAGGCATGGAATTAATTCTGCGTCAAATGCATGGTCCGTCGTCCGCCAACCATCGCAATTGTGTCATTTTGTCCACGGAAAATTTTGATCTGCCTTATTCTTAGTACCAAGACAACAGAAATTATCGAAGTGAAATAGGTAACTAAAAATGATTTCGCTCTTTCGCAGTCGAGTCGCGCTTCGTCGTCGGGAGCGCATCGCTCCGTCCACCGACCGCAGTTGCGTCTTTTTACCACGGAAAATGTCGATCTGCCTCCTTTCTAGTACTAAGGTATCAGAAATGATAAGAGCATGAGCAAGTAGTTATGCGAAGTTTCAAAACTTTTAAAAGTGAGCTTACCGCGAATGTTTAAAGTCAACTTCTACAAGTTTTGTTGTCAATGTAATGTTGTTTACTTTTAAATCGGTTTCCAGTTCTCCGTAATCTACCCCTGGTAATCTAGTAGGTATTGTCACGATTAAGGTGAAAATCATCATTGTGAACATGTTTTCTCGAAACCGGGTAACATTCATTTTTATGACACAAAATTATTATAATTATGCTAATAATACTTATTATGAAAGAATTAATTTATTTGGCATACTTACCAAAATGTACATAATATTATATAGTACAAAGTTATGTAACTTTGTAGTAGTATAATAAATAGTCTTAATAATGTTATTAAGACTATTTATTATACTACTAACGCCATCTAGATTTCGGGGTCTGCACTGAACTTGTGCCGTTTTAGCACAGAAAATTTTAACCACCCGCCTCAAAAGGACTAGGACAGCATAACACTCACGTAGTTGTCTCGTAAGTCTGTGTGGTTGTGCTCGATGCCGTCGTCAAGTACAGACACTCGCACACCGCTGCCGTTGTATCCCATTTCGTAGACGGGCAACACGTTCAGGTCAAGTCTTGGCAGGTTGTGCAAGGTGCGTGTGTCTTGCTGAAATTATTCATTAGATTTTCTGTAATAGTCAAGCAACAATTAAACTAAAGAATAATATTCTGTGTTTCAGAGTACAAATAAATAAATAAATAAATAAAAAAAATTTGATTTCTTGACATTGTTCCTTTGTGTCTGAGTCGTCGCGTTTTCAACAATGTCGGTCAAATACATGTATTCATAGAGGACATGATAAGATTACATCTTTGTAAAAAAATCAATTCTATCAGAATTAAATATGTACCCATAATAAATTCTAATTTTAAAGTCAAAATTTTAACAAGCGTCATTTACATTTACTAACATGTATTACGCGATACAGAACGGGTCGACGTCTTCAATCAATCAAATCCTTTATTTGCATAGAATGTAGGTATTGTACAATACAGATGTTATAAAAAATATAGTGAGCCAGGCACATTCTGCCTGAGTTTTGAAATTATTAATATTATGCACTATTAAATAACAAATGTAATAATCAATGAGATTGAATAAAATAATAGAATTAAAAAATAAAATTTAAAAAAACCACCGACTCAAAAAGAAATTAAAAAATAAGATAATAAATTACTCTTTCAGCCTTTTAACTTCATTAAAAGAATCTATAAATATTTTAAAGATGAGCGTCACTGAGTCGGGGGATCGCAATGTGCAGAAGCTGAGTTAGCTTCAACGAATAGAAAATACCTAATAGTTTCAAATTATGAACTTAGTTTTTTTGTATATCAATCTATAGCTTACCTAGGTTCCTTACTTAGCGGCACCCCTCTTTTCCGTCGGGGGTTAAAAAGAAAGAAAATTGTAGATAGGGTGCTACATTGAATTGATTGGATTTGTAACTTTCAATTCTAAATTTCTAATGGGTCTTATTATGATTGACTGCATAACGATGAACCCCAGAAAAACAAATAAAAAAAAAAGTAATAGCATTAAACGAATCACCAAATTAATGTTTGCTTAGCTTACAGAAGAACATACTGTATGCAGAAAACAACTGAAGATGGTTTCATAATAAAACAGATGTCTATTCCCGATTCGGGCCATGGGTTGACTTCTGAAAGGGAAAACCGTGGTCCTACAGGGTTACCATGACGTTGTTGAAGATTGTTTTATTCTTATTTCAGTGTGGGTAAGAGACAGAGCTATACAGTTTGTCTAGCGCCATCTCTTACCCACACTGGAAATAAGAATGAAACAATCTTACTTTAAACGTCATTGTACAGGTCCTAGAACGCAAAGGGCAAAGAAGAAACATAGGTATGGTTTTTGTCAGTAAAAGTCTGGCACGCCCTTCAGCCCCGCCCTAGAGCGAGAGAAGTTGAGTTATTATGATGATTTCCCACCTTAAAAAGAAGAGGTACGGCGACATATTATATATTTCCGTTACGATTAATTAAAGGGAGATCAATTTAATTTAATAGAGGATTTTTATACAATTTAGATATTAAATTAGCATATCCTTAGCGTCCTCTAATAATTTGGCTACTCGGATTGCCGACCAGCAATTTGATTGTATAGAAGTACCACTTCGATTGCTCTGTCATCCTAGTAAAAGTCGACGGTAGTCGATACGTAACCGAAAAATTATGATTCGGTACTGTACCTGACTATAAAATATATGATCACTATTGTATAATGAATATTATGATTACTTTAATGTTCACACCAGACACATCCACAAACTTCAACAGTTTCACCACAAAATATATTTTTCACTTCAGTAGCTCAAACATGTAGTTTTTGCTGCCTGAAATCAGTGAGCAAAATCGCATTTTTCTCACTGATTTAGGCATCTCGCCTTTGAATCCCTCGCCACACTCAGGATTCAAAATCTTCACTCAAAGCAAAAAACGTCATTGCTTTCTTGTTGCACAAATAACTATTGTGATTCCACTGCTTCTGTATTTATAGTTTTTATGGAATCTGTCACTAATGAAAAGGTACATTACATTCAAGTCGATAGGAGTTTTTGGCGGGATTACTTCGAGTGAAGTTCAGTGACTGTTTTAATTACGCGCAAATTGATTCATAATGGATATTGTAATGTAAAATGGGTGTAGTTCTTATTTCAAGTGCCTGCGCAACTGGATAATATGTGGAATCATTGAAACAGACGCGATCTTGGTAAAATGGAGATGGGAATTTTATAGAAGTGTTGACTACCTCGGCGAAGTTTGCCGAGAAGGTTGACTTGAATACATTTACTGCTAAATACTACAAATACAGTATAATGTGTTACACCCACATTCTAATTGAATTCTAAGTAACTTAAAGTAATTTAAAACTAAATACTTTCTAAACTTGACACTGGCTAAATGCACAATGCACAATCAACGCGAAGCCAAAACAAAAAACAAATGTCGACACGACTACGACTCTAGAACCTCGGCTGCAGGCTGCGGATTCAGGCTGCGAATGCATGTACCACATGCATGACACGAAGCCGTTGCCTGCATCCGCAGCCGGGAGTCACAAATCTATTTTCATTTGATTCAATACAATATGAGCGCTATTGGCACTGAATAGCGGTTATTTCGGACTTGTCTAAGTATCTGTAACATCTTAGGTTGCGTCACACGTAGTTACGTCACACCAGTATCGACTTGCGGTCGCAACACTACAGGTCTGCGATCGGCTGCGACTACAGGTCGCGAAATCACTCGCAGCCGAAGCTTGGCAGCACGTGCGGCCGCAGCCGCGTTCGGCATGGTTTTCACAAAAATCCATACTACTACATAGAAAACTAGTCTTGCAGCTGCAGTCGGCTTCATGCTGCCGCCACATATGCCACCTGCATCTGCAGCCTGCAGCCGAAGTTCGAGTGACACCTTAAGTGACGTGTTTTCCTTCTTCAGATAGCGTGCCGACTCCAAGCGTTTTTATTAAGATCCAGCTTCTGCCCGCAGCTTCGCCCGTGTGCAAGTATAAAGTATGTCCCTATGCCATTCAGCGATGAAGTAGCATTCTACTGGTAAAGATTTTTTTAAACCGATTTAACAAAATCCAAACAAAAGTTTAAAAATTAAGTTTATTTATTACAAACAAATATCTTTCCTCTTTATATTATTAGTAAAGATAGCATCAAAGTATAGATGGAAGACAGTTATTGAAAGGCAGCTTTTTTTAAGGTAGGAAATCATATAATGATATCTCTTCTCTAGGGCGGAGCGAGAGGGCCAGATTTTTACTGAACAAAACCACGCCTATGTTTCTTCTTTGCCCTTTGCGTTCCAGGACCATGGGTTTCCCTATAAGATATAAACCCATGGCCCCAATAAGCTTCGACCCTGCTAGGCCTCTACGGTTTTTTTTAAGATAGATTGCATGAAGAGTGATATGAAAGAAAAGGGAGCTAGTGATAGCATGACGGACAGGACAAATTGGAAGAAAGAAATGTGTGCCGACCCCAAAAAACACGAGACAAGGGCAGGAAGATTATGGATTATGATGAATCACGAAGAATAGGTTAGATAGTATAGTCAAAGAATGCTTTAACAATATCAAAACACAACATTTTTCAAAGGTCATGTTTTTTTTTTCTAAGTGGGAAAATCTTCTAATGACAAATCTCGCTCTTGGGCGGAGCGGGAGATAGTGTCAGACTTTTACTGACTAAAAACCCACTCCTGTTTGCTCGCCGTCCTCAAGCCACCAAGTCCACCTACGGTGGCCGGAAATTGGGATCGGAATCCCGGCGGCGGAAAGGGCGTAAGGACCGTTGCCTCACGCGATCGGCCGCCTCCTTTGCTAGCATTACTGCTTCGCAGAAGGAGACGACCGTCTGCCATTGCACTCTTCCTCGCTCCGCACCATGGCCTGTACCAAGGCCCGGCGCGAGAGATCGCCGCTTCAAAGGTGATGTACATAACTTAATATTTCTGAATCTAAAAAATGATAATTGCATTATGCTGGCAATGTATTTTGGCCATAAATAAGGCAACAAGCAGATACACTAGGATGGCATCTCTGTTCAGGGCGGGATTCTATGAAAATGTCATCGTGGCTATGAAATGCAACTGAAAACACAGGTGGGTTTTACTCAATAAAACATCTGACTACATTACATAATTCTTCACCTCAAAAAAAGGATGGGACTTCTCTAGTATTGCAAATATCCATAGGCAGTAAGTATCATTTATTCACCAGTGGCTGCTGCCCGCGACTTCATCTAGGAAATTAACCCAAGTGAACATTCTAACCGGGGTAAAAAAGTATCCTATATACTTTTTTTGTCGGTCTGAGCCTATTTAAAAGGTGTTAAAAAATTTACTTTAAGAATTTCGAGGGGACATTGTACTCTTCTGCAGCTGCTCCATACATTTTGACGAGTTATGCGAACATAAACGATGGGAACCGCTGATTTGTTTTTCGCAAACACAACGCATAATGCATATGCTTTGTAAATTTTGTTACGAAAGGTTAACATAGATGCATTGTTATCTGCTTACTACGGGCTAACAGAATCTCTACTCAGATATGAGGTTATCTTTTGGGGCAACTCGACTGACAAAGAAGCCGCTTTTAAAGCATAAAAGATATGTATCAGAGCCATGTTTAAATTGAAAACCACCGATAGTTGTAAGCCCTATTTCTTACGCTATAAAATATTGACACTAACCTCCCTTTATATTCTAGAAACAGTAATGTTCGTTAGAAATAATAGTAACTTATTTTCGCAAATGGCAGAAGATGAATTTCCCAGAAACAGGAGTGATCAAACTTAGCTATGTCTGCATAGGAATGGGACTGCACTTATGCGCAAAAGTGTTATCTGCATGGCTCCCATTATATATAATAAGCTACCGAAAAGTTGGAGAGAGCTTAATAAGGTACAATTGAAGAAACAACTAAAGTCATTCTTAACAGACAAAGCATACTATAACATTAATGAATTTCTGACAGAACCATTTAGAGTGACTTGGATTCAATTACGATTTTAATAATTACTTTTGACATGACTATGTATGCTTTAACATTTATTACTATTTGTTTAATTCACAGACATAGATTTCTTATCATTTTTACTTTTCTTTTGACATTTATTACTCGATGTTAATTTCTTAAACTACCTAAATGTTTTTACTTTCTTAATTTTGACATGTTTAATTTTGACAGTGATTTATTTTTCAAATTATTGTAGGTACCTAGTAAAAGTTTAAATTAGTACTTATTCAAAACATTTGCACGCCATAGTATGTGGCAAACATGTCTGGACCAATTATTATTTCTTTATGTCATCCTGCATGTATTTTTTTTTTATATTGTATGTTTACACATTTTTGAGCAAATAAATATATCTTATCTTATCACCGTCTAGTCCCAAGCTAAGCAGAGCTTGATATATATGTTATTATTATACATATGTTATTTCAAGTCATGGTCTAGCGGTTCGAGCGTGAAAAAACAAAAAATATGCACAGCACACACTCACAAACTTTCGTCTTTACAAAATTATAAGTGTCATTAGATAGGTGACCTGCGACCTGCGACTTTGCGCGCCATTCAACGAATTAAAGTAAAAAATGTAAGATTGTTGAATTTATGGCATTTCTGATGATTTTAACACATACGGCATACCAAGACCTGTACCATGACGTTTAAAGTAAGATTGTTTCATTCTTATTTCCAGTGTGGGTAAGAGATGGCGCTAGACAACCTGTATAGGTCTGTCTCTTACCCACACTGAAATAAGAATGAAACAATCTTACTTTGAACGTCATGGTAACCCCGCAATTTTCAAAGATGTTTCTTGCGATGAAATGAACTCATACAAAATTAATAATTACAACTGACTATGATAGTTTAACCCAGTTCTGGTTACTGAATATTATAAATAAAACAAAAAGTCATATGTATATGGCACAAAAAATTAGTGACACAAAAAATAAAATTCATTCTTCATATTTTCCAAAAAAATATTTTGTATTTTACTTACTAAATACCACTCATGGCTCCAGAGTTCGTCATTGAACCGAGGTTCTCTTGTCCGATATATATTTATGTTTTTTAATAATGTGTCATTATCCTCCACCCTCTTCACCCTTTGTAACGGCTGATCCGAATCCGGCATGGGGTAACGTTTCACTCTGGATTTGGAGAACAGTTGCTCTGCCCATCTTACCTGGTGAAAGAAGATATTTCATGTAAACCCTTACGTTGTTGAAACTTCTACGGTCCGGACTAAGCGTTCCGCCTCGTCGTTTATACCGCGTATATCGAGGGCCTGGAACTACTTGCCTGCTGCAATCTTCTCGTCCGATTATAATTTAGGTGTCTTGAAGACTAGAGTGAATAGGCTCTTAATAAACTAGTGCGCCTCACCATCAACGATTGCATCACTACTTACCATCACAGTCAAGCAATAGTTTATATCAATTAGAAAAAAAAACGTCGTAAATTTCATTGACCAATTGAAAACGACAGATTTTTAGAACTCAATTTAAAAAATGTTATTTCATGAAAGATGTAATTATTATTTTTATTTTTTATTGATATAAACCAGTGCTTGACTGCGATCCCACCTGATGGTAAGCGGAGATACAATTATTGATGGTCAGGCGCACTAGTCTAATAAGAGCCTATTCACTCTAGCCTTGAAGACACCTTATTATCCATCAGTTAGAATTGCAATTGTTCTGAAACTTTTTTTATAGTAAAAATATTCCACCACTTTTACACAATGCCATCTAGTCCCAGACTAAGCAGAGCTTGTGCTATGAGTCCTAAGACTACTGATAAGCATACTTATGTATTTCTAAAAACATATTTAGTAGATAAAAGACACCTACACAGAACAAATTATATTAAATTATAAACACCTGTGAAAATAAATAAAAGCCAAAATTTTGAGATAATCCCACTATTATTTCCAATCAGTCAAAAGTCTATGTATGTCAGATTCCAGTATGATTGGGGAAGACCAATATTTTACGTGGGAGTGACAGGATAACATGACCTCGACAACCCATTACTCAGTTGCGTTAAATATACACATACTTGAGAGTCTACTAAAGCCCCTAACAACTAATTTAATAAGTAAATGATTTGAGTTTGACCCTTAGTGACAATGGTTATAATACAGGCTTATCGGAATTTCGCTTCATTACGACTGTCATAGATGTTACGGACGACAGCAGGGACCAACAACGTGCATTCCGAGTATGAATGGTCAGCCATCCATGAACTGACCTCAGTGTCGCTAACTTTCGAGATCGATCAGTTCGTCTGTTTTATTACTAGGTATACAGCAGGGCGAGCGTGTAGCTTCATAGGTCAAGATAAATGTTATCTGTAGTTCTAATTGCATTTTTTTTAAATGACAAAAGTCATAATGACTTACGAATATCTACGTGGTTTTATTAAAAGTAAAAATCCCCACAATATTTCTGTTTCATTCAACAAGATCGTCTCAATAGTTCCCCTCACGAGTGTGCACTCAAAAACCTTGTGCCACTTGCTATGCTATGTTTAAATATAGCGGCTTTTGAACGGCCACGTGTAAGCAGAGTTCAAAGTTACCAGGCGCACAGTTAATGCTGGAGATATAATGCAACTCACCCTCCTGTCCTTGATGAGTGTCGACGTGTGGCGACTAGGGGTGCGACGCTGCTTCCCATGTTCATACTTCAAAAATGTGTACGTGTCTTGGAATCCGTTGACCTGATGAAATAATGTTTAAAAAATATGAAAATTTAGTAATTTTACTAAAATTTTGGGCACCCTGATGCCTGTGACGCTTGCACAATGTACTATTTACGATTTTAGAAAATGAATTTATTAAAAAACATTGTTTACAATAGGAAAACACTGGTAATATATATGACTACGTCCATGACGTAGGTATAATAGTGCACGATCACAACAGGTAGATAAATAAATGAACCGTACAATCAAACTAACCACGTTTTTAATTCGATATAAATTTCATTTTTTTTTTTTTGGGTGGCTTTCTTATTTACAATGTAAAGTTGGGATTAAGGATTGACGTAATAAACCTACTCATAATTATTGTAAATATCTGGTTACGGATTTAACAGGACAGCTCCAATAGGCAATATACATGCATTATTTTTAGTTAGTAAATTAAATACTTTTTAGCTCTAGCTTTTTTATTTTTATTTATATTTGAAAAAAAAATCTTCATCAAAAACAAAGTTATAAAGATAATAAGAAATAAAAGTTCGACATGGTCTTTGACGTAAATATATTACAAAAAAAAAAAACTATTTTACGTCCGCTGCGTCATAACCTCAGGTTCAGTTGAAAACCAGCGTCAGGCACTAGTTGTTTGACATTCAGGCTGAACTGAACTGGGCCTATTTTGGCACAGCCATGAGGCAAGTACACAATATTTTTGCTTCTTATTGTTTTGGTTCATGTTTACCTAACTATTTTTTGTGTGCCTTGTGTAGTGCCAAATAATTTCATTTTCTTTCTTTCTTACTTTCTTCAAAAGCCGCCAGTACGGCCGTACGGGTGTAAACACCGCGGCCTATGGCGGAAATATGGCGGCTGCCGTAGAAAACTGTGTCTTGGCGAGAGAAACAGATATTTTGTTTATAATTGCTATATCTCGTTTACTTTTCTACCAATTTTGATAATGTTTTTACAATTAGTAGGTATTCTATTTTTATATATTTATTGATAAACAATAAATCAAATAACAAATATTTTTTCATGCTTATTGAAACTTAGAAATGTGTTTTGGGAAACGTTTGAAAAGTTTATTTTATTTGGGAAAACAATATCTTTATAGTGAGTAAAGACACATTAAGAAGAAGATAAAGATTCATACGTATTTATAAGCTTAATCTAAGGATGATCTCGATAAACCCAATGGATGGCGAGTAGAGAATGCCTTGTGCTGCATTAAACCCGTCTATGTATATCTACTTTTAGTACATTTACCTCTCCTTACATAATTTTTGCTCTTACAATACTTACCTAATTATGCAATTATTTACCGCACGATGAATGCAAGCGAACAAAGTAGCAAACGGCTAATGAATACTTGGATAAGTGCATGTAGTACATTATGCACTTATGTGTACCTTCAATCAAAGTACTGAAAGAGTGATATTTATACATGTGAATAGCTGGAGAGGGAGAGGGAGGCCAAAGAAAAGATGGATTGTGTGAGAAGTGATGAGTCAGTGATATTGTAACGGTTGACAAGAGAGAGTTGAAAAAAAAACTAGTGTCCAACCGAAAGTTCAATTTCATTCGAGTTTCGGCAGAAAAACGATTTTCGGTTTCGGCGGCAGACTTGCCGAAACTACGACCGAATCCGAAACTGCATTCGAGAGTTCTCGCGCTGTCATCGGTCATGTTCGGTGCGTTAAATTCCATTCATACGAGTAAGTGACGAAGATATTTTGCCGCAACCACGTGCTTAATCATATCGCGACTGGCTTGTTTGTTGTGAGTTTTCATGTTAATAAATTGAATTCGGTAAGTTTTATTACGAGATATAGCAGAAGAGTAGGTAGTAAACATAAAGAAAAATCATTATAATAAACTATTATATACAAGTTTAACTAACTAAATATTTTTTTGGTTGATTTAACTCTCTTATTGTTGTTTGCTTTAGTATAGCATTAGGCTATACCTAAAAAAACATTAGCTAGTACCTACTATAGTTCATTAGTGATGATAATATCATGAATTCAGAGTTTCAAAATTCTTTTTAATTCTTACCAAGGTATTCAAGTACAGTTAGATAAATATCTACGTCCCTAATTGTTTTTTTTTTAAATAAAATTGACATACTTATAATTAAAAGATTAGGCACCTAGTTAACATAGGCAAGCATTTCTGTTTTTCGATTTTTAATAACTTATTACCTAACCCCAAAGTAAAATTGAGTTCAATAAAATTCATGATAGTCAACGAGTATAAAAACCTAAATTTTAAATGCATTAAGTACTAATTACAACTAATAGACAATCTTTCTTATGTTGAAGTATTCAATCATCGATGGTGAAAGAAAAATGTCATTAAAAAATAGCTTTTTTTTTTCCTCAAAGTATGATTCTTGTAAGAAAAATTCGGTTTCGGTTTCGGCCGAAACTGAGACTGTTGCCGAAATTCGGTTTTTGTTTCGGGCACTAAAAAAAACGTGTTACCCTTGTCTCATGTTACTTGGGGTCGGTTCCTAAGTAACATGAGACAAGGGCAGGAAGATGATGATGACTAGTTCAGTCTAATATTATTTGAGATTTGTGACAGTAATTTCTAAACTTCCCTTCCTAGTGAGCAACGATTATAGCATAATTATGAATACAATAATGAATCAGCACAGGCGTAACAAATTTTATATAAAAAACGCAGTAAAACCACCAGGCAACCACTAGTGCGATGAACACACATGCAGCACCTACTTGTATTAATAGCAAACTGAAACAGCCACGTGTAAGCAGAGTTCAAAGTTACCAGGCGCTTAGAGAATTAAAGAGTGTTACAGATTGCAATATTTTATTTATTTTAAATATGAATAGGGAAGTATGGATTTTTTTAATGTGGGGTTCATTATTTATATACTTACTTACACTTTTTCTTCCTCTTTTATAGCATTGTTTTTGCAATGTTTTTTTTTTATATTATTAAAACCACAGGCACCTTAAGTTCATTAGTAATTTATTATTTTTGTTGATTTTTTTTATTTAGTATGGCCTCTTTTTATATCCATGTGAGTACACTGTAGACTCCACGGATTACTTACTATTTTTATTGTGCTTTTGGGCACAAAGTTTATTAGTCTACATTGTTCCCTCATATCTAAATATTAAAATTGTATTATGAAAATATTGTAGAACCAATCATTATTTTAAAACAGTAACCATGGAGTTTCTTGCTGGTTCTTTTCCATAGGAAACGAACAATTGGAACCGTGCGCTAGCTTCTGACGTTTTATAGGTTAAGTGCCCACATAGGCCTACTATGTGAAAAAAAATTTTTTGAGGTTTTTTTAGGTGGAAAATCATCCTTTGAGTGTGAGTTTGGGTTTCTTCGATAATGATCAATGTCAACCTTTTTTGCGTTAAGTGATAATATAGGAACAATAGAGAAACACTTCTTTCAGTTATTTCTAACTTAAAAGTTTAGTAAGAAAAAAATGTTTTAGTTTATAAATGAGAGTTAAACTTGATGTTTCAAAAGAAATTACAAGAATCTTTTTCATTATTTGTTTTAGAAAATACGTAAAAAAAAGTAGTACATACCTAGTTCTTAAAAATTCTTTTTACAAAAAAATACAACCGACTTCCGCATAAAACAACTTAAAAAGTGCAAAATAACTTTAAAATCTATTGGAAGTCAGTATTTCCGATTTTAATTTTTCGTTATTTAATGCATAGTTATTTGGCCAAAGAAAAAATGGTTAGATTATGTGAGAAGTGATATGAAAGAAAACTTTTTTAAAACAAAAAATAACCGACTTCACTAAAAAATCACTAAAAAGATCAAATTAACTTTAGTTTCGGAATTCGGTATTTCTGGGTATAGTTTGTTTCTTATTTAATTCCGAAATAAAAGGATAAAAATAACAATAATTAGTGATTTTTTAGTGAAGTCGGTTATTTTTTGTTCAAAAAAAGTTTTCTTTCATATCACTTCTTGGTAAAGGTTTTTTATTTCACACTTTTTAGTTGCCTTACACTTATAACCAGAGTGCCTATTTCTCATAACAATTCCACTGCTGGGATAAATTATTGAATTTCCTGTATCTCCCTTCCACCTTCCGGCTCCATCATCAGATCAGTTCGATAGTACCTTATAGCCCAAGTGCATCTCATGAAAATTCTAATAAGCCCAGACACTGCTAAGATACGTTGATTAATTACGTAGTTCCTGTGCCTATCTTCCGGCTCCAACACCATCATCAGGTCTTCTATGATACCATTTTCAACATAACTATTAAGAACCAGGTGTGTGTGTGTTGTGTGAGGAGATAACTAAGATAGAAAGTGTTTAGCTATGTATCCAAAATATCTAGAGAATGATACCTCGAAAAGAACGCTCTTAAAGGGTTAAAAACTGTATTATTAACAGACTGTATTATTTTTAAACAAATAAAAAAATAAGAGAATCATCAGCAGAAATCATAGCAGTATCCTTGCAGTGTATTTAGCCACTGTGTTTGCTAATCGAATTTTGAAGCCGTGCTACTGTGCTGAGTGTGAGTTCATGAGTTTGATTCCCAGCCTCTCGGGTACGTCAATCTGCGCATGGAGATGCAACGCCGGGGCGAAATTCCGCTGCCACGCCAAGTCGCGGCATGGCGGACAGAGTTCCGGCGGGATTCGCATGGTGGAATGGCGACAGCGACTATCGCAACCCAGTGCTGGGCACGCCATAATTATGGCGGTAAGTCCCATCTTTGAAGAGTGACTGGAAAGACCTCGGGCGTCCTTACCTTCCACATGACGCAGGTCCTCACCGGACATGGTTAGTTCGGGAGGTTCCTGCACCGGATTCGTGCGGAAGAAACGCCCGGGTGTCACCACTGTGTGGCCGCGGAGGACACGGTGGAGCGCCGGGCCTGGGTACAGGCCATGTTCCAGAGCGAGGAGGAGTGGCAGGCAGTCGCCTCTTTCTGCGAAGCAGTAATGCTAACAAGAGGAGGGGCACGTGCACGTGCGAGGTAATGGTGCCTCGCGCCCCAGCCGCCGGGATTCCGATCCGATTGCCGGCCACCGTAGGCGCGGGCTTGCGGACGGCGAACTATGGGTAGCTCGCCGTCCGATCGTCCGGTAACCATCCGGACCGAGCCCAAGTCGTCAACGGCGCGTAGTGTTCCACGCGCGCTTCAAGGAGATGTCAGCAACATATATTAGATATTTACATTATATGTAATTATCATTTCAGCCGAAAGACGTCCACTGCTGGACATACGTCTTCCTCTAATGTCGCCACAACAACCGCTCCTGTGCGTCTCACGTCCATCGGATTTCCGCGACCCAAACCAGGTCATGGGTCCACTATATGGGAGACCTTCATGCTTCCGGTACGCGGTTACCACTCAAGAGCCTTTCGGCCGCATCGACTATTCATTCTTCGAGCAATGTGCCCTGTCCACTGGCACATAAGTTCAGCTATTCTTCCGGTAATGTCGGTATCCTTCATTCTCATCTCTTCATCTTCATTTCTGATTTTATTTTGAAAGGAAAATCCGAGCATAGCCCTCTCCATTGCCGTTTGGGTGACTCTAAGCCTTTTGATGAGGTTTGTTGCCTAAGTGACCACGTTTTAGAGCCATATGTTATCACTGACAACACGCACTAGTCATAGAGTTTCGTCTTGAGATAATATTTTGTCTACAGTATAGACATCTAGTACAAAGTTCGAAGAAATAAATCTATATACATATTTATGAACTAAACCTGAAAAGAAAAGCAGTTTGCACGTCTGTAATATGACCATGTAATTCACGTCATAAATATTTCAGTGATCCGGCTATTTTTATTTTAGTAAACCCACAAAAAAAAGCTTTAAGGAAAAAAAAATATTATGTATATTATGTACCTATTGTGTTAAAAAACCAGTTGTAGAATAAATTCATCTCTAGTTTGAACTTTTTGCTACCGCTTTATTTTCTTTTTCAAGCGCTCACCCACACAGTGCTACCATTGAGTAGTTCTATTTCCACCCTCATATCGCACCACACCCCTACCATTGTCACGTTTTCCAAAATACTCCTGTGCACTTCTCGGTTCCTGGTATTTGCCGTCTGAAACAATGGGATGTAGGCGGCGCCCTAGCACTGATTTGAGAACGAGTTGGGCGGTTTCAACCCTCAGAGGAGGGTTTTATTACCCTCTCAAACTCACAATAGAGAGTGCATAAGTTTTGACGAATTTTTACTAGAGTAGTCACTGAAGACAAACTAAACTCGTTTAGGTCGCCAATAATTAATGATTCAGAAAATCTATTAATGATTTTATTAGGATAAATATCGATAGTGTAAAAAAAAACAAGTTTACAGCATGTGTTAGTTGCATGGTGGTCGGGAACCTTTAAAATTATTGTTCATTTTAGTTTTGGCTTGTACCTTCTATACAGTAATATCGAAGGAAAAGTTAACAACTTTACTTTTAAAGGAAACAAAATTTGCTACAATTTGAATGAAATTATAAGTCTGTAAGTTTTATAGGTCTTCAGATACAGCGCTACAAACATTGGGTATTTTTTACAAAAAGTAAAAATTTAATTTTAGTCTAAAAATTTGGGTTTTTTTTTAAGATACATAATTATGATGTTTGAAATGACTGGCTTATAACTGTAAGTACAAAGAAAAACATTGTAACATTACTAAAATATGGGGAGACATGGACGGGAAGACTAGGTAATATATTGTATGTTTGAGAGGAAGCCTTACGTTTCACCCTAAATCGGAAAAACGATTATTGTGTGGTATCTCCGAATGCAGCTTGTGACTACTTTCTTAACTATAAAAACAATTGATAGTAAGTCATGAGCAGTGATTGGAGTAGTTAGATTGATTTTTGGTAGTAACTTTTCTTTAATAACTTATTTGGCAGAGCAACGTTTGCCGAGTCAACTAGTTATTGTATAAATCGGTAAATTACAATAAATGGATAAATCTTCAATTGACTAACTTTAATTAACTCTAGTTTTCCTTAAGCTAACGTAATGTATCCATATCTTTCATGTAGACTAGGTACGTATAGTAGATTTATTTTTGTTTACTTTTTCAATAAATAAACAAACTAATCATATTTTTTTCTCAATTATTATTATGCCGTTGTACGTTTACATATTACAATAACCACTTTCGAAATAAACTTGAATGAAACAATAACTGAAGGAACAACAAAACGAGTCTGCGTGACAATGTCACCGGTGTGACATGTGTGTCACATGAAATGGATGCCGTCATGTGATGCCTCAAACACACGTATGTACCAGAGCACCATAAACGCGAAGCGATAACGCATTGCCACACACATGTTGCTTATCAACATTCAACATACGAGTGAGCATGTTACGCCCCGCCCACACGCGCCTGTGATAACGCGATACGATAGCGCACAGTCGCACGCAAATGATAGTAATACTATGACACATTGATAACATTTCAATTATATGGATGTTTTGTTTATCATATACAAATAGCAAATTTTCTTAACATTTTCCACACCTCTTTACTTTCAAAACGAAAGCTGACCTATTTATTTAGACAGTTATTCATACTATGTAGTACAAGATTTATTATTATTTCAATTGTATTTTTTTACTACCAAATAATGAATTCAATGAGTACCTAGATGATGTGTAAGACTGTGAATAGGTGTTAAAAGAAAGTGTTATCCTTAGATTTTTGTGGCATATAAGTTACAACGCATTATATTCTGGAACTGCCTGAAAAAAAAAATAACCATTCCATTCATGTAATTAATGAATTACATGAATGGAATGGTTATTTTTTATTCATACATATTTTTCATTGCATACATTCATCACCGAAATAGTTTCGTTACAGGAAGAAAAACCAATTTCACTTCTCATACTCAATCATTCACTACTAGAGCACAGGAACATACATACATGTTAACAGTTGCACACAACATAACATAAACACACGCATAGAATATGTCTACGGTACACATAGGATCTGATTCCCTGCATCTATGCCACACAAACAAACATACATACAGTTTACACATGGGAGGGGTTGTATGGAAACGTCACACGTGTGTAGCACGTGTCATTTCGTGGAGTCATGTGAGTTTTCGGAGTCACATGTGTACTAGGATAGCAGGAGAGCTGTGGAGATGAACCGCACATATGCACTGAGAGTGTGAGGGTGTTGGTGTTGGGGTAGGTCGGGCTACGGAAAGGGTATATCGTGCGACGCGTAGGGCAATAGTGCGTTTATAGCTTTCATACGTATAGCATTGGTTTTGGCGGCATTGTTTGACAATAATATGGTATTTAGACATATCATGGAATATCTAAATTAAATTAATTTGTCCATCCACACAAATAAAACAAAGGATAAGGAGAATGTAACACAAAGAAATAGGAAAAAATGATTCCATAACATAACAGTAGCACGCAGTTAATTTCCGCGTCTTCCTAATTCATGGAATACTCTTTCTTTTTTAATTTAGCAAAACTCTTTCTTTTTTTAATAGATATTGCTGAAAGCTTAGTATTCCCTGCAAATAAAATAATTTGAAAAAAAAAATAGATAGTAAGCAGTTGTCCACATCAAAAGCTGCGTTCCTTTTATTCCTAACACGCAAAACTAAGATCAAGTAGGATCATTTATATTGTTTTATAGTTATTTTTATTTTAAATAGGCCTATATCTGTGTAATACTTTAAAAAAACAGAAGATATATTTTATAAGTATTTTTCCGCTTTATTTACATCAAAGTCAATCAAATATGGAAGATTAGGTTGTCATGATAAAAACAAAACAACAACATTAAAATATATAAATCACAAACAAAATCATCAAGAAACATCCGAAGATGAGATGAATGACGCTCGCACGTGCTACGCAAGGTCGTTGGCCCGTCCCGTAAAGTTGAACGACATAATTCGGTTTTGTAAGAAACTGCGTAAACTCGACAACGGACTAACTCAGCTGTTCTATGGTACCCTGATACCTCACACATTTTTGTTACGTTTTAAGTAAAAATGAATATTTTTTGTTATCTGTGGAGATGTTGAGAAAGTTTTCGTAGGCATTTGGACGCAGATAAAACACTTGTGTAGATTTTATTTTGACGTAATATTGTTGTTAAATATAACTATGCGCTGATTGTGTTTGATTCAATTTTGAAAACTTTTGTTTATTTATCAATGTGTTAGAAATTCCAACTTAAACAAATATATAAGTTTTTCATCACTCAAATAACAATAATTTACATGAATTAAAACCAAATACGGTTTAATGTAAACATTATTAAGTACACGTACTTAGTAGAAATAAATCAGGTACTGTTATGTGTAAATTACATATGTAACGGTAGATAACGTTACGTATGAAACTATATAGGTACACTGTAAAATGATTATTCAGGTGTATTTTCAAACTGAAACACGCACACTGCAACAGGTTGACGATAGCAACCTTGGCACACATACATAGCATGTGTTAGGAAAACACACATGTGGGATTGTTGGCAAGCGCCCTACTAAACAGAAGTCCCGCCCCCTGTAAACTACGGAAATAGATGGCCGCTGAAACTCGCTGAAAAACATTTCCTTCACGGTTCTGCGAGCCTGGTACGTGCGACGCTAATTTCACAGTTAGCGCCGCCTGAAAAACTGAACGCTACCGTTTCAGCGTGACATGTTTGCGCTAATAGCCGCAAGAGGGTAGGTTGTTTATTCTAATATTGCTCATGCTAAGAAACTCTTATTCACAGCGCCATCTATCGAGTTCAGTTGGAAGTTATTTGCTACGAATATTCAGAAACGTAACATTCCGTGCTCTAAGCTTGTGTTGGGTTGGACGGCTTGGATGTAACACCTTTTCACAAGTGAACAAAGATGACTCTTGTGTGCGCTATACTTTCATTTTCGCCTTGTATTCCTACCCGGGCTGTGAGCCACTTATTGTGTGCCATTAAATACTAAGTGACATCGCGGCAAGTCCAAGCGAAGGTGGAGAGGTGAGCTTGACTCTTAACGGAGTGGTAACGGAAAAGACGTGCGTCACTGTGTGTGGAAAAGAGAGAATGATCAATGAGGCTATCGTTCGCCCAGCAGTGGGACATAACGGACTAATTAGATCAGATTAGATAAAACCTGGAACAAGTATTTTAACAGTTTTTTAATTCCAAATCCAGTTTATATAAAAATCGAAATTACCGCGAAACTGGCACGCGAAGGGAAATTGGAGAAACACGCCAGTCTATACGTCTGTCTGACATGCCCACAGTCGCTTCACCCTGAGCTTGAAAAGTTTTTTACGATAACCCATCAAAAAAAAGTAAGGCTATTTAAAACTCAACTTAGTGCCAAAGATTTACAATTTAGGTCAATTATTTAATTTGTAACATAGGTAATAAACGCATATCCTGAAAGTGGTATGCTCAGAATCGGCTACTGAATTGATTTCAGCTATTTTTGAAATAAGTAATATTTTTTATCCAAAAATAATCAAGAATTATTCTAGGATAAAAATAAAACTCTAAGAGAAAATTTTAGTTATATCTTGATTGCGTTACTAGCGAATGAGCATGTGTAAACATAATTTCTTTAGGGTCCTTTTCACTTGCCTATCGTGAACATCAAGCATGGTTTAAAAGCTTGTTACTTAATCTAATGCAATCAACGCGATGTTTGACGAAAAGGCAACGCGAAAAAAGAGAGATAACGCCTGAAAACTCTGTTAGCATTCGGTAATTCCGTGATTTACTCGAATATTTTACAAAACTTGTTCCAGGAGATACGTGTTTTTTTTAAACCCTTAAAAGTTTTTGAAAATAATTGTCGGCATTTAGAATCTTGATTAAATTTGCAAGGCTTCTATTGTTATACTTTTTTGACCTTTTTAAATTTAATTAAATTATGAAGTGTCAAAGTTCATGCAAAATAGCAGATTTTCATAGGTCTTTACTGGAATAGTTTTACTCAAATTTATCAATTGATTTCAATAGAAGCCTAGATAATATCCACAAGATACTGTGTTTCCAAAATATCTAATGAAAAATGAGTAATAACGTCATAATCGCGTAAGAGCGGTTGAATGAAAAACAGTCAAAATGTATGTGGTCCTTATCTACGCAGTAAGCCAGTGATCAAGGAGCTGGTCTAAATTCCTTGACGCCTCATGTACCTTCACAATACTCCTTCCTTCTTTACGTTCATAACCACCCCATTAGAAAAAAAAAGACATGTCTAGTTGCATGCCCTTTTATGTGCATATATGCTAAAATTATAAATGAAACTTAATTTACTAATTGGAAAACTGAAATACTGCACACCTATTACAATCTTATCTTCTTTATCTATACTAATATATTAGAAAAAGGTAAAGTTTGTAATTTTGTTTGTAGAAAGTAATCTGGAACTAACGAACCGATTTTGAAAATTCTTTCACCAATATCAAGCTGTATTATTCTTCAGTGATATTAGGCTATCATTATTTGATTCTAATAAGTAATAATTTTTTTACTCCAAAAATATTTCACGCTCGGTGAAGTGAGTATGGGTCACTTATTATACTATACCTAACGCGCGCCTCAAGGAGATGTCAACAACTGTCAGGGGCCCAGCAGGGTCGAAGCCTACTGGGGCTAAGAATCTGATTCTGAAAGGAAAACTCGGCCCCGGTACGAAAGGTAACAAAGGAACAGGAGTGGGTTTTTAGTCAGTAAAGGTCTGCTACTATCCCTCGCTCCGTCCAAGAGCGGGGGATGTCATAAGATGATTTTCCCACCAAAAAAAAAAACCTAAGCGTAAAAAACAAACCTAGACAAATAATTATAATAAATAACATGAAAGGAAAACAAAAATATGCCTTCAAGCTAAAAATACCCACACTTTTTTAGAACTATTTTTCAAACGTCCATTCAATGATTAAATGTTGACTTAAACATCTAGGTTGTTCCTAGTGAATTAACTTCATCTTGAGATACACTCGAACTGACGTAAATCCAGTTAAGTTTTACAAAAATATCCCGCAGTTCATCCGCTGCGTAGGCGTCACTGCGGAGTACGAGGTCGGTTCTTAATGAACGGAGACTAATTTAAGTGCTAGGGATTAATTGAACATTGCAATTAAAAAATACTGTTTATTGCTTTTCGAACGAAAAAAGGCTATCTAACTTACACTGGTTTTAATTGTAATGTAATAGGATTGTATAGTTTCATTTTTATATTAAGCTCTGTGTATCATAAAAGGTTAGCAGTCAAACAATATGTATTTTTTTGTGGACTCCACTCCCTCTCGCTCCACCCAGAACTAGAAGGACACTTTTACTGATTAAAACCTACCTGTATTCTTTATTTATGTATTAAAACTTCATGCAACACAAAAGTACAAAGCGGCATTCTTGGAGTCATTCAGTTTCCCTTTGCGTTCCAGGGCCACAGTAAAACTTTCATATAATCTTGCCACCCTAGTAATTGTGTTCCTCTCACTCGCTTAAAGATGACAGAAACAAACATGTTTTTAATAAGTTTGTCGTTAAATTCATGTACTTGACTGGTGAATCACGTGGGTTTGACAAACAACAAAATCAATCAAAAAGCTTCATACAAATAAAAAGCTTTCAAACATAAGTAAACCTACTCTGCCGTTGCTTTGCTGGGGAAAATTATCCACAGCAATCATTTTAATCATACACCACTCACATACAATGTGAGTGGTGTATATTGTATTTGTACGAGGATGTAAATGAAAACGAGCTGCTAATCAAGAAAACATCAATGGGCTTCCATTTCCAAGGTCATTGAAGTTTATATAATTGTTGTTATTACTCTGGGCTGTAATAGTGTTCTAAGTGTAGTAGTAGTAAATGACCATGACACAACTAGTATTTACTTGTATTTAGTAATTTTCTACTAACCACCAAATTTACTTTTTAATATAACCACGATTAGTGGTCTTGTCATCAGTATTCTGTTGCATTATGCTAGAAGCGTCATTTGTCTTTAAAACAAAAAATCTTAATTCGTTTCAGTACGTTGTCTCACACGGAGCACATAAAAATAAAGAGTACAAACAAATGATTAGCGACACAAACTGAGACAAATGGACTGAACTAATTCCTGAACATTTGTCTCGATTAGACGGAAGACGAGTGACGTATATGAGACAGCTGATTGGCTAAACTCCCGGTGTTGCCAGATCCGTTGATTGTTTTGTTTGACCTTACTTAGTTTTTAGGAAAACTTTTGAAATACATTTAAATAAATGTCATAAATATGAAGCATTAGAATGGGACAAGTTAGGAGATGTATATAATCTACTCGTTCAGGTTTTTTTATCTACAAAATTCATCATCTCCCTAACCTTTTCCCAATTGAATTGGGGTCGGCTTCCTGTCAAACAGGACACGGCTGAATGCCGCAGTTTTACATGGAGCGACTGCCAATCAGATCTCCACATCCCAGTTACTAAGCAATACGATACTCCTTGGATAGACTGATGGTTGGATTTCTGGCGTCTGACTGTCTGTAACAACTGTCAAAGATCTACGAATGAAAACCGGGACCAACGGCTTTACCTACGTGCTTTTCGAGGTATGGGATGGGATGTCAGTAATGTGCTCGATAAACTTACAAAAGTACACATGAATTGAAACTAAGGCTATCCACTGACCAAAAATTCTACAATATTCATCATCATTTCAGCCGAAAAATGTCCATTGCTTGACATAGGCCTCCCCCAAGTGTCCATTGCGTTCCCGCGACTCTCGCCAGGTCATCGGTCCACCTTGTGGGAGGCCATCCAACTTTGTGTCTTCCAGTATGCGATCGTCACTCTAGAAACCCCATCGACCATCTATTCAACGAGCAATGTGCCCTGCCCACGGCCACTTAAGTTTCGGTCTTCTTCGAGCTATATCAGCGTCTGCGGATATCGTCATTCCTGATACGACCACGCAAGGAAACTCCGAGCATGGCCCTTTCCATTGCCCTTTCCTCCACAATATTGAATACTGTAATTTAAACAGATTGGAAAGTTTTTCCAGCCTCACTAAAGTCTTAAAAATTCTTATGTGTTTAAATTGTTTACGAATTTGAAGTCAAATACGAGATCTGCGTATTTATATCAATTACAAAAATACCTAGACGTCAAAGAACAAGTTTGTCAGATCTTCACTTGTTTTTCATTGTTAAAAAAAAAACAAACTGTCCATCAATTTATCTTCAGTATTCTTCAGGACTTATTTTGTCTAGAACTAAATAGGTCAACTAGGTCCTTGAAGGTTGTCCTAACCTTTTATGTCAAGTAACTAAATAGACAAGGAAAATGTTTTGTATATATTTTCCAGTAAATATGACAAAATTAACAAAATCTTTGAGTTAGTCGAGAAATATTTTCACTTCAAGTTAAACAATGCGTGAAGTTGAATGCCATCACTGATCATACAGAGGTATACTTAATATATATAAAAAAAAACTTTTTTAGCTATCTTCAGGATATTTCACAAGTTTAATGACGGTTTTTTTCATAAGCCGAGTATAGGTAAATTACAGAGCAGTGATTTAATTAAACATATCAATTAAAAATCTTGTAAAATGCACTGAGTGCCAAGTACTGACCATACCAGGGTATCATGACTAACCTATCATCATCATCATCATCATTTCAGCCGATAGACGTCCACTGCTGGACATAGGCCTCCCCCAAATGTCGCCACAAAGAACGGTCCTGTGCGTCTTGCATCCATCGGATTCTCGCAGGGGGCCTTCCAACACTGCGTCTTCCGGTACGCAGTCGCCATTCCAGAACCTTTCGGCCCCAACGGCCATCTGTTCTGCGAGTGTGACTAACCTATGTCTATTTAAAAACTTGAAATAGTACATTTTGATACTAGTGGAGAAAGTTTGTCATAGCGACTGAGCCGAAATTTGTCCGAGTCGCAGGCGAGGGTGTTACGGAACCGAGTCCTCTATTACTGGTTTATTTTAAAACAATGTTTTTCAATACACTTACGAACAAATAAATAAACGGGGGTTGACCGACGACTCGTGGGGGTCGCTTAGTGGTCAGCCTGTTATGATAAATAGGCGTTTGTAACTCTTTTGAGTGAACCGACTCACTGTTCCGAAACATTTTAGTGTTCCGAAAGATTGGAACATTAGTAATGTTTTAAATGCATCATTTGGAACAATTGGAACACTGAAATACTCTTTACACTAAGTGTCTTTTAGAAATTTAAATTATGACGTAAATCGTGTAAATATAATTTATGACCTGTTCATGATGATGCAAATGTTCCAATCGCAAAGATTTATTTATTTATTTATTTATTTAACACTTCATGCACATAAAGGTACAGAGGCGGACTTAATGCCTTAGCCATTTTCTACCAGTCAACCTTTGGGTGATGCAGAGAAGAATAGTGGTAGGTGCAATAAAAGAGAGAGAGAAAAAAAAAAGGTTAATATAAAAAGATATGCAAATGAATCACAGATACAATACAATAAATATAATATATATTACATAATATATACACAAAGATGACACACTTTTCCCACGCCTAACGATAAATACTAACTAATAAAATTGTAGCGGGGGCGAGTTCACGCAGTTTTCCGCACTAGTGCGGAAAGCAGTCAACAGCGTGCCTAAAACCGGTAGGGATAAGAGCGAGTTTTAAAATCAAAAAGCGAAAAATTGTTATTCTGAATGAAAATGATAACCGAATATTTCATTGACTAAAACAAAGTGAGCTGTTTTTTATTTTTTAATCTCACAGATTATCGTGGACCGTGGACGTCACAGACTGTGATTTCCAGAGCAGGAGATAATAATACCGAATGTGTGTGGGTCGTTATATTGACACTAGGCGTAAGTGGCGATGTAATTAAAATACACTTTTAGCGTTAATGAAAATAAATCAATCACAATAATTAATATTACAAAAGGCGAAAATTTGTGAATGAGTGTCTGTTTGTTACTTCTTAACGCTCGAACGGCTGAACGGATTTCAGTGAAATTGCATAATGGCAGACGGTTTTCTATAGCTAACTGCCAAAAACTTTAACTTTAGTTGATTTGATAGATTTTTTTTGATGACACATACTAACAATTTTGGTTTTGCAAATTACCACTAAAGGCGATGTAAAATAAATAGATAATTAGATTCTAGGTCAACGGAAGTATACCCCATGAATTTTGATTTCCTTGAGAGTATCATCGCTTTCCATCAGGTGAGATGGCGGTCAAGCGCGAACCTATCCAGAATAAAAAAAAAAAAAGTATCGAAATATACGTTTTTTTTTTGCGACATAAACGGTCGTAGGTACCTTTCTTTTCGTTAATTTAGAAGTTCGATTTTTTTCTTAGCTTTAATCCAGTATATGGTTTTAATTTCAACTCGATACTTCCACGCGTTCCCGAGGTAAAGGGCATTGACAGACCGACAAATAAACAAAGTGATCCAATAAGGGTTCCGTTTTCTTCCTTTTGAGGTAAAGAAACCAAAAAAAAATTTAAAAAATTGCCATACAAAAACTTTACGGCGTCGGTATCGAGTAGCGACGGATACTATTACTTTAAACTCATAGTAAAGATACTCTAATAGCACTTAGGATACTTTTTATCCCCAGAGAACGTTCCCTTGAGATAGCAGCTAGTACGTACATAAATCATAACTCAAGTACCAATCTAGCAAAACAAATGGGAATCAGTGAGAGGAGGATTATGAATAGCGATGAAAAGTCAAAAACTTTTGCACAATAATATAATATTCACACAACTGTCACACAACGCCGTCTAGTCCCAAGCTAAGCAGAGCTTGTGTTATGAGTACTAGACAACTGATAAACATACCTAAATATTTCTAAATACATACATATTATAGATAAAATTACACCCAGACACAGAACAAATGATTGTGCTCATCACACAAACATTTGTCCTGGGTGGGAATCGAACCCACGTCCTCAGGCATAGCAGTCAGGGCCACTAACCACTAGACCAACAGGTCAGTCGACTATGCCCATAGTTTTGACACGTTTTGAAGACCAAAAGCCACAATCTGTTAGAGCTTCAATGACTTTGCCAGGGAAGCAAAATATAATCATAATCAGCCTTATACCTAATGCTCTCACTGCTGGAACTCCGGCCTTTTCTCTAGGACCTAATAGGGCTTAATCCATCACGCGGGCCCAATGCGGGCTACTGGAAGTCCCATGTCTTCGAATTTTTGTTTTTGGTTCTTGAAAAAACCATTTTCTCACGATGTTTTTCTTCGTAGTTCTGCCAGTAGAACCTTCCTGGTGTTGGTAAATTAACTGATGTGTAAAGAAACGCAAAAAGGGGGAAAAAAACTATATTACTATAGATATGCCTATACATTATATTTTAGAAGTTCCTAGAATTCCTCATGAATCGCATCATCAGAAGTGGTTTTTGATCGTACCAAATAAAATCAAAACTTTCCAAATCGGTAGATACATAAATGACGAAGTTCTGAGGCACAGACATATGTTTTTTTAAACAACAGATTTGAGACCCTCCTTTTTCTGAAGTCTTTTAAAAACAAGATTAATAGATGAAAGACAAAGCTGAATAAGGATATTTTTTTTAGTTTTTTTTTTGACGTAGCCGTGAGACAGATTTTTATTGTTAATTTTATTTCTCCTTATTTTTTATTTTTTTTAAGTTTAATTTTAGTTTGTAAATCAATTATTTGTTGATTAATTAATCATGGTGTACCAAATAAACATATTTTCTTTCTTTCTTTCTTTCCCAAGACCAAAGGGCCTTGTACTCACAGCTATATCAATACTAAAATTACAAAAATACGGTCGATTAGCGTTATAAATCGAATATGACCTTCACAACCCAAGGGTTGATTGATAGCGAGATTAATTACCGTTGTAAGGTCACAATGGCCAACAATGACAAGTGCGAAAAGGTCAGTATCGAAGGCCCGATGAATATAGCTAGTAGCATAGTCGGCCTTATAATGTTCCCACTGTTGGGACTCAGGCCTCCTCTCTAGGAGAGCGAATGGGCCATAATCCACCACGTGGGCCCAGTGCGGGTTGGTGGATGTCACATGTCTTCGAATTTTTGGTTCTAGGACATGCCGGTTTCCTCACGATGTTTTCCTTCACCGTTTTAAGAGCAGTGGTGATGAAATAAATTACACAAAGTAATGCGCTTGGCTGGGTTTGAACCTGCGACCGTAACGACCGAGACTCGTAAGTCGGGGCCGTTACCACTCGATAGCTAGTATTAGTTGATAAATGTGACATATTATCTGAGACCCTGCCAGAGCTCATAACGCAATACAGTTTTCAACCTAAACTGAATTTTTAAAGAGGTGAAGCTTTAAAGGGTGTACAGGTCTTTTTCGTTCGCCTGATTTTTTGACACGTCATGGTGATTATTGTATTGTGACACCTATGTTACCACTTAGGAATTAAAGCTAAAAATCTTGCATCGCGGTATTAGGCACCTGGTTTCGTAAGCGTGCGACAACATCGCTACTTACGCGCGTCAGTTGCATTTGCAAGCGCTACAGAAAAGATGCCAACGCGCTACTAAGGCGCTACAGCATCGCGACTGGTCCGGAGCGAAGGAGAGGAAGCACGTGCACGCGCGAGGGCGCCGCCCTCACGCCCTGCCGTCGGGATCCCGATCCCGATTTCCGCCCACCGTATGAGCGGGCTAGCGGACAGCGAGCAATGAGTAGCTCGCCGTCCGACCGTCCGGTAACCGTCCGGACCGAGCCCAAGTCGTCGACGGCGCGTATTGTTCCACGCGCCTCAGGGAGATGTCAGCAAATCCTAGGGGCCCAGCAGGGTCGAAGCCTACTGGGGCCATGGGTAAAAACGAAACCCGGGGCCTTGGGACGAATGCAACGAAGAAACAGGAGTGGGTTTTTAGTCAGTAAAAGTCTGACACTATCTATATCTCCCGCCCTGCCCAAGAGCGGGATTTATCATTAGATGATTTTCCCACATAAAAAAAAGAAATTCCACTCCCTAGCTGTTAAAATATAGTCAGATGGGTTCAAAGTCACTCCAAAACTAAAAGTTATAAAGCAAGAAGCTTACAACTAACTTCAAACTTACTTCTTGTAGGATACAAGAATACAGAACGCGGTGCAAACAGATTCCTCTGTTTGGAGGGAGGTTGGGAGGTTTATGGATGAATAAAACCATATTAATTCATATTCCCTCTCCTAGAGAGGAGGCCTGCGTCTCATCAGTGGGTATATTATAAGGTGTTTATGCTTATTTCAATTACAATAATTACATAGTTCGAGGCTAAAAAAAAACGTGGCCCTATTTTAAATGTCGCCACACATGGGCCTCATACCACAGCCGCAAACGTCGCCACAAGAAGCTAGTAGCGGCTACAAGCCACTTGTAGCTGGTGGCTGCTACTTTTTTTTAACCAATACGCGCCGTATCATAATGGGCTCTGACGAAGAAGGTTTAAACGTGCAAGTGGCGTGTATCGGTGTTTAGTGGCCAGTGCAAGTCACAAGAAGCAGCGTTTTGTGGTTGTGGCCGGTGGCCTGTTTGCGGCGACCTTAAGAATTACTCCTGTATCATGTGTGCGTTCACGAGCATGTAAACTCATAAATAAGACATCCAGACCCAGAACAAGTGACTATCTATAGGTCATACAAATATTTGTTTCGTGCGGGAATCGAACCTGCGACATGCAGCGCGGTAGCCAATCACTCAAGTACTGCGCCAGCCGTGTTGTCCAAAACAAAGCTTGGGGTTATTTATTATTAATTTTTTTTTTCTTTTTGTTTATTATTACTATTTTGTTGTACAATCAAGTTTATTATATTCTATTCCACGTGTTTCTGAGAAAAAGGGTCTTGACAGACGGACAACAAAGTGATCTTATAAGGGTTTCCTTTTTTTCCAACTAAGATTTTTGTTTTTGTCGGTGAGAAAATTATCCAATGGCGCGAGGGCGTGTCAGACTTTTACTGACTAAAAACCCACTCCTGTTCCTTCGTTGCCTTTCGTACCAGGGCCGAGTCTTCCTTTCAGAATCAGACCCTTGGACCCAATAGGCTTCGACCCGGGGCCCCTACGGTTTGCTGACATCTAATTGAGACGCGCGTGGAACAGTACGCACCGTCGACGACTTGGGCTTGGTCCGGACGGTTACCGGACGGTCGGACGGCGACTTACCTAATGCTCGCCGTCCGCAAGCCCGTGCCTACGGTGGCCGGAAATCGGGATCGGGATCCCGGCGGCTGGGGCGTGAGGGCCGCGCCCTCGCGCGTGTACGTATGGCCGCCTCCTTTGCTAGCATTACTGCTTCACAGAAGGAGCCATGGCCTGTACCAAGGCCCGTCGCGAAACTGAGGTATGGAACCCTAAAAGTAATCCTTATTTTTTCAGTCCATCACACATATATTATGATCAAAAAACAAAAATGTTTCCTTGGTCTTCTCTTCTTAAACAGCATCTTTCCACTTAAAACTCGTCTCACCACCTAAACTATCCCAGTGACATCATTGTGTGACTATCAACTATTTTGCGCACACCCTGTATAACGAGGTAACATAAAGCATCAGCATCTATCTGTGTACTAATACGAGTAACATTGTAGTGCAATCCCAAAACTCCTTCCATCTGTCAACCATGTTGATGACCGCATTTCTCTAGGGGATCGTATGTCGTCAGAGCCGCGTGAAAAGACCCGAATACTTTAGGCTTTTAGGGGTATTATGAAACATCTCGCAAGGTTAAGCAACGCGTTCTATACGTAAGCCACGTAAGTCAAAATCGAGTCAAAATCGAAAACCATTCAGAAGAGTAAATAAACTGTTTAGTAGCATGTAAATAGATTTTTTTCAAAAAAAAAAAAAACTGTATTACGTACTGTTGCTATGGGAGAACAACTGAGTTCCATGGTTTTGCTGTAACTTTTCTGTTCAACACTGACATATTGTTTTTTTTATGTTAAATAACGCGTCACCAATGTTTCAATCCTCGTGCTTGATTCGTCAAACGCTGTTTGATTTCCTATCGAATGACATACGTAAGTAACTTATAAACCAGAAACATGAATTATGGTATTAGAACTTATGCGACGTTACCTAATGCATGTTCAAACTTTAGATTAATCTTCCACTGGCTGTCCCCAGGTTACTGCTCAGCTCTTATTGGTCGCAGCGTGCAGCAGCCTTCTTCAGTAAATGGGCTTACTAATACTAAATGAACTTTTCAATTTAAACCAGTAGTTCCTGAAATTAGCGTGTTGAACCAAACAAACAATCTGGGAGTTTTATAATATTGATGAAGTACATTCAGTCAAAAAAGTATCGGGAATGGATGATTTGTTTATGGTTCCAAATTCAAATTTTTGTTTTTTTGTAGTTGTTAGATTGGCATAACTGTTAAATTTGCATTTTGGCGCGGAGTTTGAGTTGCATCTGTTATTTATATTAAATACAGTGCTGGTTTTAGTAATATCATATATAGTGTGTATTGCGAATTTCATAATGGACAAAAATATCGAACAAAGAGTTTGTCTTAAATTTTGCATCGCCAATGGAATTTCGTGTTCGGAGTCACTGAAAATGTTACAGAAGGCTTCCGGTGAATCGACTTTATCAAAAACTCGTGCTTATGAGTGGTTCAAAGCGTTCAAAAGCGGTCGAGATGTGATGGAAGATTTGCCTCGCTCTGGTAGGCCGTCAACGTCTGCAACTGAAGTTAACATCGCAAAAGTGAAGAAAATAGTGACTGAAAATCCCCATTCAACTCTGAGAGAGATAGCCGCCGAACTTTCTGTATCTCACGAGTCGATCCGTACCATTTTAACTAATCATTTGGGTATGAAACATGTTGCTGCTCGGCTAGTCCCAAAAGATCTGAATTTTCTCCAAAAACTCAATCGCATGAAAGTCGCTGAGGACATGCTAGAACGAGTCAGTTCGGACCCAACATTCATGAAACGCATTGTTACTGGTAACGAGACGTGGGTTTACGAGTTTGACATGCAAACTAGTCAACAAGCTTCGGAGTGGCGCCTTCCAACTGAACCGAAACCGAAAAAACCCCCGCCAAAGTCGATCAAAAGTCAAAGTCATGTTGACTGTTTTCTTTGACTATCGCGGTGTTGTGCACTCTGAATTCTTACCGGAAGGTCTAACGGTAAATAAAGAATATTATTTGAGCGTTATGCGGCGTTTAAGAGAGCGAATTCGACGAAAAAGGCCAGATTTGTGGAAAGAAAATTCTTGGATTTTGCACCACGACAATGCGCCTTCGCACAAGGCTATCATTGTGAACGAATTTTTGACCAAACATTCAACAAATACCATCCAGAAACCACCATATTCACCAGATATGGCTCCTGCTGACTTTTTTCTTTTTCCTAAACTCAAATTACCACTTCGTGGCACCCGTTTTCAATCGATAGAAGACATAAAGGAGAATTCGCGGCGAGAACTGAACTCAATTCCGGAAGCAGCGTTTAAAAAATGTTTTGATGAATGGATTATTCGTTGGCGCAAGTGTATCGTTTCAAAAGGAGCATACTTTGAAGGTGATAAAATAAATTTGGATGAATAACAGACATTTTGTGTATTATTGATCTTTTCCCGGTACTTTCTTGACAGAGTAGTATATTGACAGTGTGGCGAGCAATGCTTAGCTCGCCGTCCAGAAAAGACTGTAGCGATATCTGAGAACTAATCCTGCATCGCGCAATTAAAATTTTCCGTGCGATTAGAACATATAGAACAGCCCGAAATCATATATCGGACAGTTGCCCACCAGAAATAACACCCGTCTGGTCGGAGGATCCTCCCTTTTCAATGGAGGTTTGCGCGACTTTACTCTCTGTTCCGCTGACCTCCAAAAGACCAAGTTTGAGTCGACAGCGCGTTGTGTTCCACACGCGCCTCAAAGCGATGTCACTGGACAAGTTAGGGCCAAAACTTGCCAGGTTTTAAGGAGTTACCGTGGCCCTCAGAAAAAAGACAACTGCTGGTACTCTGTCAATTTTAGTCAGTAAAAGTCTAACACTCCCGTTTATAAATAGAAAAAGCTGATTAATTACTACCTTTCACGTCATGAATATGGAGTGTAATCTATGCAATATACTGGCTCTGCTATCGATGAGTGCCACTTGAGATACGCACGGCGTCATAGCTTTGATTTCACCCTTATCTGGAGCGCGTATATACTGCCAACTATATTAAAGTGGATTTTTTTGGAAGCAAATACTTGAGTGACGTTTGCAGTTTGAATTGACACTTTCATTTGTCATATCGGAACACACTCTATGATAGAGAATAATCTCACGTGGGCGATTCAGCGCGAATGATAAGCGTTGCGATGCGGTTGACACAAATTCAAAGCGATGCGGCGGCTTTGTCCTACGTGCGCGCGAAGTCACCGCTTTAGCCGCAATTTATTTACAATAAGCCTCAGCACCGCAAGAGTTCGCGAGAAAATATCAAACCTACTAAACGCGTCCGCTTCGCTTTACTCGTCGCCGCACCGCACCTTGCTTGTTTTATTCACGCCGCTTCGCGATCGCGATCGCGTTGGCACTGGTGTTCTATGTAGGACGGTGACTATTTTGAAATTTGTTAAGACCATCAGTTTATGGCTATAAACAAGCTCTCAAACAGCGATCACTAATTCTTTGTTTTCAGTCAAAACCGCTCACATTTTACTAAAACTGTTTTTAGATTTTATAGGTGCGGTCCTAAAAGCAACCAAGTGCGAGTCAGACACGCGCACGAAGGGTTTCGTACCGTATAAATATATATTTTATTCTGTTTTTTGTATTTTTAGTTAGAGCGGCAACAGAAATACATCATCTGTGAAAATTCAATTGTCTAGCTATCACAGTTCATAAGATACAGCCTGATGACCGACGGACGACAAACAGACAGACAGATGGACTGACAGCGGAGCCTTTGTTGTATGATCTCGTTTTACCGTTTGGGTACGGAACCTTAATAAATAACTGTTTAAGTGGTTTTATTCGTAGGCTTATTAATAATTTCGATAAAAATATACAAATTTTTTGCACATTAATTCAAAAGTTCAAGTGCCACCTAAAATAACTAACCTAGCCGTACCCACTAGACGTACAGCGATGCGCCACCAGTAAAGGTGGACATCCCACCCGTACAAAGCGTTTTGAGAACACATTCATTGTACGTACAGCTAAGATATAGAATTTCCTGCCAGAGTCTATGTTTTCTGGTAACTATAACCTTGGGGTGTTTAAGTCAAGAGTGAATAGATTACTTCTAGGCAAGCGATCGTCGGCCACGTCTTCGCTTACCATCAGCCCCCCTAGCCAAGTTACAACCGTTTTGTGTTGAATTTCGTTCTCCAATCGGTAACGGCTCGATGTCAGCAATTGTAGAAAACGATAAGTTGGTAGCCATGTTGACGTGCCTGAGTCGGGCGCTCGTTCTACAATAACAAAAGATGTAGCGTTGAACATTGTAGAAACGATAACAATTCATTCTATCATTTTGAACGATGTGAACTTGGCTACGAAATTTCTATTCGTTTGTTCTGACCATGTGACTTAACGTTGAGGTGATGTCATTCCCATACATTTGATTCGTTTTCGAGTAACGTTAACGACTGCAGATTATCACCTTGGCTAGGGGTGCAGGTGAGATAGTGGCAGGGGCGCCGAATACGTGGGTGCTCGGGGGCTTGAGCACCCATGAGAAAGAGTGGGTGCCGAGCAACTCTGAATAGACATTAAGAAACAGATCAGTAATCGCCTTTTAGGGATGGGCGTTTTTTCATTACTCGACGACCCGTTTAGCGCGGTGGTTTAAAGCGCCGGTTGAGACGCAATGGTTGCGGGTTCGATTCCCGCACCAACACAAATGTTTGTTGATGACACAGAAGTTTGTGTTGGGTCTGGGTGTTTGTAGTACCTTCGTTGCTCCTGGTTTCCATATTACAAAGGAAAACCTTAGTTTGGGTCCAGGACAATGTATGTGATGTTGTCTCAATTTATTATTTATTAACGATGCGGGCTACGGACGCCAGTTACTGTATCCAGTATCAAAATGCCGATCAGTGTGCATTTCTCTTCTCACACTTCGCAACTTTTTCGTGTCATCAAATTAGCATGACCACCCATGAGGGTTTCTAAAAGCCGGCGCCCCTGGATAGTGGTCAAACTTAAGTCTACACATAATAAAAAAAAAACCTGTAGACATCCGCATTGACCTTCAAATTAATATTTGACGACAAAACTAAATGGGAACAACGATATATATAAACAACGAGATTGACCCTAAAAATACGAATTTCACTTAGGTTGGCACCTGCCTCATACTCCTTAAATGGAATGGTGGTAGGCAGCCCTTTTAGGTTTAGTAAAATTAAATATACAAAGCTCTTTAATTAAAATTAGCAAACAGGACAGAAACGAGAGCTTACTTGAAAATTAAATTTATAATTGTTTTACAGAGAACAACCCTTTTTGTTAAAATTACAATTTTATGTTTTTCCATATTATGGCTTCTGGTTTTTTTGAAGTGGGAAATCATTAAGGCGTACAGTCCCGAACAGAGCACCGCTGAACTTTAAATCCGTCTGCTTTGCGAAATATTGAGTGATTTACGTGTGCTATATACATTCTGAAGAACACTTAACCAGTATTTTTTTTTTGAGTAAACGTATTTCTAAAGATTAAAGCCGTTTGAAAAGGAGTAGGGAAAACAAGCGAAAAAATATCATGTTGATAATGTTGTATATGAATCTATAATAAACATATTTTTTTCAAACCTATTGACCGAGCCGTTACCGAGGCTTCAGAAAGTCACTGTTTTATAACACTGCTCGGGAGTCAGGGCCTTAAATAACTTCTCCTCTATGGTAGAGCGCGAGGGCGTGTCAGACTTTTCCTGTCTAAATCCCACCTGTATCCTTAATTTGCTCTATGCGTTCCAGAACCACGGGATATCCTTCAAACATTCACGTGCACCTACGGCAAGCCATTTCTCGTCGTCTGCAAGCCCGCGCCTACGTAGAAAAATCTTCGTAATTCGGGAATTGAACTCTTTTCATAAGTAAGTTTGTACGGTACCCTCAGTGCGTGTCCGATTACGATATTTTTTTCACCGATAGAAAGCTGCTTTATTCCTGAGTGACATAGGCTATATTTTATGAACGCGGGCGAAGCTGCGGACAAAAGATAGTTTTATATATTTGGGAACTGAATTCTGTGTACGCAGAAGAAAGCGATAGCAAAAGCCAGTTAGTCAATGGCTAGTTCTCAGTCACGTAAATGCCAAGCCCGAGTCGACGGCACGTTGTGTTCCACGTGCGCATCAAAGAGATGTCAGCAAGATTGACGAGGTCGGTTAGGGCTGAAGTCTGTTACCGTGGTTCTTGTAAAGGGCAACTGTACGCACTTAGGTGGGTTTTAGTCAGTAAAAATTTTACACGCCCTCTCGCCCAACCCAGGGAGGAAGAAGTCTTGCACGCCCTCTCGCTCCACCCGAAGAGGGAGAAGTCATTTGATGTAAAATTCAATGGTTTCTGTTAAAATTTATTTTGATAGAAACTGTAACATAACTCTTTGTACAATCCGCTTTTAGTGACCACTTAAATGTTACTTCCAAAACTAATGAAAATCCATAAAAATGAAATAATAAATCTATACAAATAAAAGAAGAAACTGACTGACATATCAACGCACAGCCGAAACTACCGAAACTAGGAACGTGAAATTTTGCACAAGGCTTCTTATTGTGACGTAGGCGAGCACTAAGAGAGAAATTCACCCCCTAAGGGGATGAAACAGGGATCCAAAGCTTGTACAGAGAAGCCTACTTACACGCGGGCGAAGCCACTAGCAGAAGCTAGTAAATTATATAGCAGAGTTCTTAGAAAATATGCAAATTAGAATTTTAAATATTGATTTAAAATGGCTTTACTTAAAATTCTCAGTTCTAGTTTGCTATTTCAAAGACAGCACCAATTCATTAATGTTTTAAATTATTCTTAAAAAGTTATCCCTTATATCTTATCCTTAATATCTTAAAAGTTACCCACTAAGAGTTCAAAACAGTACAACAATAAGTAGTGGAACTAAGTTCTTATATTTTTTTTCAGTCTTCTTTTGTCGGTCCCCATTCACTGGCGTAGCTACCGAAGTGCTAAGTGGGGCACTGCCCTGGGGCTCTCAAGATTTGAGGGCCCCCAAAATCTGATTAAAAACCCCATATTAAACTAAGAAAAAATTTCTTTTATCTTTGAAATCTAAATAAAATAGATTGCATCACTACTTTGGGGCCGTTCAAGTATTAGGTAAGCAAATTTTTGGAAAATATTAACCCCCCCCCCCCTCCCCCACGTCAGCAAAAGTAAGCAAAGTTCTTACCCTCCCATGCTTTTCCGCATGACGCAGGTTCTCACCGAACACGGGAAGTTCGAGAAGTTCCTGCATCGGATTCGTGCAGAAGCGACGCCCGGGTGTCGCCACTGTGTGGACCGCCCGGAGGACACGGTGAAGCACACGGTAGATGTATGCCCCGCTTGGGCAGAGCAAGGCTGTGTCCTCGTGGGGGCGATCGGCGGCGGCGATCTCTCGCGCCGGGCCTTGGTACAGGCCATGGTCCGGAGCGAGGAGGAGTGGCAGGCGGTCGCCTCCTTCTGCGAAGCAGTAATGCTAGCAAAGGAGGCGGCCGATCGCGTGAGGCAACGGTCCTCACGCCCCAGCCGCCGCCGGGATTCCGATCCCGATTTCCGGCAACCATAGGCGCGGGCTTGCGGACGGCGAGCAATGGGTAGCCCGCCTTCCGACCGTCCGGACCGAGCCCAAGTCGTCGTCGGCCCTTATTGTTCCACGCGCGCCTCAGGGAGATGTCAGCAAATCGTAGGGGCCCAGCAGGGTCGAAGCCTACTGGGGCCACGGGTAGTGTGAAAACGAAACCCGGGGCCCTGGGACGAAGTTAACGAAGGAACAGGAGTGAGTTTTTTAGTCAGTAAAAGTCTGACACTATCTCCGCTCCGCCCAAGAGCGAGATTTGTCATTACATGATTTTCCCACCTAAAAGTTCTCAGTCCATGACACACTAATCCATGACAGTAAGTCTTCAATGACATAGATGTATGCTGCTTAATGATGTGTCTGCTCACTTTCTTGTGATTTTGATACATAGACATTGTTATCTTAAAACTAAAAAAAAATTGCGCTGCTAACGTAATCACCATCTAGACCGCTCCATCCCCCATGTGATCATAAATAAGCAAAACAATGACTTCCCCACCCCCTCTAGTGCTTACGTAATACTTGAATGGCCCCTTTAATCATGGTAACTAGTTAAAGTGAGTAAAGGAATGGCAACTTCCTGCTCCACCCAGAGCAGGAGAAGTTATTTGAAGATTTCCCAAGTAAAAAGGGGCCCTGGGGCAAAAAATCTGGGCAGATTTTTTTGTCCCAGGGCCGCTGATTACCTAGCTACACCACTGGGCACAGTGGCATCATTCATCGTTGATAACAAAACAACCATTCAATCAAAAATTGAAAGATTTTTTTCTACAATTCTTAAGTAACTAGTTCTATATAAAGATTTTAGTTTTTTAGCTTGTTAACAATAAAACTTCTCGATTTGCGTAAATATGATAAAAGCTTTTTGGTAAAATGATATTGCGTTTTGTAACCTCTAATAAAGTTTTTTTTTTAATTGAAGTACCCCTTCGTTTTCTATTTAGTTATCAATGAATTATTTTAATTACTGGAAATAAGATTCAAAGTTTAACTTAATTTTATGTCAGTAATTGCAACTGAATACACCAAGACTTCATAAACTTACCTTCCCTCCAAAAACGTATCCCAGTTCCAAAGCGACCAGCTGGGCAACCTCTTCACCACCTTCCACTTCAACGGTCCATTCATTCACAAACTCCTTCGCATGCTCCATCCCGTTATGCACTCCTTGATAGCCATAATGCCCTGGTACCCAAAATTTGGGCTCATTAGGATACCATGACAAAACCGAAGTAAACAAACTGGCAATTAAAAGACTAATGAGCTTCATTTAAACGTTGTATTGATGTACATTTATTTGTATGGGTATTAGTGTTGGCTGATGGGGAGTTGGAGCGAGGTCGGTGTCCAAACAACCACTAACGGCCGGCAGACAACAAGAGAGGAAAAGTGTGATTTTTCCCAAGCGTGCGGCAACGGTATACTCGACTGCCGAGCAAGGCTGCGTCGTGCGTCGCGTAGCGGTCATTACGCTTTTCCGATTTTCGTTGTTGTTTGTTAGACTTTTTTAATGTGTATTTTTTAGCACATCGGCAGTTCTATTCATTCTGTTTTATTTTTATAAATAATCCCATCTAGAAGTTAAGTCAAGTTAATCTAATGACCAAATAAAAAATTATTTATTTATTTATTTAAACTTCATGTACAGTGGTGGTACATAGGCGGACTTAATGCCACAAAGCATTCTCTACCAGTCAACCATTGGGTTAAAAAGACAACACTGTGGTGTGGTGTGGTGGTGTAGTAATTATATTGTATGATTTTACAGATAACATTTACTTATTTTATTTGGCTCTACAACAATGTGTACACTATTAAGTATATGGGAAAATATTTCAATCTTAATGTCTAAGTGCCCCATCACTTAAAGAATATCACTACAGCCATTATTTTTTACATCCTAAAAACTAATTAAACAAAAAAATATAAAAATAAACTGAATCGGAATGAAAACAACAGTAACTTACGGAATATTAAGAAAGGACCAACAGAATTAAACATATTTACGTTACTTATTATGTAAATTATGCCTCATGATTTTATTTACAGTACACAATATTAAAAAAAAAACCTCCCGAACATTTTCATCAGTCGGGTATACCTGTGTCAGTAATCACTACAGTGGCCGCTAAGCACACAGTACAGATAACTGGCATCAAGATATATTTGATCTATCTCTAACTAACGCGGATGTATTTAATTAAATAGAGTATCAAGCATATAAATCAATTTTACCTATATTTTTACACAAGGATTTTTTAAATCTATCATCACTGGCCCGGTAACAGACTCTTTCATATGTACATGCATATTTTTTGCTTAAACTTTCATCATCTTTGTAGAAAGATGAAAAGTGTAGACTTTTAAGGATCAACCGACCCTTTTTTTCCTTTTGAGGTATCCGTACCTCAAAAGGAACCCAAAAAAACGGAACCCTAATAGGATCACTTTGTTGTCCGTCCGTCTGTCTATGTGTTTGTCTGTCTACCAATCTCTTATCTCGAGAACGCGTGTGATTCTGTCAGGAACATCTTCAGGATAGCTTATAACGGACCTAAGTTTTCGACATCATCAGATTAAGTTCGAAAGGGCTTAGTTTCAGGGGTTAGGTTAGGTAATTATACCCTTCTACTGGAGTTATTGTAGAGAATACGACCGTATCCCCACATCCAGCAAGAAGATACAAGGAAAAACATCGTATGGTTTAAATCAGTAGCAGTCTAACAGGCCCCTCCACCTGCTCCAAAGATAGAAAATCATCTTTGAGGATAGCAAAACAGAAAAGGTACACACTCGTTGCCGTTTTGGCCTTGCACTGATTATATCATTCTTTTTTCTATTGTGTTATTTTAGTTAATATGATTATGTGGGGCACGAATATAATATAATAATATAATATTCACACAACTATCACACAACGCCATCTAGTCCCAAACTAAGCAGAGCTTGTGTTATGAGTACTAGACAACTGATAAACGTACTTAAATATTTCTAAATACATACATATTATAGATAAATTACACCCAGACACAGAACAAATGATTGTGTTCATCACACAAACATTTGGCCTGGGTGGGAATCGAACCCACGACCTCCGGCATAGCAGTCAGGGCCACTAACCACTAGACCAACAGGCCAGTCAATAAACGTTTTTTCTTTCTTTCTACCTGAATGCTTATCAAAATATTAAAATCATAGATTTATAAATATACCATAAATAAATAAGAAAAAGAAAATATCGATAAGTCATACTATTTTCCTCCAGCAACGGTATTATATTCTCAGAAATTATAGATCACAGTACTCATATGTTTAGACGCAATATATCTTTCTATACGTTGAGCATTCTTAAGAATAATTTATACCATAAACGAAGCTATGTCACACTTAAATAGAACACTAGCCAGTAACCTTCTGCGACTGGACAGGGGCAGTGTACAGTGTACGCGATATAAACGACGAAGCGAAACGCTTAGTCCGGACCGTAGAGGTTTCAACAACGTAAGGGTGGATACTCGCCGTACGTCGGGTTGTCCGATGGTAGAAATGAGATGGCGGAATCAAGTCATGCAATTCCTGCGCACACTCTCCAAAATGCAACCTGTAAATGAGAGGAGGAGGAGGGGGAAACTGTCGCGCACGTGCTTCTCGAATGCACAATTGCACAGCCACCAGTAAATTAAGAACACGAACCTTGGGAGGACCGAATTCACTCATGGACGCCCTGAGCAAACCAAAAAACTCATTTGCTTTTGAAGAGGGGTGAGTGGTTGGAATGAAGGCGGCCATATCTCACGCACAATGGTCCACCAAGGACTAAGTGCGAAAACCAGTTCACAAATAATGACAAAGATTATAACCGATATCATCGGTAACTTGAACTATTCAGGTATAGGAGGAGTGGCAGGCGATCACCTCCTTCTGCGAAGGAGTAATGTTAGCAAAGGAGGTGGCCGATCGCGTGAGACAACGGTCCTCACGCCCCAATCGCCGCCGGGATTCCGATCCCGATTTCCAGCCACCGTAGGCGCGGGCTTGCGGACGGCGAGCAATGGGTGGCTCGCTGTCCAACCGTCTGGTAACCGTCCGGACCGAGCCCAAGTCGCCGACGGCGCGTACTGTTCCAAGCGCGCTTCAAGGAGATATCAGCAAATCGTAGGGGCCCAGCAGGGTCGAAGCCTACTGGGGCCACGGGTAGCGTGAAATTGAAACCCGAGGCCCTGGGACGAAGGTAAAGAAGGAACAGGAGTGGGTTTTTAGTCAGTAAAAGTCTGACACTATCTCCCGCTCCGCCCAACAGCGCGATTTGTCAAGTCAAAGATGATTTTTCCACAAAAAAAAAAACTATTTAGATATCATATTATTTGTATAGAAGGACCAATAGGTCCAGTAAACGAGGTCAGGTAATTATTATATAATATCCTACATTATTCCTCATGAATCTGGCTATTTCATACAGAAAAAAAAAACCAACCTGACATTTTTTTTTTGATTATTATTTTGCGCTTGAGCGCTATCTCACCTGATGGAAAGTGACGATGCTGTCGATGATGGAGCGCACATACCTATATTTTTGTTTTTTAAACAAACAAAAATACTATTTAGCTTTATTATATTTTTACTGGCAATGACTGCACCTGCGAAAAATAGCGATAGGTGCCGTATGCGGAACACATCTAGCTAGTCAATTTGTCGTCTTTTAGTAATACATTTTCTGTTTTGAAGTGGAAAATCATACAATGACTTCGCCGCTCTAGGGTGGAGCGAGAGGGCGTGTCAGACTTTTACTAGCTAAACCCCACCTGTGTCCTTCAGTTGGCCTTTGCATTCCTCCTGAAAAGGTATGCCGTGGTCCTCCACGGCATCATTTTTAGAAATTCCCCGTTAAATAAGCAATAGAATAATGTGAATATGATATTTCAAGGAAACTTGGCCCTTTCCATTATCGTGACTTTAGGCCTCTTGATGGGGCCCATTGATTGTAAGCGACCACTTTTCAGATCGAAGTTTCCTTGCGTGATTGCATCAAGAATGAAGATATCCGCAGGAGAACCAAAGTTTCCGACATAGCCCGAGGAATCGCCAAACTTTACTGACAGTGGGAACAGATGTTCGATGGGGCCGAAAGGTTCTGGAGTGGCGCCCGCGCGCCGGAAAACGCAACATTTTTCCACCTATTATGTGAACCAATGATCTGGTGATGGCCGTGGGAATCCGATGATTGGGAGACGCACAGGACCGTTCCCACAACGAACAGTCCTGTGCGTCTCCCAATCATCGGATTGGCCGGCCTTGGGGAGGCCTAAATCCAGCAGTGAACTGAAGAAATAATGATGATGATGAATGAAGATATTTCAATTCAGTTTAGTAGTAGATACAGAGATGTTGCTTGGTTCGGGCCATGGTCCGGAGCGAGCAGGAGTTGGCAGGCGGCCGCCTCCTTCTGCGAAGCAGTAATGCTAGCAAAGGAGGAGGCTGCACGCGTGAGGCAACTGTCCTCAAGCCCCAGCCGCCGTCGGGATTCCGATTCCGATTTCCGGCCACCGTAGGCGCGGGCTTGCGGACGGCGAGCAACGGGTAGCTCGCAATCCGACCGTCCGGCAACCTTCCGGACCGAGTCAAGTCGGCGACAGCGCGTACTGTGTGAAGACTCGGCCCTGGTACGAAAGGCAACGAAGGAACAGGAGTAGGTTTTTAGTCAGTAAAAGTCTGACACTATCTCCTTCAGCCCAAGAGCGGGGGATGTCATCGGATGATTTGCACAAAAAAAGAAGTGATGTGTCATTACAGTAAATACAACACATTTCAACAGAAATAGACACATTTACCACCAAGACATCGATTATGAATATAACGATGTTTGCAAATGAACTATTTTACGAGGCGAGCAGCAGTTAAACACTAATTCCTTGTCATTAATCTTGTGGCGCGATCCATTCGCCCCACGCCCCAGTTTATATTAAGAGTTAAGATGTCTTTATGTACTTGCTATTGCCTTGATTCTTGTACTTTTAATTAAGTATATTATTGCAGAGCTACAACTGAAAAAGCAATGGTGGGATTTAGTCGATAAATATAATACTGTATTTTCATATTGGGGGGGTTTGCCATAATCGCCACGCTTGGCAGACGGGTTGGCGATCGCAGTTTAGTTTTTGTAATGCACAGAGGATGCTGCTGCCCATTCTCTGCTATGTCCCTTAGTCGCCTCTTACGACACCCACGGGAAGAGATGGGATGGTGTTATTCTTTACGTCCGGACACCATACGGAGCACTGACTGATGGCTCTGAAACGTGGTCGCTTACAATGGGCCTCATCAGAAGACTCAAAGTCACCCAAAGTGCAATGGAAAGGGCTATGCTCGGAGTTTCCTTGCGTGATCGAATCAGGAATGAGGATATCCGCAGGAGAACCAAGGTCACCGACATAGCACGAAGAATCGCCAAACTTAAGTGGCAATGGGCAGGGCACATTGCTCGCAGAACGGATGGCCGTTGGGGCCGAAAGGTTCTGGAATGGCGACCACGTACTGGAAGACGTAGCGTTGGAAGGCCTCCTACAAGGTGAACCGATGACCTGGTAACGGTTGCGGGAGTACGATGGATGCGAGACGCACAGGGCCGTTCATTGTGGCGGCACTTGGGGGAGGCCTATGTCCAGCAGTGGACGTCTTTCGGCTGAAATGATGATGATGATGATGATAATACTGTCACAGCATGCGTCCAGTGCATCCAGTGCGCGAGCAGTGGTGGTCGAGTGGTAATGGCCCCGATTTACGAGCTGTAGGTTGCGGGTTCAAACCCACCCAGGCGCATTACTTGGTGTAATTTATTTCATCACCACTGCTCTCAAAACGGTGAAGGAAAACATCGTGAGGAAACCGGCATGTCCTAGAACCAAAATTCGAAGACATGTGACATCCACCAACCCGCACTCGGCCCGCGTGGTGGATTACGGCCCATTCCCTCTATAGGAGAGGAGGCCTGAGTCCCAGCAGTGGGAACATTATAAGGCCGACTATGCTATGCTATTCGTCCGTATAGACTTTGGTAAAGACGGTATTCATCTCATTTTACCCAAGAGTGTGCAATTTTCAACCAAATATACTCACGGTACTGTAGAACGTAGAATGTTGCCTATTATATTATGTTGGGCTTGCACAGTACACAAAATGCAGGGTAGTGCCGTTGTATACTTGGGCTTGAAGCTCTTTACTGCTCGTCAAGCATACGTGGCCTTAAGTAGGGTAAAATCATTAGAAGGTCTTCTTATTGTAGACTATTCGAAATTAACCGGCAAACGACCTTGCAACAATGATGCGTTAAATGAGATGAACAGACTGAGAAACCTGTTCAGCGATAACTAAAAAGTTAAAAATAAATTAAAAAAATTTTTTTTTAAAAAACAAGCCTTTATACCATATCACCATCATCTTCCTGCCCTTGTCCCGTGTTATTTGGGGTCGGCGCAACACTCTTTTTTCTTCCATTCTGCCCTGTCACTCGTCATGCTATCACTAACTTCCTTTCTCTCATATCACTCTTCACACAATCCATTCATCTTTTCTTTGGTCTTCCTCTCCCTCTCCTTCTCCATCCATCCACATGTAAACTCATAACTCTATTAGTAACATGCGTTTCATCCCTCCTCTTCACATGACCATACCAAGACAAACGATTCCCCTTCAACTTTTCAGTCACTGGCGTCACTATCAAACTTCCCCTAATATATTCATTTCTCACTTTATCCATTCTCGTCACACCATACATCCATCTTAACATTCTCATCTCCGCTACATGCAATTTTTTTTCATCCGTCTTTTTTACAGCCCAACATTCTGATCCATACAATATGACAGGCCTTATCACGGACTTGTAGATTTTACCCTTCAACTTGAAGGGCATCCGTGAGTCACAACGTGGTCACACTTTTATATCATATAAATTGTGTAATGTCGTTATAAGTTGATAGTAAAAGTTTAAAAGGAAAAGTTTATTTTATTCTTTTTAGCGCATTTAATTAAAAGCTTGTTTTTAAAAAGTTTTATTTTAATTTTAATTTATTCTAGTCCATAGTTACCAGACTCACCAACTGTTTTAAGAATGAAAATAAATACATAGTAATTGATCAAAGGAAAAATTAAATTAATATACAATTGTATCTATAGTATGCACAGAAATACTAATAGTGGACCTACACACGTGTTTATTCTGGATCGCTATCAATTAATTCGCCTATCAATAAAAAAAAAATACAAAAAGTTACATCAAAAGTCATTCGGACTGTGTACTATTATAAACTTTGATGACGATGAAGGAGTAATTCCTAGTGTTAAGTTTCTTTTTTTAAATATACTCGCTGATGCCCGCGACTTCGTCTTCATCAAACTCCTAAAATAGTACAATGCGATTTGCTCATATATCTTTTTTTTGCGCTATACCTTAATTCCTTTTCTAACTTAAAAGTTACTTGCCTAAGTTACTCCTTATAATATCAACTATCTACCAGTCAAAGTCCAGTCAAAATCAGTCGAACCGTTTCGGATAATAACCAAAACAAACAACAGACGTAGAAATAATAAATGAGTTTTTTTCTTTCTAGATAGACAAAAAATTTAAAACTTGCATTTTTATTATAGGTATCGATCAAATGAACGATCAGTGAAAGTCCCGTCAAAATCGATTCAGCCATTTCGGAGATCAACAGATAGACAAACAAAAATAAATATTTTTAAGTTACAAACAGACACTTGAATTTTATTTAAATGTATATGTATAGTATTATAAATACACATAATGTGTTTATTGCACAACCGTCAGTGTGTCAGTGGATCGATGGAACGTGGCCGTGAGCCGTCGGCGCCTGCGCATGCTACCGTAAACAAACAGTTTACAGACATTTACAGATAAACGCATGTGGCCACGATGGAATAGAAAATTTTGTCTTTTAATAAATTCTAAAAAAAAAACTTGTAATGAAAACAGCAGCCGGACGACGACCTACCCATTGCTCGTCGTCTGCAAGCCCGCGCCTGCTGTGGCTGGTAGTCGGGGTCGGGGTCGCGGCAGCTGGGGCGTGAGGACGTTCGTTCCCTCACGCGTGCGGCCGTCTCTTTCGCTAGCATTCATGATCATCATCATTTCAGCCGAAAAACGTCCACTGTTGGACATAGTGCTCCCCCAAGTGTCGCCACAATGGATGGTCCTGTTCGTCTCGCATCCATCGGATTCCCGCAACCCTTATCAGGTCATCCGTCCACCTTGTAGGAGGCCTTCCAACACTACGTCTTTCGGTACGTGGTCGCCATTCCAGAACCTTTCGGCCCCTTAACGGCCAACCGTTCTGAAAGCAATGTGCCCTGCCCATTGCCACTTTTTTTTTTACACAAGTTTGGCAATTCTTCGTGCTATGTCGGTAACCTTGGTTCTCCTGCAGATATCCTCATTCCTGATTCGACCACGCCAGGAAACTCCGAGCATAGCCCTTTCCATTGCCCTTTGGGTGACTTTAAGTCTTCTGATGAGGCCCGTTGTAAGCAACCACGTTTCGGAGCCAAATATCATCACTGGCAACACGCACAAATAGAACGCCATGTCGCTAGCCTTACTGCTTCGCAAAAGGAGGCGACCACCTGCCATTGCCCCTGGCTTCAGACTATGGTCTGAACCAGGGCCCGGTGTGAGAGGTCGCCACCACAAATTACCTCTGATCACGGATACGTCAATGGTCCACCACAACAGTTCAGCTTTTTTAAAATTAGAATGCTTTGGTATTCTGGGCTGTTTTTATGTAGTGGACTTTGTTCAATATTCAAGGTCCACTAACTAGATTTTGCTGTATATTGTTCATTTTCTTGAGATTTCATTGCGGAAATTCGATTATCCTAATTACTCTGGTTTGATGGCCACACTAACTATAACTCACAGATTCGTCCGTGACGGCCAAAATACTCGATCGTCTTATATCCGTCTTATATCTACCCTACACGCGCTGGAGGCTATTTCGGGACTATTACTAACTACTAGACACATCGATGCTCAAACTTTTGTATTTGTGTGTGATATTTCGAGCAAAACTTTTTTCACGTTCGCTCTATCTATCTTGGACAAGTAAAGACCTAAAATCTTCTTTCCACTACAAGGTCGAGTCCTTTTTTAACCGACGTCAAAAGAAGGAGGTTATCAATTCGGTTGTATGTTTTTTTTTTCGGTGTGTTAACTCAGAACTCCGCCGTTTATAGACCGATTTGCAATTTTTTTTCTGATGATGGTATCCATGAGGAATCGAGGGAACTCCTCAAATATTATAGGCAACCATATATGTAGAGAACATTTTCGCAAGAAGTTGGTAGATTCATCACACTCTTGATTTGTTGTGTTCGTTTTTCTCTCAATATCATTCTTTATATATATATATGTATGTATTACTCAATACTCAAAGGTTTATTGCATTCCACAATGTACGTACATGCATAGATGGTAAATAACATTTCGATAATGGACACAATTGTGGACCCTGTTGGGCACAGCAAAATACTATGTAGGATAAACTCTTATGGACTAACTTATACTACGTACATTAATCGTTAAAATCTTAGTATCTAAGTATATATTTATTATTGTTCTTATTTCCTCTCTGTCAGTGTTCTATTAAGCTGCACCTGCCATGTTATGTCTCTGCACCACCCTAAGGTCGACTGGTAGAAAATGCCTAAGGTATTAAATTCGCCTTTGTACAATGTCTCATTAGTGCATAAAGTTTAAAATAAATAAATATAGTGATTTTATATAAATAAATGTTGCGCCACAGTAGGAAATACTCCTGTACCATGGACCACAAACATGCCCTAGCGAGCATTTTGCTGACATCTCTTTGAGGCGCGCGTGGATTACGCGCCGTCGATAGGGTTGCCAACTTTTATTAGAAGAAATAGAGTATATCTCATTCAAAGGAGATAAAAAAGTAAGTAGTAAAAACTTTTTTTTTTTGTACTTTTTGCAGCAAATAACAATTTTTTCATTGTTTTTAAAAGAATTGTTTGACTCCAAAAATTCTAACTCTAAATTTACAAAGATGAGAAGCTCGTTTTTAATCAATTTTTATAAAACCCTGTTCCTCTTTTCCCGCCACTTCACATTCATGAAAATATTTGACTTTTTTTAGTTACGATATTAGGTATGCATTATATATGTGTGACTGGCACTTTTTTACTAAACAATGTGTAAAAAAGGAGTATTTTAGCCTCCTCTATTATTGTTATGGATTATAGAGTACACCAACATAAAATAGAGTGCAATACCTTATAGAGTACGGTTAGCAACCCTACCCGTCGACGACTTGCGATTGGCCCGGATGCGCCAATCGTAGGTACCGTCTAATTTATGCCATCCTAGTCTGATTTGTAGTCTAGGTCTTCTTGACAAACTTAATAAGTAACGCCTTCGGCAGTCTTAAATATAAACATTTAAAAATAATATTCTATTTTTATCTTTCTTTAAGATATTACGTAATTATACCGAACTTAGAATTTCGGTCATCAATATTCAGATGTTTTTGGAAATTTTCAATATATTTTGTTCAAAACAAACAAAACTTGTTTGATCAAACTTTATTGTGCTTCTTCTTATAGCTCCGAATTCAAATTATTTTGTATATCCAATCTTGGTATTCGTTCTATTTAATAAAATTTTACTTTTTCTGGTTTCCGGGTGTGGGTTTCCATACCTATTTGTTTTTATTTTTGGTACTCTACTGTAGATTCTTATCATATTATCTTTATAGTACTTGATTTATCCTTAGGTATCTATTAAAATGAATTCCAAATTAAATCTAAGCATACAGGATTGTACCCCGCTGGAGAGGCCCCGGGCGTCGGGACTCGCAGGGCAATTTCCGGCCACCGTAAGTACGGGTTTGCGGACGGCGAGCAACGGGTATCACACAGTTCGGTTGTCTGGTAAAGACCAAGCCTGGGTCGATGACGCGATGTGTTCCATGCGCGCCTCAAAGAGATGTCAGTAAAATTGACGGGGCAAGTTAGGAGCATGCCTACCAGGGCTGCAGATTGTTCGAAAGAGTATAGAATAAAAATCATTTATTTCTGAGTACAGATACATGAAGATCTTGATATTAGACATATACTACCTTTGCCGGTGTAGTTAAGTATATCTAATGAGCAAATTTACATATTTATAGTTCATGCAATATTAATAAAATTAAAAATAATAAAAAAAAAATGATTAGAGGCATTTTTTAAATAAATATGTGTAACTTTATGGACCGCGTTATTTTTTATGCATGCATAATTGAAAATAAAATGTTTTCAATGTTAAGTATAGATGATGATGATGTAATGATGATGATGATGATTGATTGATGATGATGTTTTCTGTAGTTACACTGTGAGTTTTAGTCAGTAAAAAGTCAGGCACTCTATCTCTCTCCACCCAGAGCGGAGAAGTAATTTGATGATTTCCTTCGTTAAATTTGTAAAGCTTAAAGTACTGTATAATTCTTTAATTTCTTCAAGAGGAGTGACATTGACATATAACGTACAACTACAACTTGTAGTTTATGATCACTGGGTATTTAAAATGCATAAAATATGACGAATGCAACGAGAGAAATGATATCACATTATTTCGTGATATCCGAACTTATAGGAAGTTGTGTATGCTAATATACGTACAACTACAACTTTGGCTATCACTGCTCAAACGCATATCCGCGGCGCGCGCGCAGTCACAGTCGCGATGCGCGCGCCGCTCGCACCCGCGGCCTGTGCCGCATTACTCCTGCTCTGGCCTGCCTCCCTGGTACTCTGCTATCAGGACGAGAGAGGATACCAAGCAGAGGACGCATATCACGACGATGTGTTAGACGTGTGAGTGATTCATGTGCTGCTAGTATTTCTATGAAGCTGTTCATCTCCAGTGATCTTCTTCAGTGATTTTTTTATTTTTATTTTTGCTGTTATACGTATCGGTTGGTTGGCGGAAGTGATGCTCATAAAATAGTTGCTCCAAATAATTTTATTTCTGCGATGATATTAATTCAGTCTTGCATCATGTGTCGATGTAAAATAAATTCTGAACACATCAAGCCAAGTTCAAGCCATTAATCAAGAGAACATTACCTGCCGATTACGAAAGAAAAAATTTGGCAGAATCTAGGTTATCCTACAAAAAGTAATGAGTAATGTTCAGTCCTAGAAATCTCTAGTATAGGCTCAACGAATCAATAGAACAGTTGTGACCCAGAGTCAACATTTCCTTTTATTACTTCAATTAATTTATGAATCAGTTGCATTGCCCCGTTTAAAAATCAAACTGCGTGGGTTCAACGACTGCTACTGAACAGAGTACATTGCACACTTGCACCATGATATATGAAGTATTACACCAGGGGTTTATTACACGTGGTATTAATAGTACAGTGTAAGAACTCATTGAAGTGTTCTTGGAAATCTTAGGGCGAGAGATCGGGTACTTAGGCCCTGACAGATGATCTGACCGAGGCTGAAGCACTTGAGTTAACTACGTTTCTGAGTATTGAGCCTGTTTATATGCTAATAGATGATGGAATGGAAGCATATCGTCTTCATTGATCTTAATAAAAACTACATGCTTACAGACATTCAAGTAAGGAGCAGCAAAGGCATGATAAAGCTAAACTAAAGAGTTATTTATTTTTTATTTTATCCTCTTTACGTCTATCTTTACAGGCCTTAAAACATAATGCGACAGTGCAGCTAAGCTAAAAACTATACTTAAACCTAAACATACCTAAATTTATGATAAAATCTAAAAAAAAATGTAAAAAAATGTTGTTTAAAAATAACACTTAAACATAAACAATAAGAAAAAACATAAATAATAATACGATAAAAAGACCAAAACGATACATCGAGTTATACAAGCTCTGAGATTCAATCAACTGTCAATTAAGGCCCTAGCTAGCTAGCAGTGCCATAAAAAGAAGATTTTCGAAAAAAAAAACGTCTTAAAAAATAACTGCATGATATTTTTTCGCTTGTTTTCCCTACTCCTTTCAAACGGCTTTGATCTTGGAATATATTTACACAAAAAAAAATGCTGGTTAAGTTCGTCAGAATGTACATATGTGTAAATCAATCAATATTTCGCAATAAAAACAGTTTTAAAGGTCAGCGGGGCTCAATGCGGACACAGGCGCCAGTACGGGTATGTATTCATTTAACTCCGGCCAGATGTTCAAGGGACTATACACCTTAACTAAGGAACACTGTAGGTAGACTTTTATAAATACAGAATATATCAGAAAAAATCAAACCACTCTTTACTTTCATTAACCTAAAAGCTTTCTTTGATGCTGTTATATGCATCATTAACGCAGTAGTTAATAAATTATTGTTTATCATAATGGCATGTCACGCCTAATCGTTAGATACGAGAGCAATGCAGATAACTAACGTATGTATGTTATGTCAGACTGGTCATACATTCTCCCTTTAATAATTTTAATTAAGGTCATATCTAGACTTCGAGTAGAATTTGTGCTAATCTATTATGTATTTAGATATTTAAAAAGTTAGAGCTAATACATTGTAAATGGACACCTTTGGACATCATAATGCTTGCAATAATTAATATATTTTCAACACGCTTACAATTTAAAGAAGAAGAATAGAATAGAATTTAATAGCAGTGGTGTAAAAAGTAATACAACTTAAAATAATAATGATAAATGATATTTATTTTGTAAGTAAGTTTTGAAAAAACACTTTTACACGTCAATTATTTTTTTCGTCAATTTAAACTAGATGAGGCCAGTGTTTCCTAGCTGACTACCCTGAGAAGAAACACCTAAACAAACTCATGGCTCAAAGTCTTTTTTAAAGTCCATACAGTTAATATGTATGTTAATAGATTTGTCTGAGATGGTTTTTTGAAGAAAGAACCATACAGATTTGAGTGGACCTGTCCAGTCAGTGCAAGCATTTGTCAGTATTCGTAAAGCTCAACCCAGGACTAGTAAGGAGCTCAACGACTTGACGAACAATACCAAGGAAAGGACATTTGGGTAGTCAACAGAATATACTCAAATTGCCAGACATACGTTAAAATTACTGAAAAGGAAAAAAAAAGCAATCAACATTGTTCTCACGTTCACAATAATAAAAGGAAATATATAATTTACAAAATGTAATACTTAGTAAAGTAAATATTGATGTTAAACATTAATAGAAAAAAAATGTCAAATTGCAAAATGAAAATAATCTACAATATCAAATTGTAAAAAAATAATAATAATAAAAAGGACAATTGAAAATAAAAACAAAAGAGAAAAATAAGACAACAGTTGTAGTGCGTACTGGAGCACATGGAATGTGTTGATAATAAAGTGATCTTTTAAGGGTTCCGTTTTTCTTTTTGAGGTACAGAACCCTAAAAAAGGGCCATAATTTTTTTTTGCCCCAGGTCAGTTGGTCACCTTTCTATAACACTGTGGGATGATGTTCACCATGGTCCTATTTTTCTTAGGTACTCGTATTACAAAAGCGGTCCCTCAGGTCATAAGTATGATAGACGCTATTCACAATAATTAGGTCATTATTATTAATTAATGAGCTAATCACCATACCAAAGACTTAGTAGAACATATAGCGATAAGATAAAGTTTCTTTGTTGCTCCTCAGAAGTTTAATATCTTTGTGTCAAACAAGGATGATTTATATGAAGTGACGTACCTATGACGTAGGATTATATTTAGATTGTAACATTTTTAAAATATTATACTACAGATGTGGGATCGCTATTTTTAAAATAATAATCTTTGAGTTATGATTTCAGGTTTTTTTTGGCTTCTAGATGTAGCTATTTTAGTGTCAAATTTAGAATATGTGTATTTCGTTTTTTATATGGTATACAGTCACGTTGTTTTTCATAAATGAACGCGGAACGCAGATACACATCCTGATGTTTTTGTAGTATTTAGCAGCAAATGTCAGTCAGTCTTCTCGGCAAACTTCCATAACATAGTTTTCAAAATTCTCAACTCCATTTTACCGAGATTACGCCTATTTCAATTATTTCACATATTTTCAAGTTGTGCAGGTACTTGAGATACACTTATTTTACACCACAATTTCCTTCTTCGAACTTCGCTCAATATAATCCCGCCAAAAACTTTGTTTTCATGTTGTTTTAATAAAATATGGCTTGGTACTAATGTCATTTCAATAAACACAGAGGGTAAGAATCTCGGTAGAGGTACTAGGGTCTCAAGAAGCAGAGTTAGCTACTGAACAACCCATAGAAATTATATCTATGGACGAACCTAAGCCTCATTGTGTGTAATTCGCACACAGCACAAGCAAGTGTTTCCTGATAGTTTATGGAAGCCTGGTCTTCTATTAAATCTTGACTGAAGTCAAACCCATCCTGATGCGTGTCACATAAAATATCAACATCATCTAGGTATTCAACTAACTGGTGCAGCGTCAAAACAACACAGTCTTTTAAAACTAACATCTTCTTTACAATACAGATGGTTTTATCAGCAAAGGAATTCTAAGAATATTCAATGTTAACTTTTTATCAAATCTTCAGTGATGTCATCTGACGCGCCAGTCATATTTTTTAAAAAAGGTGATCTAACCTAAAGAACTGAGCTGATCCTTCCACTGCTCAAATTGACTGCCACAAGGCAACCAGAGGTACACTACTATCCATATGTTCCATGTTTCCTGAAGAAACAGGTAACCTCAATTTTACTGCGGATACTCACTTACTAAATGACGATAAATGTCACAATAATATTTCTCAAGCGTTTACAATGGTGTGAAAATAAATTGAGGAAAATCCCGTAAAATTTATGGCATAAGATAAAGTAAAAAATGGTGTCAAAAAATTCTGTCACTTAAAGTCATTCTATGTTCTCACTTTCAGACTAGACGGCAGTTCTCCATGCCCCACCGACAGTCTCCTGCGCACGCGCGACACGTGCCACGTGGACGGCGGAGATATCCAGTGCATCAAGTTGAAGTGCTGTGATACGCATGTCTTCATAGCTGGCAGGTGAGAGACAGTTTTTCATCAGCTTCAGTAAGGTCTCCACCGACAGTCTCCTGTGCCACGATGATGATGCAGACATACAGTGCATCCAGTTGAAGTTCTGTGACCATCGTGTCTTCATAGCTGGCAGATGAGAGACAGCTCTTCATCAGCCTCAGTTTGAAAGGGAGTTCTTCAGCAGTAAGTAACAGTACAAAGCTACAACAAAGATGCTTATACGGAACACGTTATTGTACGATTAGCTCCACGTGAATTGAGAAATTCTTTTGGAGGTAGGCGGAACAGAGTGTAAAGACCCGTAAACCTCCGTTGAAAAGGGAGGATCCTTCGGCCAGACGGGTGTTATGTCTTACGGAGAACTTTGATTGCTCGATGCAGGATTAGTTCTTATGTGACGTTATAGATGTCGCTACATTCTGTTTCTGCCAGGATATGAAAGTAGCGTACTGAGAGTTTCCAGCCTCTCTAGCCAAGTTACGACCGTTTCGTTTCGAGTAGACCACGCCTCCAATTCCTTTGTTCCGACCACGTGACAGAGCGTTGAGATGACAAAGAAATCGGAGGCGTGGCCTACTCGAGGCGTTTGGCGCAAGAGAATCGAAACGAAATGGTCGTAACTTGGCTAGGGGGGCAGTGTTAGTTTGTTTAAACGCAGTAAACGTTTCAATCGTGCTATCGTAAAACCAATTGGCACTCAGCTTACTCAACGCATGATGATAGCCATTTTTTAATCTTCTTTCAATTAATCAATTGAAACTACCACTAGTCTAATAAGCTACAGTTTTATTTAACCTCTCAGGCCCCAGTATACCGAATTCGGTACACCTCGGTACCAGCTAACGTATACCTTATTTTTACGTAATAAGGTTTAAGTTAGCTGGTATGAGGTGTACCGTGGTGCCAGAGAGGTTAACCTAGTCGATTTACGATGGACAAGACTTCAAAGATGTGTCTTTATAAAAGGGTACGATATTATCGCTAAGATCTTTTTGCAGGACCAATTTGTTCTATCTTTTCCCAACACATCAATCTAACATAAGAACACACGAATAGATGCTCCGGTATAATTACTTTTATTTATTTAATATATAATTTAACAATTCAATAATTAATTATTGAAGGGTACAGGCAAAGAGCAGGCATCTTTTTTTTTCTATTTTGTCTTGATAATCACATCTATGTGTAAGATGGCCCTGTTTAAAATTGACCTTGACCGTAGAACGTAAATAATAATAATAATAATCGTTTATTTTCAGGAAATGATTCCCATAATATAACAGTCAAATTTACACAAAATATACACATACATACACAATGATATTGATCATATTAAAATTCAATTCATCCTTTCCATGTCAAAAAATAAAATAAAATTAATTATACTAAATTATTCCAATTAAAGATCCAAAACAATAAATAAATTGAATTAAAATACAACGTCAATATTCATATAGTCACTACATTAACCATGCAACAATGGTTGATGTAGTGACAGTCAAATCTCTCAGCCATCATCCTCAGGATGGTGTTGGAGCTGGCGCGGACCCTGCGTACCAAGGAAGTGCATCGTTTTCTTATGGATGCATAGAAACAGTCAATGCGAGCCTCGGCGAACATCCCCGACGCACTGCATTGTTGAATTGGACTCGTAGGGCGCTGTACTGTTTTTGAGTATAGTTAACCCACAAGGCAACTAAAAAAAAGGCAGGCAAAGGGCAACTGAAGAAGGGCACAAATGGGTTTTAGTCAGTAAAAGTCTGACAAGGGCTAAAATTCTAAAGCGGGAAGTCTTTGGAAGATTAGATAAAAACTTCGATTATAATTAAGATGTCTTCAAGGTTAGAGTGAATTTGCACTTAATAAACTAGTGCGTCTCACCATCAACGATTGCATCACTGTTTGCCATCACATGGGATCACAGTCAAGCACACTAATAAAAAAAGTATTTTATAATAGTGTATTATACTAAAAAAAATCGTTTCAGGTAATTTCAACTAAAAGTTTGCACAAAAACTCAACACACGTCGCTAAAATACGTTATTGCAAACTTTGATCTCACTAAAAATAAATTAAGACAAGTTCTTCTCAAAGTCAAAGGACATTCTCTGTACTTTACCTGTATCTTTCATTTGCAAATCACATTCTCAGTTGAACCAAAAGCCGAAGGCCCAGATTCAATTAGAAACATGAGTTATATGCGGATCCAAGGGATTTCGTAACAAAGAAAGCTCTGACCTTTTCCATTGTCGTCTATCTCTGGAACTGACGAGATTAGATTTATATTCCAGCCGCGTGCGTACGAAGGGCAACGCGTCTTGTTGTCATGCGGAGCATAGGAATGAGGAACTTGGTAACCAGCATAATCAATCACTATGGTAATTGATTACCTCTGCCTGTTAAGTTGAATATTAATTGTTGTGACTTGACGCTATTTTTATTGTTAGAAGGGCCATAGACCATATCCAATGGCTACAACCAAAGAGAACTAAATTTCTTCTTTTCGTGTCGTTGTACACTAACTAAATTTTTGTAGTGTAGTTTTGTTAGTGAGTTTGACAACCTGTACAGCTCTGCTATTGGCCGCTTATAAATTCGCAATAGTGCAGGTGTTTGTGCAAGATGGGCAGCATAGCAGGAGACGCATGTCCTATGCAGCGGCTCTACACTGGCACTGTGTTAGAGATGGGTCGATGAAACCTCATTTAGCCAGATTTTTACAAATAAACCATTGAGGCTCTATGGTCATTGGCACAAACTGACTATTGGCAAAGGTGACGTCACATTTTGTATGTTTTTGCTGAGGACAACCAGAGATGTTACGGAGGTTCGATTTTGATTAAGAAAGTTTGGAACTCCCGAAATATTTTGTACCTCTGAATCAGATTTCAGTTTTTGATTTTTTTTAGTAGTATACCATATGTCGCTTCTGCCTCCCACACCACCCCGGATTTCGATTCCGATAAACTAAATTTAAAAACTCCAGTTCGGAATCCGCCGGTTCAGATATACCTACTTCCTTTACATCCCTAATGAAAACCCACCTGTGTCCATCACTTCCCCTTTACGTTCTAGGACCACGGTCACCCTTTCAGTAATTGCTCGTGGCACTACCGTGGATCGGCCCTGCTGGGCCCCTTTAGTTTTCCTGACATCTCTTTGAGGCGCTCGTGGAACAACACTACCTACAAGCCGTCGATTTTGTATGTGTGTTTGGCTTTCGAAACATTTTGGCATCAAGCTTAAGATTGCCAATACCGCTACATTGTTTGCTTTGCCAAAGAATAATTTTATTATACTACGCGACATGCCTACCTGTGGGTGGTATAGTATAACTGTGAACGTAACACCTGCCTGTTTTTTTTTAAATATACATGCTCGTGTTTGACCTCTATGTCACCTGCCCCCCTAGCCAAGTTACAATCGTATCGTTCGTGCCGAACGCCTCAAGTAGGCCACGCCGATTCCTTTCGTCTGTCCGATTTCTTTGTTCTGACGTCATCTCAACGCTCAGTCACATGGTCCGAACAAAGGAATCGGAGGCGTGGCCTACTTGAGGCGTGCGGCGCGAACGATACGATTGTAACTTGGCTAGGGGGGCTGATGGTGAGCGATATTGTGGCCAACAATGGAGCAAACTTGCCTAGAAGTAAACCTATTCACTCTTGACTTAAAGACCTCTAGGTTATAGCTATCAGGAAACACAGACTGCCAGGGAATGTACTCCTTAGCTGTACACACAATAAATGTATTACGAAAACGCTGTTTTGGGTAATATTTGTTCAAAGGAGGTGATTGTTACACACTACAAGTGGTTCCCGTATCGTCGGTGCGTTCACTAACATATAAACTCACACAAAACATCCAGACCCATTTTTTAATGTGAGAAATGAACAAAATCACTTCTCCCACTCTGGGTGAAGCGAGAGAGAGTGTCAAAAATCTGAATCCCAGCCAGCGGCTTCGCCCGCACTAAATTTCGTTTCTCCATTCAAACTCATGACCCCCGTTTTACCCCTTTAGGGGTAGAGTTTCGTAATATCCGTTCTTAGCGGATGTCTACACCCTATATGGAACCTATCTGCCAAATTTTATGTTTGTACTTGTAATAGTTTCTGAGATTTCGTCTAATTAATCAGTGAGTGGTATTTATATATAGATTTATTTAAACTTCATGTACGTAGTAGTGGTACATAAGCAGACTTAATGCAACAAGGCATTCTCTACCAGTCAGCTTTTGGGTATGTATGTGTTTGGGTATCTTGTAAAGAAATAAGCCTAGCCTTTTATTCATCAGGTGTATACCACGGTCGACAGACCCCTGCAGTCTACAGCTATGTGAGCAAGCGTGCGAGGTGCGCGGTGACCACGTGTGGTGCACCTGCCACAGTGGGTTCCAGTTCCATGAGGACCACTACAGGAGGAAGACGCAGCCTTACTGCGTTGGTAAACACCATATTTTGCTCTAACCTAACTATGAAAGCAATTCGATAAAGAAACTTGTCTGTACCGTTACGGACTGTACAAAACTTTTACAGAACTGATGAAAATTTATTTGTCGTAAGTTTTATTCCGTAAAAGTGTCATGATGCAACTTTCATGAAACATCATCTTCCTGCCCTTGTCCCATCTTATTTGGGGTCGGCGCAATACGTTTTTTTCTTCCATTCTATCCTGTCAACCGTCGTACAATCACTCACTTCCTTTTCTTTCATATCTCTGTTCACACAATCCATCCATCTTTTCTTTGGCCTCCCTCTCTCTCTCCATCCATCCACATGTTAACTCATAACTCTTTTAGTAACATGCGTCTCATCTCTCCTCTTTACATGACAATACCAAGACAAATGATTCCCCTTCAACTTTTCAGTCACTGGCGCCACTTTCAAACTTCCTCTAATACATTCATTTCTCACTTTACCCATTCTCGTCACACCACACATCCATCTCAACATTCTCATCTTCGCTACATGCAATCTTTTTTCATCCGTCTTTTTGACAGCTCAACATTCTGATCCATACAGTATGAAAGGTCTTACCTCGCCATCTCCTGAAACAACATTGAAATAAAAATATCTAAGTACCTACCTGATCATTCAAAATTATAGAACGATGCTAAGATATAGATAGCGGCACGAATCTTGAGTGCTCGGAGAAAGAGCGGGGACCGCTTTACGCATCGTACACATCAGCGAGCCAATCACTGTACAAGGATTGCGCTCCCCACCCCACATCTCTTCTCATACCACTAAAGAGACCCGATATTTCACTTCTGCGTGCTTCTGCGCAAGTAGAACTGTAGAAGTCAGCGCTCAAGATCCGTGACGGTATCTATACTAACATAACCAAATGTATGTATGTTACATAAAGTGTATCAAAAATAAAGCTTCCATGTTCTGTTAAAGTTCGTGCCTACAGTCCATCATCAGACACCCTTAACATACTTACTAGATGGACCCATTTCCCTCTTCATTAGGCACTAAGATTGTTTTGTAGTTCAGCAAAGATCTCATAAAAATACCTAAGGAATAACAAAGACAGGTGAGCACCAAACACCACGGAACATAATCTGTGTATTTCTAATCTCCTGGTACCCAGACGTGGATGAATGCTCTTCCAACAATGGTGGCTGTGAGCAGCGCTGTATTAACGACCCAGGTGGATACCACTGCGAGTGTTCACCTCCGCTGATCCTGGCCAGCGATGGCAAGAAGTGTGAGCGAAGGATCGCTGTCCCAGTAAGTTTGCAGAACTTTCAAGTGTATAATAAAGCCCATACTGCCGCTAATAGCTTACCGCTTAGCTAGAAAATCAGAGGCCCTACTAAAATAAACTGTTAAAGGGATGGAGCTATATGGGGTGTATAGCTCCATCCCTCTTCCTGGCCCGCACGACTGACCTTTTAACATTTCATAGTAAGGCCCCACCGCTATGCGCTTCAATAGCGCAGTGGGACTACGGTCCTGCCTGTTCTAAGGTCTCATTAGCAGATGTCGGAATTAGCTAGAGTTATTCATGTACTTGCATCTAAATATTGATATTTAATAAGGATCTTCCTGGGTTTTCTAATGAAAAATACCGTATGACCAACAATATTATCTACAAATAAATGATATTAAAAACCTAAGGAAAATAACAACTCTCTTTTCTGCCGGGGTTAATTTTTTTTTTTTTATTGGGTGTGAAAATCATCCTTATGACATCCCCGCTCTTGGGCGGAACGGGAGATAGTGTCAGACTCTTACTGACTAAAAACCCACTCCTGTTCCTTCGTTGCCTTCGTCCCAGGGCCCCGGGTTCCGCTTTCACACTACCCGTGGCCCCAGTAGGCTTCGACCCTGCTGGGCCCCTACGATTTGCTGATATCTCCTTGAGGCGCGCGTGGAACAGTACGCGCCGTCGACGACTTGAGCTCGGTCCGGACGGTTACCGGACAGTTAGACGGCGAGCCACCCATTGCTCGCCGTCTAACTGCAATGATGAGCAATGGGTGGCTCGCCGTCTGCAAGCCCGCGCCTACGGTGGCCGGAAATCGGGATCGGAATCCCGGCGGCGGTTGGAGCGTAAGGACCGTTGCCTCACGCGATCGGCCGCCTCCTTAGCTAGCATTACTGCTTCGCAGAAGGAGGCGACCGCCTGCCACTCCTCCTCGCTCCGGAGCATGGCCTGAACCAAGGCCCGGCGCGAGAGATCGCCGCCGCCGATTGCCCCCACGAGGACACGGCGTTGCTCTGCCCAAGCGGGGCACACCTCCACCGTGTGCTCTACCGTGTCCTCCGGGTGGGCCACACAGTGGCGACACCCGGGCGTCGTTTCCGCACGAATCCGGTGCAGGAACCTCCCGAACTTACCGTGTCCGGTGAGAACCTGCGTCATGCGGAATGTGAGGACGCCGTGAGGTCTTTCCAACCACGCCTCAAAGAGGGGACTTACCGCCATAATTGTGGCGTGCCCTGCCGGGGGGGTTAATAAGAAAAAAACGAACAATTTTATTAGTATTTTTCATTGAAAAAGATCTCTCTACGTCAACTGAGGTGAGGTTAACAAATTTATACACTTCCTCCTCCTCGTCATTGAAGCAGGAAGATTTTTTTTCTGCTATATTTCTGAAAGTGTCATAAAAAAACCTGCTCTTTAAAATTAATCTCGGGATTTGAGGCATATCTACTTTATTTGTTCGCTGTATGAAATTGGTGTAAATACTTAACCCGTACTTACGTAATAGCGCATTTTTAAGTAAAATCATCAAAAAAAAAAATAATTAAAAAAAACTTACACGTAACCAAACGGCGGTGACGAACACTCAGTTTGTACATCCTTATAGATACTGTTATTTGACAATTTCCCCTTCCACCAAATTTGATAGGTTTATAACTAAATTAATATTGAACTAATTTGAAAATTTGTATTTGCGACTTTGGTAAAGTTACTTTATGATGCAAACAATAAAATATATTGAGCCAAGTACCCATTTGTGTTACAATATAATATAATATATAATAATATAATATTCCACAACTATCACACAACGCCGTCTAGTCCCAAGCTAAGCAGGGCTTGTGTTATGGGTACTAGACAACTGATAAACATACTTATATGTTTTTAAATACATACATATATAGATAAATTACACCCAGACACAGAACACATGATCGTGCTCATCACACAAACATTTGTCCTGGGTGGGAATCGAACCCATGACCTCCGGCATAGCAGTCAGGGCCACTAACCACTAGACCAACAGGCCAGTCGTGTTCAGAATTACTTATTCTGTGTTGTCCTTCATAAAACCTAATTCTCTAAAGCATTTTGGTATCCACTCACAACGGGTAACAATCTACTATTGTTTCCACAGGATCATAAACCAAAGATGTCACATAATTCAGCCCAGGTAACCGCATTGCTCCAGGAGCCGCTGCCGCTGGTGCGCGCGTCCTCCAGGTGCTACGCTCCCTGTGACACGGTGACCTGGCTATCGCGGAAGGTCAAGCAGTTAAGTGATCAGCTGCATACCACCCAGGCAGCTCTAAAAAAGCTGATGGAAAATCCTGCGTTGAGAGATGGTGATTAAGACTAATGATGAAACTATATGCTTTTTTAAGAACTAATAATACGGCCCTTGAAGACGGTACGACGCGTTTTTTCTACCATTGTTCTATCAACCGTCACACTATCCCTAACAGACTGTTGTTAAAAATATTGTTCCTGAAAGAAAATAGTGCATCTGTAACTAAAAGTCATATAGGCCAAGCGCTAATAAAACTGATTTTTTTCGACATAAATCCTAGCAATACTAAAATGAGTTAACGCCAGACAACGTCTGAAAGAACCTCAGGAAGGCTGGGAGGCTCGATGAAGTCAAAGAAGGAATCTTCTTAGACAATTTTTTTCAATTTTTTATTATTTATAGACTCGCGTTTAAATACTATCTCACCTGCCCCCCTAGCCAAGTTACATTCGTATCGTTCGCGCCGAACGCCTCGAGTAGGCCACGCCTCTGATTCCTTTGTTCTGACGTAATGACAACGCTCAGTCACGTGGTCAGAACAAAGAAATCGGAGGCGTCGCCTACTCGAGGTATTCGGCGCGAACGGAACGATTGTAACTTGGCTAGGGGGGCTGAAATTATAATAAAAATTAGTATCAAACTGTAACTAGGTAAATTTTTTTCAAGGTGGTGATAGATTCGCAGAAGGTACCTACGCCTACAGGGTGTTAGATTCAACGGCACCTTTGGAAGGAGGTTACTGCCGCTGTGAAAGAGGTCCAAGGGTACGTCAATAATAATACATAATAGTAAGGATAACATATTATAATGATATTTTAATTAGAGATGGCGTTGTATTCGGTTGTTTTTTTTTTTTCGTGATTTTTTCCGCTTTTTCTTACCGTTCAAATCTTCCTTGGACTATCACGAATGTTTCAAGACCAAAATTAGCCAAATCGGTCCAGCCGTTCTCGAGTTTTAGCGAGACTGACGAACAGCTATTCATTTTTATATATTTACTAGCTTTTGCCCGCGGCTTCGCTCTCGTCTATATTCTACTACTCTACCCTACTCTACCCTACTCTACCCTACTCTACCCTACTCTACCCTACTCTACCCTACTCTACCCAACTCTACCCAACTCTACCCTACTCTACCCTACTCTACCCTACTCTACCCTACTCTACCCTACTCTATTCTTATTCACCTCTGTGTTCCTAGTCCCCCGTTTGACTGTCATAGCTTGGTCTTAGTGTTCCACAGTTCATGCAAGTCATACCAAGGTTGCGGTACTGTTCGAAAGAGTTACCACAGCTCAGGCACGCAAAGTGCAACTGAAGAAACACAGGTGGGTTTAAGTCAGTAAAAACTCTGACCTTCCCTCTCACTCCACCCAGAGCTGGAGAAATTATTTGATTTCCCACCCAAAAAAGGCAACTTAACACCTGGAAAGACAATGCCATTACATGACTTTTGGAATTCTATTTTTCATAATTAGTTTTCTTTTATTTTACAGTTTTGAACAACTTAAGTTCTTAACCACCCGTGTAATAATCTAACATAATTTTCACATATTAGATATAAAAAAACCCAACGTTAACAATACAACTCGCCTGATCATATCAGAAATGAAGATAACCGCAGGAGAACCAAGGTCACCGATATGGCTCGAAGAATCGCCAAACTTAAGTTGCTATGGGCAGGGCACATTGCACGCAGAACAGATGGTCGATGGGGACGAAAGGTTCTGGAGTGCAGCGTTGGCAGGCCTCCCGCAAGGTGGACCGACCTGGTGAGGATCGCGGAAATCCGATGAATGCGAGACGCACAGGACCGGTCGTTCTGGCGACGTTTGGGGAGGCCTATTTCCAACAGTGGACGTCTTTCGGCTGAAATGATGATGATCATGATGATGACAACACAGCAGTGACACTACTGGGGTACTTATAGGTATTTTTTAAATATAAAACTACGCAACTAAAATGACAAATGTAGCAAGGGACACAGAAAAGTGGTAGGAAGGAAGGGAGTACTGCCCTGCAGGTGAGGGGGACTCAACAGGCCCATAATAATAATAACTCCATGTTCCAGGGTCCCGCCGGCCCACCAGGTATGGAAGGACCAAAAGGCGACAGCGGACCAAGGGGTCCTCGGGGCCCACGTGGACCAAAAGGCTCCCTAGACCTCATGCTGCTCATGATAGCAGACCTGAGACATGACATCCAGAACATAGAAGCACGAGTGTATAAAGATGAAGAGAAGTAAGTTTCACTCTTCTATTATTATAGAAATCTATTTTTCGATACTCTTACTCGAAAATCCACCTTCATCCCTACCGCTAGGTTAGCCACGCAATTTACTGTTTTTCACACTAGTGCGGAAAAGTACGCGAGCTTGCCCCTCCACAATTTAAAACAGGTACCTTAACAGGCTGGGCGTGGCGCGACCCCCACGAGTCGCGCGTCAACCCCCTTTTATTTATATGTTCATAAGAGTTTTGAAAAACGTCGTTTGATACAGGTGGAAATTTGCCACCGCAGCACTTAGCTCCATAACACCCTCGGCTTTGCCTCGCGCGAATTCAGCTTTGGTCATTATGACAAATTTTCTCCACTTGTATCAAAATGTACTATTTCACAAAGGCCTTATAAAACATCAGAAGCTAGTGCACGGTTCCAATTGGTCGTTTCCTAAGGAGAAGAATCGGTAAGAAACTCCATGGTTACTCTTTTAAAAAAATGTTTTTGTCATGCATAATGTTTGCAATATGTTAGTTTTAAGTTTGCGCCTTTTCCGGCAAATAAAAAGTTTTTTCTTTCTTTCATATTAATTCCATGTTGGAATATTAATAGATACTAGCTAACCGGGACTTCATACTACCTAACAGTCAATGAATGTAGTATATCTTTCGATATAGTCAACCGATTGCGATGAAACAAAGCCTAAGTAATATATCAAGTTAAACACAATTTGATTGTATAAAAGTTTTCTCCATAGATTTCGTACATTTCACGTGATGTGCGCACAACAAAAAACTTCTACAGATTTATTACATTACTAGCTTTTGCACGCGACTTCGTCCGCGTAGAAGCCGAAAATGGTTTTATTAGGTTTTTTGAGATACGAATATGAAATATTATTTATTATCTTCGTTGTGTGTGATAGTCCATTGAATTGTATGGCGAGCAATATTGTAGCATAATAGCATAGCATAATCAGCATTTTAATGTTCCCACTGCTGGGACTCAGGCCTCCTCTCTAGGAGAGGGAATGGGCCGTAATCCACCACGCGGGCCCAGTCGGAAAAAAAAAAATTCGGGCGGAAATTCGAAGACATGTGACATTCACCAACCCGCAATATTGTATTTTAAGATAAAATATTATAGTATCTTAGCCGTGTGCAGCGCCCCTTAGTGAACTCCACTGCGGGTGACGTAACCAATTACTGTACCAAACGTAAACAAACTTATTATTTACGTTTGGTACAGTAATTGGGTCTAGGGATCGAACCGCAAAATTAAGTTTGATTTTTATTGTATATACTTTTCCGGGATAAAAAGTAAACAGTGTGGTGCCCAGGATATTAAAGAATAATTATACCAAGTTTCATCGTAATCGAACCGGTAGTTTTTGCGTGATGCCTGAACAAACAGAAAGACCGACAGGCAAAAAAAAAATTAATCACATTTTTTGGTTCGGTGTCGGTCTAGTAACACCCCCTGCCATTTATTTTTTTTTATATTTTCAATGTACAGAATTTTCACTTCTACAAATTTAGTATAAGTATAGATGTACAGATGAGAGAGCAGTGCGTATAGGCCGGTCAACATGCACCAAATAAGTAAGATAAAGGAATAATAGAAAAATGGTTCAAAATAGAAAATAATCTATTGGGCCTACCACACGCGCAAGCTTCACCACAATTTCACCTGCGCAGGCCGGTTTGTACAAGGAACACAGTATGTGTGGTTGGAAAAACTCATACAATTTTACCGCATTCTCACATTTATATTATAAAAAATAACCAAGTCTCCAGGTACGACGGGGTATGGGTACGGGGGGGAGAGGTACGGGTTGAGGTAAAAGGGAAAAACGAAACCCTTACCTATAAGGGTTTTTGTTTTTTTTTATTGTGGGAAAATCATCTTATGACATCCCCGCTCTTGGGCGGAACGGGAGATAGTGTCAGACTCTTACTGACTAAAAACCTCTCCTGTTCCTTCGTTGCCTTCGTCCCAGGGCCCCGGGTTCCGCTTTCACACTACCCGTGGCCCCAGTAGGCTTCGACCCTGCTGGGCCCCTACGATTTGCTGACATCTCCTTGAGGCGCGCGTGGAACAGTACGCGCCGTCGACGAGTTGGGCTCGGTGCGGACGGTTACCGGACGGTCAGACGGCGAGCCACCCATTGCTCGCCGTCTGCAAGCCCGCGCCTACGGTGGCCGGAAATCGGGATCGGAATCCCGGCGGCGGTTGGAGCGTAAGGACCGTTGCCTCACGCAATCGGCCGCCTCCTTTGCTAGCATTACTGCTTCGCAGAAGGAGGCGACCGCCTGCCACTCCTCCTCGCTCCGGAGCATGGCCTGAACCAAGGCCCGGCGCGAGAGATCGCCGCCGCCGATTGCCCCCACGAGGACACGGCATTGCTCTGCCCAAGCGGGGCACACCTCCACCGTGTGCTCTACCGTGTCCTCCGGGCGGTCCACACAGAGGCGACACCCGGGCATCGTTTCCGCACGAATCCGGTGCAAGAACCTCCCGAACTTACCGTGTCCGGTGAGTACCTGCGTCATGAGGAATGTGAGAACGCCGTGAGGTCTTTCCAACCACGCCTCAAAGAGGGGACTTACCGCCATACCTAATTGTGGCGTGCCCATACCTATAAGGGTTCAGACAAATAGACTGACAACAAAAGTGATCGTAATCACTTTGTTGTTCGTCTGTCTGTCTGGCAAGACCCTTTATCTCAGGAACGCGTGGAGGTATCGATTTGAATACTCAGGTCTGCGGTTCCTTGAAACTGTAAAAAATTCAAATTTCCGAGTTTACAAAAGAAAAAGATACGGCTGTTTATTTCGCAAAAAACGTGTATTTCTACACTCTCAAGGGAATCAAAATTTATAGGGGACTTCCCGTCGACCTAGAAGCCTGAAATTTCGCATGAAGCCTTATAGCACAAGTATAGAAAAAATCTGAAAACTGTAAATTTGTAGCTACGTCATAATAAAAAACTTTTTTTGCTATTCGGAAAAATCTTCATAATCGGGAATCGAACTGTTTTCATAGGTAAGTTTGTACGGAACCCTCAGAGCGCGAGTCCGACTCGCACTTACCTTGTTTTTTTTGTGATATCGGTTATTTCTTTTTAATTTTTTAAGCCGCCTGCAGTCCCAGAATTATAGTAAAGTAAGTATTCTTCGAATTCAAATATCCTGACTAAACCTATATTTGAATTTTAAATTCAAAATATTTTTTAGATTTAGAACAACAAATACTGACATAAAAAAAAAATTTAATCCATACTTTTTTTTAGGGCCTTTTTAATACGAATCTGGTTAATATTTGAGTTGATGGCAACATTGGCAACGCTAAAAGCAAAAATAGATAAAAGTTAAAAAAAATATTTTAGGACTATTCTCAATTTGAATCATGTTCAATAACCGACTGATGGATAATAAATGATATTATGTTTACTTCACGAATAGATAAGATAGTGATATCACTGCTTGTTTGTTTGTTCCGGACTGTGATAAAGATTAACGAACTAACACAGGCAAGTTTTAGAAGAGATAAGCGGTTCATCTAAAATCCGTATGTACTTAGTACAAAAAAGTGTTAAATATTTGCCCCAAAATCACGTTTTGTAAACACAAAGATGTTTAGGATCCGAGTGCTGTGGCTTATGTGCTTGACGCTATTAAAAAATACCAACACAGGGTGATACAAATCCAGCATCCTAAAGCACCTATTACACTACGCGTTATTCAGACAGTTTTAGTCTGTGTAGCGTCACACAAGAAAAAGAGCAATAATAAAGCTTATTTTTACGTAATAAGGTTTAAGTTAGCTGGTATGAGGTGTACCGTGGTGCCAGAGTGGTTAAGTAAGAAAAAAAGACGGGTTGCACTCCGGGAGTGCCGGCAGAAGTGAAAACTTGATTATTAACGTTGAGCATGTTTGATATTTTGGAATGGTTAGGGAATAATTTTGCACCAATTGCTTTATCAGTATAAAAGTACTATCATTTATGTGGTAGAATACAATATTCATTTATTGCGCTATCGTACACAAACATGACAATTTCGATATTACACACATAAGTTTAGACTGCGGATTGTTGTGATACCGCAAGTTTAATTCATTCATTTAAAAACTAAAGTCTTAACTTCTTGCAGATTCAAGTAAAAATGTCAATTTATTTTTGTAATCCCAGTGATTACAAAAATAAATGAAGTAAATAAATGAATAAAAAGACTTAAAACATAACTTGCAAAATGTGGGTGTACTATTCGGTGCACCCCTGCCTGAGCCTTCGGGGATTACAGGATGTTATGTTATCATTGAATCCTGCCTAAAGAATTTGTAATTAAAAGTGTGGAAGTAATCTGTCGCACATAAAAATGTGTGCGATACATCTTTTCACAGGCGCTTAGTAAGCACGTAAGCAGGAACGTCACATTCGATCTTACTACAGATTTAAATAAACTGAACTTTATTTTACCAAACAACAAACGCCTTAGTGAAAATGTTTAGCAATTTAATACTCGGATGGTACTTATTGCGATTGAACGATTTCCTTTTTTATTTTATTATCATGATTGTGCTTGCATCTTAAAAGCCTTCACAAGTACTTTTAATAGCTACTAGATACTAAGAAAGCTGCAAACTCAAAGACAACACTGTCTTATTGATTTTAGAATCTCTTGTCATTATGCGTCAATCAATAAAATTGCAAGGAAATACGGAATTTTAGCTACACTAACATACCTACAGGTACGTAACGTTTGTAAATAGCACGTAAATTGTCTTCGTAGTTAGCACGGTGCGAATCCCCCAAAGACCACGGTTCTATCACAATCTTAAGGACGATGAAGATAGCCAGAGGACTAGGTTTCGCGGCGCTGCGCCGGCGCGCGGCGGGTGGCAATTTACTACTCTGTCAAGAAAGTACCGGGAAAAGATCAATAATACACAAAATGTCTGTTATTCATCCAAATTTATTTTATCACCTTCAAAGTATGCTCCTTTAGAAACGATACACTTGCGCCAACGAATAATCCATTCATCAAAACATTTTTTAAACGCTGCTTCCTGAATTGAGTTCAGTTCTCGCCGCGAATTCTCCTTTATGTCTTCTATCGATTGAAAACGGGTGCCACGAAGTGGTAATTTGAGTTTAGGAAAAAGAAAAAAGTCAGCAGGAGTCATATCTGGTGAATATGGTGGTTGCTGGATGGTATTTGTTGAGTGTTTGGTCAAAAATTTGTTCACAATGATAGCCTTGTGCGAAGGCGCATTGTCGTGGTGCAAAATCCAAGAATTTTCTTTCCACAAATCTGGCCTTTTTCGTCGAATTCGCTCTCTTAAACACCGCATAACGCTCAAATAATATTCTTTATTTACCGTTAGACCTTCCGGTAAGAATTCAGAGTGCACAACACCGCGATAGTCAAAGAAAACAGTCAACATGACTTTGACTTTTGATCGACTTTGGCGTGGTTTTTTCGGTTTCGGTTCAGTTGGAAGGCGCCACTCCGAAGCTTGTTGACTAGTTTGCATGTCAAACTCGTAAACCCACGTCTCGTCACCAGTAACAATGCGTTTCATGAATGTTGGGTCCGAACTGACTCGTTCTAGCATGTCCTCAGTGACTTTCATGCGATTGAGTTTTTGGAGAAAATTCAGATCTTTTGGGACTAGCCGAGCAGCAACATGTTTCATACCCAAATGATTAGTTAAAATGGTACGGATCGACTCGTGAGATACAGAAAGTTCGGCGGCTATCTCTCTCAGAGTTGAATGGGGATTTTCAGTCACTATTTTCTTCACTTTTGCGATGTTAACTTCAGTTGCAGACGTTGACGGCCTACCAGAGCGAGGCAAATCTTCCATCACATCTCGACCGCTTTTGAACGCTTTGAACCACTCATAAGCACGAGTTTTTGATAAAGTCGATTCACCGTAAGCCCGTGAAAATGTTACAGAAGTAACATTTTCAGTGACTCCGAACACGAAATTCCATTGGCGATGCAAAATTTAAGACAAACTCTTTGTTCGATATTTTTGTCCATTATGAAATTCGCAATACACACTATATATGATATTACTAAAACCAGCACTGTATTTATTATAAATAACAGATGCAACTCAAACTCTGCGCCAAAATGAAAAACAGTTGTGCCAATCTAACAACTACAAAAAAACAAAAATTTGAATTTGGAACCATAAACAAATCATCCATTCCCGATACTTTTTTGACTGAATGTATTTAATAGATTTGTCAGCTTTATCCCTAAAGCATTAGGGTCAAAGTTGATTGGAAAAATTTTAAAAATTTCTTTAAATGATTTTAAACCATAAAATGTTGAAGGTTAAGTTCAAAATCGAATGAGAAAATTTGACTGGTGGCCGTCTTACGCTTTTTCGATCAGGTCACGTATCCTGACGCGAGTTTAAGATTTTATACCCATTACAGAAAAAGTGCTCAACGCCGCTAAAGAAGTTTTCACTTCAAAATAATCTAAGTTTTCCCAGGCACACCGACCAATCACCACGGTACACCAGTGTAATGGCACATCCTTTGCGGAACACTGGTCTAAATTATAGTGGTTCAAAGCTTTCAACTGGATCATCCTTTATGACTCACAATATTAGGATATGGATCTTACAAACCTCCGATATCCACCGTTCGTCTGTCTGTCAGGGAACTGTATCTTGTGAACCGTAATGCCCTCCCCGTAGGCCCCTTGGCTAAATGAAGACTTAAAAGACATGTTGAGGGGGAAAGCTGCACTTAAGTCAAGATTTAAAAGCTGACCAAATAGTTACTTCTTAGACCAAATAGTTAGGCTTGGTTTCTTCAAAAATTTGGTGCGCCGCATTTATAAATTCACTGAAAACGGTGACCCAGCTAAAGTTGAGCTCCAGCTCGTCAGCAACGATTAATGGATATTGATGAGCTGTCGGAGAGCCTCTCTCCTGGACACGAGTTGCCATGGCCCACCTGGAAAACTCTAAACAGACTCCGCACCCAAGTTGGGCGTAGCAAAGACAATCTCGACAGATGGGGGTTCTCCGACGGTTCCGATCTTCAGTGCTTGTGCGGCGTCTCTCCGCAGACCATGTCCCACCTTCGATCCTGCATCACGTGCCCTTTTACCTGTTCACGTAGGGACCTAATGACAGCATCAGCGGACGGCACTGCCGTGGCCAAATACTGGGCCATGCAAGGAATTTAAATAGTTTTGCCATCGATACGCTAAGAAGAAGAAGAATGGATATTTGTTTAATGGTATCACAAAAGGATTAATATTCTGTTAGTTTTTTAGAATGCATATTTTTATTGCCGCATAAAACTTACTGCTTACTATTTCTTCATCTTCTTCGGTCTACCCAAACTCATTTTTACATTTTCAATTTATGAAGGATTTATTTATTTTACTGAGTTGTCGTGACTTTATTTATCCCAGGCCTGAGCGTTTCAACCTGCAGAAGGCATGGCGTCGCCAGCGCAAGCAAGAGATGCTGGACCGGGAGAGCAGAACTGAGCAGGAGTTGGAGGCATACACCGCGCCGCCCATCGAGGGAACTGTCGATATACTGCCAAATGGTTCGTATGTCCCTATCCTTTTTTTTATATCGCACACTAGTTTCACCTGTATCCTATGTAAGTTTACAAACACCCAGAACTGAAAATGGAACAACCATCTGTAAGCCATACCAAGTAAGTGGTTATTCGTCGTAAATTCATTTATCACAATGATGCAAATAAACCCAGACCACTGCGATTCTGGGTCACATATATAGGGTTCCATAACTACAAATGGAAGAACTTTGCTGTATTTCATGCTTAGAATATTGTTTATATTCTGCTCGTTAGTCTCGCTAAAACTCGAGAACGGCTGGACCGATTTTACTAATTTTGGTTATGAAATATTTGTGATAGTCCAGGGGAAGGTTGAAACGGTGTGAAACTATGGAAAAATTCACGAAAAAAAAAATCGAATACAACGCCATCTCTAATTAAAATGTAATTTTGAATGGTTCTGGTAATGACAGTAGACTGCGTTATCCTTACTATTAGGTGGTACGAAGTTCGTCGGGTCAGCTAGTTCATTAATATTTATGTAAATTATAGGTATTTTTAAATATTTCAACAGAAAAGAAATAAAAAACCAATTAAAATTAAGAAAAAAAAATCAAGCCAGTATCGGAAACAGGGTCCAAGCAACCAGCTCGGCGGACAGGGCTTCAGAAAAAGGAGCCTCCTAACTATTGGCGCGAGCAGTGACCTGGAGTACCACCGCTTTCTTAATCGAGTCACCTGAGATGTTCATCGATTATATTATTTATTTGTTATTTTTTCCTTTAATTCACTTATAAACATATTAATTAATTTTTTATATATTTCTTAAAAAAAAAAAAACATTTATAAATGTAAAAAAACATTATCCCTCCGTTATCGGGAACAGGGTCCAAGCTACCTGCGGCTAGGGCTCCAAAGAAAGGAACCGAATAATAAAAAATACGAGCCGTGTCCAGGAGTACCACTTTCTGAATCAAACCCTTGATCCATCCGCCTAACGCGAGCCTCCTAAGATGTTAGTCGAGGCTCTTGGCTATTAAGCCATTGGCTGACGCGACTATCGGTACAATGATCGCTGAGTCCACATCCCACATGTCGACAACCTCGCGAGCCAAGTCAATTTACTTAATTTGTTTGTCTTCCTCAGCTTTCACGAGGTTCTCGTCATGTGGATCAGATTTGTCAACAATCATTGCGCGCCTCTCGCTTCAGTCCACCACCACTATATCAGGCTTATTGGCTACAATAGTCCTGTCAGTGATGATGGGCCGATTCCAGTACAAAGTGATATGACCATTATCAAGAACTGGGTCGGGCTCATACCTGTAGTACGGCAATTCCGATTCCACAAGAGAGTATTTCAGAGCAAGTTGCTAAAGGATAATCCTGTCTACTAAGTTGTACCTATGCAAGTACTCTCCGTTAGCTAGACGAGAACAACCAGAGATAATGTGACGAATTGATTCTCCCGGACGGTGAGATGCCCGACAGATGTCACCCGTGCCATCCTTCACAATAAAGCTCCGGTAGTTATTCGTCATAATAACTTCGTCCATAATTATTTTTGTTGTTATGGCGGGAATAAAAATACACTCTGAAAATTTCTACTGTCTAACTGTTACGGTTTATGAGAGCCTGGTGACCCTTGGCCCCAGTACGCTTCGACTCTGCTGGACCCCTACGGCTTGCTGACATCTCCTTGAGGCGCGCGTGGAACAGTACGCGCCGTCAACGACTTGGACTCTTTCCGGACGGTTACCGGACGGTCGGACGGCGAGCTACTCATTGCTCGCAGTCCGCTAGCCCGCGCATACGGTGGGCGGAAATCGGGATCGGGATCCCGACGGCAGGGCGTGAGGGCGTCGCCCTCGCGCGTGCACGTGCGGCCTCTGCTTCGCTCCGGACCATGGCCTGTACCAGGGCCCGGCGCAAGAGATCGTTGCCGCTGATCTCCCCCACGAGGATCCTCTTCTGTATGCTCCACCGTGTCCTCCGGGCGGGCGGTGGTGGCACCCGGGCGTCACTTCCGCACGAATCCAGTGCACGTAACTTCCGAACTGACCACGTCCGGTGAGAACCTGCGTCATGCGAAAGGTAAGGACGCTGTGAGGTCTTTCCAGCCACTCCTCAAAGAGGGTGGTTAACCTTTAGGTACGGAACTCTAAAAGGTCACCACACCAGAACCTTTCGTCCCGATTGATCATCTGTTCTAAGAGCAATGTGCCCTGCCTACTGCCACTTAAGTTTGGCGATAAAAATAATAGTTTTCTTGATATGCTAAAGCACAATAACTTAGAAAAAAAAACCAGGCAGCTGCGAGTCGGACTTGCGCACTGAGGGTTCCGTACAAACTTACCTATGAAAACAGTTCAATTCTCGAATTGAGTTACGAAGATTTTTCCGAATCGAAATGTTTTTTTGTGATGAATAAATTTTCAATTTTCAGATTTTTTCTTATACTTGTGCTATGAGACCTTACCTACTTCATGCCGAATTTCAAAACTCTAGGTCAACGGGAAGTACCCTATGAATTTTGATTCCCTTGAGTGTCGAAATATAGGTACTTTTTTTGCGTGCAGTGTCTTTTTTTCGTTAACACAGAAGTCATATATTCGTCTTCAAGGGATCGCCGACCTGAGCTTCAACTTGATTGATACCTCCGGGCGTTCCCGAGATAAAGAGTTTTGACAGACAGACAAACAGACGGACAACAAAGAGATCCTATAAGGGTTCCGTTTTTCCTTTTGAGGTACGAAACCCTAAAAAATTTTACTATAACTTTGTAAAGTCGTAAAAGTTTAACTGTTACTTCCCTAGATGGCGTTGGGATCGAATTAGATCGCGCTATGGTTTCGTTACCGCGCACATAATATAGTCTCGAGCAATACCTTCTCTAATAGTAAAATGTATTGGGCTTATATTGTTATTCATATACATAGTGTGGAATTATTCACATTGGCGATATTTTTGAATGCTTTGCTTGACACAAAGCTCATAATACGTACACAACACATACAGATAAATAGATTAGTTCATCGTTGTTTGTGTTTCATTCCTTTACACATTGGCGAAAATTGCTTTTTCTAGTGTGACACTATATAGACTAAAACTATCTGAATATCAAGTGTTGCCATACCGTTAATCGTGGCCGTGATGACGCTCAGTCAAAAAGAAAAGATAATATTCCAAAAAAATTATGGTTTCACACGAGCGAGAGTAATTCCGTCAGAAAGTGCGAAAGCGCTTTTACTCAATTAAAATAAAGTGAAAATTCTGACGACTATGATTGAATTAACTAACATTGATTGAAACTAACTAATTATTATGACATATATCTCACGCTTCAACATAAAAAGACCTAAATCAAAAAAGGATGTTTGAAAATTGAACTATAAAATATATGAGTTAAAATTCAATTTTCAAGTACCAGTTTCTGACTTAGGTCTCTTTATGATCAACCGTGCGATATATAGTTTTATTATATTTGAAAATACTGTGTAGTAAAAAGTTCGTTTTAATTATGAAGGCGTATAGTCCTTTGAACATCTGGCTGAAGTTAAGGCCTTAGCGCTCGAGCAATGCCATGAAACAGTGACTTTCTGAAGCATACTCCTCGGTAACGGCTAGGTCTATAGAAAAAAATATATTTTTTATAAATTCATGTACAACATTATGAGTTTTATGGCACGAAATTAGCGCACCTTAATGGTTTAATTTTTACCTCAGTATAAATACACACAGTACAAAGTCACCCAAAGGGCAATGGAAAAGGCTATGCTCGGAGTTTCCTTGCGTGATCGAATCAGAAATGAAGATATCCGCAGGAGAACCAAGGTTGCCGACATAGCACGAAGAATCGTCAAATTTAAGTGGCAATGGGCAGGGCACATTGCTCGCAGAACAGATGGCCGTTGGCGCCGAAAGGTTCTGGAGTGGCGACCGCGTACCGGAAGACGCAGTGTTAGAAGGCCCCTCACAAGGTGGACCGATGACCTGCTGCAGGTTGCGGGAATCCGATGGATGCGAGACGCACAGGACCGTTCTTTGTGGCGACATTTGGGGAAATGATGATGATGATGATGATAAAATACACACAGTTATGCGGATGAGTCTACAGTCTATTACTGTAGTGTAACTTAGCAGTTTATGAACTAAATCGAGGAACTAAATACCAAATAACTCTATCGAATCCTTCAAGTAACATAATAAATAAAAACTTTTATAATTTCCAGGTTTGACCGGCGAGATTCTCCACGAATCTACAACGGATTGGACTCTGGTCAAGGGCGAGCCTGACCCAGAAGTGCCCCTAGGCCTGATGGATGGCATGGCAGCGTTAGAGAAACTCCGACAGTACCACATACTGGGAAATGTGACAAATTCAGAAGAGGAGGAGGAACCAGACGCTGACTATGAATACAGCTTCTACTAGAATTACAAATGAATGAAGGAGTTTTGTAAACTTTGGTGTTTGTTTTAATACCTCTGCCCTAAATGTATTTTTGGGCACGCCATAATCATGGCGGTAAGACCCCTCTTTGAGTTTCTGGAGAACTGGAAAGGCAACACGGTGTTCTTACCTTCCGCATGACGTAGGTCCTCACCGGACATGGTAAGTTCGGGAGGTTCCTGCACCGGATTCGTGCAGAAGTAACGCCCGGGTGTCACCATTGTGTGGACCGCCGTAGGCGCGGGCTTGCGGACGGCGAGCAATGGGTGGCTCGCCGTCCAACCGTCCGGTAACCGTCCGGACCGAGCCCAAGTTGTCGACGGCGCGTATTGTTTTACGCGCGCCTCAAGATGTCAGCAACTGTAGGGGCCCAGCAGGGTCGAAGCCTACTGGGGCCAAGGGTCTGATTCTGAAAGGAAAACTCGGCCCTGGTACGAAAGGCAACGAAGGAACAGGAGTGGGTTTTTAGTCAGTAAAAGTCTAACCCTATCTCCCGCCTCGCCCAAGAGCGGGGGATGTCATAAGATGATTTTCCCACCGGGAAAAAAAAAAACAAAAATCCTAAATGTATTTTGTTTTCACTAATGACTTCTGGCACAGGACAGCTTGATGAATTATTATTGATTTATCTCTCTTGTCTCTGTGAAAGGGCCAGGTTTTAGCAATAGGTATCCAATTATTGGCACCTTACATGGTTTTTTCTTTAAAGGGGGGAATCATCCGCTCTAGGGTGGAGCTGGGAGGGTGTGTCAGACTCCACGTCTCTCGTCTCTTGTCTATGTTCCATCTTTGCGTTGCGTTCTAGGACCCCAGTTTTCCCTATTGGAAGTCAACCCATGGTCCAATATCTTTTTTCAAAAATCTGTGAATTCAGTTCAGAATATCTTAGAAAAATAATATAATATTTATTAATAATAATAAATATAATATTTCCACCTATACGCACAAAACGTTTTGGGAACACATTCATTGTGCGTACAGCTAAGGAGTGGAATTCCTTGCCGGAATGTGTGTTTCCTGATAGTTACAACCCGGAAATCTTTAAGTCAAGAGTGAATAGGTTACTTCTAGGTAAGCGCGTTCCATCGTCGACCGCCTCATCGCTTTCCATCAGGTGAGATGGCGGTCAAGCGCGAACCTATCCAGAATAAAAAAAAAAAAAAAAAGAAAGTTATGGATGATTCCCTTTCAGAGATTACCTTTTACAAAAAAGAAAAACAAACTTTACTTCTTTATAATATTAGTGTAGATGGAGTGTAACTAAACTAAAGCTACAAAAAATAAAACTCCAAATTATTAGAATAATATAGGCTCTTTAGTTACAAACATAGATAGAATCATAAGCGACATTGAACTCTATTGCTAGGACTGGAAGGTTCAGCTTGAGACGGAAGGCTGGTACTGCGCGGCGAGGCGCTTGAACTCGTTGGTCTTGGCGTGGTGCTCCCGAGTGTACGGGTGCTCGGGGTGGCTGTCCAGGAGCTGGGCTATGTAGCGGTTGAATACCTGGAATTACAAGAAAAAATACCTAAGTGTCGTCGCACATGAGCCACATGCCACAGCCACAAACTCCGCCTCGAGAAGCTAGAAGCGGCCACGAAGGAAGCTAAAGCGCGCGGCAGCCACTTGTGTCCGCTGGGTGCTACTTTTTTTAACCCATACGCGAAGCATCATAATGGACCCTGACGAGGAAGGTTTAAATGCGCGAGTGGCGTGTGACAGCGTTTTGTATCGGCGTTTAGTGTCCAGTGCGGGCCACAAGAAGCGAGCAGCGATGATTTGTAGCGTGTGGCGGCCACCGGCGTCAACCATATAGCATAGCCGGCCTTATAATGGTTCCACTGCTGGAACTCAGGCCTCCTCTCTAGGAGCTGGAATGGGCCGTAATCCTCCACATGGGCGTCAACCGTGTGCGGCGTATCTATATAAAATGTATGAAACTTACAAAAAATATGCCAGTGATGGCGTTTTGTGGTTGTGGCCGGTGGCCCGTGTGCGGCGACTCTAAGTCGAGTCGCTGAGCTACATAAATACTGTTGACCCGTGGCAATCCGACACACGTTTTGCAAGGCGGTGTCAGATTATTGAATTTGTCGGACTATGGAAGTCTGCCATCGACCCCTTATAGACAGAGATTTTTTAGAAAAAAAATTGGTACTTGTTATCCGTCAAATTACATACATACCTACAAAAATGATAATATTAAATCCATACTTTTATACTACACTAGCCAGCTATGAACAGGCGGAAAATCTGGCTTATCATCAGAAAAAAAAATTTGAGAACTGGATTGCAGCGTTACCTACTGGGGTCAATTGTATTTTCAAACCATCCAGAGACTCACTCAAATATACATACAATATTTTATCCAAATCAATCAAGCCGTTCAGGTGACAAATACACGTACAGAAGAATTATGTATGTCATCGTGAAATTGTAAATACCGTTAGAATATAATCTGTCTCGCGAGATTGTAAACTGTCGAAAGATTGTGAATATGATGCTTGCAATTTCACGTATTATTTCTCGGTAGATTATAATCTATCGAACTGAAATTGTTCCGGCACATGGAAAACAAAGACATAGGACGAAGTGGACTGGTTGTTAAGAGCTATATTTCCACGTCTAGCCGGACAATCTCGGAAGTACAGTCATTCCTACCAGCACCTCACTGGATTATAAATCTTTCTCCCGAGCACGTTTTTAGCAATTATTCCTTTTACTGTGGCGGCCATATTGCGCCACAGCGCTGATTGTTAATATTCTAAGGTGACCGCACGCGATTTCAGCGCTTCTGATTAAGATATTATTATGATGTAGACCTCGGGCGCCTTCCCCAGGTGCGCGGCGGCCACGCCCAGCGCCAGCAGCAGGTCGGGCTGCTGGGGCGCGCGCGCCGCCGCCTCCGTCAGCATCTGCTCGGCTTCCTCCCACATGCCTGAAAATAATAAGCAATAACTAAGATTACACTATTCTGCAGCCAAAATGCGACAGAGTGGCCATTGGTAGTGATCTCAGGCTGCTAATTAAAAAGAAAAATGTTTACAATACAGTTAAAATCACCAGCGTCAGGCAACTGCAACACAGTGGCCTGGCATTATGCTGAACTGGACCTATTTGGCGCAGCCGTGAGACACACAATGTTGATGTACTTTTTAAGTTTAAGTTAAGTTAGTTTTAGTTTCTATAATGTAATCTCATTGTGTGTACCTGTGTGCCAAAAAAATGTGTTTTCTTTCTTTTCTTTCTTTCTTAAAATAGTTGCATGTACAGATAGATCTTTATAAACATAACTAAATAAGATAAACACGATCAATTCAAAATGCGAATACTATCAATACCATGTAAGGGATTTTTTCTTACAATTTTCGAGAAATTTGATTAATTAATACCTATGATTGAAATACCGACGTCCAAAACACCGAAATTCAAAATACCGAAAGTTTTAAATGCCGATAGTCGTTATATCGAAACTCAAAATACCGATGTTCAAATGCCCGAAAGGACAAAATCCCGAATAGACGAAATACGGATGGATGAAATCCCAAAGAGCGGTGACGTAGTCCGAAAAAAATTTTATCTGTTTTATTTTGAGAAGTGGCGCTCGCCGACCGCTGCCGCGGCACCGCTCGCTGCGCTCGCTCGGCTCGCGCATGGTTGATCACAATTCTAAGCTAACCTATTTCACCGTCTTTTCTACTTTTTTGTCATTGTCTTAGAGATTTTAGTCTTTGGATCAGCGAGTGAAGCGATCTCGAGACCTTAAGGCACTCCGACACGGACAGGTTAGGTTAGAAGGGTGTGGCGGAGTCTAGTGAGCGAGCGAAGCGAGCGAACACAGACTCCGCCACACCCTTCGTGGTTATTTTTTTTGTAAACCCTAGAGCCCTAGTACTTCAGTAGGCTCCGACTACGCTTTTTTGGCAACTTTTAAGTGTTTTGACCTAACCTGGTTTACAAAAAATCTTTTTCTCGGAAACGGTGGCAATTTCGGGATTTTTTACTTCGGGATTTTAAACTTTCGGGATTTAAAACTTTCGACCAAACCACCATTCGGCGTTTCAATTATCGGGATTTCGTCTATCGGTATTTTAAAATTCGGTCTATTAAAATTCGGGATTTTGATACGTACCCATAGATACAGATATATTCTTTATTGAATCAAGATGTAAATAGGACCTTTCAGGCAAGCTTTTTCCATCGTCGACCGCATCATCGCTTCGATCAAAAGTGAGCCTTTCAATAATAATAAAAAAGAAACTTGTATCTTAGCGACAAGTACGATCGTGCAATTTGAAGAGACAACAGACAACGTCAACTACATCAGTGTTCCGCAAACTTTTTCGTGTTCAAAGTACATCTAGTAGACCGGAAAATTTTGGAGGAAACCACAAATGGAAAATAATTTTTACAGATTTATTAATCAATTTTCCAGCACTTCGTACCGCCTAACAGTCAATAAATGTAGTATATCTTTCAATATAGTCAACCGATTGCGATAAAACAAAGCCTAAGTAATAATATGTATCTTGACTTAGCTCGCGAGGTTGTCGACATCTGGGAATTGGATACAGCAATCATTGTGTCGATAGTCGTAACGGCCAATGGCTTAATAGCCAAGACTCTCGAACAACATCTGAGGAGACTCTCGTTAGGCATCTGGATCAAGGGACTGATCCAGAAAGCAGTACTCCTGGACACGGCGCGCATGGTTAGGAGGTTCCTCTCTCAGGAGCCCTCACTGCCGCGGTAGCTTGGACCTTGTTCCCGATGCCGCGAGTGTCGAAATATAGGTACGTTTTTTGCGTGCAGTATCTTTTTTTCGTTAACACAGAAGTTAGATATTTTCACAGCTTCAATGGAACGCCGACCTGAGTATATTTATGGTTTTAATTTCAACTTGATTGATACCTCCACGCGTTTCTGAGATAAAAAGTTTTGACAGACAGACAGACGGACAACAAAGTGATCATATATGGGGTTCCGTTTTTTCCTTTTGAGGTACGGAACCCTAAAATGTGTTATTATAACTTTGTAAAGTCGTAAAAGTTTAACCTATACTTCCCTAGATGGCGTTGGGATCAAATTAGATCGCGCTATGGTTTCGTTACCACGCACATAATATAGTCTCGACCTTCGCTAATCATTAGGTGTTATTGCGGATTTACTTATATACATAGTGTGGAATTATTCACATTGTGTAGTATTTTTGGAAGGCTTTGCTTTCCGCAAAGCTGTATGTATCTCATCGTTCTGTTTCATTCCTTTACACGACATTAGCATAAATTGCTTCTTCTTGTGTGCGTATGTGTGGGACGCTATATTGACTAAGAGTATCTGAATATCGAGGGTTGGACGGTCGGACGCGGAAACAGGAGGAGTACGCGAAGGGGAATCCCGGAGCGAAAAAGGGCCGAACGCGGAAACACGCAAGCAGGGATTCGCCAGAACTGGCAGTCTGAACCAGGATCTGACAGACGCAACAGACTTTGAAGACGAGGGGGAAACGGGTTGGGCGCCCGCGCCCGTTTCGGATCCCTACACCGGGCACCACCAAACCATAACCCGGGCGAAGCGGCTCGGGGGCGGTGAAGAGGGTGCGCCCGGATGATACGGCTTCACGGAACGCGCTACAGGATGGTAGGTGTTCACTGGTAGGTGTTCACTGTACCTAGCAACAAACGTCGTTAGGGATAACCACGGGACATATTTGACCCTGGGAATTCCGGCCGACGAAGTTGAAAAGGTCGTGGGTCGAGCGCGGCGCATAGCGTAACTACTTGGGTCGACGTATACGTCCGCTTTTACCCCAGGACACACACAGCCTCCGGTGCAATAACGATGTCCCAGAACTAGTACTAGCCTCGTCGTACATGCCAGGCAACGACGAGGACTGCCCCCCAAAAGAAGTGACAGACCTGGTCCAGTACTGCGAGAGCACCAACATGGACCTGATCGTCTGCACTAGTTTAACATATAAATTAAATTTTTACATATTTCAATGAAAATAAAAAAAAAACATATTATCATTATTATTAGAATAAACACAATTATGTTAAACAAAATTTCGGGATTTTGAACATTATGGTTACTGAAGTTGCAAACGTGTTATGGATAATGATTTTCGGACAAAAAATTTTAGGAGAAGAAAGGAAGTGCCAGTTAGTTTACCTCTGGAAGCTGCGGCGGCGGCTCCTACAGCGGCAGGCCCGGCCCCCAGGGCGCCGAGCCTTTCTGACAGCTCCATTATACTGTAGTGCGCGTCCTGCACTCCTGGTCCGCCCTGGAAATAACAAACATGACATAATATACTACATATTAAGAGCAAGAGCGCAATGTTGACTTTTGTCAGGGTGACAATATTTCTTTTTTCCTTTTTTACCCAACTGTCACGTGTTCAAGTGCGCACACCACATATCCACGTCTTCGTATGAATATTTCATTAGTTTACTATTATGATAAATGATATTCATTTTGCAAATAGGTTTTTAAAAACACTTATACACAAGTCAATTTTTTCGTCAGTTTAAACTAGATGAGGCCGGTCTTTCCTAGCTGACTATAATACGGTCGTTCTAACTTGGCGCCCGTGAACATAGGCTCTGCGAACTTTAGCGCATGTACAGTCGTAAAAAAAACTGTTATTGACGTTATTTTTTTAAAACCTAAACACGAATAAAATTTTACTAATACAGGGACCAAGTACAAATAAAATAAATATTAAAACACTTTGAGACAGAAAGCTACAAAAATAACTTATGAATTAAAGAAACAAACCTAACACTACACAAAAAACTTAACAATGTATTAATAAAAACCAACGAAAACTTTTGTCACCGCCTGTGCTCAAGACAGAGACAGCGACACGAACACGACACCAATGCTAACGTGTGAGTGAGACACATTACCGCGTCCCGAGCATTGCCGATTATGCACGAAGTTTTACGGAGTAAAGAAAAAGGGATGTCCAATATGCGTGACTGAGGGTGTTGTTTAATCGATTATTTTTCAAATCGATTGAAATCTAATTATAAAAATATATTTTATTAAATTTTATAAGGAGGTTTAAAATATTCTCAAACAGTCGTTATTGTAGTAGTCGTTTATAATTAACTGATATTTAACTTTTTTTTTTTTTATTATTAAAGTCGAAGTCTCGTTTACTAACGACAACATTTACTATGTTTGTAAATCTATTTCGTTCAATATGTCATATAAACAAAAATCAATAAATTCCAAATCGATAAAAATCGATTGCGATATTTGATTGAATAAAGGGTCGATTGTGTTTACATAGAGTCAATCTCTAGCTTACACCTCCGCCCCGCGCACGTCGCCTCATGCCACCATTTTGTTCCTAAAAAACGTTCGTGCGCAGCCTTCTGCGCAAACTTCAGGGCCGCCAAATTAAAACGGCCGTGTTATACCCTCAGAAGAAACAGCGAAACAAACTCAGAGGTCAAATCATATGAGAACCATCCAGATTAGTAACTGAAAAGGTCTTTTGAGGAAAGAAACACACAGATTTGAGTTGACCTGTCCAGTCAATGCAAGAATTTGTCAGTATAGCTTAACTTAGGACTACGCAAGAGCTCAACGAAAACATTGCAATATGGATGTAGACATTCTAATGTTTTTGTAGTATTTGGCAGCAAATGTATTGTTACGCCGTGAGACTTGAACACGCCATATCTTCGATGAAATCAAGAGTAGGATCAAATAATTAAAACGCATTGCTGTACGAACCTTCTAGAATGAAAGTACGTACCCAGGTCTGGCAAGTTCTAGAAAAGTCCGACATAAAGTGCCTACCACTATTATTATTAAATAAGGTTTAGTAGGTAGGTACGTAGGTTTATAAAGGAATTCGTACCTTCCGTAATTAACAATAGAGTCGAAATTCGCGTGAAAGGAAGGAGGTACAATCAGGTGTCAAAAGTGCACTCTACCAATGCTAGTGTCTAAAATTTCTTTGTAGTAGAAGTTTCATAGTCCACAACTAGTTTAATCAATACTATAGATTCTATGTTACAAATCAAATCAGGCATGAACCATTTATTTATTTATTTATAATTTATTTATTATAATATAATATTCCACTACTATCACACAACGCCGTCTAGTCCCAAGCTAAGCAGAGCTTGTGTTATGGCTAGTAGACAACTGATAAACATACTTATATATTTCTAAATACATACACATATAGATAAATTACACCCAGACACAGAACAAATGATCGTGATCATCACACAAACATTTGTCCTGGGTGGGAATCAAACCCACGACCTCCGCCATAGCAGTCAGGGCCACTAACCACTAGACCAACAGGCCAGTCATTGACCCTCTTCTACAAAGACATTTTAGACCCTTTAACATTGATGGAAGTGCAATGCACTTTTGACCCCTGACTGAACATGTTTGTAATAAAAATAATTTTTTACCCAGCGACTCGACGACAATCTTCTAAAATGGCCTCGAAACGTACCGACGTTTCGAGGCCATTCTAGAAGAGAAAATTGTCGATACCGATCTAGAATTTTCCTGGCTTCGCATATAATAAATACGAGCTCCCGAGCGGAAGTGAGTTTGTTTGTTTTCGACTGCGAAACGAGTGCGATACCTAAATTGTGTAAAGTGATCTTACGTAACAACCTGAGCGATACTTAACGGAACTTTAGTGTTCATTGTGATTCGAATTATTGTAGATTGGACAAATTTGTTATTGTTTGTGGTGAATAAAGTTCTCTGCTAGTAAACCGGCATTTAATTACTCACGTTTGTAACAGTATCAAGTCATCCTTCTCGGCAAACTTCGCCGAGGTAGCCAAAACTACAATAAAATTCTCAGCTCATGCATGCATGTTTCAATTATTCTACATATTGTCCAGTTGCTTAGACACTTGAGATACAAAACTACACCAATTTTACATCATAATAACTACTAAGAATCAATTTGCGAATAATTAAAACAGCCACTGAACTTCACTTGAAAAAACCCGCTATAACCGCCGCTAACCGCTAACCGCTTATTTTTGTAATGTATATATTTTTTAAATTTAATATTTTAATTTCAAATTTTTTTAATCAATATTGACTGGTTTCCGAAATAAATAAATTTTAAATTTAATTTAATAGACTCCTTCCTCTCAGGATGTTGACTATTTCCATAGATTATAGAATGATAGGTTTGTTGTATTTAGCTGAATAGATTAAATCTAACAGTCATCATCTTCCTGTCCTTGTCCCATCTTATTTGGGGTCGGCGCAACACGTTTTTTTCTTCCATTCTATCCTGTCAACCGTCATACTATCACTAAGTTCCTTTTCTTTCATATCACTGTTCACACAATCCATCTTTTCTTTGGCCTCCCTCTCCCTCTCCACCCATCCACATGTATACTCATAACTCTTTTAGTAACATGCGTTTCATCTCTCCTCTTTACATGACCATACCAAGACAAACGATTCCCCTTCAACTTTTCAGTCACTGGCGCCACTTTCAAACTTCCTCTAATATATTCATTTCTCACTTTGTCCATTCTCGTCACACCACACATCCATCTCAACATTCTCATCTCCGCTACATGCAATCTTTTTTCATCCGTCTTTACATCTATAACAGTATAGTTTTTAAATTCAAATGTAATAAATAGTATATTGGCTATAAGGTACTGTCGCCAGCACGAAACATGGCAAGTGTGGTTAGATACGCAGAAGTCGATTTTTTGCTCTCTACGATCAGCATACGGGACGCGAGAAACGGGGTACATCGTTCCGAGCACGCGATTAGTGGGTCATTCGACCGTTGTCTATGGCGACGAATCCGTACGTTCCGTTCGTTGAATTTTTGTTCGAAGTTCATCGTCAGATGATAAAAATATTTCTATGGGACCATTTCAGGAGTATAACCTTTCAATAAAAGAAAAAAACCGGTCCACAATTGAGCGAGAATTCGGTGAACTTAATATAAGAAAAAAATACAGCCGAACATATAACCTCCTTCTTTTTGAATTCGTTTAAAAAGTGTAATAAACTGTTATTATTGAAATCTTTAAAATGGAGTTTCCTTTAGCGTTTCACCTAGAAAACCTAACAATAACCAAAATACTTTCGTTTTCCAAATTTTACATATTTTATTTATAACGCCTTAAATATATACTTTACGAATTCCTCTTGCTTTTTTTGAGTATCTTAAAAACCGACATTTGTTTGAAAATAAATCAAACAAATTATGGTAATAACCATAGAATAGTGATAGAATAAAAATAGCCCACCATTTTTTTTTCACGAAGTGTGGCACGCACGAACTATCCCCCACTACGCCAAATCTTTGCCATGTTACGTGCCGGCGACAGAATAAGGTTCTAGAGTAGCGTCCGCGCACCGAAAGACGCAGCGTTGGAAGGCCTCCCACAAGATTGACCGATGAACTAGTGAAAGTCACGGGAATGCGACGGAGGCGAGACGCACAGCACCGTTCGTTGTGGCGACACTTGGGGGAGGCCTATGCTCAACAGTAGACGTCTCTCGGTTGAAAAGATGATGATAGCCAAATGGCTAAGGAAAAAAAGGATTGTTTTCTCAGAATCACTATTACTAACCTGTGACAAATTCAGCCAAGCTTGAGCTAACTGTGTCAATGTGCTGTCATCCTCAATGTCTTGCAGAGCCTTCAGCTGCTTGCGGGCCAGGTCGGGTCGGTTCATGGCCAGCAGACACTGCAGGGTGAACGCACGGAGCTCCAACGATTCAGCATTATGGAGGATTCTGGAAAAGGAATTATGGACATTGAGATATTTTGCTAAATATAGAATACATTTATGAATGTATTGACTTTATTTGTATTCATAATCTTGCAATCTGTTGTTAATATATGTTGTTGTAATAAATAATCAACCTTTAAATGTGCCCACTGCTGGGACTCAGGCCTCCTCTCTAGGAGAGGGAATGGGCCTTAATCGACCACGTGGCCCCAGTGCTAGTGCGGGATTATCTGTTGTTAGGCTACAAGCAAATGAGATGAAGTATTTTGTTGCTTTCATAGCAAAATCTCCTGTGACACAATCTCTACTAATGAATTATGTAGTCAGTCTGTATTGACTTAAAACTGAGTAAGTAATAATCGATTAGTTCATGAAACCAATAGGTAAATTAAAAAAAAATAAACTTTGCCCCACACTAGGTAGGTACTCATATATCATCATGGGCGCATTCACAAACATGTCATAAACTTACGTCTACAAGACACCCAGACCAGAATCACTTATCTTTAAGCTATAAGGTGAACCGGGGCGATTGTGACTATGGGGTATATGCGACTAATCGATTTTTCTTTTAAACTAACGGTTATTGATGAGCATACCATCTATTGGTACACAGAGAAATTAGTCCTTTTCCTAAATAATAACAGGTGTCGCTAATGCCTTTCAAACTGTTTGATCGACAGCGTTTTTTCTGGGAGCCGCGATTTTGAATTAGTGTAAGTTGACATCCCGCGCACAAATTTTTTGCAAAAAAAATGGTAATAGAGGTTTTTGTGCAGTTTTGAAAGAAGAAAATAAGAAATACTAATCGTAAGTTTCTTTTACTATAATATTTGTAATTCTATGTCGTATATTTCGTAACATATTCCTATAGTTACTTTCGCCTCATTTTTCTGTATTGCGGGACGTTTGTAGCTATTTTGAAATATTAGTGATAGTTGCAATAGCCCCTTTGTTTTTGTATGGAAAATGTGAATCGCTAGTGATGTTCAGAATCGATGTTCAGTATTGATAGAAAGGCATGTCGATATTTTATAAATAAAGTGAAATATTTTGATGGGGGTAGCGAAAATATAAGATTGCTTTAACCCGTTGAGTTAGGTAGGTATATTATGTAAGTAGGTATTACTTACATAATATACCTTCCTAAATTAACGGTCTTAAGTAAAGGCAATCCTCCAATTTTCTGCAATCTCAAAATATTACCTACTTTTTGTCTTCTAACGTTTTCGTTTATTTTATTTTTTTAATAATAACAATTGGCTTTTCTTTTCTTTAAATAGTTCGCAATTACAAAAGAAAAAAAGAAAAGCTTTATTCAAAAGAAGAACTTTTTGATGCGATTGAGAAAGTAATAAACAAACAAATGAGTAGCTACGAGGCAGCGGAAAAGTTTGGAATTCCGAGATCTACAATCATTTCGCATATCTACAAAACTTTGGTCAAAAACAGCTGAATGCAGGGGGCAGAACAGTATTTTCAGATAAAATTGAACAAGGAATTCTCTCTTCTCATCTGCATATTATGGAAAAGCATGGATTTCCTATGATTAAAAAGGACGTTAAAACTTTAGTTTCCGAATTATAAATAAATACGTAATTTAGTCCAAGGTTATGTTGGTTCACATAAAGTTTTTAGTTTAGTTGGTTTTATATATTTTTTATAACTTACCTGATAAAGATGTTAAGTTTTTAATATCTATACATATAATAAAACAGTAAAATTATTTTGCTATGGTATTAATTGGCGCAAAAACTACTAAACCGATCCTGTTCAAATTTTGCATACATAATCCTTATAGGTCAGGGCAACTTATAGGCTATAAATTATCACGCTATTTGCTATGGGGGGTGAGCAATAATCAAAAATGTAGGTATTGAACGACATTTGCCGCGAGTTCGATCCCCAGTTACAGTTAAAAATTTTGACATTATTTTATCCATTTTTTTTGTAATAAAACTAACTTTTACCATTTTTTCGAAACAAAATTGACATTTCTATTCGATATCTTCTTAATATTTTGTAAAAACTAATCAAAACACATAATAAAATCAAAGCGGCGAGTAAAATCACGTACAATAATATTACATTATTCCATTTAGCTGCAAATATTACTTCTGAAACGAAAATCATCACGCTATCATCGATAAGGAGCCTACCAGTCAATTCTGACGTTTATATCAGAACGTCTATTTTGAATTTTGATCATCGAAGACCGTAGCGCAATGGTTTCGTATCTAGACTTGCGTATAATTTATAGGTTGTTCGAATCCCATGTGGCCCTCTTGAGAAGTTTTTGGTTTTATTTTTTCACCGTAAATAAGATTTTTTTATATATTTTTGCGTGTTTACATTTTTTTTATATATCTATACATAATATATCTGTAGAAGTTTTTAGTTGTGTGCGTATCACGCAAAATGTTAGAAATCGATGTAGATAGCTTTTATACATTAAAATTCTGTATAACTTGATATATTACTTAGGTTTTGTTTCATCGAAACACAAATCACAAACTGTATGAATTTAAAGTTTTCAAGAAGTTAAATATGACACCACACGCAACTCGCAACGCCATCTAAAGACTCAAAGTAGAAAAAATTATGACAGTGAAAGTTGAACTTCATATTAAATTTGATAGATGGCATTGTGTATTTTAAAACTACTGGTGTTAGAAGGAGGCATTTTTAACAACTTTTACTGTAACCAAAGGCGATAAAAGTAAATGTGTAAAACCTATGTGTATTTAATTATTGACTTTAAAATAACACGGCCAAATTTTCGGAAGCTGTTACATGGTACCTTGCGTTGGAAGGCCCTCAGGAGGACCGATAACCTGGTGAGGGTCGCGTAATCCGATGGATGGACCGGTCATTATGGCGACAATTGGGGAGACCTATGCCCAACAGTGGACATCTTTCGACTAAAATGATAATGATTATGATGGCACCTTTTTCTTTTTTTTTAAGGTTGGAAATCATCCAATGACTTTTTCCGCTCTGGAAGAGCGCGAGGGCGTGTCAATCTTTTACTGACTAAAACCACACCTGTGTCCTTCAGTTGCTCTTTGCAATATCTCTTTGAGGAGCGCGTGGATCACGCGTTGTTGGCGACTGAGCTCAGTCCGGTCAACTATCGGACGGCCGGACAACTAGCTACCCATCGACGTCCGCAAGCTCGCGTCTACCGTGGCTGGTAGTCGGGGTCGGAATCTCGGATTGGCGTGAGGACGTTCGTTCCCTTACGCTTGCGACCTCCTCCTTCGCTAGCATTACGGCTTTGCAGAAGGAGGCGACCGCCTGCCATTACTCCTTGCTCTGAACCTCGCCCAAACCAGAGCCCGGTGCAAGAGGTCACTGACGCCGATTGCCTCCACGAGGACACGGAGGTGCTCCGCCCTTGCGGGGCACACCTCCACTGTATGCTCCACTGTATGCTCCACTGTGTCCTCCGGGATGATGGCACCTTGCGACGTAATAATGGCGTGTTTTATTATTTGCGAGCTTCATATAAAACGGAATCGAATGTGTTTTTCTAATCATAGTTCGACAACATATGATGTATCTCAGATTCCTTGCAGCCTTACGTCGACATCTGGACGTTACCTTTTTGCAGTGAATGGTGACCAACACTGGAACAACCCCCTGAGGCAGGCCAATCTCAGGGATAATATCTACTAATCGGCTGCTACATTTGTTTACCGTAATTTCATTGTTTTATGGATGCACAAGCTCAGGACTGTTGTGGGTGTTTCAGACGGTTGCTTTTCCGGATTCGGTTGGAAGTACCCTGATATTACAATGTTGCGAATCGCCCGGAGGACCCGGTGTAGTATGCGGTGGAGGTCTATCCAGCTTGGGTGAACCGCCGTGACCTCACAGAGGCAATCGGCGTCAGTAATTTCTCGGTTTGGCCATCAATATGCGAGTTCGATTGGATGGAGATACACCCGCACAAGATGTCGCCAAAATTCATTCAAAAGTTGAAGCAAATCTTCATAGGGTAGTTCCCACTATCGAAAAAACATTTGTGTGATATATGTGGACGTCAGTTAAATACACGCCAAAAAAATCATAGGTAAATGAACAAGTAACTCCCAAAATGATCAAACTGCAACAATCAATGCAAGAATTTTCTCCCAAATTCTTCATAAGTACTGTTGTGGATAAAGATAGTTGATTATGATGGTAGTTTTTGGATTCACTTAAGGCTTTGCACTATCAGTGAACGTTATCCAGCTGAAGGTTGGTGTCCCGATTATGCTCCTTCGTTTGTTATGGGAGGTAACTCTTTCGAATGATCTCGCAGTCCTAGCAGACATCAGCCCTAGAGGGCCCTATCCATTTACTGACATCTATTTGAGTCGCGTGTAGAATACTACGCGCCGTCGATTCAGGATTGTTTTGACCAGACGGCCGGACGGCACCATCGCAATCCCGTGTTTGCGGTGGCTGGGAACCCACCTTCTTTGATCGTAGTGCTTCACTGAAGGTGGCTACTGATTGTCATTTTCTCCACCAATCGCCCCCACGAGTACATGGCGGCGCCGGCGTTCCGACCACGCGAGAGTGACTTCCACTGTATACTCCATCGTATTCTCCGGGCGATTAGCACAATGGTGAGACCCGAGTGTTTCTTCCCGCAGAATTCAATACAGATACCTTCCGGAACAGGTGTTCCGCATCAGGTGAGTCCTACATAAAGAGAGGATACCGTGACGCCTCTGTAGTCACTCCTCTAAGGCAGGCATTACCGCTTCGATTGTGGCGTGCTCTCTGTGGCGAGGGTTTAAAATCATACAATGTGGTTTTACCAGAACATAAATCAGAAACATACATAAACTAATGCAAAAGGCATTAGTTTATGTATGTTTGTTCCTTGCAGTAGGCAGAAATGCCAACTGTTATGACACATACATACTCTTTCTATTCATTGACTTTCATACATCTGGATCTGGACGAGTACATAACATGTTTCCTGAAGGTAATTTGCGTTTTTACCTTTAACCGTTTTATGTTAAAATGCAATCAATAATTGCGATGTTTTCGGAGTGAATTGCAAACACAGAATGATTGTAGAGTTTTACGAAGTTAACGCGGACGAAGTCGCGGGCAACAGCTAGTTATTAATAAAATTATAAAAAAGATGCTAAGTTTTATTTTCTAAACCCATCAGACACATACGAAAAGTTATCGATGAATTCAGTCCCAACACTAACACTATGGAGCGTAGTTGCATTCACCCCAGAAAAAACTAAAAGCATTTTTTTAGGTAATAAAACTGTGTTTTAGAACTTTTCGAAATCATTTATACGTAAATAATTGATCAAAGTAGGTGCTATGCAACTATAAGCTTTAAAGCAATAAGCACAAACAAGTTATACTGAAAAGTCACAATCACCCCAAAGTGAGGCCAATGCAACTTTTTCGTTTTCACTATAGTTATATTATTTATTTTATCTTAAGTTTACAATTATTCAACGTTATTTTAATGTGATAACGTTCATAAATATGTATATAAGCATAAACCATGTGCGATTATTAGAATGTCAATTCAAACTAAGTGGACAATTATAGCAAAAGGTAAAGTTTAAATTTCAAAGTTGATAGTCACAATAGCCTCGGTTCACCTTACAAATATTTGAACCCGCGACACGTGGCGTTACAGTCAATTGCTCAGGAGCGATGAGGAATGGCAGACGGTCGCCTTCTTCTGCGAAGTAGTAATGCTAGCAAACGAGGCGGCCGCACGTGTGAGGGAACAGCCCTCACGACCCAGCCGCCGGGATCCCGATCCTGATTTTCAGCCACCGTAGGCGCGGGCTTGCGGACAGCGAGCAATGGATAGTTCGCCGTCCGACTGTCCGGTAACCGTCCGACTCGTCGACGGCGCGTAGTGTTCCACGCGCGTTTGAAAGAGATGTCAGCAAAACCATTAAGGGCCCAGAAGGGTCGAAGCCTACTGGGACTATGGGTTCGTTTGTGAAAGGAAAACCCGGTGCCCTGGAATGCAAGTCAACGAAGGAATATAGGAGTGGGTTTTAGTCGGTAAAAGTTTGAAAGATGAGATCTGGGAGATGATGATGGTGACCTGGGAGATGTCATTGGAAAATTTCCCAAATAAAAAGTCAGTTGCTCAACCACTGCACCAGCCATGCCACAGACTGCATGTAAGTGGGTACTACACACTTTGCTAGGCTAAGTCAGGGTCAAAGTGACACCACTGAACTGCAGCCTACTATACCTGTGCTAGCAGTATGAATCAGGCAGTATACACTGACTAGTAGCACTTAGTTAACACTAGGTTTATATCAACTAAAAAAAAAAAAAAAAAAAAAAAAAAAAAAAAAAAAAAAAAAAAAAAAAAAAAAAAAATACATAGCATTGATTTTCCTATCTATGTATAAAACTTTTTCAACATTACAGGAAGTCTTACAAATTCAGCTTATTATGAGATAAAGGCATGTGAGTAAAAGATGTAAAAATTTAAAAATGGATCGTGTGAGGAATGAAATAAAAATGGGGTTAAAATCTCTCAAGGTGCCAATAGAAAATTTCAATTTTTTGTTACTGGTATTGTTTTCTAGAATTTTGAGACTGTCAGTTATGAGACTGGGAGACTACTAGTTTAATCTGTGCTACTAGATTCTAAGCCAAACTCAAAATAGCAGGGAAAAGGCTTGTGGCAGATTGATCTACACTAATATTACAAAGACGTAAAGTTTTTATTTTGTCTTTTTTTTGTTTGTAGGAGGTAATCTCTGAAAGTACTAAAAGTACTAAAAAAAAATTTCACCGATATAAAGCTGCTTTATTCCTGAGTGACATAGGCTATAATTTATGTATGCGGATGAAACCACTTGCAAAAGCTAGTTGGCAAATAAACTTATATTATGCATATGGCTAAGAACTGGAAATCCCTGCCAGTCTGTGTTTCCTGATAGCTAGCTGCAAACTAGGAGTCTTTAGGTCAAGAATGAATAGGTTACTTCTAGGCAAGAATGCTTCATCGTCTACCATATTGTCCCTTACTATCCACCCTGCGTTCAAAAATGATGTTAGAGTTAACTCGAATGACATCATCAGGTTAAGATACTGTACGCTCGCAATTTTTAATGCGTACATAGAGTTCAACCGTCAATGCCAAGCAACTGTCTTTCTTGCCGCTTACACCAACCTATGCTCGGAGTTAGAGGTAGTTGGGTTAACTCTAGGGTAGCTACTTGAATTATAAAAGAACAACTCTGGGTTGCAACTCTAAGCATTTTTATGCGGTTAGAGTAAATACCCTATCCTACTTTAGTTATTTTTGAACGCAGGGCAGATGAAATACTGTTCAAGTGCGAATCGATAAAAAAAACTCAGCACAAAAATTCATGACAAAGAAGAGTGTGATAAAATAAATGAATCATTCATAATGTAAATAAATGAGCTATACATACTTGAGTGCTGCTTCATAGTTATCCTCATGGTAGTAGATAGTGGCAGCCACGATCAGGAAGATTTCATTAGCCAGCTCTGTTCCTTTAGCCACCTGAAATGTTACCCAATTTTATCAGTTATGACCATTTATTGCATCATGTCTTTCTATATTTTATGAATTGTGTTTTACAAGTTTAAATTATAGTTAAAAACTCAAAATAAGCCTTGTTATTTAAAATTAGATTATATATTTACTGCTGGTAATGAAAACAGTGTTTTTGCATTCTTACCAAGAAAGAACATTATCAAACTTTCAATGGAACAAGGGCAACATGAATAGATAAGAGAACATGACAATGCCTGTATAATAAACTATAGCTTGTAACAATAGTGGTGGAGCAGTGGTGGCCTAGTGGAAATAGCCCCAAATTACGAGTTGTAGGTTGCAGGTTCAATCCCATCCAGGCACATTACTTTTTTCAATTTATATAATTACCACTGCTCTTAAAAACGGTGAAGGTAAATATCGTGAGGAAACCAGCATGACCTAGAACCAAACATTCAAAAAGATCTGACATCCACCAATCCACTTTGGACCGGCTTGGTGGATTAAGGTCCATTCCCTTTCCTATTGAGAAGGCCTGAGTCCCAGTAGTGGGAACATTATAAGGCTGATTATGCTTGTAAAAATAACACATTATTTTCACACCTTTCAATTTCATCATCATTTCATCATTACAGCTAAATACTGAAAGGCAAGAATTAAAATTCCAATGAGACTATTTATAGCTTTTTGGAAGGAGTTTAGCACTTAATCAGAAAGTGCAAGCCTGTTGGCTGATCACAAACAAGACGATATTTGATGTTTAAAATAGTGAATAAGATTGCATCGAGTTTGCATCAAATAAGTTTGCTATACTGAATATAAGAATTTCAATGTACATGACATCCTATTGTTTCGGTATGAGACTTAATTCCACACAGTCATTTGTAGCCTGTAGTATAAAAACACTCTTTCAATTAGTCACATAATTACAAAGTAACTACTCACGCGCGCGTCAATATCAGCAACGATTGCAGGCTTATTGGCGTTGGGTGTCAGGTACTCCACTAAAGTCTTCAGCGGCTGCAGCATAGGATCCGCGGTCTTGAGCTCTTGTAGCACGATCCTGTGGTTCCCTTGAGCGATGTACGATCGATACAAGAAGGCATCTCGTTGGAGCGCTATGAGAGGTGTTGATGGCTGAAAAAGTTATTGAATGTGTTTAGATATAGTAGAAAATTTAATAGGATACATATATTATAACTAGAATAAAGTTTTAATAGGATTTTATAAGGAAAACAGGAGCGGCACAACGTCACCGCCCAAAACCAGATAAAATACACCCCGAAATCGCGAATCAAAGAAGGTTTTGTTCAAACAAATGTTACTCACGGATACGCTTTGTGCCTCGTTGATTGCTTGTTGATAATTTCCAACATAAAATGCATTTTTAACATCGAAAAGCTCATCAACATCTTGCTGCTGACGTGCCATTTTGACAACTAACTGACATTTAGTAAGTGTTGCCAAGTTGTTAGTACCATACCATATTACACGTTCGCGTGCCGCCATCTCCGTGCATCCCCATTCCACTCGCTATTCGCCTTTTCTTTCGACGAAACATTCTCTCATACAAAGTGTCCTCGCACACTAGCGAATAGCGAAAGTACTATTTAACCATGTTTACTCGCCTCGTCACACGTGCGAGATTATAAAAATGCGAATTAAAATATAGTTACGCGCAGTGCTGCCATTTTCCAGCGGACTAATTTGGACATAATTCGCTAGAGGGCATTATCAAACTACAATCCATCCAACAAAACCATCACCAGTTACGCCATCTGGTTATTTTTCGAGCGATCAAGCGTAGAACCAAAAGTTACGAAGTACGAAAAAGAAGACTCAAATTAACAAATAACTAGGTTTAACGACGCTAGAGGACGTTACTGCTATCAAAATGATCATCACGCTAGTCCCTAGTCAAGACCAGCAGTAACTGCAAAGTAAATTATTTTGCAACTTTTACATTACCAATGTAGGTTACACTTATATGCTTTAATAATAATAATAATAATAATAATAATAATAATTTATTAAGAAAAAATTAGGTTACAGGGAGTGGGTAGTTCTACAGTATTATGTTTTTATTATTTATTAACATAGCATGGTTTCCGAAGACTTCCTGCACTAGGCGAGGCCTGTCCCGCAGGAAGCTTACAAGTTTTTTGAATTACAAATTATTAGTAGGTATGCGCTTAATAACAAGACGAAATAATGCAGTGAGTTTCTTATAAGGAACATTGCTAAAAATACTACTAGAGTACTAGCTAAATTATTAAAGTACAAGCTTACGAGGTTTTATACATTACTAAATACTATTATAGAATATATTATATAGGTAACAAAAAGCTTAGAAATAATTGCATTTAATGCCTATAATTTATTTTAAAACTATGAGATCATTTCTTATCATAATAACTGTCTTATAAAATGTTCTGTGCTATCATACGTCCAATCTATCAATTCTTTGGTTATTTTAGTTTTTACGTCACGAAGCGATAAGTTACTTAAACTAAGAATTTTGGTGAAGTTATTGTAAACAAGTGTTTTCATGTAAGTACTGTACCTTTTGGCAAATTCTGTTTTGACGGGAATGATGGGTAGCTTGAACACACGCTTCCTTACCATTTTCTTGTAGTCTGGTAATTGTAATGCTTCTTTATGAGTAAGAAGAGCGATTTTTAATAGGTATAATTTTCTGACACTAAGCACCTGAGTTTCTTTATAAAGGAGAATGGTAGGGAAGCGGAAAGGTTTTTTGATCATAGTCTTAAGGACGGCACGTTGTGATCTTTCTAGACTTAAGAGATGAGAAGAAGCAGTGCCACCCCAGGCTAGGATACAATAAGACAGGATCGATTGACATAGTGTGGTGTAAATTTTCTTAAGAAGTTTTAATGTAGCCACATCTCTTAGCTCTTTCATTACGTATATAATCTTTCTCACCCTTGCAGATATTGCCGCGATATGCTCACCGAAATTAAGTTTTTCATCTATGATTACTCCTAAGTACTTCGTGCGTGTTACTTTATTTATCGGTTTGCATTCGCATGTTAGTAAATTTGCATTGAGATAAGGGTCGGCTGATGTTTGGCAAGTATGCACTATTAACCCTAAGTCTGTTGGAGGTGCAGATACAGCAGTTTTATGAAAGCAAATAAAGTTTGTCTTTGAGGTATTTAGGGTTAATAGGTTGCTATTCAACCATTCGACAATATGTTGGAGTCCAGTTTGAGATGAAGATTTCACTCTATTCCATGTTTTACCGTGAAATATTACTACTGTATCATCCGCGTAGTTTATTATGTCTGCGTTTCCGATGTTGATTGAGGACATATCATTTAAATAAACTAAAAAGAGTGTAGGTCCAAGAATACTGCCTTGAGGTACACCAAAAGCTATGTCGTGCGTGTTACTTGTGTAGGAATTCATTTTGGTGCATTGTTTTCTACCAGTAAGATAACTACGAAACCATTCAAGGCAAATGCCTCGTACACCAATTGCCTCTAGTTTTTTTAGTAGAATTGGAATTGACACTGTATCGAAGGCTTTCGCCAGATCAAGAAAGACTCCGATGCATGATAACCCTTTGTCAAGATGATCAGAGACGATTTTTGTCAGAAGTGATACAGCATGCTCGGTTGACCTGCCCTGACGAAAGCCAAATTGTTGGTTTGATAAGATCTTATTGGATTCCAGAAAGCGAATGAGTTGTTTATTAATAATTTTTTCAAGCATTTTAGAAAATGTACTTAAGAGAGAGATGGGTCTGAAATTATTAGGATCATCAGTAGTACCACCTTTATGTATGGGTGTCACAGCTGCAACTTTCCAAATATCAGGAAAAATTCCAGTAGATAAGCTTAGGTTGTAAATATGTGTTAGCGGCTCAACAATAAGATTTTTGATGTGTTTTACCATTCGGTTTGTTATTCCATCCAGGCCTGGGGCACTGCTGTCTTTGAGTTGAAGAATAAGATTTTCAACATCATCTGTATTAGTTGGATGCAAGAAGAATGAGTTTAGAGGAGAATCAGAAATTTTAATTTTAGATGCTAGTGAGTTCTGTGTTTCGTTAAGTTTCATTAATATTTGGTCCGCATGACGCTGACCTACATTAGAGAAAAATTTGTTGCAAAAGTCTAGTGCGTTGATTTCATTACCTTTAATTTGGAAGAGGTTGTGTGACTTGCCTTTAGTTACAACGTGGTCTGTAACTCGTTTGATCGTATTCCATAGTTTGTTAGGGTGGTCTTTATTGTTTTCTAATTCTTCTCTATTGTGTTGGTTTTTCAATTTCCGTAAGAGATCTTGATAGAAATTTCTGTAACGCTTGTAGATTTGGTTTTTAATAGGGTCATTGGGATTATTTTTGGCTTGCATGTGGAGCCTGTCCTTATGCATAGAACATTTGATCAAACCAGGGGTCATCCAGGGTTTGAGAGTAAATTTACGTTTGCTTATTTGTAAAGTTTTAGAATTACGGCCAATGATACATGATAAGCTAGACATAAATGCGAGAGCTGCAACGTTCGGGCAAGATTCGCCAGTTACATTTGACCAGTCTTCATCTTGTAGTTCCAACTTAATAGATTCAAAATCATATTTAAGTTGAAATCTTTTCTCTCGCGGGGGTTTGGGTACATTTGTGCTTATGCCGGCCATAGCCAGGTCGTGATCAGTAACCGCTGAGGGGCATACAATGGACTCTATTTTTCCCTTAGTCTTAATGAAGATGTGGTCAAGACATGCGTCATTACGGGTTGGTTTGTTAATAGCAGCTCTGAAACCTAGCTGTGCCATCAGACAAACATAATCAAAACAAGACTCCAGCCGTTGAGTGTTTATATTTATGTCTCCAGCTATAACTCGGCAGGGGCTATGAGGCATGTTCGTGATGACCGTTTCTAGTGAGTGAGTAAAGTTATCTGTGTTCTTAAATGAAGGAGATCTGTAAATACCGAGAATTGATAACACATTGGGAATATGAATTTGCAAGCAGTTTGCATCAAGTAGATTAGGTTCAGATACAACTGGCGTCCAGCAGCTTTTGACATATATTACTACACCACTGGCTTGGTTAGTGTGTTTAGTTGACGCATATGATGTATAGTCATCAATTTGACCTATTGCTGCATTATCGTTCAACCAACATTCGGTAAGGACTATTATATCGAATTCTAGATCCAGTCTTTTTAATGACACTAGAAAACTGCTCAGGTTGCGGCGTAGACTTCGAATGTTGAACGTTACAATTTTAAGGTCAAATTTACACATTAGGTTTTTACAGTGTTCAGCAGTCTCTACCGAGTGGCACATTACGTTTAAAGAATTATCGATATTATCGAAATATTCCGTGGTAGCCATTAGTGAGTGATTTGTAAATATTCCACCTTAGAGGTGAGTATAAAAATATATTATCTTTTGCCACTGGGTTGAGAGTGCTGGAAATAACAATAGATTGCCAAGATTTATCAATGAAGTCGTAAAAATTACGGTCGCATTTAGTTATATTTTTTAATCCGGGTATAAAATTACGCTGCTGAGATCTAACTTTAATGATATAATTGCGGTTGCATTTAGTATTTATTTTTAATCTGGACATTAACTGTAACCTACTGTAAAAAATATTTAAACTCGAAAAGTAAATAAAGAAATTACGACTAACATAAAATATTGGTAAAATTAAAATTATTCTTGTTGACTTACATATAAAGAATAGGTGTGTCTCACATGTTGTTTTCTTAATTAGAGCTAATAGGAGTGTCAAAAAACAGATCATGATGATTGGCGGAGGTACCTTCTGCCGGGCCAATAAGTTTGTCGATATCATCGTACGAGCGTATAGCGAGGGCACGAAACTTTTTCTCTGTAGTGTTTGCTGCTTTCCTTGCATAGATGCATCCATTGCGTATCCAACAGTAACGAAAGTTATGTTGAGTGGCTCGTTTTCTCGCTTCACCAAATAATTTCCTGTTAGCGTGGGAGAGACGTTCGTTAAGGTAAACAGTAACCGATGTTCCGCTGACAATGTCCGAGGATGTAAGTTTGCGCCTTGACTTCGCCGCTGATATAAGTTCATCACGCTTTACTCTTCGAAGTAGTTTAACCACGACAGGTCTCGTGGTCGGGGGTTTGGACGGAGAGTCGGTGCGTTTGGCACCAACCCTCTGAACCTGGTCAATGTCATTTTCTTGCAATTCAACCCCCAGCTTTTTAGAAGTTACCAAAACCATGTGAGTAAGATTTTCTCTTGGCTGTTCGGGTAGCCCAATTATTTCTATCTCATTCCTCATCTGGAGTTGTTCTTGGGTCCCTAAATAGTATTGTAGTTCTGCGACAGCCTCAGATAAGCGTTTAATGTCCCGATCTTTTTCCTCGAGCCGTTTTTCATACTCTTCCATTTTCTCTGTGAGTGTACTCGACACGGTAGACAATTGAGACTTTACGTCTTTTACATCCTGTCTTAGAAGACGAATCTCGCTAAAGAGATCCGCAACGGAAGGTTCAGTCTCAGCGCTGGTAGAGCAGGCTCCGGTTTTACTGCGGGTACCACGAGCAGACGCGGTATTGTCATAAGTAAAAGAATCGTTTTGGGCACGCTTTGATGCAGTATTATCTCCAATTTTCGGACGATTACGGTTCAATGACATTGCGAGCGCAGGGGTATGAAATTCCTAGAAATGCGCACGGGCGTCGGGTGCGGCAAGGTGGGGCGGGAGCGCGCTAACTCAACTCGAAATGGCGCGGAAATAAGGTCGTAAGCGCCGTGCAATATGGGGCACTTACGCGTACGGCCGGGACACTTCACTGAACACGAACTTTTTAAGAGTTTTGATTTGTGTTTAGGTTATAAAAACACTTATTGATGATGACTATCAAGCTAATTAATAACAAACAGCACTGTTATTGATGTAAAAACAAGTGGGTAATCTACTTAGACAAAGTTAATGTGAAATAATTGCTGAAGGAACACTTTAAACTATTACTGGGAATTAATTTGTTATGGACGGAGCGGTTACGGTGTTACCTACGCAGAAGTTTCGCTTATTATGATGCTTTTTTGCTTTATAATATTTTACTTTACATTTACTCTTCTCAAAGATTGTTTTTTAATATTATTGGTACTTAAGTACATACTACATTTGAGGCTGCTACGATTAGATAGATAGTTTTATATCGTAACCAGATCTTAGAATTGATCAGTTCAAGACATTGCCAACTAAAACTGGCCAGATCGTTTAGACGTTAACATTTGATGATATGTCAATCCTCGTTTGGCCATATCGTTGATGTAGGAAACGCCAAATGAGGATTGACATATCATCAAACATTAACGTTTAAAACGATCTGGCTAATTTTACTTGGCCATATCATGAAGTGATCAATTTCTAAGATACACCACGACATATGCACTGATTCTATAACTAAGGATGAAAAAGAGATTAATAAATTCAATACATTGAAATGGCTAATAGCTAGTAGACACCTTTATATTTTCCCTTTGGATAATCCACCTTTACAGGTACATTATTTTCAAAATAATCAAATAATAATAATATAAATAATAAGCAGAGCTTGTGTTATGAGTACTAGACAACTGATAAACATTATACCTAAGTATATTATATATTTCTAAATACATACATATTATAAATAAATTACACCCAGACACAGAACAAATGATCGTGCTCATCACATAAACATTTGTCTTGGGTGGGAATCGAACCCACAACCTGCGGCATTGTGTTTAGGGCCACTACCCACCAGTGACTAGACCAACAGGACCTGTACCATAAGATTGTTTCATTCTTATTTCCAGAGTGGTTAAGAGATGGCGCTAGACAACCTATATAGTCGCGGCATGGCGGACAGAGTTCCGGCGGGATCTCAAGGTGGAATGGCGACAGCGACTGTCGCAACCCAGTGCTGGGCAGGCCACAATCATGGCTGTAAGACCCCTCTTTGAGGAGTGGCTGGAAAGACAACACGGAGTCCATACCTTCCGCATACGGAGCATACGGTAGAGGTATGCCCCGCTTGGACAGAGCATTACCGTGTCCTCGAGGGAGCGATTGGCGCCGAAGATCTCTCGCGCCATGCCTTGGTACAGGCCATGGTCTGGAACAATGAGGAGTGGCAGGCAGTCGCCTCCTTCTGCGAAGCAGTAATGTTAGCAAAGGAGACGGCCGCACGCGCGAGGATGTGGCCCTCACGCCCCAGCCGCCGGAATTCCGATCCCAATTTCCAGCCAACGCAGGCGCGGGCTTGCGGACGGACCGAGCGCAAGTCGTCGACGGGGCGTAGTATTCCACACGCGCCTCAAGGTGGTCGAAGCCTAATGATGCCATGGATTGGGTAAAAGAGAACACCGGGGCCCTAGAATGAAAGCAAAGAAGACAAAGGAGTGGGTTTTACCCAGTAAAAGTCTGATACACCCTATCGCCCCGCCCAAGGGCGGGAGATCTTATTGGATGATTTCTTACCTAAAAATAAACCCTAATCGGCTCGAAATATGACTACCAACGAGGTTGTTATATATCCGCCGCTTGAAATTCTCCGCTGTCGCAGCGGCAGCATCAATACCTACAGCATGACAGGCTAGGAAAATGGTAAGCCGCAAGAGTTACAAGAAGATATAATACAAGAAGCAACCCACACTAGAAGCCCACCTACCCATCACACATTACATTATACAGGTGAAAGTTTGTAAGTCTGTGTGTTTGTACCTATGTTTGATACGTCTTCATGCTGAAATAGCTGAACGGATTTGGATGAAAAATGGATAGACCATGTCCGAGAATAGCACATAGGATACTCTTTACTCCTAAAGTATGTACCCTTGGGACAATTTTCTAACATAAAGTGGGAGAAGTAAACAGTAAGTAGCACGATTAACTTAGATACATGTATTAAGAACCTACATACAATGCGTTCCAAATAAGAATAGGATCAATTGCCATGTTGTGACGTCACGTCATACTGTCAAATCGAAGAACTAATAGGGTGAGAAAAACAAGAAATTTTTAAAATTTGATTTATTTACTAACTGTGAACGAAAAATGTTTAATCAGAATCCAGTTCTTCAATATTTGCCCAATATCTTGCAATTTGACAGTATGACGTGACGCCATAACATGGCAATCGATCCTATTCTTATTTTAAACGCATTGTACATTACAATTCTAAGAAAAATATTATTCAAAAAAAGGCGGTCTGTTTCAAAAACTCCTTAGTAACAAGTATAGAGAATAATAATAATAACAGATACGTTAATGTATTTGCGCATGGTCCCGTCTTTACTTGTACACAATGAATAAATTGTTATCTTACGCTAAACAATTTTGTTGAAAGGAATGATCTTCGTCCATTATTTGCCGCACCTTTTCTGATAATTCCAAAGATTCAGGTAGACAGAATATCACCTGGCTGTTGGATACGTGATGTTAATAAGTACATAGTTGATCAAATAAATTAATCATAATGACGAGAAGAAAAATCATTATCTAAGTAGATCTATTTCCTTAAGTTTAAAACCATGTATTTACGGAATAAAATATGTAAAAAAAAAAAAACAGGACAAGAAGTGGGTCTTATAAAAGATACTTAATGTAGATAGGTATATAAAGTTCAAAGATTAATCAAAATAAAAAAAAAACTTACTTCCTCGTTACCAAAATAAAGTGGTTTTTTTTTTCATTCTTACTAAGAAAGAACATTGTCTAAGAATAGGACTAGGGGAACATGAATGGATAAGAGCACGACAATGCCTGTATAACAAACTTAAGTTTGTAACAATAACACATTATTTTCGCACCTTTCTTTTCTAAAGGAGATACGAAAATAGTCTTTAATGGTGTTATTTATCAGGTAAATAATGTTTAGAAACAATACAAAGCTTTGGAGACTCAGTTATCAGTGTTAAAACGAAGATAAGAAGTGATAAAGATTTTTAAAACTTCCGTGGAAAAGAAACAAAACAAAATAGTGCGATGACTAACACTTAATAAGTTAACTAGCGTTAAGGCGATTGCAGACCAAAAGAACTGAACTAGCCTTTGACAGCCTATTATTGCCAATGTTGCCATCCACCATACTTTAATTTTATTTAGCCCTATCAAACCATACACATTAAATCAATGCATTTACCGTCTCGTTTTAAATTCGACCGTTGAAATAACCGAAATAAAGCGTCTTGCATTGAATGCAACTGCACGAAGGGCGACGGCCGGTGCAGCGACAGATGTGAGCCAAGGGCCTGAGAAAAGGGCCCTCACAATAATCACCTTGGGGCTAGGGTCGCCAGAAGGTAATGTGAAAGAAATTTCGCAAGGCAAAATCTTATAGAGCTCGAGAAATTAGGGCGATGTAGTCGGTGGGAAAAGCTTTGCATTCAGAAATCGTGGGGAGATCTTTTCAATATAATTTTGCAGTTAAATACGATTTATTTTTCTTGTGCTGCCAATATTATTAGTAGCATTGGCTATAAAGGAAAAAAAAAACGTTAATATTTTATACTCAATAACATTATGTCGTGGCCAGATCTTAGAATTGATCACTTCATGAAATGGCCAACTCAAACTAGCCAGATCATTTAACAACATCGGTTAACATTTGATGATGTGTCAATCCTCATTTGGCCATATCATTGATGTTGTCTTTCTATGATAATAAAAAGGTCTAAAGAAAGTACGCCTTAAGAGGATTGAAATATCATCAAACTTAAAATTTTAAAAGGATCTGGCCAGTTTTACTTGGCCATATCATGAAGTAATCAATTTCTATGATCTGGGCACGTCATATACATCCTCGATGTTTTTTTTTCTATACGTTGAGGGAAACGTAAATAAAAGTAAATTTTGGTTAATGATTATAACACTTTTACTACTACTAAAAAACAATTGTATCAATGGTTTATTGGTTATTGATTAATAGTTTTTACTGTGTCAAAGATTTCATTACAAAAATAAATAATGTATATACTTACTAAATATTTGCATGCTAATACTAACTTGTACCTTGTAACTTGTACTTTTACGACATTTTATACCGTATTTTTTAGCAAATAAATATAATAAATTTAGGTATTGGGAAGAAAACATTGTCGATATAATGTGATGACTGTATCTGGACAATATTATATGAACCTATATTATTATATATTTATCTATTTAAATTTAGCAACGAAAGCAATTACCTAGTCAATCATTTTTTTTTGCTTCCCAAACTCTCACTGGCCAGTGATAACCTTCACTTTTTTTTTATGGCAACAAAAAGCTCGCCCAGTGTTTGCCATGGTGTAGGTCACAGAGTACTTTTTATAAAACCATTTGATTTTAGAAGGGTTACCGTTGTGTTTCTATGGGCGCCAGAACTGGTTAGGAATGATCCGTTAGAAACTAACCCTTCAAACTCTGCTCTCCTGGGAATTAGAGCACCCTTGATGACCCAAATGATAGCAAGTTTTTTTAACTATGACTTTAACTTCAAGTAAATAAAAATAATGAGCATCGATAGGGTTTTATTCAAACACAAGACACGCAACATTTCTCAGAAATGATAACGGAATGCATGACGAATTCGATGATTAATTTTTATTAGGTATAAATTAGTTTTTATTCTTCAGTTGGTAGCTTTAAGTAGGTACAGATGTTATCTCCTTAATCTTCGGTCCTCCTGGTACATAAATCAAAGTCGGCGAACAAGTAATTTGCCCATTTTTCCGTCCGGCCGGCATTAGGGGGTCGTTGACCGTGGCAAGCTGCTGCAGGCTTGATCGAGGGTAGCGAGTGTCGCGACCCTTCGCCAAGAAACCAGCTCCTAACTGTACTTCACCCAAGATGTGATTTTTTCAACATAAACGGTCTGATTTGAATTTTATATGTTTCAATCTGAAGTGGTGATTTTCAATTTTGATGTTCGTTTCGCTTACTAAGCCTGAGACTGAATAACTATCAAAGTAAAAGTTGCTTATCAACTTAGTTCCTTTTTTTTGAGATGATAAATCGGGCTTGTCAGACTTTTACTGACTAAAACTCACATGTGTTCTTTCAGTAGACGTTTGGGTTTGTATTCATTGCCTAGCAGGCATTGGCCCTGGTGGACTCCATCAGGTTTGCTGACATCTCTTTGAGGCGCGCTTGGTACTTTATGTGCTGTAGAGTAGGACTCCGTCCTTACCAGACGGAAGACAAGCTACCCATACTATCCATTGCTCGTCGTCCCTTACATACATACCTATTATAGCAGACAGAGGACGACTAGAATAACTTAATAATGAACGTGTAGTAAAATCATGCCAAATAATCACGTAAATCTGGATATGATTTATCTATAATATGTATGTATTTAGAAATATATAAGTATGTGTATCAGATGTCTAGTACCCATAACACAAGCTCTGCTTAGCTTGGGACTAGACGGCGTTATGTGATAGTTGTGGAATATTATTAATATTGAAGATGTTTTTTTTTGAGAAAACTTTACCATAGACTCTATAATTATTTTGCATCATGACTTATTTACTCCTATATCGTGGATGCGTTCATAAATCATTTAAAACTCAGGACACCCAATCACAAAACAATTATCTATAGACCATACAAACGTTTGTTCCGTGCGGGAATCGAACCCCCGACCAGCAGCGTAACAGTCAATCGCTCGACCACTGCGCCAGTGTTTATCAGTAAGGGAGTGAAGGTGTACACGATGTAACCGAGATATTTGTTATACCTACATAACATCATTGGTAAGTGTTCCATGGTATTTCTTGCACATTCTTCTCCATAGAAATCTATACTTTAGAATGTGCAATTAGTGTCATTTTTCTGACTGACTTACTTCTTGACAATCCAAAAGTGCCTGTAAACGGTTTATTTGAAACTAATGCTTTGATTCTTGACACTTGTGAGCCAGCCCTGCAAGAAATTTCAAATAAATTTATCTTAAGTTCTGAAGAGTAATCGTTTTGTTCCTAAGTAACCTATTGTTGGTCCTAAGAGATTTTACTAGAATAATGTTTTAATCGTAGGTGTAGCTGAGTTTGTAATATCTCATATTATACTCGTTTGCAGAAAAATTGCGAGATGATTAAGGTAGAACTACATTGCGTACACGTGGACGCGTCAAAAAATGGCAGCATCATTCAACGTAGTTTGCTGCCAGACTTTTAGGCACAATCAAAGTTATCTACCGAAATTATATGCGTGAAAGACATTAATTAAGCACGATAGAAAAAAATCATTAAGATGTTACTAAAAATTACTTTTCACCGGACTAATATACGTGCAATCATTCTGATTGTTTGCCAGATTATTCTACATGCAACGTTTTACCGTTATACATCAAGTTTTTTAATTTTATAATCAAATCTGTAAATTTTTAATAAATCTCTAAAATGCTTCATATTTGCAAGCATTGTGTCTTTGCACATCTTTTTCTTTTATGTGGAGACAAAAGCGCTTTAGGTCCTGCAGTGCAACAATATGTTACAAAGTACTCTGTGAGTGCTACCACGAACTCCTAACGAGATCTATTATGTGACGACCTATACTGAACTGTTAAAGGGATGGAACTATATAGTAGTGATGTAATGAATGTTAGATTTCTCACATTCGCGAATGCGAATATTCAAATTCAATATTCGCGAATGCAAATGCGAATGTTGAATTTCAAATAAAGTACGCGCAAAATGTCATAAGTTTAAACCGAACATATAAGAAACGTTATAAACTGATTGAACGAAGCTAATCACATTGAGTTCATTCGAAAAGATTTTTTATGATTTAAGGTTAGTTATTATTATTGTATTTGTTAAATTTAAGTGATCTACTTACACACTATGACTTCAAACTTCTCTAACATGTTCTTTCATTTTAATATGTGACACTGATAATGTGAAATGTAAGTTGTGTGATAGAAATATATTAAAATATTAAAGTAAGCATAAAATTATATCTGTTGTATTGTAGTTCTATATCCATTCAATCAATATATAATTTCCTTTTTGTGTGTCAAATCCATTCGCCAAACATTCACATGTATCTTGCGAATCCGGATGCGAATGTCAAAAAATGTGCGAATATTCGCGGATGCGAATGCAAATATTCGTTATATCACTAGTGTATAACTCCTTTCCTCTCTTTCGTTCGCACGACTGTTATTTTAACATGTCACGTTAAGTCTCCAGTAGGTAGTCCACTTAAATATAATTCGAAAAAATTGAGTAAATACATGAAATAATGCCACTATAAGTATGAAAGCAGCCGCTCAACACAGGAAGGTACGTTCCTGATTGCATCTGCCATCTTGAACCATTGTCTATGTGCCGTGGAGACAACTAAAGGATTAAAAGTGTACACCCGGCTGGTATTCTAAGAACTATCTTGTTTCTAGCAAAAAAGAAAACATTGTTCTTTTCATTGTCGGGTAGAGAGGGAATGTTGTAATGAGCCACTTAGGTATGCATAATACTTATCTATTTTTTTTCGTTGGCAACACTTGAGTTTGAATTTAGAACCACGTGCTTTTTTAAGAAAAAAAAGTAGTAGTGTAAGTTCATTTTTTATGTAGATAATTCTTTTTCTGAGGACCTTTGCTTCCTGGACATTTGGAAGGTGTACGAGGAGGCGAAGCCAACTCTCAGAGGTGGTTTAGACACTTTATGAAATGTAAAAAAAAAAAAACCTAAAATTAAGAATATTAAATTCGAATTATGCGAGTGCACTCAAGGACCACCCTTGTTGGTGAGAACCTATTGACATATGAAAAACAAAGATATTGAGCTGTGGTTTTGGAAGGCTTAAGTGAACTAGTTTCCTGGAACTATGTGAGACTATGACCCCTGTCTAAACAATGTTATCAATTCATTAAACCCCAAGCGAACGCTGGCGTTCCCTCGCTCATTGTCTTTCTATTGTGTCTCTAATTACGGTACTCGAAAGGTATTCATCTACACTAATATTATAAGGAGGTAAAGTTTGTTTTTTTTTGTTTGTAGGAGGTACCTAATCTCTGAAAGTACTGGTCCGAAATGCATTCTCAATAAATGGGGCGCAGCAGGCGCGATTCTCCAAGGGAACTATATAAGGATATAAACATCCTGACGTTATCTTGTCAATATATTTATGAAAATATTATGTATGTTCGAATGAAAAATATTCATCTTTTAACAAAGATTAGTGACAGGCGCAATTTGAATACTAGGAATAGGGACAAATTAGATCAACCTCGATTCAGATTGGCTAAAGTAAATAGTTCTTTTATGGGGTAGGTACTGTGTAAAATTTTATAATGAAATACCACTTGTGATTCTACAACTAAATGAGTCCAAATTTAAAACATTAACGCACACTATGTAGACAAGCATATTATAAACTGGAAAATTATATCCTTGATAAAAATGCTTGGCTAAATGCCGGTCCTGTTCCGCAGCCACCGCCACTTTTGCCCACTAATTAGATTTTGTTTTGGTTTTATAAATATTGGAAGAAATGCTATTGCTCTTTTTGTATTCTTGTTTTGTAATGTTTTTATTTTATTAGTCTAATAAAGCTCGGGATTATTTGTTACCTTTTGTGTTTAGCAACAATAGCATTGTATAATATAGAAGCACTTTTTTACAAATTTGTTAATGTGAAGTACCATGGAGCATTTTTATTAGGATACATTTTTATTTTATTTTTTTTGACATTACGAGCATATCAGATGACAGTTTGTCATGCTCACTCAACTGTCTCGCTGATGGTGGCACGTGTTATTGCTTCATTCGGTTCCCTTCAAAATCGTTGAACTGAGTGAGGCTGATGCACGCGTCATGCTCGTAAACGGGTGCTGTCAGTTGACACTGGTCATCTCATAACTGCCAATGGCTTAATTCAATTTCTATCTTTTAATTAGTTTTATTTTTTATTTGTAATCTATATTGTGCTCGCATAATAGAAGCAACTGGAAATATGTAACCAAGATTATATGTAACTCACAATATAATTTAAAAGAGTGTCCATTGAGTTTCGTGCATGTTCTTATCCATAGAGATCTACGCTTTGGAACATGCAATTTAGCTTCACTTTTTTTTTGGACTGACCTACATTTGACTATTCAAAAGTGCCTGTAAATAGTTTATTTGAAATAAATGCTTTTGACTTTGACTTTGGTGCCCCAAAAACGGCCTCTAATACGAATTGATGTAGCAACAAGAGGGAAACATATCCTGAGGTGCTTTAGGAATGGGAAGGTATACCATTTCTATCAGGACTATCTATGAAGTACGGTCAAGATAAGATAGTGTCAGAATAGTCTATCATTGATTTCATAATTGTTGATTTTGACAAGTTTGGTAATCTACTAATATAATGGCGTCATTACGACTTTCCAATGGTCAACCACTGACACTCCATTAAAAGAAGTGGCATAGAATGGTAGTCTCGTATATATTGAGAAATTAATGTCTGACGTATACGGTAATCTGCTAAAATTTTGGCAGTTCTCTTGATCAGTGACCTACTATTAGAACGTCATTGTGCAGTTATTATTATCAGCTTTTAGTAAGTTCGGTATTGTCATTTTACCACAACTCTATTACGAGACCATTGACCGATCAATGATCGATCATAATGAATTAGCAGATTACGAACTTTTAGCAAAATGACAATGGAATTGTGTTGGAATGACGAATTTATAAAAATAGCAAGCCTGGGCCCCTGGACCTTTGGAAGGTGTACGAGGAGGTGAAGCCAACTCTCAGAGGTGGTTTAGACACTATTCATGGAATGTGGTGCCAACCAACGATTATCCCTATACCTACGAGCTATGCGAATGCACCCAAGGACCACCCCGTTTGGTGAGAAACTATTAATACATGGAAAACACAGATATTGAGCTGTGGTTTTGGAAGGCTTAAGTAAACTAGTTTCCTGGAACTATGCGAGACTATGACCCCGCCTAAACAATGTTATCAATTCATTAAACCCACAAGCGAACACCGGTGTTCGCTCGCTTATTGTTTTTCTATTGTGTCTCTAATTACTGTATACACTACCTAATATTATAAAGAGGTAAAGTTTGTTTGTTTTTGTTTTTTTTTTGTTTGTAGAAGGTAATCTCTGAAAGTTCCGGTCCGAAATGCATACTCAATAATTTGGGCCTCAAAAACGGCCGCTAGCACAAAGTGACGTAGCAACAAGAAGGCAACATATCCTGAGGTGCTTGAGAAGTGGAGAGGTATACCACGACTATCAGAACCATCCTGGAAGTACGGTCAAGATCTCTACCAGCACTTTACTGGATTATACATCCTTCTCCCGAGCACGTTTGCTCTTGCGAATCTCCACTCAAGCCAGCCAATAAAGGCAAGAGAGAGGTGGGAGCTCTGTTCCTCGTCAGTAGGCGTAGTGTAAATTATTATTATTTATTTTTGAGAATGTTGAGATGGATGTGTGGTGTGACGAGAATGGATAAAGTAAGAAATGAATATATTAGAGGAAGTTTGAAAGTGGCGCCAGTGACTGAAAAGTTGAAGGGGAATCGTTTGTCTTGGTATGGTCATGTAAAGAGGAGAGATGAAACACATGTTACTAAAAGAGTTATGAGTTTACATGTGGATGGGTGGAGAGGGAGAGGGAGGCCAAAGAAAAGATGGATGGATTGTGTGAACAGTGATATGAAAGAAAAGGAAGTTAGTGATAGTATGACTTTTGACAGGATAGAATGGAAGAAAAAAACGTGTTGCGCCGACCCCAAATAAGATGGGACAAGGGCAGGAAGATGATGATGATGATTTTTCTTCCCCATTATGTCCGCTTTCAAAGGGTTTTGCGGTTTACCCTACAATACAACATTATTCTAAGAGTACAACTCAATCAACAAGTTTTGATGCGGGGATTTAAGTATCTGATTGATATTCTTTTTTTTGTGGGAAATCTTTAAATTACCTAAGTGACTAATAATAATTATTAAAGTGACTCTTGCAAAGGAAAACTGAATGAACACAGGTAGGTTAGTTTTTTTTTTTTCGGTGGGAATATCATCTTATGACATCCCCCGCTTTTGGGCGGAGCGCGAGACAGTGTCAGACTTTCACTGACTAAAAACCCACTCCTGTTCCTTCTTTGCCTTCGTCCCGGGGCCTCGGGTCAGTAAATATCTCTAAGTTATTTGATAATTTCACACCTCAAAAAAAGGTGTTTAGCAGGTAATTCAAGTTGTGAAAGTAAATATACTTCCGCCACTTCCGCCCTTCATAGCGATTTACCAAGAAGAATGTATACCCTCCCAAAGATAGATCCAAACTATTGAACAACAAGATCCGCTATTAAAATCTCCAACCAATCAATAGACACGCAAGACTTCAAAAAAATGTAACAGGAAACCAGAACCGGATACAGTTTGCAATATTCAAAAATCGATTCTTCATACACTTCATCCGTTTTTATCTTTAAATTTCGAACGACATCCAGAGAAGCGCGTAACAGACGAAAAAAAAAAACAGTACAGTTGCGGACAAAAGGCTCGTCTCACATCTGCTATCCGGCGTATTATGAGCAGATGGTCTGAAAGGGCCTTACGCTAAAAAAATCACTACCTGCTTATATTCATTGTTGTCTCGCAGTGTACTTATTCTTGAACTTGAGACGTACAGACTGAGGGTGACAAACTTAACGAGAATAATGGGGACAGTTCTCACGGTTCAAATGAGAGGGAGTTGGGTTCTTGCCTATACCTATTTATTTTTGTACATTATTTTGCACCAATTAAAACGATGACACTAAAATTACTCAAATCTATTTAGAAATATATTAATTAATTCCTATTTCCTTAAGTCACATCATCACGTGTGATTGGCTGGACCAATTTTGCTAATTCTTTTTTTAAATGCTGATAACTACGACTATTTAACCTTTGACCATTTGACAGTTCATTGCTAAGACAGGACGTCTGTCAGGCGGGTCAGCTGGTTACAAAATGACAAAAAGTAGGCGCGTTATGAGAAAGCCTCGCTATCTCTTTTCTACGCGCGTAACCTAATGGCGTCGTGGTTTGTGCATCCTTTTTCTGTTACTTGACAGTTTTCCCTTCCATTACATTTAAAACAAACCAAACTTAAGTGGCAATGGGCAGGGCACATTGCTCGCAGAACGGATGGCCGTTGGGGCCGAAAGGTTCTGGAATGGCGACCACGTACCGGAAGACGTAGCGTTGGAAGGCCTCCTACAAGGTGGTCCGATGACCTGGTAAAGGTTGCGGAAGTACGATGGATGCGAGACGCACAGGACCGTTCATTGTGGCGACACTTGGGGGAGGCCTATGTCCAGCAGTGGACGTCTTTCGGCTGAAATGATGATGATGATGACATTTAAAAGGTTTCTAAGTTACTTCATTTTTAAAGAAATTAAAAAAATATTTCTATATAATCGTTGATTTTAGGCATAGTTACTTTTTGATACAAATAGGTAATAATAAAAAATGCGCACCGAACGATAAATTGTACAACGAAGTCAATATTTAAAAAAGCAACAAAGTTATTAAAGAATGTAAACACTAATGTGTTATTATTTACCTAATAACACCAAGCTTCAGTCTTCAGACCACCCAGTACAACAAAACAATAACATCAAAGAAATGAATATCAATCGCTTAAAAGTTTATTTAGGGACGGATTTTCAATTAAACTTGCATATTTATTCTTCCGATAAAAAAACTAGACTATTGACTGACTGGCCTGTTGGTCTGGAGGTCGTGGGTTCGATTCCCACCCAGGGCAAATGTTTGTGTGATGAGCATGATCATTTGTTCTGTGTCTGGGTGTAATTTATCTATATATGTATGTATTTAGAAATATATAAGTATGTTTATCAGTTATCTAGTACCCATAACACAAGCTCTGCTTAGCTTGGGACTAGACGGCGTTGTGTGATAGTTGTGGAATATTATAATATATTATTATTGAACATATTTGGCGTTAAGATGGCCCTTCCCGATCCGTCTATCGACAACGTGAGCATGGTTGAAAAGCTTGATCGTTTCATTCAACGCAATTTTTAATAAAGAGGCGACGCGAAAAAGAGAGATAGCGCCTAAAGTCCGATTGGCATTCGGTAACTTCCATTTCTAAAACCTTAAAAGTATTTAGAAAAAAATATCGTCATTTTGAATCTCGATATAAATTGCAAGGTTTCATAAATATATTTTCTTTGCTTTTTTTAATTTATGAACACATAATGAAGGGTCAAAGTTCACGTAACATTTGAGCAAAATAGCAAAGCCGAGATCTTTAGATACTGGATTAGTTTTAGTTATTTTTCCTGTTTTTTAGCTGTTTTACAAAAATGTTTTAATTATATTAAGGAAAACTTAGATAATAACCACAAGATGCCTATATTTCCAAAATATCTAAAGAAAGATGTATAATAACGCTATAATCACGTAAGTGAGGTTGTGTGGGAAGTTATCACGGGTGGGGCGCTCCTAAAAGAATAACATCATGCTACGGAGTTTAGTTACATTTTTATTCATAACTAGATAGCACAAAATGATTCTCAAGTTCTCAACACGACATGGTCACCCGAGTTCCACCACCGTTTAAGTAAATGCATCTATTGAAGAGAAATCCTCGGCTTCATACAGCTTGAGCTCGCTTTATAATATAAATGCACACAAAAAGAATAGATCAGTATGTTTTTATGTACGAAAACACATATAGGTAAAACTTTTATGAGAAATTATTAACGTGTGAATTTAATGCAAAAAGATATTGCATGAGTAAGTAAATCAGGGGCCACATAGGGTCAGTTTTTGTGCCAAGAAGTCTTAAGCATCGACGCCGAGTTGCTAGCCTGTCGGTTTTCTATCGTTTACATTTCGGTGAGTGTGCATCGAAATTGCATAATTTAATTCCTCCCAGCCCGTTCCATCATCGGACCACCACACGTACGGCGTTGCGCCACCGGTATGTAGGCATCCCACCCATACGCACAAAATGTTTTCGGAACATATTCATTGTGTGTACTAAGGAATGGGATTCCTGGCCGGTGTTTGTGTTTTCTGATAGCTATTACCTAGGGGCTTTATGTCGACAGTGAATAGGTTTCTCCTAGGATTGTAACGGAACTTCGCCTCCGTTTACGTTACTGCGGAAGTTCGGCAAGAAATCGTATCTTCGCCTTCGCCTCCGCAAAATGTATGCGGAGTTATAACGGAGTTTACGTCATATTCATCGAACAATACCACAGGAGCAACGATGCTCAACGACGACTCAGCCGTCCGACCGCGTTGCGTGTTAAAAATGGTCAAGAATCAGCGTGTGAGCGGTGAGAACGCGGTCGAGGTGGGGCTGGGCGTATGACGATTTAACATGACAGGAATCAACCTGACGTATTCTTTCAATTCGTAGGCGTATTTAAAAAACAAAATTACAAACATCCGAATTGAGAACATCCTCCTTTTTTAGAAGTCGGTTAAAAAGATTTGTGACTACTATAAACCATAAATTACTATTTATTCCACACCTAATTTCACCTCCGCCTCCGTTAAACTCCACATTCGCGGAAGCGAAACTCGTCGCTTCTGCATCCCCCTCCGCCTCCGCTAAGACGGCCTCCGTTATAACCCTAGTTTCTTCTAGGCAAGCGTGCTCCATTGTCAACCACATCATCGCATACCATCAGGTGAGTTAGTGGTCAAACGGGGACCTAGCCAAGAAAAGAGAATAAGAAAGTGTCAAACTTTGCTAATGTCAAAGTCTGACAGGATTTCAGGGTAAAATTGAGCTAAGACTCAACTTCAAAAACAAACTTTTTGGCGGGATTTCTTTGAGTAAAGTTCAGTGGCTGTTTTAAATATTTGCAAATTGATTCCTAGTAGATATTGTGTTGTACAATTGGTTTATCTTGAGTGCCTACGCAGCTGGACAATATGTGAAATCTTTGAAATAGGCGCGACTGCGGTAAAATTGAGCTGAGAATTATTGTAGAATGACTAACACAGCGAAGCTTACCGAGAAGACTGACCCGATACATTTGCTGCCAAATACCGCAAAAACATTAGTAGGTGTTACATCCACGTTCTAATGGAACTCAAAGTAACTTAAAGTAGTCACTTTAAAAAAAAAAACAAAATAAAAAAAGATAAAAAAGAAAACTTAATACTTTCTAAACTTGACACTGGCTAAATGCACAAAAAAAGCGAAGCCAAAAACAACTTCAAATACTTATTCTTGATTTAGAAATCGGGGGATAGATACCGTCGTCAACTGGGTACCTACTAGTAACACAACGCCTTAGAAACCAGGGTGCTTGACCAGTTGATGAAGCTTTTCCTACATACGAAAAATAAGTCGTTTGGTAGACTTGGTAAATGATATGGCGGTAATTTTTCATTGAAAAGTTCACGAAAAGGCCAAAGTTTAGCGGAGTTGTTCACCTCTATCTTAGAGTGATGACATGTTCGCTACATACAATCCGCCTCAAAGAAATTTAAATGGTAGTAGTAAGTACTACATCCATACAAAATGAAAAAAAGCGGGAAATATTTTCATGGCGCGCTTTCTTCAACAAACTTGGCCATAAATTCCGGTCGTGACAGCAAAACTTGTCTTAATTTCATTTTAACCGTTACAAATATAATAAAAAAGAAAGCTGGTACCCCCACAATCAAGGGAATTACAGAAAAGTTACACGGAAGGCTTATTATAGAATGAACTTTTGGATATCGACAACCACCCTTTATTTCGAGGCCCGGGCAATAACCCCGGTCGACCCAGTTTCAGTACGACGTGTCTTTAAAACTATACATCGCACCTATTACTAAAGTCATAGAGATCAAGTTCCGTCGTCACGTAAGCGAAGCATTAGGAGGTCATAGCATTAGAGGGTTGGTAGTCAGCTATTTTCTGGTTCAAAATGAACGAATACATTTAAAACCGGAATTCATGTGGTGCTTCTATTACAAAATCCGACTCCAGTGAAATGTATTTTATACTTTAAATTATATTTCTGTTAAGTAAAAGTATGTGTATACAGTTGTGCTGGTCGCCGATTTAAACCCAGGCAGGCGCATTTCTTTGTGTAATTTATTTCATCACCGCTGCTCTCAAAACGGTGAACGAAAACATCGTGAGGAAACCGGCATGTCCTAGAACCAAAAATTTAAATTCTAATACGTACAGGGCCCGCGTAGTGAATTATGGCCCATTCCTTCTTCTAAAGAGGAGGCCTTAGTCCAAGCAGTCGGAACATTACAAGGCTGATTAATTATGCTAGGCTTGTCATCATTATAAATTGACAAATATATTGTGTGCTTAAATCACATAAGAAGTAAATTTTATTTTAGGACTTTCTTACGCTTCAATAACGTGGTTCATCTAAGATTCTAAGTTATATACAATTTAATCAATATGTACCTACGTACACACACGGTAATAATTGAATACACTTCACGGACGCGCGAAAACTAATACATAAGAAAACTGGGACAGTGCGAGTCGGACTCGCACACTGAGGGTTCCGTACAAACTTACCTATGAAAATAGTTCAATTCCAGAACTGATTTACGATTCTTCTGAATCGCAAAAAAGTTCTTTTTAGTGACGTAAATACAAATTTACAGTTTTCAGATTTTTTCCTATACTTGTGTTATAAGACCTTGCTTCAAGCGAAATTTCAGGATTCTAGGTCAACGGAAAGTGCCCTATGAATTTTGATTCCCTTGAGAGTGTCGAAATACACGAATTTTGCGACATAAACGGCCGTATCTTTTTTTTTCAGTCAACTCAGATGTTTGATTTTTTCACAGCTTTAAGAGACCACAGACTTGAGTATATGGTTTTAATTTCAACTCAATATCTCCACGCATTCTCGATATAAAGGGTAGACAGACAGACAAACAGACGGACAGACAACAAAGTGATCCTATAAGGTTTCCGTTTTTTTCCTTTTGAGGTACGGAACCCTAACAAGACGGAAAATAAATTAATGCAGAGGTACACCTTGTACAAACAAAAAAAAAAAACATTAGAACTGTTTTGATATCTTGAGAAAGGTTTATTACGTAAATCCTAATGAATCCCGGCTGCGGTTGGGGCGTGAGGACTGTTGCCTCACGCAAGCGGCCGCCTCCTTTGCTAGCAATGCTGCTTCGCAGTAGGAGGCGACCACCTGCCACTCCTCCTCGCTCCGGACCACGGCCTGTACCAAGGCCTGGCGCGAGAGATCGCAACCGCCGATCGCCCCCACGAGGACACGGCGTTGCTCTGCCCAAGTGGGGTACACCTCCACCGTGTCCTCCAGACGGTCCACACAATGGTGACACCCGGGAGCTTCTTCCGTGGAAGTTGCGAAGAAGTCGACGCCTAGCATTGGACCGTTTTAGAATTGTATGGAAGACGAAGAAATGCTCCGCCGACTACAAGTACATTAGGACATGACTACTTTTTCTAGACTCCTGTTTGATCACAACAAAAAAAATCATCGTCTCTTTTAATTTTACAGTTCACCAAATCAAACAAAAACATTGCTCGATTAATGACGTATTTATGGTCTTTTTCCTAAAATAGATCATTTCAATAAGAACTTCTATTCTACCACACTAGGTTCTACGTAAACCGCACGCTGTAGCACCGTCTCGTAGACTCGTAGCCGCGTAGTAATAGCAGTGACGTCATCCAATAACCGTCACATAGGTAAAGCCTTCCTGAGTAATGGACACGTAGACGTAGTCCATTCACTCACTGCTATGGATACTGTGGACACAGTGAACAGAACGGAACGAAAGCAGAAAAAACATGGGGTTTGGTACCACAAAATAGATAGGTACCTACTGATGTTAATCTCATGTATGTACTTCACTTTTTATAACTACGCTCGTCGTCGCGCTAGTTTCATAGTTAGGACTACTACTTTAGAGATGGGCGGTGTACCCCATCGGGTATTTACCCGGTTATTACTCAATTTGGGCATACACAGGGTTTTTACTGGGTAAATAACAATAAACACTTTTTAGTTTTATCTTAAACACTAAATATCATTTTATTTAATAAGATTTAGTTGAATATTAATAATAATAATAATAATTTCTTTATTTGTATTGAATGCAGTTATAATAATGGTGTTGGATCAGATATATGTATACCCAGTACATTCTGCCGGTTGGCATACAAAAAATATAGGTTAACTTACAGATTATAAAATCTAGGTATAGAGTTAAAGGTAAGCAAAAATGTCAATTCGTCATTTATAAAATCGACAACAGAGTAAAAACATTTCTCAATCAGCAACGATGACATAGAGCTGTGGTGGCCGAGTGGTAACGGCCCCGACTTACGAGTTTTAGGTCGTGGGTTCAAACCCAGCCAGGCGCATTACTTTGTGTAATTTATTTCATCACCACTGCTCTCAAAACGGTGAAGGAAAACATCGTAAGGAAACCGGCATGTTCTAGAACCCAAAATTCGAAGACATGTGACATTCACCAATCCGCACTGGACCCGCGTGGTGGATTACAGCCCATTCCTCCCCAACAGTGGGAACATTATAAGGCCGACGATGACGATGGAACGATGATTTGAGTTTTTTGAATTTTATTAAGGGCTGATCCTTAATACAATTTGCTATACGATGGTCAACCATGTTTTTATAAGTAATGCGGTGTTATAACTACCAGTACATAATAAATCCTGATTTAGTTCGCTTAGATAGTTTTAACACCCGTGTTTTATGTTCGGCCAGATTCTTAAAAGCGGTCTCTGACGATCTAATGTTAATTTATTATTTATTTAAACTTCATGTACAGTAGTGGTACATAGGCGGACTTAATGCAACAAGGCATTCTCTACCAGTCAACCTTTGGGTTAAAAAGACAACACTGTGGTAGGCTTGCACAATAAACAAATAACAGATAATTCAAAAAGAAAAAATAAAATAAAAATAAGTAATATAATAAAAAAATTATATAATTTTTTTATTTCTTTTTAAATTTATATAAACCAGTGCTTGACTGCGATCCTACCTGATGGTAAGCGGAGATGCAATCATTGATGGTGAGGCGCACTAGTTTATTAAGAGCCTATTCACTCTAGCCTTGAAGACACCTAAATTATAGTTAGACGGGAAGACCGCAGCAGACAAATTGTTCCAGTCCTTCGATGTACGCGGTATAAACGACGAATTTTCACTGTTTTTCTCCATTCTACTTCGTCCAGCTGCGCTCCAGTCTAAAAGCACCCTAAAAATGAACACGCCTACGCCTGAATCTAATAGTGATCGGTCAGGTAATATAATAATATGATATTATGTTTTGATCATTCCTTGTTTTGTCTACACTTATTACACGAAAGAGATTATGTTCCAAATGATCAAATAAATAACTGTTTAATATGGTGTGTCCTACGCACAATTGTGTTGGCGGAAAATTCCTAAAGAAATTATTAAAATGTTATTAATTTAGTCATTTCTTTTATTTAGGTACATGTGTGTGTATAAAGACAAGACCTGGACAAGCTGACTCATCAACGTCTGGACGTTGATGAGTCAGCTTGTCGGTGAAATCCAAGGGTTTAGGCTGGCCTAAACCCTTGGATTTCACCGTAGGCGCGAACTTACGGACGGCGGGCAATGGGTAGCTCGCCTTCGGACTGTCCGGTAACCGTCCTGACCGAGCCCTAGTCGTCAAAGGCGCGTAGTGTGCCCAGCAGGGTCGAAGCCTACTGGGGTCGGGTCTGCTACTGAAAAGAAGACTCGGCCTTAGTATGAAAGGCAATGAAGGAACAAGAGAGGGTTTTTAGTCAGTAAAAGTCTGACACACCCTCGCGTTCCGCCCAAGAGCGGGGATGTCATTGAATGATTTTCCCAACGAAAAAAACCCTTGGCTTTAAAAGGTCATTTTTTCATAGATGTTATTTTTAAGACTTATAGACGAAGAATAAGAACGGATTTTTCAAAATCAAACTCATGAAGGGGTAAAAAGAGGATGCACGAGAGCGAAGCGTGGACATAAGCTAGTGTGGGGAAAACTCTTTGAAAGCTACAGTATTGTAGCGACATCTGTGGCGTCACATAAGAACTAATCCGGCATCACACAATTAAAGTTCTCCACGCGATTTGAACATACAGAACAGTCCGAAACCATCTAACGGGCAGTTGCCCACCAGACATAACACCCGTCTGGTCGGAGGATCCTCCCTTTTTAACGTTGGTATGTGGGGCTTTACTCTCTGTTCCACATACCTCGAAACTTCTAAAGTATCATGAAGTGTTTCGGTCTACAATTTATCCTGGAAAAGTGCATCATCCCAATAGCCTATGTCACTCAGGAATAAAGCAGCTTTCTATTGGTAAAAAAATTTTAGCAATCGGACTAGTACTTCTAGAGATTATCTCCTACAAATAAAAAAAAACAAAAAAAACAAACTTTACCTCTTTATAATATTAGTGTATAATACTAGTGATACATCAAAAGTAGTGTGCTAGTAAAAAACCCGATAGTCTATTAAAGAAACGCCCTTTTATTATTATTATTTATTATATCCTTTATTGTACACCAATACAAACATAAAAGGAAACTAAAACACATACCTACATACAATGGGCGGCCTTATCGCATTCCACGATCTCTACACTACTCTTTTACTCTCTCTTTATACTAAATCCTCTACGATATCCAAGTCAAAAGTTAAAAATCAAATAACAAGATCAAATAGCAACAATACTAAAATAATTGGCGGTGTTAACAAAAACAGCTCGGTTGTCCCTCCTTGACCTCTCTTCCGTCACTCAGTCAGTCACTCTAGGTCGTAGAACCGGAAATAACTAAAAAACCTCAACTTTTTGTTCACAACTGTCGCAAAACTTTGTTATGTAACAAGTACAAACTATTCGCTAGGCCTTTGCCTAGAACTAGTATTGAAAACAGTGAAGTAGGGTCAAAGTTATCACAAAGAAAGTATTCGTAACATATAGATTCAAAAATACGTGCTAAACTTTTACTCTTACAAACCTTACCACAGCCCTAATATGCTCCGCTTAAAGCTTCCTCCTCTATCTATTTATAAAAACCGCATGGAAATCTATTCCGCAGTTTTTGAGATTAACAAAAAAAGGAAAAGTCACAAAAATTTGTAAAACTAAAGTTTAACACGTATTTTTTAATCTAGATTCAAAAATACGTATTAAATTTCAGTTTTACACTGCGGAACTGCAACTGCGGAATAGATTTTCACGGACACCGATTTAAAAAAAAAATATGTACGTCATCACCATCATCATCATGACTTTCACTGATTTAAATGTGTCGCCATGATTATAGTAGTGTTGCAACCTATTTTATTTAGATTTTGGTAGGATAATTTTCCGCTAGTTCAAAAAGAGGTTTACTAATCATGTTTTGGCCCTCCCCCCCCTCCCCCGATTCTGGAGGCCCAGGGGTCAGTACCCCGGGTACCCTGGGACCAGGGGCAGGGCAGTCCTAGTTCTTCGGTAGCTTCTTCATCTTCATATTTTTTTTTTACCAGTATTTGGCAATGTGGTGCAGGTGGATGTACAGGATGGGCAGCATAGCAGGTGACGCATGAGCAGGGGCTCCACACTGGCACTGTGTTAGAGATGGGTCAAGGAAGCCCCATTTAGTCAGATTGTTTCTACAGCGGCCAACCTGGGCCCGCAGTTGGTTTAGACCCTTCCTTCGGTAGTTACGCCAGTGAGTTTATGCTGGTGTACAGTCGAGCCGATCAGGTCAGATGGCGACCAGCGTTCTTCGAATTTTCACTGATAACCACGTCTCGCTGACATTGATAAGGAAACGTTACTTTGATGTCATTAAATGCCGATTACGGATTGTAGGTACGCGGCATAATCAGCTAACAAAGGAAGTTGCTAATTAATTTCGTCTTAAAACTTTGTTTTCTTGTTAAAAGTACGCGCCTGTTATGTGTTTTTTTTTTACAGGCGTATAAGAATGGATGGACAGGCCTGTTGGTCTAGTGGTTAGTGGCCCTGACTGCTATGCCGGAGGTCGTGGATTCGATTCCCACCCAGGACAAATGTTTGTGTGATGAGCACGATCATTTGTTCTGTGTCTGGGTGTAATTTATCTATAATATGTATGTATTTAGAAATATATAAGTATATTTATCAGTTGTCTACTACTCATAACACAAGCTCTGCCTAGCTTGAGACTAGACGACTTTGTGTGATAGTTGTGAAAAAAAATATATATATCTGGCTCACTAGCTATCCCCCGCGGTTCCTCCAGCTTTGGTTACTGCTCCGCTCCTATTCATCCGTCGTAGCGTGATGTTATATTGCCTGCTTCGATACCTAAATGTATTTTATGAATTTTGCAATTCGAACCAGTAGTTCCCGAGATTTGTGAGTTCAACCTAACGAACAAACAAACTCATAAGCTTTGTAATACTCGTATTATAAAGTAGATATAGATTATTTGGGTAACGTATTTCTTAATACTGTTAATGCAGTTTTAAATCCTTAAATTGCATACCTCCTTTCAAATTACGTATTCCAAAAAAAAAAATCAAGAAAAAAAATATTTTATAAGATTTTGAAGAGTGAAGGATTCCAATTAGAAAAGGTACTTTTTTTCTAATCGGAATCCTTCGATTTTCAAAATTGGTTCATTCATCATTGTACCTAAACAATAATGAATAAACAAATTTTGTATTATTTTAGTGTGAAAAGTTTTTGACCTAAATTAAGGTTAAAACTTTATTATTTATTATACAAGAAGTTATTCGTATAAAAAAAGATACAAAACTTCTTTACATTATGTCATATTTTTAAGTATCTGAGTCAAAGTCAGTACAAGTCAATGGTTCACAACCTGTGAATAGTCCGCGGACCACTGGCGGTTCTCAAGAACTAAAAAACGGTCCCCAAAAGATCGAAAATTTCTATTTTTAAACATATGGTTAAGTTTTATAACAGAAATGTTTTGTTTTCTATTGATTATGTAGTTTTTTTTAAATAGTTTCATTTTTTTATATACTTGTGGTCCCACTAACAAAAAAGTGGTCCCCCGTCAAAGTTTGGGAGCTACTGTCTTAAGTAGATTGCGGTACCGGTGGCCTTTTTCTGTTTGATAACTATCATGATAATTGTTACGATGAATGTTTGATGTAAGCTATAAACAAAATTGCATCACAGTCCACCTCGTAATATTTCAGTATACCTGAGTGTTATTGATTCGTATATTTATTGGCTCCTAGTGGAGAAGCCATAAAAACAATAGGTAGTGAGCGTGGCGACGCCTGCCAAACGAGCTGGCGACGTTATCGCAGAGATCATAACTCCAGTTCTTAGGAGACTGTTCCGGTACTGATAGTGTATTAAAGTTAAATGATATCTGAATTTGTAGCTTTGTTACGAAACTGATATTTTTAACTTATGGAAGTAATTAGAGGTATTTTTTTAGCCTCAGTGTATGCAACTTTTCAAAACCAAACTTAACCATAAATCAAGGTAATTTCTACATCCGTTATCAGCGCCGTCCACCTACAACATAAAACGTGATCTCGAAATAATTAGCCACAGCGCGGCAAGGTGTTAAAGCACGGAGAGCGTAGAGTAGGTACCGTCGACACCAGCCGGGGCGGGCGGAAGCTGCGACGCATCCCGCCCTGGCTGCAGTGGGCCCGCGCCGGCCCCCACCCGCGCGTCCCTGCGCCCCTAGCGCCCCCGGCCCCGCACCCCGCGCGCCCCCTCCCTGCGCCCCGCGCGCCGGCGCGATGGCCGCGTGCGGCGCCGGCCGGCACATCAGTTCAGGACCGCGCGGCGTGTAAAGTAGACGTGCGTCTCTCATGACAAAACGCGGCGTTTGAAACGATCGAACGCACCCCAATTTTTATCATACCAGTGATAGAGAGGGCAACCTCTCAGTAAATCGTAAAAAATTGCTTCTCAAGTGGAAATGCCGTCAAGCTTGTTTGGGGATCTTGGAGGAGGCGGAGGGTTGGTAGAGGAACAGCGCGCGTTCCAGCTGGCGCTGGAGCTGAGCATGCTGAGCCTGGGCGAGTCGCTGCCGACGCCGGGGTCGCTCGCCAGCCCTCTGGGCTTCGCTCCACCGCCAGAGGACCGCGCCAAGAAATCGCAGAACATGACGGAGTGCGTGCCGGTGCCCTCTTCGGAGCACGTCGCGGAGATCGTCGGCCGCCAAGGTACTGCTGCACGCTCAGTCGCTCACCTGCTTGTTGTCGCTGCTTGCCTGGTCGTCCCGCCGCGCGAACAGCTGTAGAGGTTACCCGGTGTCAGACGTCGGGCCGGGCTCGGGGTGCCGCGCCACCCTTATGTAAGGGCGCACGTGCCACCGGCCGCTTTTAGGTTATGTTCGATCACAACCAACACCCAGTGACAGGAGCCGTGCGAATCCGACGACCGGCGAAAAAATTTGCAATGTTTTTGTTTGTTTACCCTCGTAAAATTTGTTGTTCCGCTTATCCGATGGCCGCAGTGAGTCGTAGTGTTGTGTAGATAGCTGCGTAAATATGTTGTTCTGTAGCCGTAGTACGTGCTCGTAGCTGGTAGAATCCCCGCGGACTAAAAGCTCCAGCTTCTAGCTGACTTCGCTCGCCGTCCTTATCAACCGTTCCGTGATGGATTGCTGTGAAGATTGCGTGCTCACTGTAGATTATAACATGCGTAGATATTTTACGTTTCATATTACTTAAAAGCTTTCATTTTCTGTTTCGATTTAGGTCTGTAGTTAGTCTATCAGAAGTTTCCATAAATACGTACGTAGATCGTAGGTTTTCTTGAAAAGTTAGTAATATGACGAAAGTTCTAAGTCAAAATATTTGTTATTACATCAGTCATCTAAAACAAAATATTTAATATCATATAAAAGTATGCTACCCACCAATTGTCATTATCTTCCATCCATCCAACTCGATCTAATTTCTCGGTATCAGTCAAACTAAATTGGGTTTCGAAGTCGAAAAAAAAAACATTTGGTTGGTTCTAATTAAAAGGTACAATTCGGCAAAAAATCGGTACCCAAGGGTAGGTTTTTTTTCTGTAGGGGGATGAGCAAAAACTTCCGACAAAGAAGGCCAGAGTTGTTATCGGGCACATTTTTTTTTTTCAAATCTTATGCGTTTGCTGTGTAAGAAATCAATTATCTATTTCTTAGCAGATCACTTTGTTATGGTGGGTACAGGTAGGTTAGTGGTCAAAAGATGTTAAAAAAATTGTTGGAATTCGCTCCACCTCAAGTTTATCTATTTATTTTTTGTAATAAACTATCACTTCGTAGGTAGCATCTATGTTTGCTTTAGCGTAGTCCGTAGTTTGTTCACAGGTCAAATAAATAAAAAATAGGTAACATTGTTGTTGTAGGTATTTACATTATATTTAGCATGACCTTATTGTATTTATAGCTTAATTCGTGTATTTTGTTAATCAACTACAGCCACGGGACATTTGATTAGTAGGTACAAAATACGAAATAAAAAATCTCGTTTCATCAACCTCAAATCACTAATTTACTTCTCATTAGCATTTACATTATACCTAATATATTACCATTCACGCCGCTCGCCAAAATACTATCAATAAGAGTCGTAAATTAATATTTATGACGAAATAAGAGTCCCGGGTTGACTTCCGTTAATCACTGAGTACATAACCTACGACAAGAAGTAATAATAGCTCGCAGCGATGGATGCGATAGCAGTGAACATCGTCAGCCGCGCGCCGTCTGGCGAAACTTTCCTCGACGGACGTTTGTTGATTTAAAGTTTGGGACAGAAGTACTAACAAAAGGACTATTCCTCCTTTGTACTGTGATTATTGCTTGTACATAAAGTTTTTATACATAACTAGCTGACTCGGTAAACTTTATTCTGCCATATAAATTGTTAAATTAAAAAATGTGGGGTGGTAGTAGGAGAGTAAAAAAATAGCGTACGACCTATTCTCAAACCTACCAAATATACACAAAAGAAATCATAAAAAATAGTTATAATTATTATTTTAATAGTATTATTTAATAGTTATTATTGCCATATAAATTGTTAAAGAAAAACCATGTGGAGAGATGGTCGGAGAGTAAAAAAAATAGTCTACGACGTATTCTCAAACCTACCAAATATACACAAATAAAATCATAAAAAATAGTTAAAATTATTTCGGAGCAGCCCGATAACAAACACTGAGACACGAGATTTTTATTTAGACAGACAAACATCCGATTCACTTACTAATAGGTATTTAGACCTTTCAAAAATTTAACTTTTTAAAACTTTGATAAAAGTCATTTACACGTTACTATTAATACACTGTACACAAGCTGTACTGTGTAGCTGTTACTGTATACTAGCTGTACCCCGCAGTTTCACCCGCGTCTTTGGTTACTGCTCCGTACCTTATTGTTCGAAGGGTGTTATAGCCTTTTTCGATAACAACACAATACAAAAAAGAAAACAACACTAAATGTATTCAAACTCGTAGTTCCTGAGATTAGCGCGTACAAATAAATAAAAAAAGCCCTTTCAGCTTTACAATATTAGTATTGATGTATATAAATCTCAGAAATATTCCGAAAATTCTAAGGATTTCCGAGACTTGTGAATAATACTCACAAAAGTACACCACTATCGAAAGGAGAGAAAAATAAAACAATGCGATAAAGTTCGTACAGAATCTCACAAGCATACCTATGTAAACGTACCCACAAACGGCTCAATTAGCCACGAAACTCTTTAAAATAATTAAAACAATATTTACAACACTTTCCGAAATTGAGTTGTCATAATTAAAAATATAAATATTTTCTTTGAGACACTCATTAACATGATATTATACGAATTCACCTTTTGCAACGGACAGCTTGCTAATTGTCGCTCGATCGCTACACATAATTATTATACTTGCTCTTTTTAAGACAAACATATGATCCTGTCTGCAGTTATGTGGTCCTGGTACCTCTGGGCTTTTAATTGTTATATATTTTCACGCTGTGACGGGTGGGTACACAGCGACACTTAATTTTGCATTCTTGAAAAGCGTTTCGCTTGATCGTTTATTTAGCTTTCGCATTTGCGAACTGATCGAGGTATCAAGGAGACGAGGGTCGGCGGCTTCTTCTGCATTTTTTAGTTACCTAGATATTCATTTTATACCATTTCAGTTTCATTGTGAAAATCTAAGTAAGGAATAGAGCCGCCCTTCGTGGCATATATTTTAATAATTGTAAGAGCGACTCCATTAATCAAGTCATTGAAAAGTCTGAATTAAAGTAAAAACTTTATTTAGTTTCTATTGTTCAAACAAAAGATCAGTTTATAGCTCTGATAAAAGAACTAAATGAGTTCTAATCCATTAAAGTAGGCCTGTTATTCATATTTATAAGCTCTTGATTGTTGAAAGTAAATTTAAAACTCACTGATATCTGAAAATGTATCTTTAATCATGCCCTGCAGCTTACATCAAAAGATAAACATAAAAGTTAAAAAACTAAACAATAATAATATCAGCATTATACAAAAACTGGTACCTATTTCGATCCGACCCGTTTAATAGTGGCCGTTTCGCTCGGAAACCTTTCCCATAGCTGTAGAACGAAACAATAATACTTGTACTATAGCTAGTCAGTGTATATAGAGGTCCCTTGCATTTCCAGACTAAGGAACTTGTAAAACGAGAGCAAAAAACGCAGCTGCCTCACTTACAACTCTGTCTAACTACGCGCGTCCTTTATACGAGTTGAAGAATTTCGCACGGTTCATATTCACCTTGCTGCCTGCCTCCCTTTTGTTGTAACTTGGGACATTATTAGCTGAGGAACTTTGGATTTTTGACTAGGATGATTGTTTTTGATAAATAGAAACGGGCAGGGGCTTAATAATGGGTTTAGCTTACTGTCATCTAAAAAGGACATGTTAGCTTCAACAAATCCTTGTATTTTTGGACATAATTAGGACAAGAACTTTGGGTTTTTAACTAGATGATAATTGTTTTTGATAAATAGAAACGAGAAGGGGACTTTGTAACAAGTTCAGCTTACCGTCATTTATAAAGGACAAATTAGATTCAACATATCTTTGTATTTTTAGACATTATTAGGACAAAAACTTTGGGTTTTTAACTAGTTGATAATTGTTTTTGATAAATAGAAACGAGAAGGGAACTTAATAACTAGTTTAGCTTACTGTCATTTACAAAGGACATGTTAGATTCAACATATCCTTGTATTTTTGGACAAGAACTTTGTGTTTTTAACAAGATGATAATAATTTTTGATAAATAGAAACGAGAAGGGGACTTGGTATCAAGTTTAGCTTACTGTCATTTATAAAGGTCATTATATCTTCAACATATCCTTTATTAATGACAAAATACTTTATAGAAGATAAGGATAACATGCTCACTTTTATTAGAAATATCTTTAAGACTGGCAGGATACAATATTGGCCTATATTTAAATCGAAAGACATAATTAGGAGAACCGTAAACTTAGCGCGATAAGGTGGGTCGTGGGTTTCGAAACTGTTGTTATATTTAGGGCGTTACGTTCTGTTTCCTCTGGAGCTCCGGTACATTTTGATCGGGTGCCGATAAAAAGTATATAAAATCGACCTTAAGTCTTTGCAGTAGCTTTTCAAACACGTTTAGGATTCAATTTAAAGTTTATAATAATAATGTCAAAAGTCTTAATGTTTATTGTTTAAAGGTTTTATTTTACTTTGATCTTAATAAGCTTGTTTTTACCTGCTGATACTAATGTTAAACATTAAAGGCTGATGTTGTTTTCAGCACGATACCCGATAAAGTTGTTTTCTGAAAATGAAAGCTATCGAAAACTAATTCTAATCAGTTAATTCTATAGTTTTGCTCAGTGACCGCGTTTTCCCTTGAACAACAAAGTTAGACATTCTTAAGATTAATCATTAACTTGAATTTATGTAGGCTAAAAATAAATACCTGAGCAAATACGAAAAAAGTTTTTAAACAATTTCTTAGAAGTGCTTTTTTTTATTATCCTTATGGCACAATAGTCGGTAATTCAAAACTGGCGCATTCGACTGACAAAATAATTCTGCGTGGAAGACTTTTGTAAAGACGTCCTTTATTTAGTACACAACTTTTAAAAACTTTTTTTCCTACTTACCTGTACTTTATGTGTTGTGTTGTTTTTTTTTTCTTTATCTGTCTAGATTAGGCTTTTGAGTTCGCTTCCTTCTTCCATCTTTTAGTCAAGTGAATGCCATTCCAAATTCAAAAACACCTTTATCGCGTGTTCTCATTTTTATTTTTTTATTTTATATGTCTATTTAAAGTACGTCTATTGAAGTTTTAATTCTCGTAACCGCTATTGGTCCTTCCTTTGTATCCAATATTCAGACTTTGACCAACATTATTATTAATCCGTGTTTAGCCTTCATATGAGGCATCAAACGTAAGCGCAAATGTAGTAGAACAAAAGAAGGTAAAAATAGAATTCCTTGGATCTCCGGCTATATACTATTGTAAATTCGTGTCAAAACCTAATACGACCTTTTAATATCGCACTTTTCATACGGTGTGAATATTAAATAAGTCTATCCATTGATCGAAAACTTTTTATAACAAATTCAACCTTAAACATATGGTAATAAAATGTCAAAACATGAGACATCTTTGTTTGTACCATTGACATCTGTTCAAGACAACGCCATATACTAAAAGGTTGTTTAAAATTCTCGCGTTTACGCACGGACGGCGTGACGTCACGTCCGGTTGTCGACTCGTGTTGGACCCGCGTCGACTATCGATACGATTGTCGATGATTGTCTCGATGTCGATGTTGATCGGACCTCCTGTCGGCGCGTTTGTTGTTTTGATTTGTAGTGGCGCGCCGAACAATGTTTTTGCATCTGTGAATCCGATGTATTGTAAGGTGAACTGTCCGACTGTCACAGCGGTATTTACACGAGCGATACTTTATGATAGTGCATTGTATTTTTAAGCTTTTAAAAATAATCATTTTCCGTCTGGATTTTTACCAGACGATGTATTCTTTGTTATGGTAAATGGAGCCTATCTCTTGATTGACCTCGTAGTATTCGTTGGCTTGGCATGCGAGCTATGCTCGTAACGTTTAGTTCCAATGTTCCCAAACGTTCCGTGAGTAATTCATCCCTGTCCGTCACAAGCCGGTTCTAGATGACGAGGCGCTACAACCGGTTCCACATCAATGACCGCCTACCCCTCTCCTGGTCTGTTTACTCCTCGAGATACTTGTGACTTTTTTCTCAACAATAACTCTCGATTTTGACGTTACTAGGCCGTTTCGTCTTGCTTAGTAACCGCGTTTTGATTACATCGAGGTAGCTATGTAAGGGAATTAATAACTATACAGAGAGCAATATTTAACTTACGTAGCTACTTAGTTTGTAACTTGCAAAAGCTAATAAGCTATTGAAAATAGATGCAAGTTGTTTTTAACTTAACTGATGTAATTTTCGAACATAATATAAACGAAAGAGAAAACAATCGCGTATAGCACACGTGCGAGCGGAATGTACTAAGATCGCAACACCGGCTAGGCAGTGAACGCCAATCGGCAAGATTCGCAATGTGGCTCGACGTGCGTTCCGGTCGACGCCACCGCAGTCAGGGTCAAGGCTTCGGCTCCTGCACACTGCTGCCCGCCTGGTGGACGCGAGCCGCACCGCTGTCTTGTACTATCGCTACGCCAAGCGGAAATGGGACGCTAAAAGCGAAACTGATAGGTACCACTTAAATTATGCGATTCCCACGACGACGTCGTATTGAGCGAATTACACATATAATGCTGGAAATTGTCGTCCACCGCAACAGTCGGCAACAATAAAATTACTTTCGATTGATAACTTCATGTTAAATGACCTCACGCAACAATAGACAAACTGAAATGATTTCGTATATATTCGAAAGCAATTTATGTCGGCTTCGATTTAAAATAAATTTTCTTGAATGGCCGCTAAATTGGTTGTTAACGAGCTGACTGATATTACTTTAACAAGATTACACAAATCCTCTATCCGTTGACAATTTTTGAATGAATCTCTACTCTGGCGGTAAAAAAATAAACAAGCATGTGTCCCGTCGTTGCCAAGACGTCCCGAAATTCCAGAGCCCCATTTTTTGTGGGACTTGACAGATGCATTCTGGGCCGCCGCTAACCGCATCTTGCATCCTTATCGTGCATTCGGAAATGAAATCTACGGTTGTATGAGTTCTGTATCTACTACGTCGAATTTGAGGGTTATTTTAAGGTGCATTTCTCCGTCCTTGTCGCTCGAAGTGGCGCCACAGCCGCGGGAAGAAAGAGCCGAGCCCGAACTAACTCGCTCCTGTTTGTATTGCGCACGTCGCACCAACAGCATTCTTAAACATGGTTACTTTTTGTTTTACAAGCGGAGTACTAGCTAACGGCGAGGCGCAGCGAACTAGAAATCATTTGGAATCATAGCGCGTTGCGAAAGAACAGCGTGACGTCACGGTGCGACGGCACCCCCACGTCTGCAAAACTTAGGGACCCTAATGAATGACTTCCTAATTGCCGCGGCAGCACGAATAAGCCCGTAATCCGGCGCGAAAACCGCTCCTGCGTTTAATTGTAGACCTTGAGCCGTTTTGTTTCTGAGCTTGAAATCGAATGTCAGACGTCTCGCGACATGTACTCCTGGACGAGAGTGGCTGTGATCGGATCGTAAAGCCGCAATGACGTGACGTTGCAGAGTCAAATGGGCTCTTATAATATGAGCTATTGGTTCTAATTTAGACTGATAGCGCTGTAAATTATGTCATCACGGGTTAGTGGTCGGCGGGGGCAATGTTATAGAGCGACAAGTCGATATGCTCCCGCACTAATGTTAACAACAATCCATCTCGGGCTGTCAGCCGGCGCCGCGAATTAGACTCACTCCCATTTCGATTTACTCTTCATCCAGGGCCAGTAATAAGCGGCCATCCCGCGGGCGACTTACATTATTCCGCCTTACACGTTCGCGGTTACGTTCTGAGAGAACTATGCGATGGCAATTTCTATCCGAGATTAATTTATTTGTCGCGGACTACATTATTGTTGAGAAAAAATGGAGCGTACGATTTTCTTGTGAAGGTTTAATGACAGGATATGATGTTAATGTCTTCGAGTCAAAGTCCGAAGAGCGCAGATGTGCAAAATGTCGCCATGAAGGATTGTTCCGTTCTACCTAGCAACACCACATGTGTACAACTAGTACGAACGTGGAACTTACTACACGATTAGTGTACTGGCTCATTAACATTTAAAGCTTTCGTACATCAACTCACGAGTTTGAGTTACGAGTGTAGAATAGAATAAACTTTTTAGTACTCCAAAAAAGTAACACGACCTATACATAAACTTAAATCTATAGGTACAATGGCGAACTTAGACTTGGCTAGAGTGACCAGACAATCTTAGGATGGATCGTAAGAACTTAAAATAATACAGGGGGTAGACTGTGTAACAATAGGGCTCTGCGTATTGCTAACAAATTAATGAAACACTATAGATATAAGCACAAAAATACCTCTATTGTGTGCTTTAAGAACATATACAGCCCATTCCCTCTCGTAAAGAGGAGGTCTGAGTCCCAGCAGTGGGAACATTATAAGGCCGATTATGCTATGCTATGCTAGCCAATGAGTACTACCAAGTATGCGCATAGATTTTTTATTAACTATTAGAACAAGTAATCAATGAAAGTTATTGTTTTTGGCAAAAACACAATCTAGAATAGCATAAATTAATTCTAATAACCTTAGAATATCATCTCAAGGTCTTTGTCCGAGGACATGGATCATATGACGTAATTTCCTAACTTATATATTAAATTAACTAAATTAAAGGCGGATTAAAAATCCCTGCCTTCAATATAAATTACCATTAAACTGAAGGTACTCTCGTTAATGCTGTCAAAAAACATTAAAACCTCCATCAGAAACATCGGTTAGGGGCATTTTAATAAATTGGCCGTTTACAAATTCTTCCAAGTTATCGCCGGCGCTGCCATCTGCCAACCGTCTTGCGGCCGGCGACGCCAGCGGTGCGGCCACCTGCCCTCGACCCTCAACCGTCTTCACATTCACATGATTATTGATAGCCTCACAATTGTTGTTAACTTATCAACTTCTAATTAACAAGGAAACACCATTAGGGGATGTTTGAGGTCAATTCAAAGTAACCAAATGTTTAAAAAACCTTCACTTTATTCCTTTTCAACTGCAAAACTACAGAAGAAATACAATAGCAGCATTCCTGAGACCACATATGGATTTATTGTTTAACTTTTCATTTTATCGAATTAACGCTGAATGGCATTCGCATTCGTATTTTTCGCATTCGCATTACAGGTTTTCCGAAACTATTTATTCGATTCCCGCTCAATAGCGATCGTTTCAACGGGTGACTGTTGTATGACCGCTTTAAAATAACAAAAATAAAAACTGAGGCAGGTGCTGCATGTGGCAAATACCTATGTACTCGACAACTTACAAAATGTCGCCTATTTATAAAGACTGGGTTCCAATATGAATGCCATTATACTACTTTAAAATACTAGCTTCGACTATCTCATGAACATAATTAACTTTTTTATAATTTCAAAACTTCGATTGTTATTTTCGATTTGAACATTTGACAGTCGTTACGCCTCTTGTTTATGAACGTTAGAACACATGTTACTATTATTATTAACGGTTGTGAAATCTGTTCTAAATTATGTACTACAAGCTCTCATAAGAATTAATTAACTACGTTACAAAAAAAGGATTTTAAACCACATTTGCATTGTAAAGGAATTTAAAAAAAGAATTGTTCTATTTTTAAGAGGGCAACACTAGTTGCACCTTAACCGTCTCGCGCGCCAGTTATTCAACGAAATTAAAAAGGGCAATGACAAAGCTCCATTCTGCCTTCAACTGACAAACATTGGCAGCTGCGCTTTCCGTTTCGAAACGGTGTGCGTGCGCAGTGGCCGGCTCAACGGTCGCGCCGCCGTTGACACCTAACAGTTACCACACTTGGAACAACTAATAGCTACTCCTTTGCTTAACTAGTCCGTAATAAAACTGTTTACGTTGTTAATCTTATAATTACTCTGTTAGCGGCGCACCAAGTGAGGCGTAGGAGGGGCAGACAAACTATTTCTATTGACACAATTTAGTATTATTATTATTTTCAGAACTTTTTACAGTTTCTTTTCATTATTATTCACTATTCTCGTCAACTTATAAAGATTTATTGTCTCGAAACTTTCATGACTAAAGATTTTCGTAAGATACCATTTAAATGTTAATTTTTCTTTGGCTTGCACATGATTTTGCTACCGCAATTTGTAAGTACATCATTATTAGACAAGAATAATAAAAATGTGGCGTTTAAAATAAATCTACCAAGTTGATCTAGGGCGTCATAAACGTAGACAGGTTTAACCGATTCTAACTGTGGCGTCCTTCGAGCACCCAAGCCCTTTAGTGAAGCGCCCCTCGTGAACTGGGACAAACAATAATGTGTAACAAATACATGCGTTCACGTTTCATACTCAGAGTTGTAGTACTTCCTATGATTCATTTTATTAGTGACTTATTGCGTATTTGTTACCGGCTGCGGACGCGGGGTTATCGCTCGTCTATCACAATAAGCGGAAATTTATAACTTAATGTGAACACACAGGGACAAGACGGATGAAAGGAGTCAGGGCGACACAAAACGAATGCGCCAAGCTCAAGGACCGAACGAACGCTGACCGCGCTGCGTGAATGAGCTGACGTTTTTAACGCTTAGTACACTTGTGTCATTTAAACTTTTGTATCCAAACAATAAGATGCAACAGCAAAAGGAATTCTTATCTGAAGCTTTGTCGATTTTTTTTAAATGGCTAAATAGTTAACACTTTCAACAAAAGGGCCCGATGTTTTGTCAGAAACCTAACTGTATCTTTTAAAATGACCACCGAAAAAAGGTCCTTGCCTGTGAGCTCGGGATCGCTATTAAATCACGGGTTCTTTAAATTCCCGTGAAAGAGTCTACCTGCTCCTTTGAGTCTACCTGCACACTAATCAGACTTATACCATAAATTAAATGCACGTTTAAACGTTTGGAAAGGGATTTATGGTGACGGCGGAGTTCATTATTGTCGCATTTGCGTATGTTCCTTATCTGTCATGTGTGGGGTAGCGCACGTCCCGTGGAAAGTTGCGATCGCGACTGTGAGGTATTCATCTGAAGTAGAAAAGATATTTTAGTAGTTGAAATTGAGGTGTTTATCAAAACTTTAGATATTAATTCGTTGGATGGAGCGATAAAGTAACGGGATTAGGGGATAACAGGATTATCGTTTACGATCCACCCTGTTGACAGCATCAACCTGTTTACCAGGGGCGCAGACGTCGAGTAGAGGTCTAGTGGTGAAAGACTATAGTGTGCGTAGTGGGTGGCGAACTCTCAGCGTGTAAGCCGATATTTCCCTCGTGAAAATGTGTTCAATGGTCGGTGTCGTGTTGCTCCCGCGTCCGATGCGTGTCGATCCTTTAGATTTTCGTCTCGCATGCTGGTACATTATTTCGCGTCGTTAATTATTGTGTACAGCATTTTTTTGTGCTCCAAAGGCTCACATAAGCCACCTGTCGGTATCGGAGGTTGTTGTAATTAAAGATTGCTCGCAACTCGCTGGATAAAAGAAGTTCCTCCGGTCGCCCCGGTCCGCACACGTTCACCTTCAATAGTCGCGTATTTAAATAAAATTACAGTATTGTATAGACGGGAATGGTTAATCAAGCTAATGATGTCTGGGAGAAATCTTAGGTTTTGTTTGTGCTTTCGATCCGCGGTGGTCGTCTCGGTCTTGTTCGTGAGGCGGCAATACTTGGAGCGCTGTGTTCCCGGGAGGCACGCAGCTGGCGGAAAGGCGCCATCTGCCGAGCGGGGCCGGAAACGCAATTTTGTTTTGTTTTCGAATTCGAAATCGGTTCGATTCTTGGTACCACTCGGTACTCGGTGTACTCACATTGTAGTGCAGGAGCCCGCGTCACTCACTAGTCGTGACATGAGCGTCAGCGGTCACAGTCGCGTGCCCGTCTCGCTCGTAATTCTGACATTAATTAAACTATACCAAATTGTAAACCTTAAACTCATATAAAAAGGAACTATTAATTTATTCATGCTAATAAAATTAAGGGGTCAAAACACCGCCAGTTGTTTGCCGCAGGAAAATAACTCAAGCGTCGAAAATGAATTACTGATGGCCGTAGGAAGTAACAAATGATATCGACACGTGGTGCGGTTATAAAAAACATAATACATAACCTTTACTTACGTTTCCACTTTCGAGGGTGTAACGGATAATGATAACACGAAATTATACATAATGTTGCCGAAATACATTAACAAAAACGTATGGTTATTTTAAAATTTGGTATTTCCGTACGAAAAGTCGTCAGTCAGTGGTGGCCACATCTGCCGGGTGCACCTGCGCAGTTTTTGCCCTCGCCGCACAACTCTCGAGTGTTCGAGATGAGGACTCAGATAGGCTCACTAGCTCCTAAAACTTTTGATCCTTTCTTAGAACAGATACTTTCTTGTGTCTTTGTTCTTTATAAAAGAGGGTATTTTGAAAAAGACTTAGGTAATGCAATTCAGACTCGCACATAAAGGGTTCCGTACTACAATATTAAATTATATAAATATATAATAATAATATAAACACTTATATATACTGTGTGTGCCTTCTACCTCCACCAATTATAGGCGTAATGCTTATCTTATTAGAAGCGCTCGTTGCTTTAATGGATTATCTCGTGAGCATGATATTGATATTGACTTGTTTTGTACTAAGACGAAAGTGGCAAGAAAACTTTTAGCCAAATCATTTTTTGCGAATGAAGCACCGGCTAGTGGTACTCAAGCACACGTCATGTAGCAACGGAAAATGTAAAATTAAATATAAAAAAATAAAATCATAACTTCAACTTTCAAGCATTAGTTAATCATAATAATTATATATCTGTGGAGGCTTGTTATTAGCAACTTAATTATATATTTTTGTTACCTATCATGTTATTAGTCTGTAAGCCTTATTAAAATAAACAAAATAAATAATATTCCACAACTATCACACAACGCCGTCTAGTCCCAAGCTAAGCAGAGCTTGTGTTATGAGTACTAGACAACTGATAAGCATACATACATATTATAGATAAATTACACTCAAACACAGAACAAATGATTGTGCTCATCACACAAACATTTGTCCTGGGTGGGAATCGAACCCACGACCTCCGGCATAGCAGTCAGGGCCACTAACCACTAGACCAACAGGCCAGACAAATGGAAGAAAAACGCCAACAAAATAACGTTTCTAACCCTTTTTAATTTAATATTTTGTTATTGTAGCGGCAATAGAAACACGTTCTATGAAAATTTCAACTCTATCGCTTACGGTTTATGGATGGATGGATATGATGATGCAGCCTGTTGACAGACAGACGAACAGCATAGGCTAAGTGATAGGGGTCCCGTTAGCAACCTTGGTGTAAGGAATCCTAACAATGCGTTTCATAGCCTAGGGCTGGACAGGACTCAAGCATCGCGACACGCAAAATACTCAATTCTTATAAGAACTCTGAAAGAATGCTCCTTTATTTACTTCGACTTCTTCACAGCAGTTTGTCTCGAGGCAAACGAAATAACACATTAAAGTCTGGTTTCAATAACATGATTTAAAACTGCCCAATTGCGACAATCAGGGACTGCTTACAGACATTTACATGGCGATTGACACCTCAGGCACGATCCAGGCCTTTACACCGATTGGAAAAAAAATCGCTCGCACCGTCTGATCGCACCGCCCTGTAATTTCAACTTCTGCGGTTTATTGAAATACTAGTTATTGTCAGTGGGTTTACCTGCGTGATAGTAGAATTGTCACCTAAGTATATAAAAATAGCCTACGACCTATTTTCAGATCTACAAAATATACAAAAAAAAAAAGAATATGATACCTTAGATCGCGTGGTATTCATATTCCTTTATCTTTATACAGAAAATTGAACAAAATCTAATTTATAAAAATAACTCGTGTCTCCTTTCGAAGGAGTTCAATAATAAACACAGTGACACAAGATTTTTATTTAGTAGATGTCTTCAAAGCAGATTGCGAATAGGTAAAAACTTCAAAATGTCATTTTTGATTAACTGTCAATGGTACATTTGGTTTCAAACATCAAGCTTCAAGTTCAAGTATGGATAATGACCGTATTAAATAAACTATAAACCGATTATATCACGCGCTCGCTCGCTCGGAAAGCGAGAGCCGCGGGGTGGCATTCCACAGTAATAGTCCTTAGAATCGAGACGCGATGCACCGACAGACCGACATCCTTTCGCGACAATCGATTTTGGAGCCGTTCCTGCGACCCTAGTCCCTCAGTTTTTACAAGATGCCACACGATTGCTGCTCACGCGACGACTGCTGCATCCTCTGACAAGAAAATTGCTGCCACTTTAAAACAATCTGCGAAAAGTAGCATTACAACCATTAATATGGAATTTCTGGGCAGATGGGTTACTCATTTGCGATGATTGTTGTTCGTCTGGTTGACATCCTTTAATTAAAGTGTTTACTACACATTTTAATGAGCGCGCGGAAAACATGAGACATTAAGAAGTGCAGGAGCTTTACTAGACAATGTGCCATTTCTTTCACAACCCTATTAACAAATTGTAAGTATGCTAACTCGCTAACCTTTCCGCCGGTTGGTATTGAACAATTTTATTATAATTGGCAACGCGGTCAACGATTCTTGGAAATTGGCTTTTTTCGTCCCTTTACTTCCAACATTTAACCGATCTTGTTTTTGCGCCGGAATCGCTCGAATGGACCTTTGTTCTCCGCCATATTGTTTTTAATGTCGAACAGTTGGCAAGGAAACAACGAAAGTGAGTGAAAGTCTGCGGCATGATCTATTGTGCGACGATTAGCTGACAAATTTAAGGATCGCTTTCTGCACAAATGTCTGTTAGACTAGAATCAAAATTGTCAAGTGACCGGTATGATTCCAATAAGCTTTTTAATCTAACTAGAATTCAAACGTCTTACACAAATTTTCAAATATGGAACTTCTTATTTGAATGTTACGTCAATATCATTAATTGTGCAGTGAATTCAAACTATTATGTTTTTCAAACATGGAACTTCTTATTTGAATAAAACTTCATTATCATGTGTACTTTAAAACCGACTTCAAAAAAGAGGTGTCGTGTTTATTTCGTGTGTTGACACAGAAACACAGTCCCCGTAATTAGGGGTAACAGGGCGAACTAGCGAGCAGTGTGGGAGCCCGAGGGAACGAGCAGCTGAAGCCGACCAACCGTGAACCCGGACCATTCACACAGAAAATATATGCGCCGTAATGGCTAACCTACGCTATTAAACTATTTTTCAAACAAAACAGTATCACTTTATTAAAAGTCAACTACTTATTTTACTTAAAGAATCAATTAAATAGCTGGTCTTCAATAAATCAAGTTTTTAATTATTTTTGAGAACAACGTCTGCAATCGTGAATATTTTGTCCTAAATACAATACGTTAGCAATAAATTACCAATTCGATATTTCAGGTATGTCCAAAGAGTCATTAGAATGCCGACGACATTTTAAACGAAAACCAGCATCTATTGGTTTCGGCTAATTTTATATTCTGTGAGTATCTCACGGTTTTGGTCAAATTTAAGTGTTTGCGTCTAGTTTTATGTGACCTTCCTCGTGTCCCTTGCATGTTAATAATTTGGACTAGGTTTCGGTGTTCGGGGTATCTCGGAAGGTCAATATTAAGTGGTAGTCTGGTCGGAGGATCGTTTGAAGTGGCCGGCGTTTCATCGAGCGATTTATTTCACATAAAGATCGGCCTCGGACATAATGAATCACAATTCATTCAGATGTTTATCACTTTAAGACGAAAAACTAATAACGTCACGTTCTTATGTGTAATAATAGGCGAAGCTTGTGATGGAAGCTTGTTAACGACCTACTGAGTTATTGTGTTAACTATATAATGGACAGAGTTCGCTTTTTAAACTCGTTAATCAAGTTTAGTGGCGCAAACTAATTCAAATCTAATAAGACACCACTTGAAGCTTCACAACACATCTTATGTTTACATCAAGCTTCACTGCACATATCAAATATACTTCAAGCTTAACGGCATATCTTTAGTTTACTTCAAGTTTAACAGCACACCTCATGTTTTCAAGCTTCACAGCCCATAAGTATCATAACACATTTCACGCTTACTTCAATTTTAACTGCTTATTATTATCTCTTATTTACTTCTACAGCACATCTCGCGTTTACTTCAAGCTTAACTGCATATCTCTTGTTTACTTGAATTGAAGCAAGGAAAACAATTGGTTCCTCCCCGCAATGTAATCAGTTCAAAGTGTTAGTGAAAGTCCTGGTATCCACTTCCCTTATTTCCAGGTCAACAAGGAGGCCACTTGCCTGCTTGTGGCCACATTTCCATCTCATTTCGTCTCTCAAGTGCCTTTTAAAGCTACAGTACCCATTTATCGATCTTTGAAAATTTATCTCTACGTACCAGGAAAACATAACCAACCAGCTCTATACGTAATTAACTCATCAAACTCTAGAGCATGAAGATATAATAGACAATTGACCTTTTTACAATGATACAGCTTTTTATGCAAAAATCTAATTGAAATACGAACAATAAACATCAAATTAGAATCTCATTAGAACCACCCATCACTAATTGGACACATAAGTAATCTAACTCGATTCAAATGGTGAAAAATCGTGACTCGGGTTTTTTACCGATTTTCGTCATCCACTCGGCGCGGATCAGACCCCAGCTCATAGATCAAAGTGTGGCCGCCAGTTGACAGATGTTTTGATATTTTGCAGATTATTTTAATATATGCATGGATGACTTACTGTGCACTGGTGGCCTGTTTTTTTTTGTCAACAAAGTGACTTGTAAGTGACTTTGTATCGGTCGTGTTCGACAGCACGGTGGTCTGCGAGCACCTGGCGAACGAACCCGGAAAGTAAAATGTCAATTTTATGTTCTCTACAGCAATAATTTCGCGGGCGGGTTCTTGTTATATTTAAAGTAACTCTCGATCGTAATGTGTCGGTCAATTGAAGACCTCGTAAACGGAAGACCCTAATTTAATTAACGAACTAATCATCCAAGACGTGTTCCAAATTTAAATTCAGACCCCGCTAAGTGATGGTCACGTGGCACATTCGAAATTCGAATAATCGTTTATGGTTGGTTTAGATGCATACACGGTATTAGTTGCGCCCTCCGAAGGGTTGCCAACCTAACGCGGTCAGTTCCCAGTGCGTTGCACTCGGTTACAAAATAACTTAATGTCTTCGTCATTCGAAACAACTTTTTGTGATGTTTTGCCACAATTAAATATGCATTTTTGGTCGGACCCCAAACTTATTATCATAAGTAGTTAATTAATTTTTAAATCGGATCCTTTTAGCGACAACGTTTTGTTTTTGTTGTAATGTTCCAAATGTGTAACAGTCGCTGGGTAATTTATTGTGTTTGCGAAACAAATTGTGAGCGTATAATGAATAGCTAGGTAGATAGGTTATTATTATATTATGATCAGCGTGTATGGGAGGACAACACGGATTCTTTGTGTTTCTTTACGACATCGTCCGTTCCGGCTGCGGGTGACTCCGCTGACCTAAAGACGACCTATTACTGGCAAAAAATAAAGCCACCCATTCACGGGCACGACATCTTAAAACAACCTTGAACTAGTTTAACCGCGCGGGAATGAATCTGCGAGACAGACATGGCAACACTGGGCGGCGGGGAAAAAGCACGCCGTTTCACCGTATCGCTTAGAGCAGACGTGTTATTATCTTATTATTATAATATCCTATTATCTCGAGCCGCGGTGTTGCTCGCTGGTTATGCTATCTACCTATATCGAACGCGAGATGAAGGAGCTGACACCGCCGCGGGAGAGGACGTCCCTCTTCAGGGTCATGTGGTACATCTTAATGGAGGACGAATCTGTTACGCATTATGAGAACTCTTTATAAATTTATCCCTCTTGCTCAGATTTATGACCACTTAACTATTTCTGCATCGTATAAGTTTTATGGCATAAAATTATTAAGTACCCCAATATTAATAACGCACAAAAAATCAGTGTTACAAATAAAGCCAAGGTAAATAACACATTTTTTGTTGATAGCGTCTAATCTAACAGTTGTTTTTTTTTCTGCGATGCATTGCGTCAGCGCTGCACTATGCATGGGTCGCACGCGAGCCGTGTGATGTAGGTCTAATGGCCACAAATCATAATCATCGAGCTTAGCGGAATAACACCCAAAAAAATAAGCATATTAATCTTAATTCTATGTTACCATAAATAACATTAAGTTTTTTGCTAACCGTAAACTATGAGAAACGGGCCGATGAAATATTGCGATATAATAATAAAGAAACCCTTTTTTATTTAGACGTCAATTGGCCAATCGATAAATAAATACCTAAATGAGGATACTAGGATAACATGGCCGTTACAGGTATCGAATTAACTCGCCACACTCAGAATGTATAAATAAGTAGTTATTTGTACAGTATAATGACAGGTTCGGTGATTGCCTCTCCATCGTATTGTAATTATGAATCATAAACAAAGAGCATCGGGTTTTTAGAGTTCCAAAAAAACTGCTAAAAACTAATCTGTTCACAGCAATTAACCTATCAGGCTTATTTAGTGTTGAAGGTCGCGGGTAATAAATGGGTGCTACAGTTCCTATAACCGCTGCTGTCAATCTAGTTTTAAATATCAGTCTTATTAAACAATAAGAGTAATAAATACCTACGTGGACGAATGTTTGCCGCCGATTCAGTATCGGAATGCACGCGTTTTTTGAAATTACCACCGAACAAAAGAGGTCATGTTTTGGAAATCTTTTGAATAATATACGGTTATTTATAATTTCGTCCCACATTATTATTACGTGTAAACGATTAAGTTACAAAAGAACTCCGGAGTTGTTCAAAATTCGTGATGCAATTTAAGAAAATTTCAATACGAACTTTTTAAAAGTTTTGACTTCGAATTCTCTATTGTCCTCTCAAAAAGAAACAACGTAATAACTTCGAAATAAAATAATACGGTGTTTACTTTCCTTTTATATTTCTCCACCGCTTGTTTTCATGGACTAGGACAACAAAAACAAGAAGATGTATCGGACGTCTCGGTACACATAGACAAACCAGTTCTGCACTATGAAGCTCCCACACATACAAGGCTTCCCTATAAACGAGCCCTGCGGTAACGACCCGTCTGATAGATCGCTTCATTTGATACTTCTGATGACCACTTTCAATATTTTATGTAGACCTTGTCAGTTACCACATAACACTGGTCAATGTACACATAAGTGAAGTGATTATTTTCTCCATTGTGTTTTTATAGTAATACATAAAAATATATTTCACGGGGATATAAAATAATTACGAGGCCTTGGCGTTGAACGCACTTCCTTGCGGTTTCCTTTCGATATGAACGTGGCGAAAGTCCACAATGGTTTGGATAATTTCGAATAAACTTAAGTTCATGGTCAAGTTGTGCATTTTCTTTTAAGTATTTTGAACTTTATGTTTAAAGCGAAAAAAAAGCTGAGCTTTTCAATTGTTTTTAAAAAAACTGTGATTATTCCACAAAAGTTCCCGGTACTTTCAATTTCAAGACATATAATAATTTTATTCGTCTCACGTAATTTTATTCTTCTCAGCCATAAACGTGAATCTCGCGTTTCGTGTCCTTAAACTGCTGGTACTCGTCTACAGTTTACAAGTAAAACATTATTCAATAAATGTGTACATGCACACCAATATCTGAACATTACATACATCCGGCGTTGGGCTTTCGTCTGCCGTGCCGCGCCGGGCGCATGCGCCATTGTCCGCCGGATGTCTTGCGGTCACACGCAATTTCACAACCTCTGCACTCCCTCAGCACTCGTGATGCCCTGGTAAGTGCCAGTTATTGGCGTGAGCTAACGAACCATAATGTACCGACTTTCAATATAAATAAAACAAGCTATGATTGAGCTGATGAAAATACAAAAAAATATGACTTCTGAGGTCTTCAAGTTTTGAATATGATCTAAAAGGACGATTCAAAACACACCTACCTATTACATACCCGGTGATTTAAGCAGAAAAACTATGTAACTATTAATATGATTAGCTGTAAACCTGTAATTACAGTCAGGTAGGTATTACAAGCATAAAGCTTGTTTCTGTAGACGATAATGAAACCATTTTAATTTGTTTCGATAATGTTTAGGTTAGTTCCTATTTAAAAAACATCACGTTTAGCAAATTAATAGACTCACAATGGAGGTACCAGGCTGCTATGACCTAGTAGACGGTCGAATGAGCGAAAACACTTATCGAGTTAGCAAGGTTACAGTGGAGCTTATGTGATTACTCTGCATCAATCATCCACTGAAGTTCTAATAAGTGATTGGGGTAGCGTGGTCACTGTACTGTTATATATTTAGCGGTTTTTACAATATTTGTTTTCATCCCGACCTACCTCGATGTTGTTTGCGTGGGATGCCGCGGCCTTCTATCTGATTTATGCACTTATAAATAGCTTTTATAATAAAATAACATACGCCTATACAACACCAATTAGCTATTAATAAATTGTCTCTCAATTGCTACTGATGGATAGAATAATAAATAAAAACCTATGTTCCGCATTAAATCACTTATGTAACGTTTCATAATCATAGTTATAATAATGTATATCATTGACGTGGGCACATCAATCAACAGAGCATTTCTTTCATTTCACTGAAGTCGTTGACTTATTGCTTTCTCTGACAGGTCATATGTGACAAGATAACAATGTTATTGTAATTTAATGTCGCAAGATTCCCGTTCATCACGATTAATTAATAATTATACAATAATTATTCGTTTATCTTTGCGTTCTATATTCAAAATGTTTTTGTTGCCGTAAGGCATTGTTTCTGAGCGCAGTCGAATTTAAATCGATAAAAATAAAAATAGAGTTGTACCAAACAGGCCGGGCGACCCTATTGCCCTTAGTTTTTTAGTGGTCTAGATCATGTAACGGTAAAGCGGGCGTCACATTCGGCACTGGCCGCTCCGCGCTGTCATTTCGACAACTAATAACCCCCGATGGGGTTCATAATTTATAAGGCGGTACATGTGACCGCTTTTTACCTCGGCCGCCGTCCGCCCGCCGTCTGGGAATCCGCAACAAAGACCGAGCGAGATTCCGTTTTGCATTCCGTAAGTATTCGTGTGCGACGAACGACTCGGATTTTATGTTTTTAAATGCGAATTTGCACTGAATCGATCACTAAGAAAGTCGCATCAGTAAATCGAATTAATAATCCGTTTCGCGATTCCCACGCTGGTTTAAAAGTTGTAAAGTTGTCGGTTGAGCGTGGCTGCTCGGCCCTGGTGAGGCAGTTATTGTTCGTGGCGATGTTTCATCTCACCTTCGGCGTCATTTTTATTGCGCGCGTCAATTGAAGTGGAAATTCGTGGCCGTGCCTTTGTACGCGAGTGACCCACTTCTGCCCCGTAAACCGCCCCATCAAATTTGGTCCCGGCAGTCTCGGGTTGAAAGTTGTCGAGATTCGGTTAACTTTTGGTTTTTTAGCAACACGGCTCCGTTGCATTCCCGCTTTTACGATCTTCTCTGACCGACGCCTGACAGAGCGATCGTAAAAGATCAGATTTTATTTCTTATTGTTCGCCTTTCGCGAAATCTAATTGAAGTTGGTAGGTACCGTGGGCCCACCGCGCCATTTACGCGTTTTTAATTTTACTGCCGGAGAACGCTGAATTATGTCCCTGCGAACGATAATGACGACCGGCGCGAGTTCCTTCATTACTTTTTATAACACATTAAAGGTTTAAATGGTTCTGTTGGAAATTAGCGTCAGTGTTGTTGGTGGTGTTTGTCGCGCGTCACTACAATTATTTTTACCACCACTTAATCCGCAGTAAGCTCCCAACCTTTATGTTCTAGTAATAAGAGTGTCGAGTCTTCGCAAGTAATCACCGCTGTCCTCAACTCTATTTGTTTCGCGCACCGGCTCCCTGCAGGACTTGTTTTGGAGGCTGCCCAGTGCAGTGCCCACTCTCAATTCGTCTAGGCGGTTCGTTGACGTTCGCCTCTCAAGTTATCGGCTTATTAAACGTCGATAATTGACTGAATGGAGCTTTATTTGAAGTATTTTATTAATCGGCATTGTTCGCTGTCTTTGTCGGAGTCACCTGCAACAGAGTGTCGTTAGAAATTAGGACAGAATACAAACAATAGTGAAAGTTTACCGTTATGGTTATTTTAAGGTTAAGATTGTGATGCGCATAAGCTATTTGTCATTGGTGCTTATTAATTGGTGTCTGAGAGTAAGAATGTGGTCGTCAGCGGATCAATTAGAGGAATATTATTAGTTGATGGAGTGTTAGGGTCCAGTTGAGACACACATTGCTCTGGTAGCTACTCTATGAGTCACTTTAAATTCTGTGTTCGTACGTCTGCGTCACAAGCCTATCGGAAACGCTAACGGCCGGGACGCGTATTTAAATACACCCTGACCAACATCGTCTGACCTCTCAGTTCACATCGATTCTTTCCATTACAACCAACAGAAGGTGAGACAGCAGGTCTTCGTAAAATGGTGGCACAATAATGCCTGGTTGTGACTCGCGATATGATATGTGAAGCAAAATATTTTTATAAGGAAAGTAGGCGCGTTGCGTTCTTGTATGTAAATTGTGTTTTGGGCAAGTGAGCTTCACGGACGTTGGAGGGTTATGAAGACGGTTTGAGTAGATCATGAATAATGAATTCATTATGTAGGTGTACCTACATAGTAATTTTTTTGCAAAACGTAGACGCTGCTGTTTATGGAATAATGACATTATTGATGTGTTTGTAAACAAGCTCGTGTGCCACACGTCATTGTACCGATTTACGCAAAAATGTGTTGTCTGTTTGCATTGTGATGTTTATGAAATATTTGTCACTTCTCCTTAACACAGAGATTGAGTTGAGATGAATTCCAAATATGACAATAGTTCTTCAGAAACGTTTTTTTTTGTTCAATTGCTGTAACTTCAACTAAGTTTTCCCAACAGACTGGATACAGTTGCAAACAATAAGTGTGTTAGGACTGAATACAAACCACTATTTATTTATCATTGTATTTCTTGAAATTCAGTAAGTCTTAAATTTTGAATAAAACTAAGTAAGTCACTTAATTTATTAAAATTTAAGACAGCGTGTCTATGATCTCACGAGATGGTGCTGAACGCAACATTTGTTTATTCCCTCACAATCCACCTAATTCTAATTGTTCATGTAGTATAGTTATAGTGGTATGTATATATAGTGTATAGCTCTATACTTAAATGTGGGTATACGCTAGAGGAGCCGAGCACAAGCCTAGCACGAGCCGAACACGAGCCGAGCACAAGCCGAACTCAAATTTGTGTGCCGTTCGTGTACGGCTCCTCTAGAGTCGGTCCAAACTACACGAATTTGAGCTTGGCTCGTGCTCCGCTCGTGCTAGGTACCTCTAGCGTAGACTCACCTTAAGCACTAGCGCTCGCGCCCGTAGGCACTTGAATGATCAAAGGCTAAGTATTTACTACATACTCTTTGTCTATGTAACCACAACACAGTGTTTTTGATAAGTTAATTCAATGTGTTAAGTGTTGTTTATTACTCAAATTTCAATGTCTGGTTTAACACTATTTGTGAGGGCTTGACACGACTTGTAAATTGGCTTGCTGTCGTCTTTGTTTTCTTTTTAGTTTTTATTTTTTACAAACTTTTTAAGGCTGTAATAAATAAATCATTAATTTTTGATGTTTTGTTATAACCGCCAGTTTTTAAATTGTGAATTTTAACTAGCCTAAAATATAGCCTATGTCACTCAGAAATAAAGCAGCTTTCTAACGCTGAAAAAATTTCAGTTATCGGACCTGTACTTTCAGAGATACAAATTAAAAAACAAACCACCTCTTTATAATATTAAAGTGTAGATTTAATTGAATATTTAAATTAACAGTTGTTTTTTTCTTTTCCCAGGTAAGCATCTGCAGTATTTCAACCAACACGTAGTATGTATCTTAGTCTATGTTGCACATATATTGCACAATGATACCTATGTATTTATTTATCTTCTTGCACAGTAGTAGACTTACTATGACAAGGCATCCTCTACCTGCTACTCACTGACTTAGCAACGTCCAGTCCAAACTCTTTGGACCTAGAACGCTACAATTGGGCGCAGAAGTCCCTTTTGTGACGTATACAAAAAAAAAGAACTCGGAAAATGCGAGTCGGAACTAGTGCCCTAAGGGTTCCATACAAACTTACCCATGTAAACAGTTCAATTCCCGAATGGAGTCTCGAAGATTTTTCCGAATTGATTTTTTTTTTTGTTGTGACGTAACAACAAATTTACAGCTTTCAGATTTATTCCTATACCTGTGCTATAAGACCTTGTTTTATGCAAAATTTCAGGGTTCTGGGTCAACGGGAAGTACCCTATGAATTTTGATTTCCTCGAGAGTGTCAAAATATACGTTTTTTGAGACATAAACGGCCATATCTTTTTTTTTTTCGTTAACTTAGAAATTTGATTTTTTCACAGCTTCAAGAGACTGCATACTTGAGTATATGGTTTTAATTTTAACTCAATACCTCCACACATTCCCGAGATAAAGGGTCTTGACAGACAGACGGACGGACAACAAAGTGATACTATAAGGGTTACGTTTTTTCCTTTTGAGGTACGAAACCCTAAAAAAGAAAAATAAATAATTTGAATTCACCCTAAGGGGATGAAATGGGAGACCGAAGTTTGTATGGAGAAAACTATCACGAAGGCTAAACTACGACACACGACAAGAAAAGGCAATTTTCTTAATATAACACCGGATCATAATAAACGCAAGTAGGTACAACACCTAAAATAAAACCAAAAGAGCGTAACTTACCGTAACTCATGAAAAATCTTCTCGACATAAGGTCGTTTTTATTTTTAGTATTGTGTGCATGCTAAATAACACGGCGTCCATTGTCGTCCTGCGCACAATTAATTTGTTTATCAGTCGGCTATCAGCGGAGGTCGCCCGCTTTCTTGTACATCTGCCGTTTGCGGAACAAAACCTACCGGCTTTTGTTGTCGCTTTTGCTTTATACCAAACAACAAATAATTAAATTACTGTTTATTTTCTTTATATCTGTGGGCGAGGCTCAATAATCGGGTTATGGATACTGATTTAACGACAGCTCTAGTGTTGTGCATGCACTTCGCACTGACCTAGCCCACGCGGCGTCAGAGCACTTTCTTCTAAACTCAAAATGTAACCGTAACTATGAGCGGACAATCGTTTCCGGCGCCCGTGACGTCACGCCCGTCTCGCCGCCGCCGGTCGCCGCCCCAAGACGTAACCTTGGCGGAGCGCGCGATCGGTGAGATGCGCTCACAAGCGCCTGCACAGCTCGCCGAGCCCGCCGTCGAACGCTTTCGTTTTCATCATTGTTCTTTTTTAAATCATTTATAATCCTAACTACAAACGACAACGGCCCTTCCGATAAAGAGTTCATCGATCTTCAAATCGAACCGAAATTGCGGTTTTCGATCCCTGCGCATCCAACCTGCTTTATATTCGGCCGGATACAGAAATTATACATATCGAATGCCACTTATAATGCGAAATAAGAGCAAAATCTCGGGTAATTTTTCACACGATCCACGAGAGCATAGTTGCCCTAAGCGGCGTGCCGGGGTGCCGGGGTGAGCGAACTCGCAACCTGTAATTTCGGACCGCAAAAGGAACAAAACGCATCGAGATCGGTGATTAAAAACCTTTGTCGGTTCTACTAATATTTATATTATTTTCGCAATGCGGCCGACATCTAATTGGGCGCTCGTATATTTGGATGTAGGTTCGCGGGGCGCCGACCACCGACGCTTCATTAGTTTTCCTGGTACAGAAATCATAAACTACTCAATTTTTTATGTTCCATCGTTTAAGTCAGAACGTGACCCCGACCGAATCGCCCGAACATTGCCGACAAAGCGATGGAAAAATCCATTTCCTCACGAAGCCTCACGACATTTTGGACAATGGCTGCTATCACATTAATATTATAAACGGATCATTTCGGAGTAAGGAGGTTAAAAACACTTGCACATTGATAGCAGGTGGCAGTATGTAGGTATGAGTAACTAGTTTCAACTGGGCATTGGTACTCTCGATCGCCAAGGTCTGGGATATTGAACCTGGCGCGGGGCTCCGGCGGCGTCGGCAGCTCGCCGCCGGAGAGAGACGGACGCTATCACTCATTGTTATGGAGGAGCTGTCGCGGCCACACGCGCTGCTATTCGATTGATTTTCTTCAATGACTAAACCTTCGGCTCCTAATCCGCTCGGTATGCGATGCAAAGCGGCTGCCGGCCGGAGCGATCCCGTAAGCATGAGGCGCACTTCCTCAAACAAAGTGATGAGGCGCGAGCGGGATGCAAGATGTTAGGAGCCGGCGGGGCCGGGTGCGCGACAGGGACGCACGTACTGCGACAAGTGCACGCGTCGACAGGGACGCAGGAGTGCATCGCGCTGACGCATCACGATCGTCTACACGCTTTCTTGTCTTTTTATGAACGCTATCCCCGCAGCTTTCAGTTTCGTTGTGTTAACGACAAGGAGGAACTGTTCCGCCGAAAGTCGTTTATGCCAATATTAATCAGCGCTGCCGTAATTAAATCCGCCGGTCCGACCGGTCGTTTGCTTGGCATTTATATGTTCCCACGCGGTTGATGTCATTTTTATTATGAATGGCGGCCTTCAGCCGGGATTCCTGTGGGGGCACGGGCTCCCGGCGGGGTCCACTGACCCAGTGCGCTGCACGCTGGCCGGGTTCCGACGCGAATGGTTTTCGCTTCGTCAGCGTCCGAGCCCGTTCCGCGCCGGCAACGCTCTCCACTTGAATGAATATCGTTCACAAAATGATCTCAACACAAACGAGGCTCGAGCAGGAAGCGCTTCGATAAAGGAGTAGATGCAAATCGAAGGTAAACGTGCTAAGCGTTCATTGGCATTATTAAAAATAAATAATATTGGTTTTGGAATGTTAGCGGCGCGTCATCTCGCCCTCCCGCGGAGATCGCGTGAACTCTTTATCGGTCGGATACCTCCGTGAACCCGCACTGGAATAAATGAAAAAAATCATTTAAATTGACTAACGAGAAGCTCGCACCCACAAAGTTTACGCATTTGGTTCCGATAAACTTATTTTGGAGTAGTTACGCAATGTTACACTGACACATTGTAGTTGCTAAGCTTCGATTACCACGTGTCGCGTTATCGCGTATCATCGCTCCTAATATGTGGTAGTGTAGTTCTCACGACGCCATAGCCGAGTGCGTTCACACCTATAAACATGGTGTGCGCCGTATCGACGAGTATTTCGATCGTACTTTTGAGGCGCTGCTTATTTATGCTTGGCAAACATTCGACGAGATAAGCCGTGAACGGCGAGCCTGTGCTTCCCACATCTGCCGCGACCTTGGCTCCTTCAGCCCGTTGTGTAACCTCCTTATCAGTCACGCTTTCCAGGTACCTCCAGCACTCGGCTCACCGGCAAATCTCACCGCGTTTTCCGGTCCCGATATCCTATCGGAGTTACGGAGCAGATGTGGGGCTTATCGGTGAGACACGTGCGTTACCAATCTATAAAAGTAGCTCAAAGTTATGAAAGCATCTTTCACTATCGTTGGGTTTACGATCGCACTAATAAACTAAGCGGCGACCACGTGGGTCTGGCGCGTCTCGTTAACATAATTACAGAATTTTCGGCTGCCCCGCACGAAGCTTCAACCGGTTTCAGTGTCCCGACTCTTTTACTTTTTATCGTTCTGCTCTAAATCAATGTTAACGTTTGTGCGAAACCGAAAGTTATGTCGGCGCGCTTAGCTAATAAGATCCAATGCGACGAATTAGCATCTCTATATCAAGTCGGGGTAGACGACGGTCGTCTTTGTGAAAAAATCGTTTGTAGAAGAATGCTGAGCGCAGTGAGTTTTGTTGACACTTGAGTTATGAGCTGGGAGCGATATGGGTGAGTCCGGGCTGCGCGGTGCACGGCGGTCCTTCCGTGAGCTTTTATTATTCCGGTTATAAATTAAACTGTGCTCGTTAATCGGCCCTTTAATCCGTCTGGGCGTTGACTCCGCGCGGGCTCGCGGGCTCGCGCGATGAATAGTTCTCTTTATCTTTGAAACAAGTCTGTGTCGAAAGTAGTAAAATCTAAGTAATGAACGTCTTCCACATGTTGTTTACGTGTGAAAAGCTCGCGACGGTGGTCCGGCTGACGGCGACTCATCGGTGAGGAATGCGGCGCTGTGCTGCGCTCCCCCGCGGGACAGCCTCCCAGGCTCCCGGGCCCCAGCACCGCCAGGAGCGCGCTGTGCACACACCACAAGATATCGACGTGAGATAATTCGATCCGAAGGCTTTTTTATACGTTATTGTTAGCCTCGAATGATACACTGTTTGAATATTTAGCTATATCCGCTGACTTCACCGCTTATAAAAAATGGCGAATAATTAGTCAATAAAAATTCCGCCGATTATATACGTAGTCGTAGTTGTTACACGGGTGTTACGTAATTGGAGTAAATGACCTAAGAGTTGCTGCTCCGGACGAAGGTCTCGCACCACGTGGCGTGGCTGTACCAGTCACGTGCTGGATGGCCAGCTGCTGCCCTGTTCCTGCTGCTTGCTGGACAACCATCAAGCAACTGCTTACAAAACTTCCCAAACCCCAAAGAATTCACGCTTTCCTTCAGAAACGCCAATAAATCTAGATATTCATGTCTCAACATGAAACACTACATGTATTCACACGAAACTTCGGCATGTGTAAACAATAACAAAGCTAGATAGTGTATCGTATAATCCGTAGATAAAGAACGCTGCTGCTCACATCGCGGCTCCAGTGGGTGTCGTGATAATTGAGGCGAGTGCGTGGCGCGCGATGGACGCCGCCCTTGACCGCGGCGTCGCGGCGGCATGCGATGACTCCGAGTAAACAAATTGAATGAATCGCGTACGCTCACGTACATGCCGTATGTACGATGTACCATTCATGTGTGCGCGCCGTTAACGCACGATAATTCAAGTGCTCGTATGTTTGACTAACAAGATTACGTCCCGCTGCGCGCCGCATCCGCCGGCCCAGTACTACCAGCGATGCCACCAGCGCCTAGTTTCGCGAAAAGTTCCGGTAGTGCGTGATAAAACTAGATAAAGATTTATATAAATATTACTGCGGAAATCAATTTATTTATCGTGATCCTATAGCTATTAAAATCGATTCTCGTAGGTACTTGTTTGGGTAAAAAATATTGACCAACCGTTGCGTCCTTGAGATATAGTTTTAATGTGAGGCGCTTTGTTACTATAGTGTTCTTGTTACCGTGTTTGCTGTTCAGTCGGCGTGTCCGTGAGTCCCGTGGCCAGCGGAAGCAGCGCTGTCATGGCTGGCGAGGCGCCCCTCAAGACAAGCACAGCCTTACCTACCTACGACGTGTTACTGACACTAGTACACACACGGTTCCATCTCATTTGAAACCATTTCCTCTTATTTGCAAATTGCAGAACTTCCATTTATTTGCAAACAGGCTGTATGGAAAACTACTAAAGCCACTAAAAAATAAAAAAACGCAGAAGAGTTAAAGGCTTCGTTCGATTTTTAAAATGTTGTGAGGTTGGCATCACGTGATTGGGTGAGCCCATACATACATAATTTGCGGAAGACAAACGCATAGTGCAGCAGAGGTGCATCGTACCGATCGTACGCGTCCACAGGCACCGCTCCTTACGATCCATGCTTAGAGACGAGAACACATTGCTCCTATCGATTAATTAGAAATTATCACATGTTTTTAAATCTTGACCATCGCAAAAATGCGAACTGAGTAATTGATTTATTTCCGTGAACAATAAACTCGAGCTTTAAACTTCAAAGTAAGCCAGACGCGGTGTCTGGCCGCCAGTTGTCTCTGAAATAAAGCCCACTGTTCTTGTTTCAGAACAACGATACGAATTTGTTCGGTCAAAAAAAGTGACCTAATAACTCTAAATTTATTAGGTGATACTGATTACATAATCAATCAGCTGGAGCCTTAGTAGTTTAGCGATTTGTTTGGGAAGTGTTCGATACATCGATACTCATCCGGTGTTACAATAAGCAGTAGTGCATCTCTAGCCGGCTGGAGGCGGCGGGGCGGCGCGGGTCGACGCTCGGCCGCGCGACCGATCGCTGCCGAAGGTCAAGGCTGCCCGCCACCGATCGAGATCCTACTACTCGCTGCTCGCCCAGTACTACCGGCGAACGAAACAAAAAGTGACAGCCCAAACCTGAATAGAATGCGAGGACGAATAAAAATGAAAGCACTGTTTGTTTATCTTGCGCGTCTATGCCACTTTCAATTTGACCAATTGACCAGCGTTGGGTGTCTGCCGGCCAGCAAATGCTGAGATGGTAACCCTTTCGGAGCGGGCACGCTCGTATCATTCTTTATTTTACTTGCTTGTCGCTGTTATGTTATCACTACATAGTATAAAACAAAGTCGCTTTTCGTGTCTGTCTGTCCCTATGTATGCTTAGATCTTTAAAACTATGCGACGGATTTTGATGCGGTGTTTTTTATTAGGTAGTGTGATTCAAGACGAAGGTTTATATTTGTAATAAAAATATACACGCACAATATAGTAGAGGAACACTGATGATTTTAGTGGTTTCTAATTTTATGTCGTAAATAAACACATTTTTTGCGCTTACATTGCAAACGCTGGCTGAACCCTAAGATAGATCAAAGTAAGGTACTACAGTATTGTACAACTTATAAAGGTTATGACGTTATCAGCATTGTTCCCGTGCGAAGCCGGGGCGGGTCGCTAGTGTCGAATAAATAGAAATTTAAACAGCCATTTTTAAATGACGATTAGTAGATCATTGTAAAGACCTGTTCGTTTACTTTGACGAATGCGTGCGAAAAGATCTCAATCGCGCAGATAGTGCGGTCACCGGCAGCGGTCAGCGAACTTTAATTGCAATCGAAATATCCATTAACCTATTTCGATGCGAAATTGATACTCGGAACCTTTCAGAGGAGTCGAATTAACGAAGAACGGCGACGGGAAGAAGTACCTAAAGTAAGAAGTGTTTGTGAACAACTTGGGTGTTTCTGGTGTCCCACGAGCTTTTGACGCGATTCATTTTACGACCTAAACTGAACTGTTAAAGGGATGGAGTATATTTGTATATCTCATCCCTCTTTCTCTCTCGCACACTTGACATTTTAACATGTTATGGTAAGGCCCCAGATCGGGGGAGTTACTAACAATTCGGACAGTGTCCGAATTAACACATTTTTATTTCAATATTTTTTCGTTAACGATTCGGACACACTGTTTAGTACAGTCAGATAAAAAGTTTTAAAATGCATATATGGAAAAAAAAAACGTTGCCAAAACTAGTTTAGGCTGGACTTAGGGCGGCAACTTCGGGTAATATTTGTTTTTTTTTTTTATATTATTTATATTTTTAAACTTTTTTTATCTGACTGTACTAAACAGCTTTAAATAATTTGGTGGTGTCCGACTCATCAGGAAAAAAGTAAAATAAATAAAGTGTGTCGTTTGGGACACTGTGTCCGAATCTTCAGCAATTCGATCGGGGTGTATGACTGGTCGTCTGGTCTGCGAAGACTGGTCGCTGGCGATTCATTTTATATTTGTTACTCTCTTTGTCTCCAACATATCGACTTCGACTCGCGACTTAATTAAATTGTTCAGAATTGGATCTGTCGCGACTCACGCGCACATGTGCGTTTACGATTCCTATCATTTTTGTTTAATGAGTTATTTCGCGAACGCTAACACTAATAATGATATTATCTGCAATCTGGTTATAGGACGGCAGCCTATAAAGAAAAAATAAATCGTTTTATCGTGAACTTAATCTAAGTTATGTGCAGAATCAAAACAAACACTTCTTCGAGAGTAATATTAGCGTGTTTTTCCTGACAGACGTTCATTAAAAAGTGTCTGTTTCTCACAATAAATTAGTTGCATCAAATGGCCCGCGTCTTCCTCGAATCACATCATCAATCATGTCTGCAGTCCTAGTGATTCACTCCTGTGCTACGATCCCTCTTTTATTGCAGTACTGCCAAATTAACAGTTGTATTGTTAATTTACCGATGACTGATTTATAAAAATAACTTGTTAACTATTATAAAACTTGATTTATAAAAATAACTTGAGTATATTGTGTAATTGCTTTATATTTATTCTATGTGTTAGCCTTTTTCTCTCTCTTTTATTGCACCTATGATTACTTTTCTCTGCATCACCCAAAGGTTGACTGGTAGAAAATGCCTTAGGCATAGTGCGCCTTTGTACTTTTGTGTGCATAAAGCATTAAATAAATAAATCAGCTGTTTGTATTACTCTTATATCCTTTAAAATACCTCTCAAGAAGGATCAAAATAAGGAAAAGATCAACTGATAACTGACCCCACCTACTATAGTTTATGTCATCTCTATTTTATTCTAACATTCTAAAAATATGTCTAAATGGTCTCTTCAATCAACTAACCATATTAGGACAAAAACATTTGTATTTCCGTGTTCAAAATTTTGCTTCAATTGAATATAGATATTTTTTCTCATTTTATATTTTTGAATGAGAAAGCGTGTTCGTCGTGAGATGTAACCAGGCAAGTGCTTTACTTTGTATAATTTATTTAATCACCACTGCTCTCAAAACAATGAAGAAAAATATCGTGGAGGAAACCAGCTTGGCATGTTCTAGAACCAAAAACACGTTTAAGTCCCGCGTGGTGGATTCCCATTGCCTCTTAGAGAGGAGTGGAAACATAATGCCGATTGTTCTATGTTTATTCTTTCTTAAAACTTCTTTCTTTAACTTAAAACTAGCAGATGTCGGTTGTCGCACTTTTCAGTAAGCAAAGGAAAATTCCATTCTATAACCAAATTTATACTTAAAAAAAAAACAGTCCATAAATGTTTTTGCTGACAAAACTCGTTTGAAATGTTTAAATATGTACAAAGCTCGTAAATTCGTGCGTGCACGTTATGTACACGCTATGTGGCACATGATCACACTAATATTTTCACAGTTTAATCAGATTGGGCACGCGTCGGTCGGATCACTCGGATCGAATTGTAAGTTTCGTTAAACGAGGAATGTCCGTCGATCGTTAGTTAAACATCCTTCAACACATTCTAACACTAAAAGGCCTTTAAAACAGGTTACGAGTCATAAACACACAATATAGGAAATCCACAGCGAGGAACGGCCATTCATAAAAATAAAAACTTGATCTCCGTCTGATTAACATCTGTACAGTGGCCAAAAAACCCTGAGTGCACGCTAAACTTTATAGTCTTGCAGAATCATTAATTTTCCACGTGCGAACTGAAAGATCTATTCCATGGTGATTCATTGAACTTGTTTACATTTTATCTGAAAAATATCTGTCTCCGACTCTCAGACGAGACGTCGCCGTTTCAATCTTGAATCTTTAAAACGTCCAAAGCTCCAGTTATAGTAAAACTATTCATAGTACAGTACAGTTATCTATAGTATCTGATAGTGGCGAGTCGGATGCACCTAGCCCGAGTAAATGTCACTCGGTGAGCCGCCGCCGCTTTTAGTCGCTCCGAAATAGATCGCGTTCGCGTTCATCAACCCCTTACATTCGTCATCAGCACTCGCCGACCACCGCTGACCTTTTACATCGCCGGCCGCACTAGACAAACACCTCCACTGTCCTTAAAAACCCCGCAATGTACACCACACAAAGCAACTCGCACACCTACCCAAGAACTTTTTTCACTTTTCGTTACATTTGACACATCGAGACTGCACATAATTTTTATTGCTAAATAAATTCCCCACTGTCGATTATTTGTTTGTAATTTGATGCTGTCAAATCGCATTCGAAATTAATTGAGCGTTAGTATGGAACCCGACCACCGAGCGTCGACCGCAGCACAACGATAGCTGCAATTTCCGACCCGTCATAATGACGGTGCAGCAAAAACTTGACACCTTCGAAACGAAAAAAATAACAATCGATATTATTTAATATCGTTTCAAACCGTATCGGTCTCGGTAAATAAATTCACAAGCTCGAGTTGAAAGCTCCAACAACAACTACATTATCCAAGTACAAGGATCGCATAATCGTCGAAGAGCAAAGTCAAAGGTCCCATAATGTGGTAAAGACGCTGAACTCGAATCGCGTCGTTCGTGAAACTTACAACTGAATGTTAGTAAACAACGCGGTATTTACACTTTTTTTCCGTGGCGCCACTCCAAGCAGCTGAGTTTTATTACACAATCACGGCTTTATTACTGCCGCGCCATCTATTTAGAATTTAGGAAGCGTCGATTCGCGGACGTCACGGGGCATGACGCGGTTTAAAATGGACTAACCTGCAGGCCACGGATGTATTGCAAGTTATTGCGCACAAAACACGAAGGATTAGCCTCTCAGACGTAGCTTTGAACGTTGAAAATCGCTTGCATTTACTGATAATGGGTGCTGTAGCGTCGTTTCATTGCTCACGGAGTCGGTGCTACGTTACTCTTGATCTCAATTAAAGGTTTACAATGCCACATATCAGCATGATGTACTACTGTAGGTACCAACCATGTCCACGTGGTGGGATTACCCGCCAGTGCGTCACTCATAGTATTTGGACATCGACATTTCTACAGAGCTCTGTTATTTCTAGCGTCGGCAGGCGCCAACTTTAGATTAGCTACAGGGCTCATCTGCATTCAGAACCGTTATTTGTGGAGCTTAATAATGTTATCCTCCATTCATATCCTCAGGGACGGCATAGTGATGAGACGATACTAAACGGATGCTCGAAACATCGACTAAATAATTCCGTGTGCTCGATTCGTGGTTGAATTATTGTAAGTACGATTATTTGCATGGGAGTTGTGACAGGAGAGTTAATGAGGTTTTTATTAAATTTGAGATTGTTTATGTGTTAGTGGAGTGTAACGTATAGTTGATGGTTGCGATAATGAAGATTTTTAAGCTCGGGTTTCGCCGGCACGTCGTAAATGCGCAGCGTGTGGCAGCTCGCCGCGCCGCCTCCGCCATCGTGCCGCGCTCGACACACGGCTCACTCGCCCTGAGAGCATATTTTTTATACAATGGGAGCTTTACTTGTCTTTTTAGTTGTAACATTATCCTGCTAGTGTTGACCTTTGGCGTTATGTTTTACGATGTTCGCAAAAAACACAATGGAATGAATTACTTTATTCGATAAATCAAAGGCGAGGCGTCGACGATATAGATGTCAAGAGTTCTCTGCACTTGACTACCTTATAATGACGTCATTGTTGCATGCAAATTTAAATTAACAATGCATTATTAATTGCCATAAAAACGCATTGTCCTTCAATCATATTATTAAATAAGCTGCTAGATTTTTTGGTACTACAGTTTTGATATGCAATGATGTGAGAATTATCAGAAGAACTATATCTTCAACAATGGGAACTCTAAAAACTAAGCTGTGCGCTGAGTGCGAATTGTTATTACGTTAACGCGATCGAAACGTATACCGCGTTTAGTTCTCTGATTGGTTAAGAGCTTGGAGCGGGCCAATCGGAGCGTCGGACGTCATAAACGTGTCCGTAGCGTTAACATAAAAGAAATTCGCACTAGACACTCTTGCTGTTTCTGAACTATTACGAATCGTATCGAATTTTTTTGCAACCATATAATCGTCCACTAGACCTTCGGTGTCTGTCTTTCATTGCACATTAATTGTCACCTCATTCCTTGTGAACTTTCTTCCAAAAGCTCATAATACTCACAAACGTACTACATGTGGGTGTTTCGTCTTTTGTTCGCGTTTAATAATATTTGCAAATTAACCGCAAGCTCTTGCGGCTTTCCACACGACAAAGCTATGTTCATATTGACAGAATGATTCTTTACTTCATTATTATTAGGTACCTACGTTTACTTTGACAAGTCGACTTGCAGGATTTCCTGAGTTCCTGGTTGAATGTGACGCGTTTGAGTAGTGTTAAGTTAAAGATTCATCATCATCATCATCATCATTTCAGCCGACAGAAGTCCACTGCTGGACATAGGCCTCCCCCAAATGTTGCCACAAAGAACGGTCCTGTGATTCTTGCATCCATCGGATTCCCGCAACCTTCACCAGGTCATCGGTCCACCTTGAAGGGGGCCTTTCAACACTGCGTCTTCCAGTACGCGGTCGCCACTCCAGAACCTTTCGGCCCCAAAGGCCATCTGTTCTGCGAGCAATGTGCCCTGCCCACTGCCACTTAAGTTTGGCGATTCTTCGTGCTATGTCGGCAACCTTGGTTCTCCTGCTAGTTAAAGATTAGTAATGGTTTTCTTTCTTTCTTATTTTCCATTTAATTGGATGATCTTGTATTTTATTAAACCCAAAATCTTCCTTATGAAACTACGCGTCCGTGGACAGTAAGTCTTGCTCTTACCTTCGCAACAAACCATGATACACAAGAAAAAGAAAAAGAACACCAAATTTTTGCCAGACACAAAAATGACCCACTTAAACGGAACAGGGGGCAGTATGCACAGACCTTTATCACACATAAGTGTCATTCGTAAATAATCACAGAACATCCGGCGAGCAGGGATGAGGTAGAGATGCATAAATTCATTTTTAAGTCGTCATAATATTTCGAGTTTTTGACTTATAGCCCTTTCACACAGTCACAACATTTCAGCTCAATAGGTACAGGAGATAAGCTCCGCTGCTCTTGGTTCTCATACAAATAAGATTTATAATATTATATAATTTGTATCAGATTCTTTTCGCCGTCTTTGTAAAATAAACATCGTGTAGATAAATCTGGTGGTACACTACTAGATAACGCGATAGCTAAACTGTGAAACGATGCTAAGTATTTGAAGAATCGAGATTACTTTTGAATTTAGTAAGTAGTTCATTTAGATTGACTGAATCGATTGGTTTTTTTTTTTGGAACCAAAATTAACATTTATTATGCAGTATATTTATGTTTTTTTATTTATTTATATTTTAGTCTAATTTATCTCTAATTATTGTTTTCAATGTCTTCTACACTAAAATTATAAAGAAGTAAAGTTTGTTTTTTTTGTTTGTTGGAGGTAATCTCTGAAAGTACTTTTCCGATTGCTAAAATTTTTTCACCGATAGAAAGCTGCTTTATTCCTGAGTGAATTAATTATTCCGCGGGCAAAATCTAGTTTTTTGTGTTATGTTTTGAATGTGTTTTTTTCTTATGTGCTCGTATGGATCGTGTAATCTGAAATAAATTTTGTTATTATTAATATTTTTGTACCATCACTCATTACATAATACTTAAGTTTTGTAGGATTACATATCTCGTAACATAACAGCAAAGTAATCTTGGTTTTAATCGCTTCGCCTAGCCTTCCAGCTGTGGCTCGGGTCTATCACGTAATCGCAACTACGACGACGGTTAGCGTCGCTTGCGCAGGGTCATTACCGAATAGCTAAACTCAAGGCCGAGATACTATCGGCTTTTATGTTTTGTAATATTTGAACACACTCCACTTACCACCTGGGGCCTTAGTACCTCAGCCAATTGTATCGAAACATGATTCCGCTATAGATTCTTTACAAATTCGTTTTATTTTGGGTCAGCGTGTGTTCCCCTTTTCTTGTCGAGTCTTTTTGACTGTTGGTGGTTGTTACCTAGAAGATCCTCTATTGAATGCGTAATTTTTAACGATTTCTTATTCAAGGGTTTGAGGGTGGTCTGTTACCAACCGTGAACGATCTACGGCTTTGCCATGTACCAAAGCTAGCGCAAACTCCTTCATACTTTGCTCTTTTGTAACTTTTCTTTCAACCGCACGCTACATGCTTGGCACATCACGGCACCTCGGGCTGTCACCTCGTCCGCACATCCAAGACCATCAACATTCACAAGCTATTTGATCATTCGCTAATGTATGCGACGACATTATAAACAAAAGGTATATCAAATGCTACGTTTCTCGAGTTCTCAGCAGCCTTAGAGTGACCTCAGTCGCGAATATGTGGCTGTGGCTGCTAGCCGGAAACGGGCTCTAACGTTCGGCAATGAAGGAGGTCATAGCCACGAAGTTATCAACATCTAAACATGACTCGCGTGTCATGGTGACCTGGTATATACAGCTCTATACCTAAAACTACTTTTGATATTTCGCCGGCAGACCAATAAAACATACGCGGTTTTGGCCAAGCTTTTTTTGGGGTTCAGTCGTTAAGTGAGACAAATCCGCAGATTAATCGTTTTGTCTAACCGATAAGTAATTAATTATACATGCGTTATCCGTGTTGTTTAATGCTAACAAAATTGATATAACAATTAAATTGGGCGAAGGGTTTTATGAATGTTTTGACTTAAAGTTCACGGCCCACCGAAGCCTTTTCGAAAAAGCAATATTTGTGACTCGTATTTTGATTAACTGATCAACTCGTTTGTCTGTTTATCACCAGCAGATTTGCTTATAATGAATTATTAAAATTGTTTCAATTTAAATGAAATGTCGTAAGAAGTCCTTGGTGGTTGCATTTGTTTTCACACTTGACCGAATTTTTGGAGCGCGACGTGAGGTGCGGTAAGGTCTATGTCACTGCACGCGAGATACCCGGGTTGATTAACCGATAACGCTTATCGCCCGAACGTAAATCTTCCTGCAATACCCAATGTTGGTGGAGTTGCACAATTTAACGATCCTCTGACATTGTAAAAAGATATACTGTTCTTGAAAAGTTGAAGGAATATTTTAAAAGCTTTCACAGAACACTTATACATATATATATAAACATAGCAAAGTTTATTAGTTCCGCAACTGTTAATTGGTAAGCGACACATGACTAATTACGTCATACGCGTAATACAGTTTAATGAACTTTATAATAATCATCCAGGAAAACTGGCCAGTGACACAGGCCGACCCATGACTGCTAGGTGCATCGGCTTAGCAAGTACCAGGCGTTTATAAGCTATCAGGAGCATACTAACTCGCTAAGAGTTCAGTGATTAGAAGCGTTTACCGTGAGAGCTGGCGACGGGCCAACCAGGCCACGCCGGTGCGTTCACCCACAGGCACACGCCGTAAAGATAATTACTTACCATTGTTTTTATTTCTACTACTACTACTATCCCGAATATTTTGAATCCCTGTTGCAATCGATTCCGTCAATGCTATGACCGAAATTCGCGAGAACACTAATTGTTGGAAGATCGTTTGACGTAGGTACTTACGTGATTCAATGCACGACGCGTGTGGCTTGCTGGTTCGTCACTCGCTCGACGTTTTGTAACCGACCGATGTGTCGTTATCACGTGGAGAGACAAAATCTGCCTTTATAGCCACTGAAGATAGACATCAAATGTTTGTTTAAGACAAGAAATACTTGGAGGAATTTGAGCTGTTACATATTCAGATGGTTCAGAAACATTCTAACAATATTCACTAGTTATGACCAATCGGGAGATAGATGTCTATTCTAAGATATAGGTTACACAACGCTCCACAATGCGATATTTTTCACGTAGTGACGTCACACGCGCCTGCAACGCTGCACGATTCGGCTGGGAACACACTCGCGGGGTTCCATTTATTTTCTCCTGCCACTTTATCTGGCATCGTTAAACAATCTTTAACATAAATAACGCTCTGTCCATACGTCGACGTAGGTACAACTTAAACCTGTTCTCGTTTATTTTATGACAAATGCAAAGGTTTGTCTTGAAGATCTGCGGTGCCTAACTACCTAGTGTGTCGACTTGTCAAAATTAGGTTCGATGCACTTTGCGTTAGTCATATCTAGTTCCGAAATGCGCAGTTTCTGAGTTGACTCATTTTATTAGTGTGAAGGGATTTTTTAACAGTAGAAAAACCTACGTATCAAACTTTTTTGCTTCCGAGAATGATGATACGAAAGTTATCGTTTGTAAAATTCTCATGATATGTCATAGTTACACGTGTCTCGTTTGGAACTGTCATCACTGCGTAATAAGTTAATAACTAACTGCGAGTTAGCCAGTGTAGCCACCGAAATATTGTGTATTAATATTAAACAGATTAACATAACAAATTACCATCTGGTAATTTTTTATTAGAAGATTTGTACGTTATGTGCTTAATCACCGACTACTGCGTGTCACCTCTCACTTAATATTGTACTTACTGAAGTTTACTTCAAATGTAAAAGACGAAATACAAGCCAGAGAAGTCTTTAGTGGTAGCAACTTTTTCGCTCCAAATTCAAATGTAAAACAAACAGAATGACAGTCCATAATCTTTTTTATTTTTTTAATAAACAAGTGAATAATGTAGTTCACCCTTAACCTTATCGCTTTATTAAAAAGATAAATTCAAATTCAATGTTATTCAGTCATAATGTAGTGTTTACACAGACAGCTTGCGCATTAATAATTCATTCACTTTTACATTCAATAAAACGCGTGTTTTAAGGCCCCCGCTCGTGAGACTTCGGCTTAATGTCACAAAAATATTCCTGATTTGTTATTCGATAAAAAAATATGAATGCAAATACGAGCGTTTAATTTTTTAGTCTTCGGTGCAATATATTATCTTGGTATTAATTACATGTTTAAAAACTTAATATATTTTTCAAGTTTATTATGTCTTAATTAAACAAATGATCGTCGCCTCATGTTTAGAGTATTAATTAGTTTTCGGGTCTGGGGATCAATAAAGTGTGATGTTTATGGTTTTGTAGTATCTCACCTCTTGTATTGTGATAGTTCCCTGGTACTTTATTAAACGTGGTATTTAGCATAAATTAATGAGTGTTATAATTAATTATGTATTGCTTTTCGGAATTAAATAATAATGATAATACTATTGTTATGCCTCGAAATAAAATATTTCTAAAGTTTTCTAGATTTTAATTTCTACCAAATTCCATCATCATCGGTTTGATAATAATAACCACACACAAATTTTTTTCGAAATCTGTTAAATTAACGTTCACTTTCATATTTGTATTAAAAGAAGGGATAATCACATTCTGCCTTGACTTGAAGGATACAGAGATCTATCAAATGTCAGTTAATAATGTTAATATTAACAATGCATTTGTTGAATAACAGTAAAACTCGATGGTTTAAGTAGCAAGTTGCTCATCTACCTTGATCTACACTGCGGTAGCGACCGCTCTTCTATTGTTCAGCACAATACATAATTTAATTCACGTTCTATATTTGAAAGCTACGCAAGCGCAGCCTTGACTCTGATAACTTCATTTCTACACATAGCATAGCATAGCATAGTCGGCCTTATAATGTTCCCACTGTTGGGACTTAGGCCTCCTCTCTAGGAGACGGAATGGGCCGTAATCCACCACGCGGGCCCAGTGCGGGTTGGTGGATATCACATGTCTTCGAATTTTTGGTTTTAGGACATGTCGGTTTCCTCACGATGTTTTCCTTCATCGTTTTGAGAGCAGTGTACAAAGTATTGCGTTTGGCTAGGTTTGAACCCGCGACTTACAACTCGTAAGTCGGGGCTGTTATCACTCGACCACCATTGCTCAGTCGGGGCCTATTACAACTGACAATTACGTATTTACCGGTAAACCTTGATATTTCTTCCGATCTTATTTTCTTGAAAAGTTCACCGATTTTGTTACCCGTCAGCGGGGAATTCGAGTCAAAGATTTATTTTTATTATGAAACTAAATATTCTTAACATTTATAAATAAGCTGTAATCGGCAAACAGTAATGCTATATGACAGGCCTGCCAACTGTGTCAGACATAATCCGACCTGGGGCACAGCACTAGGAACGCAGTAATACAACCCTGCGAAAAACGCTGCGAATCAACAACCGCTGAGACATATCTAACATATAAACGATCACATCATATGTATAATTGTTTTTGGATATATCACAGTAAAAATATTAAGTATGCCGACATGACACACACTTCTATCCAATGTCTGAGAGAATCGATTTACTGGTAACACGTTCACTGTGGCTGAGGGTTTGGGTGGCAAGTTTTTGCGTTTCTGCCTGGTCCGACCTTGCCACGAATTCTCCCTACCTACAACGAAGTTTAATATAAAAATACCCGTATTATTTGCTTGAGTGGACTATTAATCACAATTAATTTGGAGTATCGAGTTCGATTTGATTAACTAATCGTCTGACTAAACACGTTATTTGGTTAATGAGTTATTCTGGCCTTTATTATAGTTTATAAATATGCTGCAACCTTTTGGAAGTAATTGTATAGACAGCTTATACCTACTTAGGCGAGTAATTTGCTGTCTAGTCGATTGACTTAAGTGAATCGTAAAGTTTTCAACAACCTGTTAATTGCCAATGAATGTCTACAACTTAGGAGATACATAGATCCTTACATTAAAGAGTTTTACATTTCCATCCTAGCTTTGCATTCGAATTATTTATACGGTGTATTTTAAAGCTCACTGTGTATTTTGAAATTAACCGTGTATTTTAATTTAAAGCACACTATGTATTTTGAAGCTCACTGTGTACTTTAAAGCTCACTGTGTATTTTGAAACTCACTATGTATTTTAAAAATCTCTGTATTTTGAAACTCACCGTGTATAAAACTTACTGTGTATTTTGAAACCAGTAAGTTTCAAAATACACAGTGAGTTTTTAGTGGCAATGCTGCCAGCTTTCTGGGCACTTTTCCTATTGATATCGATGTGGATAAATTTTTTGATGCCCAATAAAAAAAATTTCTACCCGTTTGTAAATATTATTATTTTTATTTTGTATATATTCCTCTTACGTTATTAATATTGATTAGTTTTTATGTTCGTAATATAGCCTATATTTGTATATTATGATATAATTTCCTCAAATGGATATTTAAATAAAACTTTAGCTTTTAGTAATAATATTTTTAACCCACTATTTTATTCAAGTTGCTGCTTACATGGATATAAAATGTACGAACGTAATTCTTATTTTCTACTGCTCTTCTATCTCTTCTTTAATGTTACTTGTTGTATCTTCAAATTTTATTTTTAAAGTGTCCTCAAAATTTTATTTTCTAGAAATGCCTCATTCTCAAAATCATCAAGGCACTTTATTTGCTCAAAATTCTGATCTCATTATGACCATACTAATCCACGCTATTTTTTCCAGGTAAGCCATCAATTCGTGTACAACAGCAGAAATCCATAAGTATCTTAATCTTAAGACGAACAACAAACTATTAGGTAACGTATCATGGCGGTCATAAGTGGCAGATATTTAGCATACATTTGCGACACTTTGGGTACAGTCGGTAGCTGAAGGTTATTTAACCGTAAGGTATATTATGCCCTAAAATTCTTAGCTTTCGTTTACAAAAAACTTGACCGAAATCCAATTATAAAAAAACGTTTAGTCAGCCATTTTGTAGAGGCAGCCATCTTGGATATACAATGATACTGAATATATTATATTGTATTGTCATCATAACTGAAGGTGTGTACCAAAAATCAGATCGATATCTCAACAGGAACGGGGTAAAATTTCAATCACTAGATTTGACCCAAACAAACAGGTCAAGGTAAATAAAACTGTTTAAAAACCACTTTCGGTTACTAATGAACTGACAGATAGATAATAACTTCATTAAGTTCACAACAAACCTCGAAATACCAAAATAATAATCCTCAAAACATATCATCTATTCTTACCACAATCTTGAACAATATTTAGATTGAAAAAACTTACCATCACGAAAATAACATGGTCTCGTCCCACCGTTTCCCTTTCGTCGGAAGATGTCTATCTCGGGCAATCAGAGCGAAATGGTGAACACCTCTCTCCCTCCCTCCCACGCGACATTCCCTAGACGCCACGTGTCAACCCGCTCCTGCAATGTATCAACTCCATGCCAAAACATTAAACGAGATTAACATTTATTGCTCAAGAAACAAGGTCTCTAATTGCTCAAGTAGACACTCAAAGATGAACCTCATCGCTGAATGAAGAAAGGCATATGTCTACTACTCCCGTTTAATAGCTAACCTAATTGTAACAGGTTAAGATTCACATTGCTTTGCGAAAGGCCTCGTCGTCAAAACATACACTGTTCCATTTTCAAATGCTCCTAAATTTGAAGCAACGAATACTAAATTATATAAGTGTAAATAATTTTGTTATTTTTTATTTATTCAATTAGGATTACACATAAATTAATATTAGGTTAAAATATTTTAAATCTTTGTTAATTGATGAACGATCAGGGACCACAGAGAAGTGATAAATTATTCGTTAACCATTGTACCATGACAAATTACTGAATAAAACAAATGTCGGCCGGACGTTGAACGCTGCCAATTTCAGTTCGATCAACCCCAACACCCCGCCACCGCGCCGCACCCCCCCCTGTCACCCGCACGCGCTAAGACGCATCATTAATCATTCCTGTACACACATCTCCTGACCGTGAATCATTTAAATTTAGATTTTACCCTCGAGGATTTAAAGTCGCTTGTTTCTTGCCGCGAAGCCGCCAAATACGTCTGCTTGTGCCTGAATCAGTGAAGTGTCTGCTTACCTCTTGTTACCTCTGTACCCCTGGTGTTATATAAGCCGAGTGCAATGGCCGCTCCAAAACTCAAGGAAAACTGCCATTTTCTCCCCTGAGAAAATTTCTTAAAGTTACCTCAATTTTAGTGAAAAATGGTGATGATTCGTCTTTATAATGTGGCTGGCATTTTTATTTAATAAAAATTGCGTTAAGTAGGCCGGGGATGTTTTGTTTTGTTGAGGAATTCGTCGGATCGATTGTGTTTCTTGCAACAAACTTTGTGTTATTACGAAGTGTTTTTAGGTAGAAATTTAAATTTCTTGATTCATTTGATCAGACTATTAAAGATGTTATTAATGTGAAAAAACTTTTTAAAATAATGTACAATTAAATTTAGCGACTAAAAATAAATAAATAGCACCCATTTATAGATGTGAGATGCGACAGAAATACATATTATTAAATTCCTTGTTCTAAGGAATCCTAAAAAAATAAGAAAAAGGAATGAAGAGGTTTCTTAAATAATTTCTTCAGGCTTAAAAAGGGCAGTCACTCGTAGAATCAAACCATACGTCTCCTTGACGTGACCCACATACAAACAATGCATATTTCAGCGTAATCTGCGTGTAGTAATTAGCGGGGCGGCCGGGCCGCTAGCGGCGTGAATGTGGGTTAGATCCGCGGGGCCGACGGTGCAGCGAGCGCCGGTCGCAGACCGCTGCCGGGGTCGTTGACCGGTATCGATCGGGGGTGGCGAGGGTGCGACACGGCACGCGCCCCTGCGGCGCCGCGCCCCGCACCCCCGTGCTCATATGCTCTCCTGGTCGAGTCGCTACCGCATGCGTCACCCTGGTCAACTTGACGACACTTCTGAAGAAAGTTCGCGTCTTATCACGAGTTCAAGTTTGACGAGCTAAAGCTGGCGAAAACTTTGATAGCAGTTGACACATTTAGGCAAACCTTTGATTATTTTTACTTTTCCGCGTAGTCTCAACTTTCTTTTTTTCATTTACGGCCCCTAAAAATCTTAAATTGGTAGAAGTTTTATTTTCCAAACAAACTTCAGTCAGTGTTGTCCTCATTTTATTAGTACCGCACACATCTCGTACAATTGTTTGTCCAATTCGTTAAGGTGTTGACAGTTTTGACATCTCAGTCTTGAGTTCACTGCAGTTCAGCACTGGATGTTGATCTGATGAGCCCCGCGACCTGGCGCGCCGCCAAACTTTATGACGAAACCGTGTCTCTGGTTAAACAGCATTGGCCAACGTTTCCCTATTGCGCCCGCTTTTATTTACAAATCTGACGATTTATCTGACGTTTTTTTAATTCAAAAATTACCAATTTTCCGTACTATTTCTGTTCCGTCCGGTTTTTGTTGTAACCGTCTTCAGGTAACGTTACAGTAAACATAAACGACTTGGCCTTAATAATGCAAACAATCGATCTGTTTATTTTTGGACTCAAATATCTTCGTGACTAAATGTGTGGCAAACGTTTCGATCAAACCACCATTACCTTAGTAAAAGCATTTTATAGGCAAGAAAAATATTCCGAATCAGAACAGAGAAAAGGCAGCATAAATGAAATCTCATTCCCGACTTCCCGGGCATCCATTATAGACAGGAAGAGTGTCTATAGCATTGTATAGGGAAACAGCTGTAGTGAGGCGGGCGCGGGAAAATAGCTCGCCTTAGAATGAGGGTACCCCGAGCTGGCCCACCCCTACACGGCCTACCGCCGTTGTTATGGCGACGTCCTATGATTTATGTTTGCCTGATGGCTAGTCGATGCTCCACCGTCTTATTATTGTAAAGATTACTTTATCCATCTTGGTACTGTATATACGGCACGTAACCAAACCTCCATAAAAATTTTATGCCGTAGTTAGATCATAACTAACGTTGTGAAGTCAGTTATCTGAACAACGCAGCGCTCGTAAAGTGAAAAAGTACATATGTAACGGTAACTGACATTTGACAAATAAAAGATGATAGGTACGAAATTGTTTAAGTAAATTTGGCCTCCATTTGCGAATTAAACGTTCGTTGTTTGTACACAAAACATATGTACTAAGATCCCAGAGCTGTCAGACATTACTTATTTTCACATGGATGAAACCTTAGGTTCTCAGTAGCGTCTCATGTGCTTTGAATACCCGTGTACTTGTGGAGCTCCCCCTTGGGGCCTCTGAGCAGGTACCAGGTGAGAAAGGGAACTAAAAAAAACGAGTTACTTAACTTAATTTTTTATGGCTGATTTTTATATATGCTTTTGTAGAATATTGTTATAAAGTAGTATCATAAGTGTCAGACACTTTGCATGGACCAAAACTTCTGTCAGACGCTACTTTTTATGGAGTTTTAACTCCATAAAAAGTAAATAAACTTTACTTATTTTCACATTTCTGATTTTTAAGTATGTTATATTATTATATAAGGTAACTATTACAAAGTTATATTTCATTAGTCAGACCAATTGTAGTGACCAAACATCCAGTCAGTGCATGAAATCGTCTCACACGCTCTGAAACGCATGCGTGCTCTCGCGCTCATACTCTTGGCTGAATAATTTTGTTCACGTAAAAATGAGTAAAGTTCTTTTTTTTTGAGCTTTAAAGTGTCTGACAGAAGTTTTGGTCCATGGAAAGTGTCTGACACGTATAATATTCTACAAAACATCTATAAAAATCAGTCATCAATCAATCAAAATCAGGCTCCAAGGAGGAGCTCCACAAGCATACAGGTATTCAAACCACATGAGACGCTACTGACAACTTAAAGTTTCAACCATGTGAAAATAAGTTATGTCAGACAGCTCTGGGATCATGGTCTAATAGTCGTTTGTGAAGAGTCTCGGGTTAGCGTCGCGAGGACTGGGTAATACCGACGCCGTAAGGTATCGATCACCTCCTCCCCATCGTAGGGTCCTGGTGTTGGATCCGGGATAAATAATATTTCTACGCAATAAATGTCGATACAATGCGAACTCGATCCCCCTAAGGAAAGAAAAATAATAATTTCGGGGGGATAAAAGAGGATCTACTTTGTTAAATAACTTTGTAATACATCTCCGTTGTATCCCTTGGTTATTGACAAAACAATTTGCAAACTTCCATAAAATGTTACTAAACGGAAACTCGATTGCGCTAAATATCGAATGTTAAAGTATCAATATCAATTAATCCTCCTACCATATTATCAAGAAGTGCAGATATAGAGATAGAATGAGAAGTAATGTGCGAGAGAGACAAAAGTCAGGCTTTGTCTTCTCCATTATTCAGTGTGACTACGCTTTTCGGTGCTTCACTTGCTTATGTATTTATACGCTATACCTACATTTGACCTACATGTTTACGTTTGTATTTTCCAAATTACTGCACTTGGTACTGTCGTCTTGGAGGTATTTCGTTAGGGCTGTACCAGGGAGGTATAATGAAAAGGAGTTGAGCTAAGTACTGTTTAAAAATACTGTAGTTTTTTTTTTAAATTTATATAAACCAGTGCTTGACTGCGATCTCACCTGATGTTTAGTAGAGATGTAATCAATTTGTGATGTCTCATTTAAATCGTAACTAATTTAGTTTTTTAATTTTTTGTAATTTAAAGATTGCGAACGTATTAGAGGAGAGAGGAGAGGGGAGAGGGTTACTTAATAAATATAACATTAAATTCGGACCTTTTAAAAGAACGTTTTCTACCCCAAGAAGGGGAACAAAAAGTTCAGCTTCCTGATTACTCCGCAGGAAATTATCATTCAGATGCATGATAAGGAAAAGAAAAGATGTGCAAGGAAAATATACGAATTTCCTTATACGTTGTTTTGCTTTCTACAAAGAATTTACAAAAATAACCCTATTTACATTGACACAAAGCACATTTTTAATCTTTCAATGTACATATTATATAGTAAACCATTTCTATATCTACAGAGTTATAATATATAATCACCAGGATACCATAAATCTACAGAGCTATAATGAAAACACATACGCACATAAGTGTCATAGTAAACTGTACTAATTATGTACGTTAAGTGTGTGTATATGTGTAAGTCATTAACAAAATGTGTTTCCTTAATACACAAACATATTTAATCAATATACAGAACTCATTGTTATAGTGTGTCTGCGAATCTGTCATTGTCTTAACCGTATTTAATCCTATCACTGTATTATAAACCTTATTCCTATTAGAAATAGAGTTGAAATTAGGTTGTAGGGTAAATTATTTGTTGGCATATTAATTAATCACTCTATGGCGAAAAGCCTCGAAAGTTAAGGTATTTACTAAGTTATCAACTTTCAGCTCATGATCTAACTTGAAAGTTATCTAGAAGGTTTTTTTGCGTTATTCTGTATCATAGTAATCGGGTACTTTGCTCAAATTGGAAAAATTTGCATGCTGAGGTCTTCCCGCCCGATTACAATTTAGGTGTTTTCAAGGTTAGAGTGAATAGGCTCTTAGTAAACTAGTGAGAAAACATGAGGAGGAATCGCAGTCAAACACTGGTTTATTTACGATTAAAAAAAATTGTTTGTGTCTAAAAGTAACTATCCAAAATTGCAAATTGAATGTTAATCAAGTTAGAAACCTTTCTAATCAGTTAGAAGGGGAAAATATCTAATAACAGTATAAGGATGCACATACTAAATTGTGACGTCACCGCTATTTGGCTACGTGTGCTCAAAAGAGATAGTGAGATATTCTCACCAATCTCACCGCGCCCCCACTCTTCTCAAACCAATATCTGGAATGCTAATTGATGCTTCTTTTTACTCTTCTATATGTTGTTTAGTATAAAATATTGTACAAAAATAAGTACAGGCCAATACCCAATTCAAGGATGATGACCCAGCCAGGTGCATTACTTTGTGTAATTTATTTCAACACCACTGTTCTTAAAACAGTAAAGAAAAACACCGTGAGGAGACCGACATGTCCTAAAACCAAAAATTCGAAGACATGTGACCACCCGCACTGGGTCCGCATTGTGGATTACGGCCCAATCACTCTCCTAGAGAGGAGGCCTGAGTCCCAGCAGTGGGTACATTAAAAGGCTGATTATTCTATTATGCTAAGGAAAACGTTCTTTAAAAAACATCAGATATATAGTAATTTAAACTTAAAAAAAAATAACCCTAAAAATACAAACCAAATGTCTCTGTAACAGAACAAATATTCGTGGAGTTAAAAGCGTTCGTATAAAACAGCGAAGCAATCATGCGTAATTTGGAACGTAACCGTAGCGGCCGCCGTAGCCATCTCGTAGCGATCTCGTAGCCACGTAGAGCCCATCGTAGCGATGATTCATACAGGGGGAGTTTTTTTCTTTTTGTTTTTTTTTATACTGTTGTTACTTAATCTTTTAATTTTTTTTAAACTTTTTTTTTATTTCCGTTTGTTGAGATATATTGAAAAAGAAATTACAAATAGATAAGGATAAAAATAGTACTCTTCCCGATCATATTTAATGGTTTTAACTTTTTAATTGCTAAAATATAATAATTATTTATAAAAAGCATTTTGATTCACATTAACCAGTCACTGATTAAAATTGGTTAGATAGTAATTTTAATCAATATTTTATAGCAAGACAAATATTAGCCTCATGAATTGTCTTGACAAACAAACTGAAAATCAAATTAGTTTGTTTTTCGCTCTCATGTCAAAAGTTAATAAAAGAACGTGTCGAAAGGAAAACTTATCTACAAATAATACGACATTTATCTCGTTTGCTTCGAATCTTCTATTGTGATAAATCTAAGGTCGTTGCTCTCGCCGTACAGCCTCCAGGCTTTGTGGTTATTCCTGGCTCCGAATCTATCACGCTTTCAGGATATTTCTTTTCATATTTTTTTTACCATTATTCCGGCCGTTAAAAAATCATTCTCTATTCTTGAGAAATGTTTTTATAAGTTTGATATTTTGAGAAGGTAAGAGAGGGATCAATTACCTAATAAAATAAATTTAATTTCCAAATAAATATTATCAATTTACGATCACCCCACAAAAAAACGGCATAAAACGGCAATACTAGTAATTCGCTTGTTAATGCTCAATATTTACAGCCTTAAGCATAAAATATAAGAAATTCACGTAAAATACGCATTTATATTAGTCATGAGAAGGCTACGAGGGGGAGCGGGAGGGGGTCGGTGACCCGGTTTGCTACGCCGTAGCCGCGTAGCCCGTAGCCGCGTAGAGTGCAGTGGCCGCGTAGCACTCTCGTAGACACGTAGCACCCTTATGAATGGTATGTATTGCGCACGGAAGGAGGCTTTTGACTTGGTCTAGCGTTTGCAAACGGATGGTATTTATTGCATGTTGGATTAACTTTACATGAATTTGTCGTTATTATAGTAGTTGTAGGTCAAATATGGCTAACATGGTTTGACTGGACTGTTGGTCTAGTGGTTAGTAGCCCTGACTGCTATATCGGAGGGTTCGATTCCCACCCAAGACAAATATTGGTATCATGAGCACGATCATTTGTTCTGTGTCTGAATGTAATTTATCTATAATATGCATGTATTTAGAAATATATAAGTATGTTTATCAGTTGTCTAGAACTCATACCACAAGCTCTGCTTAGCTTGGGACTAGATAGAATAACCAAAAAAAAATGACATTTAAAATAATGTGAAATATATATTCTAGAAAAGTTAAAGGCAAGTCCTATAGTCTACAAATTTCGAAGAGGCGTTATTATACAACATCCACAGTACCTTTAAACTTACAGTACAGTGAACGATTTCTTAATCTACCTTCAATGGAGGCTCTTAAATAAAACTAAAACAAAAATAAACAAATAAATCATTAAAATAAGTCCTTCCTCCCAAGGTAAATAATAAAATAATTAACCAACTAAACAATTTTCATAGAAAACCTTCAGGAATCGGTTTTCTAAACTATGCGCCGAATACTTGAGTAATAGGGCAACATAAATACGCAGGAGTACTTTATAGCTGGTATATGGGTCACGGTAATTTCTAACCAAGTTTTGTTCACGCGACTTTCAATTCATTTAAATTTTCATTGTAGAATTGTTGAAATCAAACTGTATCTGTTAACTTTGCATTTATCATTCTAATATCATTATGATATAACAAAAGAGATAAATCTGTCTGTGCTATAGTGCATTTAAACTGGGAAAATACGTATGTATGTTATTTTCACAACTTTCCTTTTATAATTCGGTCATAGGATTTTTTTTATTTTAGGTGGGAATTCATGAAATAATTTCTCTCACTCTTGAGTGAGAGGGACTGTCGGAGTTTAATTGACTAAACTTACCTGTGTGCCTACACTTGACCAATATATGCCAGGGTTGCTGTTTTCTGAATTGATTGAATCAAACCATCAAAAAATATCTACTCAGCTCTCAAAAACAATTACTGGTAGCTTAAATTTAATGTTTGTGGGAAAAGCGTGGATAGTTTTCACGCTATCATGCGGAATCGTTGTGCGTCTGTGTTGAAGCTCGTGCGGGTCAGCTCGAATGACTTTCTTTGCGTGTTCGTGGGTAGCTGGGACTTGCCGATGTGGCGGCACTGGATGCAACTGACAACACTGACAACACACTGAGGGTGGTAGCGTACAGAGCCTGGCATAAACTGGTGCTACTGTGCGGTGCCTCTTTGTGATTGTCTTTGTATGTACTAACAATAGCTTTATAAGGTTTTTTGTGTTACTAATAATAAATGTTATATTATTATTAAAAAAAAATATATAATTTACCATTTATTGTTGAATTTAAACGACTGAACAAATAAAATAACATTTTTATGCTGTTCCAAAAAAAAAATAGATTTTAATTTGATCAACAAGACACTTTAGAATTGTTTACCTAGTAGTTTTAAGTATTAATTAATTTTAACTTATTGCATAGCTAAAGCGCCAAGTGGTCAATTTTTCCATCTTCTGAGAACTTATCTAAGGAATAACCTTTAGTAATTGTTTATTTTTTCTTCTGGAGTTACTTTTCAATCGACCAATAAGATGAACAGTTTTTGTGCAGAAAATAAAAATTTGTATATAAGTAGAATTGAAGGGTTTGTGGTCATGGCATAACGAAACACCTTTACTGATAATTTTCAAAATTTATATTTTTTCACAACTTTCGCCTTTTTACGTTCTTTTTTCTCTAGTATCTATGTCTCCCTAACCTTCATTCAGAAACATCATTTATGAATGGAAATATGCAGTTTAGAAATGACACGATCAGCTAAACTTACTAAAATGTATTATAACAAGTAACCCACATGTTTGTCAAACCGTTTTATTTTTTAAAAACTTTGCCCCACACTAGGAAAACTCCTGTATAATGTGCGCGTTCAAAAACAAGTAAGCTCATTTACACAAGACACCAGGTCCCGAAACACTTATCTGTATGCCATACAAATATTTGTTCCATGCGGGAATCAAGCCCGCGACACGCAGTGCAGTAAATCTTTCAATCACTGCGTCAATCGTACCGTCGTATTTATTGTTCAGATAACTAATAAGAATCATAATCAACCTGAACTACGCAACATACCTCTTTGATTGTCTACCGCCCTAGTACAAACAGATGCTTAATGAACGCCAGCCTGGTTCATGCGGTCAGTGACACGCTACGATGACTGACATTATTGCCGTACACTGCGGGTAACAGTCTGTAGTGGGTGCCCACAGACGGCTGTAGTCTCTAGTCTGACCGCAGACAGTTATCGCTAATACTTGTCTATTAGCGTGGCCACAGGTGTAAGCCGCCTTTTGTGGATATGGATTTATTTTACTTACTGTGATAAATGTATTTACTTTAGTACACGATTTAATAAGACTAGTAATTTTAGTATATTTATCTCAGTATCCTGGGGTCCTAGACCTTTGGTAGGTTAGGTGTACGAGAGCCGAAGTCAACTCGTAGAAGCTCCTAAGACACTTTTCATGGAACGTGGTATTACAACCAACGATTATCCCTGTATGCGCTATGCTAGTGCAAACAAACACAACTACTGGTTGGTGGGAACCTATTGTGGCATAGAAAACAAAGATATAGGGCTATGGTTTATTAGTTATTATAGAAAAGGTCTAAAACAAAAGTCGTGAATTGACATTTCGAACTTTAATCCGACTAAATTCCCAACAGTACAATAGGTACAAGGAGCACATATCCTATGATTATTTACACTTTAAATATAATTTTATTTTATAATTATAGACGTCTAGTTGCATCCTAGCCATTTTATACCCGGTACCACTTAGAGAAGCGCACACGGTCCAGCGCGGCCGGCTTTTTTCCTGTAGTTATCATACATTTTATATGGATTCGCCGCACACGGTTGGCGCCCCGGTGGCTGCCATACGTTACAAATCGTCGGCCGGTTGTAGCTTCTCGTGGCGTCACCCGTGTGTAGAGACCCTTAAGCTGATTAACGTATAGTTTACAACAACCAGATAATATATACAAAGCCAAAATGAGGGAAGAAACATCTTCCCTGTAACATCTGAACTAGTTGTACATACATTTTTAGAAGGTATGCGGAAAAAGGTATAAAGTCCCGCGAACCTTCATTGAAAAGGGCAGATCTTCCGACCAGACGGCTGTTATGTCTGGTCCGGGCAAGAACACAATAGTTGATTTTGGGTTGTTGTATATGTTCTCAATTATATGCACTCAATTATATTTTGTACGCAATTAAGGCCAAACATGACAGTGATTCAACTGAATTTTATGTAACATCTTGCATTTATATATATACTCATGTTTTAATCAAAATAAATGATCTTGATTTTTTGTACCGCGATGCAGAATTTAAAATTTTAGTTTCAACTTTGCGTCATAGATGTCGCTACACATTAATGAATTGAAAATTCTAAAACAAAGTTATGTTAATCCCTCCATACGCTCCGGGAGCGGGCAGTGAGTTCCGTTAGCATTGTTAGCTATGTTAAATTGTCCAGATAGGAGGTTGGCACAGAGCCAAGTGCTTGTGCTTTACTAAGTCGCGGTACTTAACGTTAGAGAATCGTTTTGTTAAGACTTACCTATACGAGTATTTCAATTCTGGGTTGGAGACAATAATCAAATTTTTGCAGCAACAAATTCGACTGTCATTCAAATCTCATTTCAATCCATACTTTTTGAAGTCCATTTTTCTGACTCTTTATATAGGTAAGTTTGTATGGAATCCTCAGGGCGTGAGTCCGACTCGCATTTGACCTGCAAGACGTTCACTGTTGTACATAGGCCTCCCCCAAGTGTCGTAACCAACGATCTTATGCGTCTCGCATCCATCGGGTCCCGCGACCCTCATCAGGTCATCGGCCCATCTTGTGAGAGACCTTCTGACGCTGCGTCTTCCGGTACGCGGTCGCCACTCTAGAATGTTTCGGCCCCTTCGACCATCTATTCTGCGCGCAACGTGCCCACTACCACTAAACTTTTTGTTCGGGCTATGTCGCTTCTATTATGTGAGCACAATGTAGAAAACAACAAAGAAAAGAATAATTAAAATATTTAAAAAAGCCACTGCATAAAAATCTAAATAAGACACTATCTGCAGTAGGTTTAAGGTAACTGTATCTATTTCCATTCTAGTTCAATTAGCAGCCAATTCGCTACGAGGCTACGAGTTCGTAGCACCGCGCTACGCGGCTACGAGTCTACGTCACTGCACACTGACATTAATACAAGTTTTTTTTTAAATAATTGTTCATACACTCAAACAGTAATTACATGACATCACGTATTTTTTCTCTGAAGCAATAAGTAGAGAGGTACAGTAATATTTCACCAGTCTCATACAAACTTTATTTTTATTTTTTTGTTCAATAAATCTTTAAGTGTTCGTCACTTAACTCCTCGTAAACGGCTTGACTGGTTAGGATAAAATTTTGTGTGGGTCTCTGGATGGTTTGAAAATACACTTGAACCTTGTAGGTCAATGCAATCTGGTGCTCAATATTTTTTGTGATGAAAAGCCTTTGGGCAGGACTGCTAGTATGGTATATATTATTATAATATATTGTTCTCCTTCTCCAAAAGGTTAAGCAGAGATTTACTTATAGTAGGTATACTAATATTTCACTAGTCTCATATAATACAAAGCGAATCTATTGCCATCAATCCCAGGTCACCATCGAATTCCAAATCGAAAAATCTAATAGCAGTTCGATCCGGGGATAGAGCCCCAGACTGCATGCTCAGCAGTAGCATTGACGATAACTAGACCAAGGCCGTGACTCAACCAGGGTTGCGTGATTATTCAAAAGAGTTGCCGCTGGTAGTTTTTAGTCAGTAAAAGGTTTGAGTGAGTTGAGTGGAAAGTTTGATTCATTAGAAGGTTTTAGTCAGTAGAAGGTTTTAGGCAGTAGGTTTTAGTCAGTGTAGAAGGTTTTAGCCAGTAGAAGGTTTTAGTCAGTAGAAGGTTTTAGTCAGTAGAAGGTTTTAGTCAGTAGAAGGTTTAAGACAGTAGAAGGTTTAAGTCAGTAGAAGGTTATAGTCAGTAGAAGGTTTGAGTCAGTAAAAGTATGACACTCCCTGTCGCTCTAACTAAAGAAGTCATTTGAAGATTTCCCACTTATAAAAGAGGTGGCTCAAATAACGTGTGGGAAATAAAAAACAAACATAATTGTCTTACTTTACTTAAAAAAAAAGTAATCGAGTTGTCTGTATAAATATCAAAATAGATGTTAATTGCCGCCAATTATGTTTGTTAGTGCGAAATTAAACGTACAAAAAGGCAGCGTGTCAAATCAATTATGGTAATAAATTAAGAGGATTGCGTAATTGCTGCTGAACGCTGTGATCACTCGGAACAGACGGCTAATCTCCATCATAATAATCGAAAATCGAGCCTTCCAACTTACTGATATTTCCAACACAAATATCGAACTGAAACAACCACACAAACCATTTAAAACCCTACCATCTAACACCTAAAACTCAAAATACCACAGCCAAAACCGTTACGGAATTCACGTCGTATAAATAAACCAATTATCTCTATTTCAAAAGCCGTAGGGTTCAATTTGGCACGACGCCGTCTGGCGAGGTTACCGGCCGGGTCGTCAACCTGTGATTCATAAAACTACCCTACATATAGGCCTTTCCCATTTGTAACCGACGGGGATTATACCTGCTTTTCACGCGAACCGAGTTTCAAGCGTTATGTATTGTTTCATTAATTTGTTACATAACTATTTATATGATGATTAATATTGAGTACTCGAAGCTTTTGACGTATAATCAATCAATTTTTTAGATTAATATCTTTAACTTTTTAAATTTGGAAACTGTAGATATTCAGTAATGAACTGATAAATTAAATTAACCTTATTGATCTTGTTCAAACATGTCAAAAAAATCCATTTGACAAAATTCGATTTCCTAAATTAAAGATGGCCCCCTTGTTCGTTATTCATCTTGTTCTTGCGTTAAGTAGTCGGGTCATGTCTTAACGAAGTGGATGCTGCGCAACATTGCCATGTTTTTGCCGCATTCGAGTAAGATGCGCGAGCGGGACAGCGCTATGCGCGCGACACGTGCTCGTGCGGGACGACAACATTACTCAATACGTTACGATGTACACGTGCTACGACGTAATTGTAGGCTGCTTCAAATTATACTAATCAAGTTTTGGATATTAGACTTGCATTGTGTTTTAAAAGTATATTTGACTTGAGTTTATGTCATCAACTCGTCCTTTCACCATCATATCGGCATCCCCTGTCGTCGCAAGCGGCACAGAGAAACGTGCGCTCCTCGCGCCGGCTTGCCGCCGACTGACGAATTACATTACGCATTCGGTTAAGTACCGTCTGGTGCTCGGCCGCCTCACCGCCGTCTCGAGCGCGTATCGACGGGCACATGCCCGCAGCCACTCCGTCATACCCCAAATGTACAATGTCTAAACGGCCTTCACTACTCTACAATGCCACGACCGCTATGAATGTCGCTTATTTAAACAACCTTGGAATACAACGAGCCCACGTTGGCTGCCTTAACTCAATTCAGGAACATAAGAATGTTTAATATAGCCCTTTGTAATATTCTTTATCTTTGTTCTAGGTTGCAAGATCAAGGCGCTGCGCGCGAAGACCAACACATACATCAAGACACCGGTCCGCGGGGAGGAGCCGGTGTTCGTGGTGACCGGCCGCAAGGAGGACGTCGCGCGCGCCAAGCGCGAGATCCTCTCAGCGGCCGAGCATTTCTCGCAGATCCGCGCGTCGCGCAAGTGTGGCGCCGCACCACCACCGCCCGCCGGCGCGCCCGGCCATGTCACCGCGCAGGTTCGCGTACCCTACCGCGTCGTGGGACTTGTGGTAGGGCCCAAAGGCGCCACTATCAAACGCATCCAGCATACTACACACACGTACATCGTAACACCGTCGCGCGAACGCGAGCCTGTATTCGAAGTGACGGGGCTGCCCGAGAGCGTGGAGGCGGCGCGCAAGGAGATCGAGGCGCACATCGCGCTGCGTACGGGAGCAGCAGGCGCGGCTGGTACCGGGCCTACTGCGGCGGACAGCGAGCCGCTGGCCACACTGTACCGCGCCGGGCTGGCGTCGCTGCTGCGGCCGGAACAGGAGGCCGCGTTCTCGTCCGCCGGCTCGTGCTCGTCGGGCGGCTCATCGGCGCGGCTGGGCGACCTGCTGGGAATCTGGTCGTCGACGGAGCGCGACGAGGGACTGGGCGAGTCACCGTCTTTCGAGTCGCCCAGCGGCGGCGCGGCCGGCGTGTGGGCGTGGGGGCCCACGCGGCCCTCGCCCGCGGCGTCGCCGGCGCGCGCGTGCGCCGTGTGCGCCGAGCGCGGCGTGGCGGCGGCGCTGGTGCCGTGCGGACACAACCTGTTCTGCCTGGAGTGCGCGCAGCGGCTGGCGGCCGGCGGCGCGCCGTGCCCCGCGTGCTCGGCGCCGGCGCACCAGGCCATCCGCATCATCTCGTAAGGCGCTCGAGCCGCCGCGGCCGCCGCAACCACGAGTCGCACGTTCTCGTAGTAGGGATCTTTTTTACTCGAATCGTTATAAAAAATATTAAAAGAAGTAAAAATCGCGTAATCGAAATCCTGGTGCCAAAGGTCGGCGCCTCGCCGGCACGGCCCGTCCGCCGCGCCGTACCTATCGTAAGTCGGCAGAGTTGTTCACGATATATTTTCTTATTATGAACGTTTTTTATTAGGTGGTCGAGCGCACGCCGCGCTCGCCGCCGCAGAGAGAGTCGAAAGTACGTTATGATAGAAATTTCGAAAAAAACATAAAATTTAAAAAAAGTTGTATAATTATTATTGATAGCGTAATGAGAAATCGAAAAATTTATAAAGCTTACTAACGTAATAGCGTAAAGTATTAAGATATTATAATAATAATATAATAGGCGAGGGACGGGCGGCTTGGGGAGCGGTCCGCGGCCTGTTTGTTGATAGTGTAATGTAGTGTGTCCCGGCCCGCGGGCGCTAGCTAATGTTAGGTAATGAGTGGGTTATGGCCCGGGCCGCGGCTGACTATGGCCCGGGCCGAGTGCGTCGGATGGCCCCCGCCCGCTCCCCGCGCGCCATGCTCACATTATTTTTGACTATACGAATATTCGCTTAAATGATATTATACATACGTACACACTATGATTATGATAATATTAATATAATGTTTGTTTTAAGTGTGTTTTAATGTTTAGATTTTTATTGTAATGTTTTTATGAATGATTTTTATCTGTATGATTATTATTATTGATTATTATTTTATGTGTTGACGATGTTTTTTTGTGATTACGTGCGCCCGCGATGCGGGCCGAGGCTGCTGTATGTTCGTTTAGTGGTTATGATATCGAATAATAAATTTAAAGTAATAAATGATAAAGAATAATACGACTCATTCATTATATTATAAACTATAGTAGTCTGTAGCACGACATTGACTAACCATTACCTATGGATACTTATTAAGTATTATTATATTATTGAATAAATTTAAAGAATGCATAATTATATTTCATAGGATCATTATTCTGTATAACTCTAGTTAAATATAACAATAACAAATATGATTGTACATGTATGAGAGCGACGTTGTGTTGTTGAGTTCACCGGGGGCTCATTTTATGGATTGATATTTTTTTATTTTTTTACCGTTATTAGTTTTTCACTTACTCATGTAAAAATACGCGAGAATAAAATATCAGCCTATTAGATTATATTTTAAAAAATAATGGTTACGTAAAATGAACCCCCGCCGTACGTAGATCCAGTGATTTCGATAATTTTATTTTCATAATAAAATGGGTAGACGCTTTAGGTTCAAATAACGTTGTGAAAATTTGTGAAATTTTGTAGACTACATATCTTATTATAAATCTAATATAAACTATAACTTTCGATTTGATTTCTTTTATTGAACCCTTCCATCATCATCACATACGACAAGAAGGAGATTGATCAGGACATGGTACAGACAGCCGCATCAATAGGGAAATATGTATCTGAATTAAATTATTTATAGCTGTAGTAAATAAATATGTTTTTTTTTTTAATATCTTCATCAACACGAAATTATAATGCTTCAAAGCTGCTAATAAGAAAAAGAAGTCCGATATGGAATTTAACGTTATATTACGTACAGCTGCCATAGAAAAATGAAATTGTTCTATCGGATTCGCTTTTTGCCCGATTTTGGTACTTTTTTCACTGTAATTATTTTATTTTTGTATATTAATGAACTGGTTAGATAACAAATATTTTTTTAAACATATTCCTTATTCTCTTACCTCTCACATTAAAATAACTTTAGAAAAGGTGATAACCAGTTGATGACGCTGTCTGTACATGTCTCGCATCGTAGCACGGCCTACGCTGTTGCTACGGCGTAGCCACTACTACGACGCCGAGTATGGCGTAGACCAGGGGTTTCCAAACTACGGCCCGCGGACCAAATCGGACACGCTAGTGTCATCAACCCGTCGGGCCATCGGTCCGATCAACCGTCCAGACCGAGACCGATTTGTTGACGTCGCTTAGTGTTCCAAGGGTCAAAGCCTACTGGGGCCATGGGTTGTGTGAAAGTGAACCCCATGGCACTGAAACAAAGGCAAAGAAGGTACATGGAGTGGGTTTTAGTTAGTAAAAGTCTGACACGCCTTCTCGCTCCGCCCAAGAGCGGGAGAGAAGTCATTGGCCCTTCTAGAAAAAAGAGTCCTCAACCTGGTCAACGACAGCCAATGTCTTGTTGTTACTATTCCTGTGATAAACTGAAGAATAAAACCGAATGATAATTAGAATCTAAATTAAGTTATAGTATCACTACTCACCATGTCGATATGTGTCACAATACACAATAGTAACCGAATTGCAAATAAGGCGCATGTTTGCTTAGGTCGTGCACTTTGCGATTCATCATTTCAGCCAAAAGACGTCCACTGTTGGACATCGGCCCCCCCAACTGCCGCTACAACGAGCGATCCTGTGCGTCTTGCATCCACCGCAAAACGTTGAACAAAAACATCGTGAGGACACTGGCATGTCTTAGAACCAAAAATTCCAATGTGACATTCACCAATCCACACTGGGCTCGCGTGGTGGATTACGGCCCATTCGCTACCCTAAAGAGGAGCCTGAGTCTCAGTAGTGGAACCATTCATCATCATTTCAGCCGAAAGACGTCCATTGTTGGACATAGGCCTCCCCAACTGTCGCTACAACGACCGATCCTGTGCGTCTCGCATCCACCGTATTCCCGCGGACTCTCACCAGGTCGTCGGTCCACCTTGTGGGAGGCCTTCCAACGCTGCGGTTTCTGGTGCGCGGTCTAGAAATATAGTTAAGGGTACAAAAATTTAAACTGTACGGTCCTTGGAACATACTGAAAAAATCATTATGACCCTAAGGCTGCAAAGTTTACCTGACGTGGCCAAAATCTCACACAAAGAACTGTGTTGACCGACGCAAAGTCAAAGATAAAAACCTATTGGTCTAGTTGTCAGCAGTACAGCTACTGATGAGGATGTCCTGGGTTCGACCAAAAAGCCGGAAGAAGGATCCGTAAGACCTGTTCTGGGATTACCTCTCTATTCCCCGGGTTCGATTCCCGTGCGAACTAAAAACCTGTATTGTATTGTATTTTGGACTGGTGTCGTCAACTCCACGACTAAAGCGCCTGTGTTACGTACGGGCAGGGCATATGTGTCACTCTATCCATCCCAGCTTCTCAAGGAAAGCCAGCAGCACCGTAGTGTTACTGATCATTTCACGGAGGGTACCTGAGTTTGCCCTGTATCCAGCGACAACTGAGCAGCTAAAAAGCAATTGAGCTGCTGTCTCGTCCTCCTCTATGTAGGCTCTGCAGAGTGGGCCTAAAAACTTGTATAAAAAGTTGCCTATTACTTACATAAAACTACAGCTGAAAACAAAAACTTATACATGCTATACCCTATTCACGGAGCTGTGAGATAAAAGGCAAACAAACCATATATAATACTACTAAATTATAGACCCCAGATACTGCAAACATTTTACATTAAAATGTGACATTTTGTTATTGGGTCGATCCGCTATCTTTTTCACTATAATAATAATAATTTATTAAGGAAAAAATAGATTACAGGGAGTGGGTAGTTCTACAATATTTTGTTTTCATTCTTTAATTAACATAACATGGTTTCCGAAGACTTCCTGCACTAGGCGAGGCCTGTCCCGCAGGAAGCTCACAAGTTTTTATGAGTTACAAATTATAAGTAGGTATAGGCTTAATAACATGACGAACTAATAATGCAGTGTCTCTTATAAGAAACATTGAAAAAATAATACTAGAGTACTAGGATACGAGAGTGCCGCTTTCCGATATTTTCGTTAAATTCTTATTATTTCCTTGATACTTTTGTTATTTTTATAAGGTTTCTTGTTTTGTTAAGTTAAAAGTTACTGGTTGATTGGTTTGTTTTTGGTATATTGTTTGCGTGCTTAAAAAAACTCGTCGAAGAAACTTGGCCGTAGGTACCTACATTGTTTTCTTTGTTTACATTTTGTCTCAAGCCCAGATGAAACCGGTATAGAACTGAATAAACATACTTATATGGTATCCTAAAATTTTAACTAGACACAGTTATTGAAGATAACATATTACAAGTAAGTATATATATAGCTGGCTAAGTATCGCAAACTAAACTTGGACCCTAGACCGGAACAATCTGTTACAGATACCTTCAAACATTACATTCACTTCAATTGTTCTCATGGCTGAATAGGTTTGCTCGAAGTTGAATTATGTGGTTCATGTTAAAATTATGATATTTTAAGAAGATGGAATGACTTAGAAATCTTCCTTAGTAACTGGCAAGAAATGGCTAAGGGCTGGGAACAATGGAAGGAATGGAGGGAGCCTTTGTCCAACTGTGGGACAGTTCAGGCTAGACATAATAATAATAATAATGACGGATTGAAAATAAATAATTAAGTAATAAGTAAGTAATTTTAATCAAAATAAGTGATGACTTAGGGCGTCACTATTTCAAACGTTCCCGCAAGTGTACGTATGAAAGAGTGATCGCGGCCCATGAACACAAAAGACAACTGAAGGACACAGATAGACTTTAGTCAGTTAAAGTCTGACACGCCTTTTTCATCACTCTACCCTAAAGCGAGAAAAACAGGAGAAGTCATTAGATGATTTATCACCTCAAAAAAGAGTGACAACCAATCGATCCATTGATTAGGAGTAGGATCTATCGATCAAAGCACACCCTGGAAGTAATTTGTTCCATACATTATAATTTCTACAATATTTTTTGATGAGGACAAAGGCCGCCACTGGCATATTTCCTATAGGTTTCATAAATTTTATATGGATTCGCCACACACGGTTGACGCCGGTGGCCGCCACATGCTACAAATCGCCGCTGCTCGCTTCTTGTGGCCCGCACTGGCCACTAAAGGCCGTCACACGCCACTTGCGCATTAAAAACTTCTTCGTCAGAGTCCATTATGATACTTCGGCCAGAAGTGGCTATCGCGCGCTTCAGGTTTCTTTGTGGCCGCTTCGAACTTCTCGTGGCGGCGTTTGTGGTTGTGGCACGTGGCCCATGAGCGATGAAACTAAAAGCTACCTCTGTTATTTGAGTTTTGCGCTCCAAACTCCTAGTCTTTCAAACAAACCCATAAAGAAAAGTAGACTGTAAGTAATAAGCATAATCAGTTCAGTATATTGGTTAAATTTCACCAGCTTTTCATGCAAATAATAGTTGAAAACAATGGCTGTCACAAAATGGTTATTTATGTTGATCGGTAGCTCAGCATCTTTGATTTACGGCAGAATATGGTGCAGCAGATCAAGCGGGTATTTAGGTAAGTTGAATGGTAGATTACATGTTCACGTTTGTACTTTTGTACGTTTTTACTTTTTTGTACGTTTGTACTTGTTTCACACACGGGTATTTTTTTATACGGGTATGTCTTTCTTTTTAAAGAGATGTTTCCAAGCAGGCCTCTGGGGAATGAAATCAATAAATGAACCGTGACTAATGAGGAAAATCCTCTCTATTTTAATACATTTAATTACTGAAAGAGGAATTATTCTCCAGGGGCCCAAGTCTGCTATTTTTATAAAATTTTCATTCCAACACGATCCCATTGTCATTTTGCTAAAAGTTCGTAATCTGATAATTCATAATGGTCGATCATTGATCGGTCAATGATCTTGTGGTAGAATGACAATATCGAGCTGTCTCGAAACGAATTAAAAGCAATGACTGCACAATGACGTTCTAATGGTAGGTCACTGATCAAAGGAGCTGTCAAAATTTTAGCAGTTATCCTCATACGTCAAATATTCATTTGTCATTATCTACGAGATTACCATTCTATGCCATTTCTTTCAATGGAGTGTCGGTAGTTGACCATTGGAAAGTCATAATGACGCTATTATATTAGTAGATTACCAAACTTGGTCAAAATCAACCAGTATGAAGTCAATGATAGACCATTCTGACACTATTGTAATAGCAGACTTGAGGCCCAGTTCGTTAGATAAGTACTGGTTCTGTCTCTTTGGTCTAGAAGTCGGAAGTGTAACTACTGAAGTTAGAGTCCTGGGTTCGATACCTCCGTTCAGCAGTGGTAGGTTCTGCTAGGACTGCGGCATTATAATATAACAATATATTTACACAATTATCACACAACGCCGTCTAGTTCCAAGCAGAGCTTGTTGTGTTATGAGTACTAGACAACTGATAAACATATTGAAATAATAAATTACACCCAGACACAGAACAAATGACTGTGTTCATCACACAAACGTTTTTACTGGGTGGAAATCGAACCCACGACCTCTGGCATAGCAGTCAGGGTCAGTACCCACTAGACCAGTTATTTTATAAATATTAACCGCAGCCCCGGAACGCAAAAATACAGGTCGATTTTTTTCTTACATGAATTGAGGCCATGAGATGGCTCTCATAGCAAGCAGTCTAGAGTGGCCTAAATTATTTTTTTTAATTAATATAAACTAGTGCATGACTTCGATCTAAACTCTATTAAAAATATAGAGTTAGACCAATTTGACTATCATGGCTTCAGAATCAGAGTAAAAAACTGTAATTTTTTTTGTCTCAAATAAGCCGTTTTTTCATCATCATCATCATATGGTACTAAAAAAACAGTTACAGTTAATGGCCTCAATTGTTTGTATAGGTACTTTAAACGTAAACACTTACAGGGGACAGTTTGTTTTCCACTAAAACTGTATCATAAATTCAACACAAATCATAAGATGTCGTATTGAAATCGTTCGAGAGAACTTAGCGAAGTGTTCGTGAGAGCTTGTTGAAGATCTTCAATACCCTTGAGTTATGAATGTCTGAGATGGATACCAATAATAACTGTGAGGTATTAATGACCACAATAGAAACAATGGAACCTAAAGTGACACAGGAGTGTGGAGACTAAGTATTGAAGGAACTATTCTAATATCAGAATTAGTTTCTGAATTGAGTATTTGGAGGACTAGTAGTAATTAAATGACTTTATTTGTATTTGGTTATTAACACAGTTGCGTAGGGAATGTAATATATTCTATGATTGAAAAATATCTGGTTGTACAACAGTATTTGAACATCTACTTTAGTAAAATTCTTCATCATCGAAGGATGAGATAATTACTGGAATAATTGAACAATCACACTAGCTTACCTGTAAGCGCTGTTCGATTGAAATTTTTCCTTTAATTGTCTCTTCCGAAAATGATGAGTCCCACCCACCCTTATGAGCCCTAATGGTTGTAAGAATCAGATATTGTTTTCGTTTGTTTGCTTCTAACTAAATAAAGTCTACAGCCCCCCTAGCCAAGTTACGATCGTTTCGTTTGCGTCGAACGCCTCGAGTAAGCCACGCCTCCGATTCCTTTGTTCTGACGTCATCTTAACGCTCAGTTACGTGGTCAGAACAAAGGAATCGGAGGCGTGGCCTACTCGAGGCGTTCGACACAAACGAAACGATCGTAACTTGGCTAGGGGGGCAGATCATACAACGGCGAGCGGACAATGAATACGTTGCCAGTATTTTTTGTTATTTCAAGATTTAAACTGTATGTGACATCCTCCAGTAACCAGGAAATATACTAGTAATATATATTCTAATATATTTAGTAGGTTTTACACCTAATTTTTTTGAAAAAGTTTTACAGATTTTTTTTACAAACATTAAAATTTTTAATTCAGTCATCGAGGCTCAGTCTCAATCTACCAAAAACTCTTTTCCTTACATTTTAACTAGTTTTTATAAATTCATATCATTGACTAGTACTTTCCCAGCAGCTTCGTCTGCGAGCAAGTTTGCATAACACGTATTTTGTGGGTAGTTTTGAAAAGCTAATAATAACAGTTTTTAATATTCATTTTCATTAAAAAATTTGCTAAGTTTCAAAATAAGAATCAAACTGCTATCGGCGTGTGTTTAAGCGCCACATCCTTTTTCGCTATACGTCATCGCGTCCTAGTTATATTTTTTTTGTAGTGAATTTGACCTGGATAATAAGTTCTTTAAGCCATCGCCGCGTTTCTTTACGAGAATTGGCCATCTTAACTCTATCTCGTTAATAGCACAACAATACATTCACTATCAAAACTACCAGGCAATCATAAATATACAGGTACTAAAAATAACGTTCATTCGTCATCACTGTAAATTCAGTCTACCATGACATCGTAGACGCGCTACGAGATTCGTAGCACGTAGGCAGAACTACGCGATTCGTAGCCGTAGTTACATATTGCTTGTGTTTATGACCCACTCCACACGATTTCAATACGGAATGTACAGATGATATGGTTTTATATTTTTTTCATACATAATATCATGATTATGTTTTCTAAAAGGAGAAACTTCTATTTTGAATGTAACTCTGTTATTTCAATGACCATGTTTGGTCTTTTATTCTGAAGTTTACGAAACCTTTTTTTTTAATGAGAAGTCATCTAATGACTCTCCCACTCTAGGGTGGGGCTCACGCCCTCTAGGGCGTGTCAGGTTTTTACTGACTAAAACCATAGTTTTTACTGACATCTCTTTGAGGCGTGACTAAGACTCGGTCTTTATCGGGACGGCTAGCTACCTATTGCTCGTCAGCCGAAAACCCGCGCTAGCGGTGGCCGGAGATCACTCTGCGATTCTCAACGCCCGGGACGTCTACTATCGAACCTACGAAAGTTGGACGCTTTTCAAGCTCTTTAATTGAAGACATAAGTAGTTCACTAACTATTCATTTATTTATTATATTCTTTATTGTACACCACTTAAACGAAAATACAGGACAAACAATTAAAGATAAGTGTACAATGGGCGGTCTTATCGCACAGGGCAATTACTTACAGACAACCTTTGGATGGACTGAAAGAAAGGGGATAGATTTAGGAGTGTCAGTGTACAACATCAGAAAAATACTAATAAGACATAATAACACGCTACCTGTGTCGACACTCTTGCGCCATCCCATCTTCGTAGCTCTTCGTGCTGTGCTGGTGCTGCCGCTGCGGCTGCAGAGAACCTCAAGCGGCGAAAATATAACAACCTCGTCGGCAGTTATATTTTTGAGCCGTCTGGAGTTGAAACTCTTGGGCCGTGTGGTCCGAGTGCTCATAAGCTTTTCAAAGAACTATCCAAACGCTTAGTAGACACTTTACGTGACCCAAGGGCTGCTTTTACCTTGGTCAGAGATTAAGCATTGCCATACAACGTGGCAATGCCGCCAGCTTTTTGGGCACACTTCCAGTCGGCAGCGATGCGGAGGAGTTTTATGATGCCATATTTTAGCTAGTAGTTTTTGATTTTAGTGTATATATAGTTTTAAACTATTAAACTGCTCTAATACAATACTAAAAAAAATACAAATACATATATACAATATTAGAAAAAAATATACTAATAAATATTAAATATGTCGCAGCGTAGATTAAGAAACTCCTTACGTCTGTCTGTCAGTTGTCACTGTCAAGTAATGTCATTGTAAAAAAGTGTCATTGTGTGACACGAGTAAGTGAGGTGAGGATTCTGCAAACACGTGCGCGTGAAGAAATAAACACACAACCTTCATCTATTTCCATCTCGGATTTCGATCTTGAAAGTGATATTAAAGTTTGTGAAATAATTAAAGGAAGATCAACGCTATCTGTTCGTGGTATTATTTCTTGTTTTGAAGATGTACGTGGAGAAAGGCTTGCCCGAAAATAACATTCCTGATCCTTCTCCGTCAAATATATAATTGAGTCTGGAGAAGAAAAAATCAAAGTGAAAGGTAATGCTTCTTCACCACTATTTGCCTAGTACAGGTATACTACTAGGTTCACTGACTTCTAAATAGTACCTAAGGCCGTACGAAGTGCTAATTCCATCATAATTCGGTTGGTAGAGTGAAATAGTGCTATTTTCGTTCTGAATAGCTCCGTCTCTCTCTCTGACATCGGAATCAAAGGTACTATTTATTCCTTTTGAAATGTTTATTATTCCCCATTTAATCGGTTCATGTTTCATAAATATTTTTCAATAAATGATAAATGACATATATTTTGCAAATAGTTTAAAAAAAAACACATTACAACGTCAATTTTTTTTTCGTCATTTTAATCTAGATGAGGCCGGTGTTTCCTAGCTGACTACCCTGAGAAGAAACACCGAAACAAACTCAGGGGTCAAAGTCTCTTTTAAAGTCCATACAGTTAATATGTAATGGTCAAATCATATGAGAACCATGCAGATTTGTCTGAGATGTTTTTTTGAAGAAAGAACCATACAGATTTGAGTGGACCTGTCCAGTCAGTATTCGCAAAGCTCAACTCAGAGCTACTAAGGAGCTCAACGACTTGACGAACAATACCAAGGAAAGTAATATTAATATCACTTACCTACTCAAAAACCCGCTTTTATACTTACCGCATTGAGTCACGTTATTTAATGTTTTTCGCACTAGTGCGGAAAAATGCGCGAGCTCACCCCCACCACAATTTATTGTATTTATTGTATCAGGCTTAAACGTTAAACGACCTTAATGAGTCGAGCGTCAACCTCCGTTTATTTATTTCTTCGTAAGTGTATTGAAGAACAGCGTTTCATACACTTGGAAATTTGTCACTGCAGCACGTGGCTCCATCTTCTTCTTCTTTTCGATTCGATGGTAAACTCGTCAAACCTTTTGGGCCCAATAGGCGGCCACACTAATAGCAGCATCGGTAGCACTCACGTGGCTCCATAACACCCTGCGGCTCGGGCGAATTCTGCTTCGGTCGCAATGACAAATTTTCTCCACTTGTATCAAATTCTTGCAGTAGACACAAAAATACAACACAACGTTTAACCTAACCTTTAAAGTAACCGAGACTGTCTTTATAATTCACAATGACCGATATAAATAGCATTCTCAATCAATGGCTGACCCGTCGAAGATACTAGGATAGCAGATAACAGTAGTAGTTGCGTACAACGACCCCGAGCCAGGTGAGTGTCACTACTCCTGGGAATACGAACAGCTGACGAGCGGCAGTTAACTGCACGACATGGACTTACTTGTACTTTTTATTGAGGACTTTCCTTACGCTCTGCTGTGACGGAATTAAAAATAGAAAATGCTCTATTATGATGAACTAGCTGACTAGACTAACTTCGTACCGCCTAACAGTCAATTAATGTAGTGATTACCTATTAACTAAACTTATTGACCAAATGATTGAGGCCAATGTATTTGACAGTTTGTAATTTTTTGATGCATTTAGATGTTTTTCAATTTTTTTTTATAACTGGTATTTTTCTGATATGTTAATAGTTATTCTGCTATTCAGGGCAGAGATGAATCTAATAAAGCAAAGACCATTAAAATCGGTCCAGCCGTTCTTGAGTTATAAATGGTGTAACTAATACGACTTTATTTTATGTATATGATATATGTCGTGTCACCTGAAGATTGCGAAGGAATTAAAAGCCCCCTGGCCAAGTTACAACCGTTTCGTTTCGATTCTCTTTTCGTCGATCGCCTCGAGTAGGCTCCGATTCCTTTATTCTGACGTCATCTCAACGCTCAGTCAAGTGGTCTGAAAAATGGAATGGGAGGCGTGCTGACTCGAGGCGTTCGACGCAAACGAAACTATTGTAACTTGGCTAGAGGGCCTGGAGTGGCAGACCACGTACTGGAAGACGCAGCGTTACTAGGTCTCCTACTAGGTGGACCGATAACCTAGTTGAAGGTTGCGGGAATCCGATGTGTGTCGTTATGGCGACACTTGGGGTAGGCCCATGTCCAACAGTGGACGTCTCTCGGCTGGGATAAAGATAATGATGAATTTGAACTAAATTATTAAAATTTTCATATTTTAATAATTTCTAGTAAAAAATAAAGGTAAGTTGAACGAGAGAGTACTCCCAAATGATAAGTTATTAAACAATGTCTAGAAAAGATTAACGTTTTTGTAATTCAAAAGGATGATGGCCATTTATTTAAGCTTCAAGAGTTTGTTGAAATTGTTTAATTATTAGCAGTCCACTTTACTTTCAGCTAGAATAAGTAAAGAATTTTCTCGTCGGCCTACAGTGTTTTGTTGATATTTTCTGAAAAAAGATAAAAAGATATGAATACCACGTGATGTAAGGTACTCAAGAATTGATTGAGAAGCGAGCCAAAATGATCATCAGCAGTGATGCACTTGTCGTATCAAAACTAAAAAGTCTTGAGCATCGACGCCGAGCTGCTAGCCTGTCGGTTTTCTACCGTTTACATTTCGGAGAGTGTGCATTAGAAGTGCACGATTTATTTCCGCCAAGCCCGTTCCATCATCGGACTAATAGTCGTACGGCGTTGCGCCACCGGTACATGGTGGACACTCCACTCATACCTACGTCCATGGGTAGTGTAAAAACGAAACCCGGGGCCCTGGGACGAAGGCAACGAAGGAACAGGAGTGGGTTTTTAGTCAGTAAAAGTCTGACACTATCTCACGCTCCGCCCAAGAGCGGGATTAGTCATAAGATGATTTTCCCACCCAGTAAAAAAAAAACCCATACCTACGTACAAAGCGTTTTGTTTGTTTGTTTTACAGCTAAGGAATGGAATTCCCTGCTGGAGTCTGTGTTTCCTGATAGCTACAACCTAAGGGCCTTAAAGCTAAGAGTGAATATGTTACTTCTAGGTTACCATGCTCCATCGCCGACCACATTATCAATTACCATCAGATGGGATAGTGGTCAAATGCGAGACGATCCATAATAAAAAAAAAACACAAGGCAATAACAAAAGTTGATTTAATCTTAAATCATTTGATCAAGAATAGATGTTAAATCAATAAAATTTTAACGCTTAATTAATTAACATAAGGAAGACGCTTGAACTGAAGAGGAATACAATTCCCAATCCTCTTGTGCGCATGGAATGATGTACGATTAGATTTACGTTATTTTTTATTTCATAAAGTTTTATGTATTTTTTACACGGAAAAACTATCTATTTATTTATTTGTTATTTACCACTTATTAAACATGTATATATGTGTGTAAGGTAAATAACCTAACACTAACAAATAAATAAATAACCTAACTTTTCTACTGTACACTCTCAATAAGGTTCAGTTGAAAACCAGCGTCAGGCAACTACCACGAAGTTGTCTGGCATCTTTTGCTGAACTGGACCTATTTGGTGCAGGCGCGAGACACACAATGTTAGTTATTATTATTTTTTATTTATTTTGATCTTAAGTGTTTACATGTTGTTTTTACATTGTGTATCTGTGTACGTGTGCCAAATAATGTTTTCTTTTCTTTTCTTTACCCATACTTAGCCAGTTATACTTTTTATGTCCCATGAAATAAGGGGGTTTCTTTTTCGTCCCGTAAATTGAATCTAATCTAAATTTAATTTAAAAAATATCTTATTTTACTCACCCTACCCGACTGATTCGATTTGACAGCTATGACGTCACAACATGGCGCTAAGTCGATCCTATTCTTCCTTCACAACGTTTTTCAACCGTTCGTCTAAGTTTGTGCTTCCATACCTGACGAATGCACCGCTCGCAAGCAGCTTGCGAATTACGCGCGTGCATTCCGTGTTCGTTCGAAGCCCCTGCGCCGCCCGCACGTCGCTCGCGCCCAAGCTACACGCCATACTCAAGCGGCGCAGAAGGTGCGTGAGTGCCGCGCGCGGTACACATACATAGTTCAAACGCAAAAGAAGCTATGTGCATGAAGCTACGCATGCTGCGCGCGCGCCTCACTCGAGCCTTGCCAGAGCTGCACAAGAGCGGCGCACCAAACTTAGACTGTATTCTCACGCGAACAGCACACGCGCAACTCGCAATCAGCTCACTATAATGCAATACGAATACTTAATAATTATCTCTAAATCTTAGTAAGTGTTTCAAGTGAGATAGCGGTCAAACGCGAGCCTATCAACGGTAAAAAGTATGAAATGCAGAAAAACATTTAAGGCGTATGGTCCCTTGAACATCTGGCCCGAATTAATTGTACACATACTGGCACCGCCGTGCCGCTGGACCAAATGATTTTAGTTTTCAATTGCATGGTTTAGTTGTCATTTCCTCTTATCCTAAAAATCTTCAAATTCCTGGTCTCCCAGTGTCATCTAATGACATTTAGAGAATAGGAGCCAAGCGAAATTTCGAAAGGGGGAAGGCAACCACCAAAGCAACATGAGCGAAGTACCAGTAGTAGGCGGCAGTACGAGTATCTGTGCATTTAATTCCGGGCAGCTACGCCTGGATAGAGCCCCGCCGACCTTTAAATCCATCTTCTTTGCGAAAAATTGATTGATTTACATATGCTATGTACATTCTGAAGAACACTTAACTAGCAACTTAACCAATTTTTTTGTGTAGACGTATTTCTAAAGGTCGAGAAAAATATCATGTTATATTTTTTTTTATTTTGGCAAATGTTATAATTAGTCTTGCGAAAAAATCATATGTTGATAATATTGTACATGAATCTATAATAAACATATATTTTTTTCAAACCTATTGACTTAGCCGTTATCGAGGAGTAGGCATATGAAAGTCACTGTTTTATTGCACTGCTCGGGAGTTAGGGCCTTAATGGCAAAGTAGCTGTGTTTACCAAGTACTGTTATGTGTGCCTATTAGTTTGAAGCTCGAACAAAACAAGCAACAACAATACTATCAGCTGATTATAATTCCGCGCGAGTACCAGGGTAGCAGCCGTTAATTGGGGGAAGTGGATCACTTCCCTACCAACTTGTAGTTTCTGTTTGGCTTCATATTCATACGATATATTTCATCATACGAGCATAAATAAGAAATAACTCATCATTAAATTAAACAATTGCTTTATTTAATTGATAAATGACATTTATTTTGCAAATATTAAAATTGCAATTATAAAATAGTAGATTTTGATACAGGTGGAGAAAGTTTGCTGTGAAGACCGAGGTGGATTTTGCCCGAGCCGCGGACGAGGGTGTTTTTTTGTTTTTCGGTGGGAAATCATCTAATGACATCCCTCGCTCTTGAGCGGAGCGAGAGAGTTGTCAGACTTTTACTGACTAAAAACCTACTCTTGTTCCTTCATTGCCTATCATACCAGGGCCAAGTCTTTCTTTCTGAAGCAGACCCTGGGCCCCAGGTGAGGATGTTAAGGAGCCGAATGTTGCAGTGACAACCACGTGTATCAAACGAAGTTAACAACAAAAACAAACACTACAAAACACAAACTCACAAAGAAATAAATAAACAGGGGTTGACCAGCGACTCGTGGGGTCTACTTAGCTACCAACCTGAAATGATAAATATAATAAATTGTGGCGGAGCCAGCTCGTGCACTTTTTCTCACTAGTGGGGAAAACAGTAAATTGTGTGCCTAAAAGCGGTAGAGATAAGAGCGGTGTCTTCGAGTAAGTGTACAGTACTGAAGAATACTTTTACACGTCAATTTATATGTGAGGCCGGTGTTTCCTAATGGACTACCATGGAACGAAACACCGAAACGCAATCAGAGGTCAAAGTCTCTTGTAAAGTCCATACAGTAAACATGTAATGGTCAAATTATATGAGAACCATGTAGTTAGTGTCTGAGATGGTCTTTTGAAGAAAGAACCATACAGATTTGAGTGGACCTGTCCAGTCAGTGCAAGCATTTGCCAGTGCACTATTCGTATAGTTCAACTTAGGACTACTACGAAGTTCAACGAATTGACGAACAGCATAAGCATAATTAGAATTTTAATGTTCCCACTGCTGGGACTCAGGCCTCCTCTCTAGGAGAGGGAATGAGCCATAATACACCACGCGGGCCCTGTGCGGGTTGATGAATGTCACATGTCTTCGAATTTTTGGTTCTAGGACATGCCGGTTTCCTCACGATGTTTTCCTTCACCGTTTTAAGAGCAGTGGTGATGAAATAAATTACACAAAGTAATGCGCCTGGTTGGGTTTAAACCCGTGACCTGCAACTCGTAAGTCGGGGCCATTACTACTCGACCACCACTGCTCTGAATTGACGAACAATACTAAAGAAATGCGCACCGAAAAACGCAAGGCCTCCCACAAGGTGGACCGACGACCTGGTGAGAGTCGCGGGAGTGCGGTGGATGCGAGACGCACAGGATCGGTCGTTGTGGCGTCGCTTGGGGGAGGCCTATGTCCAGCAGTGGACTTCTTTCGGCTGAAATGATGATGATGATGATGACTAAAGAAATAACGTTTTAGGTAGGCTGTAGAAAATACTCATCTAGGTACTAAGGTCATATTAAAACTGGTTAATATTCCTGTAACTCAGGACTACTAACAATATGTGCGATGTTTATGTAAAAGTCAAAGTCAAAAGTTTTTTTATTTCACATAGGCCTACATGGGCACTTATAAAACGTCAGAAGCTAGTGCGCGGTTCCAAATTGGCCGTTTCCTATGGAGAAGAACCGGCAAGAAACTCCATGGTTACTCTTTTAAAAAAAATTGTTGTTACAATATTTCCATATATAGGACAGTGTAGACTGGTCAATATTGTACTAAAAGTACAATAAAAATAATCATACAAAAAGTAACCTAATATTCGCGTAGTCTACAGTGTTCTCACATTCACATTATAAAAAAAAAGGAAGGAAAACGATTTTATGCAGCCTGATATTAGTCATACAAAAAACAGAGAATAATGATCACTTTTGTCGTCAATGCCTCTTAGAAAGTTCTTCATTAACTTTTCCATTAATTGTTCTACACTTTGGTACGTAAGTAAGGATCTGAACAAATAATTGAATTATTTTATTTGTCTTTGTAGAGATTCAAGAATGAGACCGCAATCACGCCCTTGAAAGTGTGGATCATACTATCATAGTAATATTCTAAAGGTTTGTATGTGTTTGTTTGTTTGACACTCCTTTACGCTTAAACGGCAATTTAAGAGGGTCCTTTTTCACTCGCCTATCGTCAACATCGAGCATGGTTTAAAAGCTTGTTACTTCATCTAACGCAAACCAACGGGATGTTTGACGAAAAGGCAACGCGAAAAAAGAGAGATAACGCCTAAAAAGTCTGTTAGCATTCGGTAATACCGTGATTTACTCGAATATTTTACAAAACTTGCTCTAGGAAATCCGTTTTTTAACCTTTAAAAGTTAAAAAAAAATTGTTGTTATTCAGAATTTTGAATAAATTTGGAAGGCATATATTGTTATACATTTTTAATTTTTAGTAAATTCTGAAGTATCAAAGTTCATGAAAACTAGCAAATTTTCAAAGGTTTTTACTGTATTAGTTTTACATAAATTTATAAACTGATTTCAATAGTAGCCTAGATAATATCCACAAGATACTGTGTTTACAAAATATCTGATGAAAAATGTGTAATAAAATAACGTCATAATTGCGTAAGAGCGGTTGTATGAAAAACAGTGAAAATGTATGTCAAGTTGCATCCCCTTAAGACTTAAATTGCCGTTTAAGCGCCATATAGGTAACTAGCTTTTGCCCACGGCTTTGCTCCCGTCAACTGTCTACTCTATTCTACTTTACCCAACTCTACCCTACCCGACTCTACCCTACTCTGCCCTACTCTACCCCACTCCATCCCACTTTTGTCTTTCATTAATTCTATTAAAGAATGTTGATGCAAAATTTGAAGTAGATTAGACCAAGGAATAACGTTGTCCCATACAAACTTTGCCCCCCTTTTTCACCCCCTTAGGGGTAGAATTTCGAAAAATCCTTTCTTATCGGATGCCCACGTTATACAAAGAATATATCCTCCACGTTTCAGGTCTTTACGATCAGTGGTTTAGGCTGTGCATTGATCCGTCAGTCATTCAGGACAAAGCATTTTATATATACAGATTCCAAAATAAAGATCCTCTAACATTTACATTTATTTACGAAAATAAATGCAATGGAAAGAGCTATGCTTGGAGTTTCCTTGCGTGATCGAATCAGAAACGAAGATTTCTGCAGGAGAACCAAGGTTGCCGACATAGCACGAAGACTCGACAAACTTAAGTGGCAATGGGCAGGGCACATTGCTCGCAGAACGGATGGCTAAAGGTTCTGGAGTGGCGACCGCGTACCGGAAGACGCAGTGTTGGAAGGCCCCCTACAAGGTGGACCGATGACCTGGTGAAGGGTGCGGGAATCCTATGGATGCGAGACGCACAGGACCGTTCTTTGTGGCGACATTTGGGGGAGGCCTATGTCCAGCAGTGGACGTCTATCGGCTGAAATGATGATGATGATGACGAAAATATATACTATATCTCATGTCCTAGGAAAACACATGTATATGGATGTAGGTAAACATATTTGCGAGCAAACCTTGTCTAAAACTAACGAGCAAATAATAATTATTCAATCAGGTAGTGGTCGAGCTGGTCCGAGGGGGCAGAAGGTAGAACTTTGTCTCCCTTGAGACGTGATAAAGACGTATATACCCCTTTGTTTCCTAACGGGGGTTGACCTTATGTGCGACCCTCTGCACATAAGGGAGATAGGTACTGGATCATTTCAATAACACGTAAGTTCGTTAGAAAGTCTTATACAAAAAATTGGGCAAGTGCGAGTCGAGTACAGAGGATTCCGTACAAACTTACCTATGTAAACAGTTTAATTCCCGAATGGAGTCTCGAAGATTTTTCCGAACCGTAATTTTTTTGTTGTTGTGACGTAACAACAAATTTACAGTTTTCAGATTTATTCCTATACCTGTGCTATAAAAACTTGCTTTATGCAAAATTTCAGGGTTCTGGGTCAACGGTAAGAATTAATGAATTTTGATTTCTACGAGAGTATCGAAATATACCACAGATTTGAGTATATGGTACCATATACTCAAGTCTGCGAGTATATGGTTTTAATTTCAACTCAATACCTCTACATGTTCCTGAGGTGAAAGGTACAGACAGACAGACGGACGGACAACAAAGTGATCCTATAAGGGTCCCGTTTTTTCTTTCCCTAAAAATCTCGTAATTTGAAAACCTTATAGCCTTTTTTTTATTTCGATTAAATCCGTTTTTTTAGGTTGTAAAACCCAAAAAAATAAGTGACTATTAATTTTAAAACGGGAATAAAATGGCTGTAATATAAAGTTTATTAGACTTTGCAAATTCTATTCATACTAAAGATCGAAAACCAAAACATGGGAAAAGAACAAAGTACGATTGGTGCAGTGTATAAGCGCTTGACGCACTTCGTGTCGCGGGTTCGATTACCGCACGGGAAAAATATTCGTTAGGCCTACAGATTGGTGTTCTGGGTCTAGGTGTCTTGTGTATGTGACCTCACATGTTTATGTGCACATTCGCGATACAGAAGTCTAATAAAACCACTCACTTCAGTATAAAATATTTAATCCTTTGAATTGTCAAGTAGTCAGTTAGTCAGAAAAGTAATGTTAATTGCACATTCCAAAGCGTAGATCTCATGGAGAAAAATGTGCAAAAAAGTGTGCGTTTCGGGGTTGCTAACACGATTAGTCGATCGTAATGAATAATCGAACACAAAACTAAATTAAATAATATTCTTGGTTACAAAAACAGAGTAAATAACTTGATTACGTATCAAAACCTAACAGAAGTAACTTCTAATCTGGGACAACATTTAAAAAAAAAACGGGGCAAGTGCGAGTCGGACTCGGGCACTGAGGGTTCCGTACAAACTTACCTATGAAAACAGTCAATTCACGAATTAGAAGAAGAGAGAAGATTTTTCCGAATTGCAAAAAAAAGTTTTTTTATGTGATGTAACTACAAATTTACAGTTTTCAGATTTTTGCTATGAGAGTGTCGAAATATACGTTTTTTGCGACATATACCGCCGTATCTTTTTTTCGCTACCTCAGAAGTTTGATTTTTTTACAGCTTCAAGGGCCCGCAGACCTGAGTACATGGTTTTAATTTGAACTTGATACCTCCACTCTTCCCTAGATAAGGGGTCTTGACAGACAGACGGACAACAAAGTAATCCTATAAGGGTTCCGTTTTTTCTTTTTGAGGTACGGAACCCTAAAAAATCGGTCAAGTGAAAGTTGGACTCGCACGAAGGGTTCCATACCGTCTGTAGTAAAAAACGGCAAAAAAAATCACGTTTGTTGTCTGGGAGCCCCACTTAAATATTTATTTTATTCTGTTTTTAGTATTTGTTGTTACAGCGGCAACAAAAATACATCATGTGTGAAAACTTTAACTGTCTAGCTATCACGATTTATGAGTTAGAGCCTGGTGACAGATGGACGGACAGCGGAGTCTTTGTAATAGGGTCCTTTGTTATCCTTTGGGTACGGAACCCTAGCATAGCATAGTCGGCCTTATAATATTCCCACTGTTGGGACTCAAGCCTCCTCTCTAGAAGAGGGAACGGGCCGTAATCCACCACGCGGGCCCAGCGCGGGTTGGTGGATGTCACATATCTTCGAATTTCTGGTTCTAAGACATGCCGGTTTCCTCACGATATTTTCCTTCACCGTTTTGAGAGCAGTGGTGATAAAATAAATTACACAAAATAATGCGGCGGCTGGGTTTGACCCCGCGACCTACAACTCGTAAGTCGGGGCCGTTACCACTCGGCCACCACTGCTCTCTACGGAACCCTAAAAAAGGAAAAAAACATTATCAAACCAAAATCGAAACCCGATACTTACCTAGTTAAGAACGACCTCGTTACACATCTTACGTAGATGATAAAGTTTTATCAATTCACAAAGTTGAGTAAACTCAGTTAGCGCCACTCTCGTATTAATATGAGTTGTGCAAGAAACATGTTACTTTATTATCTACCCTAGCGACTCGCCCCGTCTTTGCTTGGGTTCAAATTATAATTATTGTAATGTATTTGCGTGAATCAAATCATCTTCTGCACGACAATTATTAATCTCAAATTTTGTTTTTGGGCGCCTGGTGACCCGACACACAGGTTTTGTAAAAAACTTAGTTCAGGCACCAGTCTTCCACAAATTGATTTTGGTATATTGTTAAATATGTATGTATTTAATCGGCACACAGGTACACACAATGATATTACAATATAGAAACTAATAACTAACATAATAAATAGCGCAACATATGTCTAAAACGTCACACGTCAATATACAACCCGCCCCTGATCGTTCCCGGTGCAAAAGTGCCCATAATACTGGCCGCATTACCTCGCTGGATAGCGATGGCCATCCTTTGCACCAAGAACGACCCGGACCGGGAGTCACCCGTTGCCTCCCCGAGCCTACGGCCTAAATCCCCCACAAAACGCTTTGCCTCCGTACTCCAACTGCCCAGAGTCTCCACAGCGACAGGCACAAAATGGTAAAGCTGCACCAAGGAAGCGTACTTCAGCCTTTTTTTAAAGCAGGCGTCTTCAGCGGCGGCAGAAGCAGTGTGCATGGTGCGACTCAGGTGACTGGCTGCGACAGTGCTGACGCAAGTTGCGTCCCAGATCAGGCACTTCCCGTTCTTCCACTGCACCAGAGTCAGCCCATCCGGCCTCTTACCGTCAGACCTGCTAAGACCTGGAGGCTCAAGCACGCAGGGGATGTTTGCCGATATAAGGGCTCTCCGGACAATGTCGTTCAAGGCGTGGTGACGCGGGAACCTCCCTGTGCAGCGCCGACAGCTCAGTGCGTGATGGCCATCGGCCTCCACCAAAGAACCGCAGGTGCATATATGAGGCTCGCACACCTTACAGCCTAGGCGGAGAGCCACCGCCACACGCAAAGAGTCATTGTCGAGTAGAGTGCCCAAATGAGGCGAAGGAATCGCCTGTAACCACGCCCCGGACTCGGGTTGCGACACTGCTCGTAGTCTGGCCTTATCGACTCCCAATGCACCCTCTAACAATTGCTCTTGAAGCAGCTTCACCCCAATGTCATCCCACGCCCGCTGAACATGTTCTGATTCGGGGATTGTCGCACCCGAGTTGAGGGTCAACCAAGCTGAGACAGCATCTGACGCAAAGGGCATGCTTCCCCCGTCACCATTAGTATTGAGTAATACAGTGACTAGGTTGGCAACCCCATGCGCAGACGCCAAGAAAGCCGGCAGACCCACATCCCGTGCGCACCGCACCCCGAGACCACCACAACGGATAGGTAGAGCTGCCTGCCTCCACTGGGGCCCATCTAGGGAGACATTGAGAACAGACTCCACCACCACCTTCAAGGCATCGTCAAACGAGGAAACTTCCTCGGGACATAACCAAGTAGGGGTGGTCCGCAACATATATGTGATTTTTGGGAGAGCGAAGCACATGCGCAATAGGACAATCGCAACGTGCGCGGAAAGATCTTTAAGACGCTCGTGAGCAGAAAGGAGGAGCCGAGTTCGAGACGTAATGGCTTCAGGAACTGCACTAAGGAAGATAGGGGATCCTAAGAGATAGAAGTCGGAGCATGAAAGTTCTCTGAGGCCAGGAAGAAAGGAGTTAAAGCGAGAAAAGTGTGTACGAGCTTCAATACTACAGGGGAAAAATTCGCACTTCGAGGGATTCAACTCCAGACCCAGGTCTCTGAGGCGAGGGACTAGAGCCTCTAAGTCCTGAAAAACATCTTCCGGTCTGCCCCCGATAGTGCCATCGTCAAGGTACCACACATTTAGGCCAGATTTCACCTCGACAATCGTCTTATGAATGGCCAAACTGAAAACGAGTGGCCCGAGCGGGTCCCCCTGTTGGGCTCCCACTTTTGAAAGAATAAGACTGTTATCGGAGAAAAGATTAGAAGGCAGTCTATAAACCTGATGAAGGAAGGGGTATAAAGATGGGATTTTTTCCTTGACCTCGCTCAACAGAACGTCTCTTTCCAAAGTATTGAACGCGTTGCGAATATCTAGCTTCAGCAGTATCGAGTCTTCGTTCTGCGGATCCATCACAAATGCTCGCGTAGCGTGGATGGCAGCTTCGCATCCCAGACGTGTGCCAAAACCCAACTGATGAGGCTGCAAGTAGCGGGACATATCCTCTTTCACTGCACGACAAGCCAATTTTGCAGTAAGACGGCGAAAGACACTACCGACTGCAATTGGTCTTACTCCGCCGTCTTTTTTTTCCAGTGCAAAGAGTGATGCCCCGTATAGGAACGGACAAACGCATGGGTTCAACTGACCACTTAGCAAGAAATTTGCCAGCCCAGTCAGACCCCCCACAAGGCGCCTTCCACTTTCCCCCGCCGACACCGAAATCAACTCCTTGAGGTGCCCCGGCCGGATCCCGTCCAAGCCCGCTGCTGATCCAGTATAAAAAGAACCAAGCGCCGATACTACGTCCTCCTCTGTGACTGACAATGCCGTAAATGAACGGTCAGGCTCTGGTGGAAAACTGAGAGGACGTGAAGGATCGGGGTGCTTAAGTTTCAACGCAGCAAGGGTGTCGGCATCCCCCCGAGCAAACGAGTCGTCGGACATCAATAGTCGTACTGCCCCTCTTAAATCGCCCTCAAAGACCTTTGTTTCGATACTTTTTTTTATAGACCGGTCACCCGACCTTCTTTTTGCGCCCACTACACCGTCATGACAATGCCCAGGTGACATTATATTGGCTTTGACTTTAGATGTCACATTACCGGGCAACTCTTTTGCTGGGACTCTTAAAGACGTGTAAGCAAACGAAAGAAGAGCACTCCACTCATCTACCCCATTACCAGCAACACAAGAGTCTATAATGTCGCAGAGTTTCCCTGCCGCCTGATTCCGGGCACCCTTAGGTATATGCCGAAGAACGGGAATACTTGCTTTGTAAGAAGCTAGCCTATCCAAGGGACTCTGGGCCGGCGAATGCGTCGGGGTCACCTGTCCTGACGAAGAGGTGTTAATTGTGCCGATCGGCGGGACCTGTGAAACAGCACCCGAACGTAGGGCATGTTTGTGCATGCGTCCGATGTGCACCTTCAGCCCGTGCGCAGAGAAAAATCGAGAAGAACCTGGGCAGTGGGGACAAGTTAAAAATGAAGGCAAACTCATTTAGTACAATAATAAATATAGCGCTCGGAAATAGAGAAATGCAAATAAATACCTATAAATTACAATAGTGATAAAATATACCCAAATAAAGTGGCAACAACAAACAATACATAATTTAAGTTACAATAAATAATTTAAAAATCAGCTTTTCAATAATTCAGAATGTCTACTCAATACCTCACCGTTTCATAAGATCTTAGCTAGTCACACAATATTAAATCCTAGCTAGTTACACTATTTCTCCCGTAGGATGCTCTGGGCATCGGGAGTCGCACCACGCCTACTTGCGAACGGCGTACAATACCTCACCGTTTTATAAGATCTTAGCTAGTCACACTTTATTAGATTTTAGCTAGTCACACTGTTTCTTCCGTAGGACGGTCTGGGCATTGGGAGTCGCACAACGCCTACTTGCGGACGGCGTACAATACCTCACTTTTTGATAACGTCCAGACGCGGGTTGATAGCGCGTTGTGTTCCACGTGCCTGGTGTCGGGTCCCGTTAGGGCCGACGTCTGCTACCCTGTTGGTGAACAGTGATGCAATCTTCGATCGTTGTCAATTACTGTAACTTTGGTTACTGCTCCGCTTCTGTGGGTTGTAGCGTGAGGTATATAACTTGTAGGATGACGCGTCAATATTTCCTCCAGTGTTGTATTCTTCAACTGGATTCAAAGGTCAGCAATGTCCTCACAAATTTATATTTTTTATAGTTTATAATTACTATTGTAATAAATGGTTATACACAGTTTGACAAAACACTTTTAAAATTTATATTGCAAATTAGAATCAGATTCTTTATCTTGTAAACCATTATATTATATTTTACTGGTTTTGTTCAAAATGTCATCTGTCAATTCTTAAATTAATTAATTTCTCTGTAATTTGTGGAAGGAAAATAAATAAATTATTATTATTATTTTACATGTCACCGGAAAATTGTAAACACTATAAGATTGTAAATTATCGCGAGAAATTGTAAACTATATTTTTTAAATGAGACACACAGTTATGTTGGAAACTAATGAATTTGGATGTGATTTATCGTAAACAAAACGATTTTTTTAAACTATAATCTAATAAAGATTTATTTCAATCATACGGAGTCTGCAACTTTCCGGTGAGATATACACAAACCTTCCTTTTATATCTATTTTAAAATGTCACTAAAACAATTTTTGGATTTTAAAGTTGCGGTCCTAAAAGCAAAAAGAAAACCGACTAAATGCGAGTCGGACTCATTCCCGACATAAAGGGTCTTGTCAGGCAGACGGACAACAAAGTGATCTAATGAGGGTTCCGTTCTTCCTTTTGAGGTACGGAACCCTAAAAATCGGTCAAGTGCGAGTCGGACTCGCACACGAAGGGTTCTGTACCGTCCGTAGCAGAAAACGGCAATAAATCATGTTTGCTGTATGGGTGCCCTACTTAAATATTTATTTTATCCTGGTATTTATTACTTGTTATAGCGGCAACAGAAATACATCATCTGTGAAAATGTCAACTGTCTAGCTATCACGGTTCATGAGATACAGCCTGGTGACAGACAGACGGACAGCGGAGAAAAAAATTTAAAAGATCTTGTTTATCCGCACTTTATGATTTCCTTCGGCGACAATATGGCGCTCTTATCCCTCATGCACTCCCAATAACAAGCTCAAGATTGTTTCCCAACTTCCCACACAATTCCATCATAACCCAAAAAAAGAACCTCGATCTCAATATCGATATTAAACACATTGTAACAAAAAACCATCAGTTTGAGACCGCATGCAGTGGGTCATGGGAACAGGAAGCGAGGGCATGTCTGTAACGTGAGCGAGCGGAAGGTGACCGGATGAGGCACCGCAGCCTCCCGCCACCGGCAGATCAACTGACCATATGGTGCTGCTCTGTACCTGCTCCTTAGCAACTTGGGCTACTTTACAGGTACTCGTACGTAACTTATTTTATTGGCCAACCATAAATTTTACCTGTATACTTATTAATTTGTTTTACTTTAACAAAAACGGTTATTCGCCAATCTCAAATTTTTTAAAGACTATATTTATGTACACCAAATTCACTGCAGCATATAAATATATATATGTAATCTAGGCTAGTGTTACAATTTCTTATAGGTTAGCAATGCGAGCCCCATAAAATTAATAACTATATGTTACAAGTAACTACTTTAATATGAAAATCATAAAACCAAAATAAAATAAAAAACTTTAGGACGTAAAATTAAAATTTAAAAACTAAAATAGAAATCCAAATTAAAAATAGAAATTAAATTCAAAATTAAAATCATAATCATTCAAAATTAAAATCATAATCATTCAAAATTATAATAATAATTAAAATCAATAGGACAATCAGATCAATCAGGATAGCAACAAACCGATTAACATTCAAAACTAAAGTTCGAGGGCTAATTCGTAAGAAGTTGGTAGTGGTATCATCACAGCCTTATTGTTTTGCCAATTGTTTGACTATATTAAAGTATGTATGTTGTTTATTAATTGGAATATATATATTATGTTTTTTTTTGTATGTATATATATATGGTTTATTAGTATATCTATAAGAATAGGTCACGTACATTTACGCAGTTCAACCGCTATCAATTTCAATGTTTTGAACCAGATCCCTGCGTCGGAGAAAATCGCAATCAATTCTTATATTTCCGCCCAAAGTAACTGGTTTAAGGCACCACCATTATTTTATGAGAAAAAGGCGAATACAAGAGTATACGTGTTTTTCTGTCACTTTTATTGCAACTACCACTATTTTTATCTGCATCACCCAAAGGCTGACTGGTAGATAATGACTAACATTAAGTCTGCTTCTGTACTTTTGTGCGGCTATAGCATTTAATTAATAAATAGAAATCAAAATTAAAATTAAGCTATGATGTTTTTTGAGTTTGTGAATATGGTGAGGTTACACTAAGAGCCATATTCCAAATCATGACTTCCGACTGGATTCCGCTTAGAATCGTCAAATTAAACGTTATTTTTAATTATTAATGACATTAAACAAATGGACTTGGAATAAGGATATCATTATAAATTTCGAGTGCATATCGACACGCACTCTTCACGTGACCAGAGAGCAACCACGATGTCAAGTTCATAATCATCTCCTGAGCCTTTTCCCAACTAGCTCAAGGTCGACTCCCAGTCTTTAAAACGGATGCAGCTGAACCCGTGTTTTATCTCCTATCAGACCTCCACAAACCAGTTACTGGGCAACACGGTACTCCTTGGACAGACTTATGGTCAGGCTTTCTGGCGTCCACTATATCAGGTTATTTTCAGATAATTAAAATACTATGGCAGGTGTTTGATTAAATTTAAAGATGTACATTGCTATAGGACTGAGCCTAAGGATTGCTACATCAACCAAACCGAGTCTACGTTGCGACATAGTAGCATAATATGCATATTAACCAGCTTTAAAATGTTCCCACTGCTAGGACGCAAACTACCTCTATAGGGGAGGGCCGTTATCCACCACTAGAACCCAGCGCGGATTGGTCGATGTCACATGTCATCGAATTTTTGGTTATACGACATGCAGGTTTCCTCACAGTGTTTTACTATATAGTTTTAAGAACAGCGATGATAAAATAAATTATACAAAGTAATACGCCTGGGTTTCAACACACGGCCTACATAAAACTCATCGTTTATACCGCCTACTTTGAGGGACTGGAACAACTTGCCTGCTGCGGTCTTCCCGTCCGATTATAATTTAGGTGTCTTCAAGGCTAGAGTAAATAGGCTCTTAATAAACTAGTGCGCCTCACCATCAATGATTGCATCACTACTTATCATCAGGTGGGATCGCAGTTAAGCACTAGTCAAAAAAAAAAGAAAAAAAAATTTAGTACCATCACTGCCCCAAATTATCCAACAAATCAAATCCAAGAATCAGCGACGTATATATATTACCTAACAGAACAACCCTTCTCATTAACACGAACAAGTTAACACTTAATGATTATCAAGTTATAAACTACATGGGTAACTTAACTACTTAATTGGAGTGTAACTTCTACTGATATCCTCAAAGATATGCCGAATTACTGCCCAAGTATTGATTCTAACCTCATGCTTATCATACGTCTCGAAGGGGCCCAGTAAACTGGGGCCATGGGTCAAGGGTTAATGGTAAAGAAGTAACAGGAGTAGGTTTTAGACAGTAAAAGCCCCCCAACAACATGCCCTCCCAATCCGCCCTAGAGTGGGAAGTCATCGGATGATATCCAACCTAAAAAAAAATGCTTATCATACGTCATTACTACCCACGCAGACAAGCCCGCGGCTCCATCTGGTGGTAGTCGTATGAAACATCGAGGTCAGAGCAACAAAACGTTTAGCCTCCAGCGATGAGACAGAGGGCCCCGTCTACACGGTACGATTTTCACAGTTCAACAATATATCAAATCACCAGCTTAAAATTATTGACCTACTATACGATTTGCAGCAGAAACGGTAACCAAATGTCAGGCTTAAAAAAAAATACTAAGAGGGTGACAGAAAAACTGTCAAAACATAAAATATGTCATGTATTATTTTATTATATTATTTTGTAAAAAGGAAAACATCGTGAGGAAACCGGCATGTCCTAGAACCAAAAATTCGAAGACATGTGACATTCACCAATCCGCACTGGGCCCGCGTGGTTGATAACGGCCCATTTCCTCTCCTAGAGAGAGGAGGCCTGAGTCCCAGCAGTGGGAACATTAAAAAAGGCTGATTATGCTTATCTTTTGCTTAATATTTAGTATGTATTTTTGAAATATTTTTTTTATTATTTGTACATAATTATAATCATCGTTTCAGCCGATGGACGTCCTCTGCTGGACATAGGCCTCCTCCAAATGTCGACACAATGAACGGTCCTGTGCGTCTCGCATCCATCGGATTTTCGCAACCTTCACTAAGTCATCGGTACATCTTGTAGGGGGCTTTGGCGATTCTTAGTGCTATGTTGGCAACCTTGGTTCTCCTGCGGATATCTTCATTTATGATTCGATCACACAAGGAAACTCAACTCAAAATTATGTAATGTTTAATTATTTTTATTTTTTAGGGTTCCATACTTAAAAAGGAACAAACGGATCCCTTATAGGATCACTTTGTTGGCCGCCAGTCTGTCTGTTAGGACCCTTTATGTCGGGAACGTGTGTAGGTATCGAGTTGAAATTTAAAGTATATACTGAAGCCTGCGGTCCCTTGAAGCTTGAAAAAACCAAAATTCACAGTTAACGAACAAAAAGATACAGCCGTTTATGAAGCAAAAACGTTTATTACGACACTTTCAAGGAAATCAAAATTCATAGGGTACTTCCCGTTGACATTAGAATATTGAAATTTTTCATGAAGCAAGGGCACATAGTACAAGAAGAAAAAATCTGAAAACTGTAAATTTGTTACGTCACAAAAAAAAAACTTTTATGCGATTCGGAAAAATCTTCGTAACTCAAATCGGGAATTGAACTGTTTACATAGGCAAGCTTGTATGGAAACCTCAGTTCGCGAGTCCAACTCACACTTGCCCGTTTTTTATTGAAAACGTTGCCCCACTTATGTATCGCCAATGCGTTTACACACACGTAAAATTATGTACACAAGACACACAAACTGGAACTACTTTCGGTAGACCTTACAAATATTTGTTTTTAATTAGTCACTTTTATTATTCTACGAGTACTAAATAATAACAAATCTGCTCTTTGTAGCCAGTTTAAAAGGGATTAATGCTGTCTCAAAATGCTTACAAAAGACTCATATGTGTAAGATCGTAGTAAGCAAAGTCGTGAGGTGTAAACGGTTGGTATCGTCTAGTGCCAGCCGTTGCTAGGCAACCGTGAGCGCGACACGTGTACTTCAAGGCCGCGACCTCCGAATCTTGCTACTATAAACATGTCATCCTGTCTGTCTGTGCTGTCAAATTTTAAAAAGTTTTAAGCAACGTCGCGACGCTCTTACTGCAACTAAATCACGAATATTTTCGCCTATATGGCGGCATAGTGAAGCACCCGTTGTTGCGGGTGCCTCACTATGTGGTCACTGGTGCCCTGAACTCGCCTGCTGAGGGACGCAGCGATTGCTCGAACGGCTGTCCTGTCAATAGATGCAGAATTCGATTATGATATGACTTACTCCTGAATCCTGATCTCCTGGTCAGAGGACAGTTCCTTTATTTACGTGGGAAATCGTTTAATAACTTCGCCCGCTCCGGGGTGTGGGAGGGAGGGTCAGACTTTTACTGACTAAAACCCAAACCGTGTTATTACAAAAAAATGCTTTAGTACTGCAGTACTAAAGTATTTTTTGTTTTGTATTTTTTGTTTATTTGAGTAAAAGATCTAGGCTTGTTACGGTAAAAGCTCATTTAGACGGATTTTTAATTAATAATTTATTCATTATTCTTATTACTGTGGCTGCTAATTCATCTCCAAGTCTGCAACTCCAAGGGAACGCCGTTGTTCGCTTTCTCATTGTCTTTCTATCGCACTTGCCCGGTTTTTTAATAACGTTTTATTTAGTCATGGTCTTAAACCTAATAAAATAATACCGGAGCTATACTACGTTTATATCGCGTTTTGGAATAAGGCGGCATGTGTTCCTTCTGTTCCCTTTTTTTTGCTAGATGAGGTAACTCCTTTGTACAATCAGCAGCCCTGGTAGGCGTAACCCAAAATGAGCCCCGTTTTTGTTGGCATGTCTTTAAGGTGCACTTCGGACTCAACGCCCTCTCGACTAGCTCTTGGTCCTAACCAGAAGACAGGACGGCGAGCTACCCATGGCTCGTCGTCTGCTGCCGCCTGGAGTGTTTTCGGCAGGAGTTGGGGCGAGAGGCTTGTCTCTCGCCAGAGAACAGTAGGTGTGGGGTGTTCAGGTGTTCATTTAAAACCAGCGCCAGTCCGAGCATGACTGACGCCCTAGGCGAAAGAGAACAAAATGTAACGACGTCTCTTTACGAGAATTCGTGACAAAATAAAACAATAACGTAAACACAAGTCTAAATAATTTTTAATCAAAAAATTATCTCAATTACATCTATTACACGAAGTTTGAAAGTGGCGCCAGTGACTGAAAAGTTGAAAGGGAATTGTTTGTCTTGGTGGATCTGGATGGCTGGGCTCACTTAAAGGGTTTGAATCGTTATAAGACTAGATTAACTTGTTCAGTTTAATTGTGGGGGAGCTTTTTGTTGTGGTGAGGGAATATTAAGCTGGTAGTTAGACACACATAATGGTGGCTATGGTTGACTGTGTGATTTTGATGAAAGGCCCATGTGAGATCACTATCTCACCTGCCCCCCAAGCCAAGTTACAACCGTTTCGTTTCGATTCTCTTTTCGTCGATCGCCTCGAGTAGGCCACGCCTCCGATTCCTTTATTCTGACGTCATCTCAACGCTCAGTCACGTGGTCAGAACAAAGAAATAGGAAGCGTGGCCGATTCGAGGTGATCAACGAAAAGAGAATTGAAACGAAATGGTTGTAACTTGGATAGGGGGGCAGATGGTAAGCGATAATGTGGCCAACGATAGAGCACGCTTGCCTAGAATTAACTGGTTCACTCTTGACTTAAAGACTCCTAGGTTAAAGCTATCAGGAAACACAGACTCCGGCTCCGGCAGGAAATTACAATCCTTAGCTGTACGCACAAAGAATGTATTCCCAAAACGCTTTGTACGTATGGGTGGGATGTACACCATGTACCGGTGGCGCAACGCCGCACGTCTAGAGGTCCGATGATGGAACGGACTTGGTGGAATTAAATTGTGCAATTCCAACGCAAACTCCCCGAAATGTAAACGGTAGAAAACCGACAGGCCATCAACTCGCGGGAGCAGAATTCCATACACGATTGCACTTGCGCTTGATAAATGTTGAGCAGCTGTTCCGGCGTGAAACATTCTCACTTTTGCTAAGATCCCCAATGTCTCGACTTAAGAGTAGTCTAGCTTTGCACGGTCAACTTGTGAGAGATTGGGTTTGCTTCTACAGTATTTGGACTCACCTGTGTTCCAGGGGCAAGGTGAGTCTTTATTTATTTATTAAAATTTCATGCAACACAAAGCAACTAAGGCGGACTTAATGACTTAGGAATTCTCTACCAGCCAACCAAGAGTAGTGAAGAGGAAACATGGGAGTGCATAAAAGAACAATGCTCTGGTCTGGATATGTTTAAAGCAGTTTTTCTTCAACCATGAAAGTATTCCACAGCTGGATAAACATTACTAGACACCTGTAGATCACCACGCCCTTGTGACCTTCACAGCTTCCAAATCAAATGCGTCACGGTAAAGGTATTCTTCTTCTACCGATCATTACTTAAAATCGGCATTTTCAGGGTCACAGTCTCAACTGCCTTGAGCTTAATTGTAATTCCTAGAATCTAAGAACCTATTTGCCCATACGCATAAAAATAAAGCGATTTTTTACGGTCACGGCAGAAATGGTCAGTTTATAAATACAATTCTGCGGTTAATATACCCAATTTTAATCTTAAACCGCCTGTATGTATTTGAGGTTGAAGATTAAATTATGTAAAAACTTCATACTGGCAAAATGGTTCTAGACTACGTTATTTCCTATAGAGAAGAACCGGCAAGAAACTCCATGGTTATTCTTTAAAAAAAAATGATCGATTCTACAATAATACCATATGACTAGATATGAGAGGATAATGTACACTGATCAACTTCGCACCCAAAAGCACAATAAAAATAGTAATAAATAATTAAATCCTTTAGCAGTATTGTTTGCGACCAATAGGGTAACAATCTTATGTATTTTTCATTCTGCTGTTACTAATTATATACAAGCTTATTATACAACCGCTACCTCTACAAACATTACCTATACAAAGAGTTAGTGGTAGCCGAGTGGTAACGGCCCCGACTTACGAGTTGTAGGTCGCGGGTTCAAACCCAGCCAGGCGCATTACTTTGTGTAATTTATTTTATCACCACTGTTCTCAAAACGGTGAAGGAAAACATCGTGAGGAAACCAGCATGTCCTGGAACCAAAAATTCGAAGACATGTGACATCCACCAACCCGCACTGGGCCTGCGTGGTGGATTACGGCCCATTCCCTCTCCTACAGAGGAGGCCTGAGTCCCAGCAGTGGGAACATTATAAGGCCAACTATGCTATGCTATTATTATACAAACCATGCCACAAAGAAATCCTAGTTAATAAAACGATGATATTGTATTCGAACAGATATAATTGTTACATAGTAATAAGATACGAGCAATTATACAAAAGACATTATTAGAAAATAATGTTGTTATGATTTCCTCTGCTACGTCATATCATATTACAATAATACCTTGGTGATTGTTGAGAAGTCTTAAGCCGCGTTTTCACTAGGGGGAACATTTATTTCGGGACTCTGTTGCTGGACACAAAAGAATAATATGAATAAGAAAATGAGAACACTACCTGTCACTGTGATTCAAGGAGATGTCAGCAAACCGTGGGGGCCCAGCAGGGTCGAAGCCTACTGGGGCCATGGGTCTGCTTCTGAAAGGAAGACTCGGCCCTGATATTAAAGGCAACGAAGGAACAGGAGTTTTTTTTTTTAGGAGCGAAAATCTAAATGACAAATCCCGCTCTTGGGCGGAGCAGGAGATAATGTCAGACTTTTACTGACTAAAAACTCACTCCTGTTCCTTTGTTGCCTTCGTCCCAGGGCCCCGGGTTTCGTTTTCACACTACCCATGGCCCCAGTAGGCTTCGACCCTGCTGGGCCCCTACGATTTGCTGACATTTCCCTGAGGCGCGAGTGGAACAATACGCGCCGTCGACATCTTAGGCTCGGTCCGGACGGTCGGACGGCGACCCACTCATTGCTCGCCGTCCGCAAGCCTGCGCCTACGGTAGCCGGAAATCGGGATCGGAATCCCGGCGGCGGTTAGGGCGTGAAGACCGTTGCCTCACGCGATCGGCCGCCTCCTTTGCTAGTATTACTGTTTCGCAGAAGGAGGCGACCGCCTGCCACTCCTTCTCGCTCAACGAAGGAACGGGAGTGGGTTTTAGTCAGTATAAGTCTGACACACCGTCTCGCTCCGCTCAAGAGCGCGGTATGTCATTGGATGATTCACTATCGACGTTTAGTATAATATTAAATCTCTAATCAGTTAGATTTAAGGCTCAATTACTTAAATGTTCCTATCTGTATAATATCTGTAACAATTGTTGGTGAACCTTGGTAAATAAAAAAAGTCCCTGCAACATGTTTTCCAGTGAAAACGTGGTTTTATAATATTTCCTTATATTTTTTCAAACAGAGTAAACTCCCACATCGTTTACGTAATCTGGTAAACGTGGAACCAAACTGTTATGGGGTAATGGGCCTGAAGAAGGTTCCAGTGTGTGAATTCTAGCTGGAAAGCGACCTGTTATTGTTATTTTTCTATGGTATGCGCCATGTTTGACGTAAAATAAACTACTTACTAGACCTTAATAAGTGCGAGGTAAAGAAGAAACTAAATTCCTGGCTTCAGACACTAACATATAATGATACCGAGGAGCTTCTAACTACAATACATTAAATGAGATAGGCTTACACATACAATACGCTTAAAAACTAACACACACATACACACACACTCACTACACATATTTAACTAAGTACTTTGTTCACGTACCTATGTTTTTTTTTATTTTGCAACCGTAATACGACCCCTTATAATTGGAAACTCTTTCCTAAGATACAGACCGAATTTCTGCCTAGTTTAGGAAAGGGAGTCCTAGGACCCACTTTGTACTGAGTATACTGTTTTTCTCTAGTGTTTAAGATATGTATGCCTGGTACAAACTACTTATTGAATAAATTATTATTATTAATAAACTATCTTTCTTTCTTCTGTAGAATGTCAGCGATAAGATCGTCATGGTACCCATAGATTTCTGTTTTTGTAAAAGCTATGTTACTATTTTGTTTTTTTATTATTTTGAAGTGAGAAATTATTCAACGACTTCTCTCGCTCTAGGGTGGATTGGGAGGTCGTGTCAGACTTATACTGACTAAAACCACATCTAGGCCCTGCTGGGTTCTTTAGGTTTTGCTGACTTTTCTTGCCGTCGACGACTCGGGCTCAGTCCTTATAGAACGAGCGGACGACGAGCTACATATTGCTCGCTGTCCGCAAGCCCACGCGGGTCTCAATATGTAATGATGGAAAATAATCTTTACAAGCCTTTCTAAGTAATCTCACAGGTCGAACAATCTCACAGATATAATGTCAGTTTCCATATAACATGTTGCAATACACAAAGTGATATAGCATAATAGCATAATCAGCCTTTTAATGTTCCCACTGTTGGGACTCAGGCCTCCTCTCTAGGAGAGGGAATGGGCCGTAATTCACCATACGGGCCCAGTGCGGGTTGGTGAATGTCACATGTCTTCGAATTTTTGGTTCTAGGACATGCCGGTTTCCTCACGATGTTTTCCTTAACCGTTTTGAGAGAAGTGGTGATGAAATAAATTACACAAAGTAATGCGCCTGGCTGGGTTTGAACCCGCGACCTACAACTCGTAAGTCGGGGCCGTTACCACTCGGCCACCACTGCTCTTCAATTTTTTAATTTTTTTTTAAGAAAATTGCAATACACAAAGTGACAACAGTCATAAAATTATTTATTAGCCTACAAGTGACCCGTGTGAATGAGTTAACCCTGTGATCCGGCCGGTAGCGGATAATCTCCCGGCGTTTAGCGCGGCAACGCAAGGGTTGGAAGTAATTGGTTTAAGTTTAACTAGTGACAACAGGGCAGTTCTCGGTGTGATAGTTTATGACTTGTGGGTGATAGTTGTCATGGTTATAATGAGAGTTTAAGGGTGTGAACGTGGCATCTTTGTTTGTCGGTGTGAATGGTATCATTGTTTAGATTGATGAAGAAGACACGATCTAGGTGGATGATCCATGGTAGGTCATCGTCTTCCTGCCCTTATCCCGTGTTATTTGGGGTCGGCGCAACACGTTTTTTTCTTCCACTCTGCCCTGTTACTCGTCATGCTATCACTAACTTCCTTTTCTTTCATATCACTCTTCACACAATCTATCCATCTTTTCTTTGGTCTCCCTCTCCCTCTCCATCCATCCACATGTAAACTCATAACTCTATTAGTAACATGCGTTTCATCCCTACTCTTCACATGACCATACCAAGACAAACGATTCCCTTTCAACTTTTCAGTCACTGGCGCCATGATCCATGGTAGGTGTTGAAGTTTTTTTTAAATTTTACAGCTCACGATCATAATATAGTTATAGTTATGAGTTTACATGTGGATGGACGGAGAGGGAGAGGGAGACCAAAGAAAAGATGGATGGATTGTGTGAAGAGTGATATGAAAGAAAAGGAAGTTAGTGATAGCATGACGAGTGACAGGGCAGAGTAGAAGAAAAAAAGTGTTGCGCCGACCCCAAATAACAAGGGCAAGGGCAGGAAGATGATAATGAGGTTACGATCATAAAAAAGTCATTCAATAGGGTTAGTTGATCTGAGAGCGTTTTATTTATGATTAGCTTCTGCCAGCGGCTTCGCCCGCGTAAAAGTTGATTTCTCCATACAAATTTTGGATCGTTTTATCCCGTTAGAGGGTGAATTTTGGAAAATCCTCTCTTAGTGCTCGCCTATGTCATAAAAAGAAACCTTGTATACAATTTCACGCTCCTAGGCTCTGTAGTTTCAGCTGTGCTTTGATATATCAGTCAGTCAATTTCTCCTTTTATATATATATAGATTTTAATTTGGATAACTACCGGATGGACTGGCCTGCAACGGCCGAGGACAGACTTGTGTGAAAAAGGAAGAGGGAAGTCTTTGCTCAGCAGTAAGACATAAATGGGCTAACTAATTAACTAAATGAATACGTGTTACAGCCGCTAACATATTATAATCAACATACATGTTGACACTGACTTGCAAAACGAAAAAAAAACTTAAGAAAAAAGAGAATCTCATCTAGTTATAGTGAAAAGGTACTAGGCTCTCAGAAATGTAGGATAGGTAGAGTTAAAGAACTAAACACCCAATATTTAGACTAAACAACCATCTTTTTCTCCTTTTTAAAAGACTTTCTAAATTTGAATTTCCCTAGCACTTTCACCGTATAGAGCATCTCGATAAGTTACAGTGGAAATAGATACTAGGCTATCAGAAATGTAGATAGGTAGAAATAACGGTCTGACCGCATAAGGTGTCTAGACTATCAACCACCTTTTCTCCTTTTGTTGTTTATGTTATCACATGAAAAGTGAAGAAATGAAAAACTTCAAAGAAAAATTATCGATACTTTGTGTGACCAGAGGGCTGGTTCGTTCTTTGCCAGATGTATAAGCATTACCATTCAACGTGGTATTGCTGCCGGTCTTCTGGACACGTATCCGGATGACAGCGATGTGGAGGAGTACGTATTATGTACATAGTTAAGTTTAGTATAAAAAGTTAGTTTATATTTTTGCGGTATTGGCCCAGTTCTATAGGCCCCGACTTTCGGGGTCACGGATTCAAACCCAACCAGGCACATTACTTTGTGTAATATCACCACCACTACTCTCAAAACGTTGAAAGAAAATATCGTGAGGTAACTGGTATGTCCTAGAACCAAAAATTCCAATGTGACATTCACCAATCCGCACTGGGCCCGCGTGGTGGATCATGGCCCATTCGCTCCCCTAAAGGGGAGCCTGAGTCCCAGCAGTGGAACCATTCATCATAATTTCAGCCAAAAGACGGCCACTGTTGGAACCCCCCCAGGCCTCCCCCAAGCGTCGCCACATCGATCGATCCTGTGCGTCTCGCATTCACCGCATTGCCGCTGAATCCCCAGGTCTTCGGTCCACCTTGTGGGAGTCCTTCAAACGCTGCGTTTTCCGGTGGGCGTTCGCCATTCTAGAACCTTGAACCATTACACGTGGAACCGATATAAGGCTAATTATGCTTGTGATTTTGCTATAGTACTAACAAAAAGAAAGCTTTAACTTTGACATTGCACAAATGAGAAAATTGCAAGAAGTTCTTAGAAATTTCAGCGACCACGTACCGAAGGACGTAGCGTTGGAAGGCCTCCCACAAGGTGGACCGATGACCTGGTGAGGGTTGCAGGAATCCGATGGACGCGAGATGCACAGGACTAGTCATTATGGCTACACTTGGGGGAGGCCTATGTCTAACAGAGGACGTCTTTCAGCTAAAATGATGATGATGATTGGAATGGCGATCAATCAAACAAAATGTCAAAATTAACCTTGAAAAACAACAGATCAATCAAATCAATTACTAGCTACTATAGAATAAACGCAGCGTCTATTAACAGGATGTCCCCTGCAACTTGACACCCTGCTGTTACCAACTTTAATTTACTGCTAAAAGACACAACACCCCGTCACCCACCACCCTTAAGGATAAGGAAGTAAGGTTGAGTTTCAAAGTGTCTGGTTGTTTTTGAAGTGTAGATTGAATATGGTAATGGGTGATAGCTACTTTATCACACGCAGATGTCGTAGGCAGTGTACAAACGGGTCGGTTTTTAAGCACGATCCCACGTTTTTCTCATAATTTCGTACAGGATGTGTTCTATTTTTAAGTGCGCAGGTGGCGACCAATCACGGATATTTGTTGTTCAAATGAGGGAAGAATCGATTTTTAAGTGATTGTCTCTTTTTGAATTTGGAAGGAAGTGGTGATAAGGTCGGGTTATTTGTTATATGATTTGTAATCTTAGTTACCATAAGATACGTTGAAGGTTGGAGAAGTTTTTTGACGCCATATTTTAGCTTATTTTTAGTTAATTTCAATTTATATTTGTTAAGGGTTTTTGTATATTTTTTGTTTCAGTGTAATTATAGTTTTTTTTTTTAATTCACATAAACTATATTCTGATTTTTAATTAGCTGTACTAAACTGACAGCAGTGGACAATGCCCAGCTGTCAATGTACAATACCCAGATGACATTAAACCATTGTTACAGTTGTCACTTTAGTCCATGTATGTATTTAGAAATATATAAGTATGTTATATTGTCAGTGGCAATAAGCACGAACAGTGCAACGCCATATATAAGAAAAAAAAAAAAAGTATGTTTATCAGTTGTCTAGTACTCATAACACAAGTTCTACTTAGCTTGGGACTAGACGACGTTGTGTGATGGTTGTGGTATATTATTATTATTCCATTCATTTATTTTTTATACATATTTATTAAATTTTAAATATTTCTTTAAAAAATATATAAATAAAAAAAAACATTTAAAAATATAAAAAATATTATTATTAACTGATTACAAATTACGGTATAGTGCTTGACTGCGATCCCACCTGATGGGAAGGTTGTAAATAAATGTTTTACCTCACTTTATTTTTTGAAAGGGAATCTTTAAGTCAAGAGTGAATAGGTTACTTCTAGGTAAGCACGCTATATCGTCGACCGCATCGTCGCTTTCCATCAGGTGAGATAGCGGTCAAGCGCGAACCTATCAAGAATTAAAAATAAGGGTAAACCCATGTCCCCGAATAGACCATAGAATAGTTTATATTCTGGGATTATTTTCCCTTATGACATTTTTTTACTTTCACGCGGGCTGGGAGCAGCGAGTCATCAAATTATGTCTCCCGCTCTGGGCGGAACGAAAAGAAGTTTAAGACTTTCGCTGACTAAAATCCACCTGTGTTCCTTCAGTTGCCCTTTGTTTTTCCAGGGCCAGGTTAACTCTTTAGGACAGTCCCGCTCCTCTAGCGACGCACTTAACAATGCGGACGGGCGCACTGCGTACTTGTGATCATTTATTAAATCTATACGTCTACTTCGACAATTCTTCAAATCAGTCACTATTCGCGTGTCAAACAAAGACCTAAGATTTAAGAACTACTAAAGAATAAACAGACTCAGCCTTCTTACTAAAAAGGTTATACTTTTGTTGTAATGCTAGCGAAGGAGGCGGCCGCATGCGTGAGGAAACGGACATCCTCACAGTCCAGCCCCGATTTCTAGCCACGAGCACGACGAGCAATGGGTAGCTCGCCGTCTGGCCGTCCGGTACCTGTCAGGATCACGCGCGCCTCAAAGAGATGTCAGCAAAACCTTAAGGGCAGCATGGCCGAAGCCTACTGGCGCCTTTGTGTGACTTCCGAAAGGGAAACCCGAGATCCTGGAACGCAAGGCAAAGAAACATAGATGTGATTTTATTCAGTAAAAGTCTGATACGTCCTCACGCACCGTCCTAGAGCGTGAGAAGTCATTGGATGATTTATGACCTTAAAAAAGGGTTTTAGACAATATTAAAGTGCGCACAAAATCAGACAGAGCATTTTTTAAATGCTTTCTTATTAATAAATGTTAAATTAGACATAATTGTCTTCTAATAAAGTCATGGCGTGGAGGGCACAAAAAATTATGTCTTTTATACAAAACCGTGGCGCTTAAAAGTTGAAATAAGTTTGTGACACACAGATCGTTTCAGTGACAAAGCTAAATAATAACAATAATTTACTAGGTCAATTTCAGTAGGTCATATGTATTTTATAGACAACTAAAACGCCAAATGCCCAGTTAATTAGCCGACCAGCCTTTACCAAAAGTCACATTTAACATGGCGTCAACCATCAGGGAAGCATTGGCTGACTCATGGGTTTGTCCACTCGTTAGGGCTACGCTTTTATTTATAATTCGAAACTATTATTGTAGCTCTCTTTATTTTTTCCACAACTTTTACACAACGCCATCTAGTCCCAAACTAAATAGAGCATGTGCTATGAGTACTAGACAACTGATAAACATATATGTTTCTAAATACATACATATATTCACTTTTTTAGGGTTCCGTACCACAAAAGGAAAAAAACGGAACCCTTATAGGATCACTTAGTTGTCCGCCTGTCTGTCCGTCAAGACCCTTTATATCCGGAATGCGTAGAGGTATCGAGTTAAAATTACCATATACTCAAATCTGCGGTCCCTTGAAGCTATGAAAAAATCAAACATCTATGTTAACGGGAAAAAAAGATACAGCCGTTTATGTCGCAAAAAACGTGTATTTCGATACTCTCAAGGTAATCAAAATTCATAGGGCACTTCCCGTTGACATAGAATCCTGAAATTTGGCATGAAGCAAGGTCTCTTAGCACTAGTATAGGGAAAAATCTGAAAACTGTAAATTTCTACATTAAAGTAAAGACTACGTCACATAAAGAAACTTATTTTCGATTCCGAAAAATCTACGTAATTCAATTCGGGAATTGAACTGTTTTCACAGGTAAGTTTGTACGGAACCCTCAATGCGCGAGTCCGATTCGCACTTGGCTGGTTTTTTTTTTTTAAACGTTGCCCCACCCTAGGAACACCTCCTGTATTGTTGGTGCGTTCACAAACAAGTAAGCTCACATAGTCAAGACAGAACCAGAACACTTATCTGCAGGCCATACAAATATTTGTTTTGTGCGGGAATCGAACCCGCGACACGTATCGTAGGATATAAATAGCCAATAGCTCAACAAATGCGCTAATCGTGCCATCAAACATTACAGACAGAACAAATTATTGTGCACATCACAAAAACATTTGTCTTGAATGGGAATCGAACCCATGACCTCCGGCTTAGCAGTTAGAGCCACTAACCACTAGACCAACAGGCCAGCTAATCATGTAGTTTAAACCTAAAAAAAGGGAGTGAACTACACAGTTTATTGGTATAGGACCTAGTCATGTGAAAAACGAATAAGTATATAAGTAGCTTTTCATCACTACATAGTGTAAAACAAAGTCGCTTGCCGCTGTCTGTCCCTATGTATGCTTAGATCTTTGAAACTACGCAACGGATTTTGATGCGGTTTTTTTAATAGATAGAGTGATTCAAGAGAAAGGTTTATATGCATAACACATGCATGACTGGCCTGTTGGTCTAGTGGTTAGTGGCCCTGACTGCTATGCCGGAGGTCGTGGGTTCAATTCCGACCCAGGACAAATGTTTGTGTGATGGGCACGATCATTTGTTCTGTGTCTGGGTGTAATTTATTTATAATATGTATGTATTTAGAAATATATAAGTATGTTTATCAGTTGTCCAGTACCCATAACACAAACTTTGCTTAGCTTGGGACTAGACGGCGTTGTGTGATAGTTGTGGAATATTATATTATTATTATAATATACTCGTAGTAGAGAAACACTAATAATTTTAGAAGTTTTGTGATGTCGTAATAAAACACATTTTTTAGAGTTTACATTGCAAACGCTGGCTGAACCCTACGAGATAGATCAAAATAATGTACTACAGTATTGTACACCTTAAAAAGGTCTACAAAAAAGTCCGCGGTGGTATATGTTTATCTCTAAGGGATAACCCACAATAACCATTTTTACTTTTTACTTTTTACGAGAATAGTGGCTTATTTACGAAGCAATTTTAAGCAATACAGCAACAATTAAGCACCTTAAATATTTGTGCATTTAATAAATCTGTAAACGTTATATATAAAGACATTCTATAGTATATTTAGTATCAGTATTGCATCCGTTCGAAGCCAGGGCGTGTCGCTAGTACTACTAAAAATGTTTTAAATGTTACACATACACATTCTTTTATCAGATTTTAAAACCAGTAATCATTATAAATAACCATTAATTGACCCTCTTGTCCTTGACCTGGCCGTGTAGCTGCAATCTTTAATCTAAAAACACACACACCTTCAAAATATGCGTTAACCCGCACTACAGTTTTCCAGTATTTTCTTTGCTAACCGACTTTCTAAAAATGCGGTTTTGTGTTCGACCAGTTTTTTTTTTTTGTAGGTGGGAAAATCATTCAATGACATCCCCGCGTGTCAGACTTTTACTGACTAAAAACTCACTTCTGTTCCTTTGTTGCCTTTCATTACAGGGCCGAGTCATCTTTTTATGTCCGTGATTTTCTCCAAAACTTCAGTAGCTCACACTGTCCAAAGATATTTGTTTTGGTTTTGAAGACGTTTCTTTATTTTTATTTACCACACTTTTTATAAAATTGCAACGATTTTCGTATCTTTTTACCAGGAAAGTAGCATACGTAGGAACCGCGAATGTAGCTATTTTAACCAAGAGTCTTGAATGAGGAAGAAAACTCAGTTTGGTTAATACAATGCCACCTGCATTAAAATGTTACCAGTTTCAACTTATGATTTCCTGATACTCCGTCAGGAACTTTGGTAACCTCTCAGTCTCAATACTTAATCAGTCTAGACTGAAACTGTAAATTATTTTTTTATTCTTTTCTACTCTTTATTCTTTGTATACCTAATTAATTATTTTTTTCCCAAGTGAATCGGTGTCGGTTTTCCGTCTAGCCAGATGAGCTGTCTACCTAGTTACATCTATTTAAGTAGTTTAAAAAGGATGAATCGCGAACTGATTCCGGTCATTGACCCGTTTCTTCGAGTAAGGTGGTTAAGGGTAAGCAGAGAAAATGAGATGGCTCTCTTGAAACCTGTGGCCCTGGTCATTCTATCATGTAGGCATATAACTACGAGTATATGAAGGCAAAAACTACAAGACGTCCTATCGGTATTGGTAAATTATATCTGAAGTATTGACAGACAGACTATTTAGTTAATTATTATTTATTATTATATTCTTTGCACCAATTTTTTTTTGTTCATAGGATAAACTTGATTTTTGATCATACTTAATGCAATCAAATACGAAACGGAACCCTTAAAACATTCCACGTTCCTTGAAGCTAATAAAAAACCAAACTTTTGAATAAACGAAAAAAAAATACGGCAATTTAGCAAAAAACGTGAATTTCGACACTTTTAAAGTAATCAAAATTCATAGGATACTTCCCATTGACCTAGAATCCTGAAATTTGGCGTGAAGCAAGGTCTCATAGCACAAATATAGGAAAAAAACTGAAAACTGTAAATTCGTAGTAAAGTCACAAAAAAAAAATTGTGATTTGGAAAAATCTTCGTAACTCAATTCGGGAATTGAACTGTTTTCATAGATAAGTTTGTATGAAACCCTCAGTGCGCGAGTCCGACTCGCACTTGTTTTGAGTGAACTAGGTTATTTAATTTTTTTGTAAAAAGATTTTTATTTATTAAATGAACTCGTTTCAGACATAGCGGGAGATTTCCTTTGAGAAGATCTTTCAGTGACCAAAAGCTCCTCCAGGCATTCTCAGTGCGTCGAGCAACTTCTTTATCTTGTCACGCACAACTATTATTTATATATATTATTAACTAACTAAATTAACTCGAACATTTGTGTGAATTGTTTAAAAATATAATACATATTACATAATATTCCACAACTATCACACAACGCCGTCTAGTCCCAATCTAAGCAGAGCTTGTGTTATGAGTACTAGACAACTGATAAACATACTTATATATTTCTATAAATACATATTATAGATAAATTACACCTAGTTAATAATAATAATATGATAGATAATATGTTTTAAGACTATCTTATACTAGCTGTCACCCGTGTCTTCCGTCGTGTAGAGTTCAAAAACATTACTTAGTCTATAATTGTTTTTATAAAAAAAAACAAGTTAAAAAAAAATGATTATTTAGATCGCGATTTAAAAAAAAAAAATAGGGTGTATAAGCTATCTGGTTGTGAAAGTTCCGTCAAAATATTTTATCTTTTCGGAGATATCCCCCCGGTATTAAGCCCCGTTCCAAAGGATAAATAAAGTAGCTTAAGTTACTCACTCATAACATTAGCTATATACCAATGAAATACCAGTCAAAATTTATTCAACCTTTTCGCAGACGTATCAATTCAATTCAGTGGTCTGAAATCCTGTTACTGCAGGAAAATTAAAATAAGCCTAAGTTACTCCTTGTAACATCAGCTATCCACCAGTGAGTCCCGTCAAAATCGGTCCAGCCATCTCGGAGAGAATTTTATTATTTACTTGTTTCATCATCATTTCAGCCGTAAGGCGTCCTCTGCTGGATATAGGCCTCCCCAAAGTGTCGCAACAACGAACGGTTCTGTGCGTCTCACATCCATCGGATGCCCGCGATCCTAACCAGGTCATCGGTCCACCTTGTGAGAGGCCTTCCAACGCTACGTCTTCCGGTATATGGTCGCCACTCCAAAACCAGAACTTCGACTCCTAAAAACAAGTTTTCCTCAAAACCAGAACTCTTCGGACTATGTCCGTAATCTTAGTTCTCTTGCAAACTCCGACCATAGCCCTCTCCATTGGCCTTAGCCAAACACTTTAAGCCTTCTGATGAGTACCCAAGTTTATTTCACACAATTTTTCTTCACGGGTAAAATGTCACTTACATTACTTTCGAACTTTTTCTCTTTCCACAAACATTCCCCGCTGTTCCGCTCTAGTGGTTCCACCACGTGGCGAGGTGCATGCCCGTTGCCCGTCAGAACTAGGTGAGCTTCAGAAGTGGGACGCCGCACCGCCGTGCCACTGTTCAGGGTAATTTCCAAATCGCGTGCCGAGATTCCCTGATACTGCCACCTTGGGGTTTGGGAACATGGCTGTTTGGACACTAGATGTGGTATCTTTGTAAAAGTAAAAAAAAAAACAATATTTGATTAGTAAAATTACCAAAAAATATTGAACACTTATTTTTTTCTTTTTTACGCGAAATTTTAACGTTAAAATTTCGCGTGAACGACGTTGACTTATGCAAAAAATATACCAATTTTTACGTAGAAGTGACGTAACAAGCTAGTCCTGAAATTCGATGGATTCAAAATTTTTGTTAACAAATATTTCTAACTTTATAAACCACTAGCTTTTGCCATCGGCATCGTATGCGTGATAAAACGTAGCCTATATCCTTTATTGAGGTTCAATTTCGTTCCATACCTTTCGTGAATATTGGTTCAGATATTTAACCTTGAAAACGTAACAGACAGAGTTACTTTCATATTTTTATAATAATAGGGGTTAAAAAATGAAATTACCGTTTTTATAACGGGTTGGGAAGACACTTCAAAAGTGTCTTCTTCAGTCAATCTTTGGATTGGCTTGGAATAATAAGTTCAAATAAACTTTATATTAAAGGTACGTTATTCTTTTTCGGAAATTATATGTACCTGTGTGCCAAATAAACGGTTTTTCTTTCTTTTAAATTAAGTATTTATAGGATTTATTGTATTTAATATTTTCTGTAATATCGCAGTACTTATAACCATTAAATCTAATAAAAAAAACTATTTTTTTATATTAAGAGTTCCAAGCGGACCTAATATTAGGCATGTATTATGTAATCGATATTTTTTTAAATTTTACATAAGAACTTATTATTTTTTATCCTGGTTACATCTCTATTCTTCCTTATTTGCAAAATTGCGATTGTTAAAACTATGGAATTTATGAAATGTAGCAACATTAACGGATAACTTATCTTGCAGCAGCATTTGAAAACATATTTGCAGGTAGAAAAATAAACAAACGTAATAATATTATTTGAAAAGAACATGCAAACTTACGGCACAGTGTATGTTCAGAAGCCAAAAAGCCCTACCAAAACCTTTTAACGAGATCCATTTGACGACCTAAACTGAACTGTTAAAGGGATGGATATATATAAGGAGTACAGCTCCATCACTATTTCTCGCTCGCACGGCTGACATATTAATACGACATGGTAAGGTCCCCGTACGATAAACTGAAGCAGATTTAGGTGACGACGTCCGTACCGTTGATTACCAACAAACTTTGAAGCTAACCTTGTTACTTAGTACTCTCGTTCATACAACGTGTGCTATCTCCAAATTCACCAAAAGATCTTTACGAGCTTCTATAAAAAGCTGGCTTATTTTATTGACACATCTAGTACACTCTACATCTAGGTATTTATAAATTTCTCGCTCATTATCAACAGCGTAAATTAAACTCTAAGTACTCAGTTATAAGATATACAATGATACGGTCTGCTATATTCACCTGGTTTTAGAAATATGATGAGAAATCAAAATAATAGAGGGAATGTAATTAGGTACCTATATATTTACTTGTTGTGTCCGGGAGTTCGATTGCGTAGCAGTCAAAAACAATATTGTACTGTGTTCCGTAGCACTTAGGGCCGTGCTTCACTGGGATGCCATGGCGACGTAACCAGATCATGACGCCAAAGAAATGTATGGTTGACTACGTGACCGACAGTGACCAGGTGATGTAAACACCATAGAACTGCATACATTTACTTGGCTGCGCGAATTAGCAGCTCTGCCATGGCGTCCCAGGCACTGACCTTAAACCCACAATTCCTGATCTGGAGGTAGAACTGATACGCTGCGGGGGTGTTAACCTGGTAAAATTATCAGGCCATTAAGACTGACCCATCTAGCTCACTCGAAATTTTTTAAATTACACTTACTCGAAAACCCATTCTTATTTATAATTCATTTTTTTTAGTCATTGTCCAAAGTACACAAAATTAAAATCAAGCCAAATAAAACATGACATAAATAGACATTAAAATTATATAGACATAAAACATACAATTAAATTAAATACTCAATGTCATAGATACAATTAAAATTAAATAAAAAATGTCATAGATATAATTAAATTAAATATAAATGAAATAATACACATTAACATACCAAATTAGACAAACACAATAATTAATACACACAATCAAAAACGATACGGTCAAACAATACGAGGAGAAGCGCTAATATGAAGCTGCATCTACCTCTGCAACAGGGACAGGTCCCACCGCTCGGAGAACACCCTCAGAAGACTGTTTGAGCTGCTTCGTAGGCGACTTAATAGTGAGACGCTCCGCTTCCTTATGATTGCGAAAAAATCATCCGTCCGCTCTCTCTCCCTATCGCTTTTAGGCACACAATTTACTTTTTTCCGCACTAGTGTAGAAAAGTGCTAGCTTTTGCCTCCGCTACAATTTATTATATGTATCGATTCAGGCGAATTCCGCCTCGGTCGTAATGACAAATTTTCTCCACTTGTATCAATTAATGTGTAATAAAGCCGATTTTTATTTATTTATATGTACTACATTCATTGGAAACATTCTCATATTGGGGGGTAGATCAGTTTCCCTAGCTAAATCTTAGGGGTGACCAGATCGAAAAGATTAAAATAACCTTTTCGTTAAGTTCCACCACGGGGGAGTCCAGAATCATGTACTGGATCCGTGGTATTCGTTTGTAAGTCGATGTCGAAGAAACCATGTATAGATTACTATATGAATACATTGAGATTTTAAAGATTGGCTCAACATAACATGTTTTCTATTAGCGGCCAGACCACTTGTAACCTTCATCCTACAGTTTTTCCGATACTGAACAAAATGAACTTTCCAATGAACTTTATTCAAATAGATATCAAAACTTTAATACGGAGACGTTTCGATAATGCGAAGGAAATGAACTCACGTCTTGCCTCTTTGTCATTCCGATATTAATAACGTGCCAAGAAAGGGATGGAGATATTTTAATAACGGCTTTTATTTGATTTTAATGCACATGTTTTAACCTATGAGTTCTTAGTCCTTGTGAGGATATTCGCGAAGACTGTATGAAGTATGTACAAGTCCTTGGTGCTTAAACCCTGGTACTTTCTGTGGTCAATGATAGGCTGGTGTTTGTTGAACTTAATAATATCGTAAACAATAGAATCATATTATTATTTCACTAGCTCTCCTCCGCGGTTTCAACTGCGTCTTTAGTTACTGCTTCGCTGCTTGGATCGTAGTGTTTTGTTATTTATTATTTCAAGTTAAATACACGATACAAATCGAAAAGCTAACAATTCAAACCAGTAGTTCCTGAGATTACCGTGTGTAAACAAAGAAACAAACAAACTCTTTAAACAAACAAAGCTTTTATAATTTTAGTTTAAATTGACCAAACATTTGAATTATTTGAAGGTGTGTAACCCACGTTAACATGTATTTTTCTCTGTGTTTTAATGATGTTCAAAGTATCTTTTTAAAAAAAAAGGAGAGTTGAGGATATATATATGTCCGATTGTACGTAGATATAAAGCGTTATATTCGAAGTTGTAGCTTTTTTAACCAAATCATCAGTAATTACTAGTAGTAGATATATTTACAATTTTCAGATGTGAAAGCTCTTTCTCTGCAGCATGTCGCAGTCCACAGTGATGCAGTGAATCTCACCAGACAAGCAATAATGCCTCCACCTTCAAACAAAAGTTTAATCATCCTAAAAGATAGATTAGGACTACAGCCAAAGTAATAAGTTTCTGTAACATTGTGTTTACTTAACCAATTATCCTCAGTGACTTATGAAACCTCTTCAAAGAATCTGGTGTCCTTGTACTAAACAAATAATGTAATCGTGTGTTACCACGCGCAAACAATTGCTTTTACTTTTCCTCTTTATTGACAAAACAGGCGAAATATGGCTCGCGCCTGGCTTATGTCCCGCCTGCAATGCCTTCTGTAATAAAAGATTTAGGTAGCATTATCTTAGGAATTATAATACCCTGGTACTTTGACCTTGAATTTTATTTCCGTGCTTACGGGTTATTTCTGAAAGTTTGACTTTTCGAGGACAAGTTATATATAACTCGAGACATTGTTAGTATTTCTTGGTCCCATAACAATGAATTGAGTGGTTCTTTTATTGAAATGTTAAGTGAGTGAGTGTGAGTTCTAAAATAATCCTTACTTCCTGCCCGCTCTACGTGAAATCTGTACTTTATTCGAAGTTACGAAGTTTTGTTACTTAACTATTTAATCCATTAAACAAAGACGCCATTCTTAGCTAAGCCGATTTTTGTTTCTATTCACCCTTTTCCTTTGCGGATGCTTATAGGCACAATTACGATTTCCTTAAAACCTACCTCAATGAAAATATAAAACAAATGAAACCCTTTTGAAGTGAGGTCGTTTTTTAAAAAAAAATATTTATTACAGTTACGCACGGCTATATGCACAAACATTTAGCCAGTGTTTTAGAAAGTAGCTACTAAGTTTTCAGTCACTTACTTCAGTCAAGTTACTTTACATTACCCTTAGAAATCGGATGTCACCTATTCTAATATATTTTGCAGTATTTGGCAGCAAATGTATCGGGTCAACCTTTTCGAATAGCTTCGCTGTAGTAGTCAATGCTACATAATTCTCAGCTCCATTTTACCGCAATTGCGACTGTTTCAATGATTCCACATAATATTGTCCAGCTGCGTAGACACTTGAGATAAAAAACTAAACCACTTTTACGTCACAATATCCACTAGAAATAAATTTTCCAATAATTAAAATAGCCACTGCGCAAAGACAATGCTTGCAAAATATGAAGCATTTTAGCGATTTACTGATTCGATTATAAAATTAAAACACTATTATGGTAAAACGTAAGAACAGTGGTGGCTGAGTGGTAACAGCCCCGCCTTACGAGTTTTAGGTTGCGAGTTCAAACCCAGCAAGGCGCTTTGTGTAATTTATTTCATTACCACTTCGCTCAAAACAGTGAAGGAAAACATCATGAGGAAACCAGCATGTCCTAGAACCAAAAATTCGAAGACGTATGACATTTATAAATCCGCACTGGGCCCGCGTGGTGGATTACGGCCCATTCCCTTTCCTAGAGAATTGCTAGTAGAATTATCTGACCAACAAATAGAATGATTGCATGTATATTGGTCCTGTTTTTAATCGATAAAAGTAATTTTCGAGGCATGTTTGTAATTTTTTTATATCTTACTAAATTAATTACCTGTATTATGATTAGAACACACTATCCACTTAGCATAGAGGAGGCCGCACGTGGACATGAGGGAGTGGCCCACACGAGGGCTGAAATCGGGATCGGGATCCCGCTGATTTCCGGCAGCCATAGGTGCGGGCTTGCGGATGGCTAGCAATGGGTAGCTCGCTGTCCGACCGTCTGGTAACCGTCCGGAAAGAGCCCAAGTCGTCGACGGCACGTACTGATCTACGCGTGCCTCAAGGAGATAGCAGCAATCCGTAGGGGCCCAGCAGGGTTGAAGCCTACTGGGGCCAAGGGTTTGCTTCTGAAAGGAAGACTCGGCACTGGTATGAAAGGCAACTAAAGAACAGGAGTCAGTAAAAGTTTGACCCACCCTCCCGTTCCGCGATGTCATTGGATGATTTTCACACTGAAAAAAAAAAAAAAAATTTAATAGTTTATGCAAAAACGTACAGCGGCGGACTCAATGCCGTAGGCATTTTCTACCAGTCAACCTTAGGGTGATGCAGAGATAAATAGTGGTAGGTGCAACAAAAGAGAGAGAAGGCGAATAGGTACAAGAATAGATATACTAATAAACCATAAATATCATACAATTATACAATACATACACAAATTAATAAACTATCTACATATATATCTACACCAATAAAGTCAAAAAATTGGTTCAAATCGAAAATTTGAAAACATTAACGCTGTGATGACAGTACTGCCAACTTCTTACGAATTAGCTCGCGAACTTTAAGGTTTTGAATGTTAATCGATTATATTATTATTTGAAAAATCCATCTAGCATTTACACGGAAAATAAAGTAATATATATTTTTCCATACATATATATGTTCACTGTAGTGGTTCATATATATATACTTTTGCGCGTTCACTCGCCATTAGCTCCTCTAGTCCTCTTGATGTTAATTCAAAATCAAAGTTCCCAGCAGTTTCCCTATAAATTTTGTAGACCTACACACATCTATCTTGTTTGATTCGAAAGCAAATCTCTTTGTATCTTCAGACAGGTCTCGATATGTTTGCGATACTATATCCCCGCCGGCGCTAGGGATGTTACCATCGATATGAAGGAAGAGGTACTACTATGTCGATAGATAACGAAAGAGATTTTATCATGTCTGAAGCTTTAGTCGAAACCAAGTATAGTAGTTACTTCATAAATATTTTTTGAACTTTGCATGTTTTAATTAGATGGCATTTGTATTGTAATTCTTATTCAGTTCCAAATATGCTCATTCACAAGTAACGACAGGACAAAAAAAAGGGCAAGAGCGAGTCGGCCTTGCACACTGAGGGTTCCGTACAAACTTACCTATGAGAACAGTATAATTTCCGAATCGACTCTCAAAGACCTTTACAAATTTACAGTTTCAATTTTTTTCCTATATTTATACTATGAGACCTTGCTTCCTCTCAAATTTCAGGATTCTAGGATACTAAAAACGGGAAGTACCCTATGAATTTTGATTTCCTTGAGAGTGTCGAAATATACGTTTTTTGCAACATAAACGGCCGTATCTTTTTTTCGTTAATTTACAAGTTTAATTTTTTCATAGCTTTATGGGACCGCAGACGCGTTTCCGAGATAAAGGGTCTTGACAGACAAACAGACAGACAGACGGACGGACAACAATGTGATCCTATAAAGGTTCCGTTTTCTCCTTTCGGGGTACGGAACACTAAAAAAGCTGCTGTAAATTTTGATGACGTCAGAACTGAAAAATGATTATTGATTTTATATTGTACTAGTGTAACAATTAACTTATTAAAGCTGGAAAAGAGTCGATAAAACAAGCCGAATAAGCTGGCGGAGGCCTATACCCGAGGAGGAGTTCAGGAGTTCGAAAGATGTCCACAGCTGGACATAGACATAACCTCCCCTGAGTGTCACCACGAGCAGGCTCACGGTAAATAAATTATTTTGAATGTTTGTATTGAATATACTTTTTCAGCCATACATAAGCGCCATCCCTATTTCCTCTCGCCACGTGACAATGAATCTGTTTGTCTCTCCGACGCGGCGCGGTCACCAACCCGAGGGCTACGGCCAGTGGCGTACGTACCTAGGTAACAAACGGCCCCGGGGCAAAAAAAATTGTGGCCCCTTATTTTTACGTGAGAAATATTCAATACCCTGTTCAGGGAAGTACTGGAGCGGGTGGAAGTGTCAGACTTTTTCTGACTTAAACGAGTAGTTTTGAATTCATCAAAACTACTCGTACTCGTAGTACTGCAATCTATTTTATTTAGATTTCCAAGGTAGGAAAATTTTTCGCTAGTTCAATAAGAGGTTTGCTAATCAGTTTTGGTGGCCTCCCATTGGGGGCCCTGGGGCACTACCCTTTCAGTAGCTACGTCACTGGCTACGGGCTCGGGCTAGGCATTCCTAACGCTTTAACGAACTAGACTACATATTAGTAGGGGATGAAGGGGTCTCTCTCATAAAGCAAATTTATCGAAGAGGGATGGGGCATTAATGCGTTTGTAAGGCTGAATATGTGTGGGGATATATCTCTTTGAAATGTCTGGCTGTGGGTATACGACAGTAATGTCAAAATACATGGCTGTAATAAGCAATCAGCTAAAGACAGTAGATAATATCAAACATTTATGACAATGCATAAAGAGGACATTGTTAAAAAGTTAATATTAAAAAAGTTATTGTGTGTGTGAACGTCGAAGTCATCATCAGTAAATCTCATAATAATAAATCAATGATTTCATATATCAAAATTATGTATATGTCGTGGCCAGTTCTCAGAATTGATCACTTCATGATATGGCCACTTAAAACTGGCCAGATCGTTTAAACGTTAACATTTGATGATATGTCAATCCTCGTTTGGCCTTATCATTGATGTAGGATTTCAATGACAAAAAAAGCTCTAAAGAAAGTAGGCCAAACGATGATTGAAACATCATCAAACTCTATCGTTTCAAACGATCTGCCCAATTTTACTTGGCCATATCATGAAGTGATATCAATTTCCATGATCTGGCCACGACATATATATATGTTATAGTGACATGAGGTCAAACGCAAGTCGATCGTATATTCGCGTATGAAAGAAAAACCTGGGGTCCTAGAACGCAAGGTAAAGAAGGAACACAGGAGTGGGTTTTAATCTGTAAAAGTCTGACATGAAAGAGCTGGAGAAGTCATTGGATAATTTTTCAAGCACAGAAGAACAAAAAACCTACTTAAGGAACGTTTCAGTTTATCCGCTTATTTGACGCAATGGTATGAATATATTTTTTGTACAAATATTTTAAAATACAACGAAATTGCTTTTAAAAAATGAGATAAATATTAAATAGAGGCGAGTGGCCGAAAAAATGATGTAAGCAAAAAACTGAATATTAATTACTTATAATGTTTTTTAACAATTTGTATAATTTTGCTTATTGGTTTATTTATTCATCTGTAAAAATTACTACTTCACTTCCAACTTAAATTTACTTAATTTGATCGAAATTACAGATTGCTGAATGAAAATTCAGCAATTAAAAATCTATAAATGAAAATTACTTAAATACGAGTGTTTTTCGAAATACAAGTAATAAAATAAATTCCAATTTGTGTAATGTGCCTACAACTCACTGTACCTAAGTAGTCGGCCGAGCATAGTGGTCATCTATCTCCTAAACCATTGACAAAATGTAATTTGAACGTTAAAATAATGGCATTAGTGCCAAATGTGGCCAGTAGGGGGCGCGGTTGCCTATTCGTACGTCTGCGAGACGTAGGGTGAATCATAAGGCGTTAATTCCGATGACACACGATAAATATGACGCTGGGGGTGAATCGTCGGGATTTGGAAGAGTAAGTAGTATGTTTAGTATAGAGTCTCCTAGTGTTCAGGCCATGGTTCGGAGAGAGGGGGAATGGGACATGGTCGTCTCCTTATGAGAAGCAATAATGCTAGCGTTGGAGATGGCCGCATGCGTTTGGGACCGCACATCCTCACGCCACAGCCGCCGTGGCAGTAGACGCCCCGGGCGTCGGGATTCACAGGGCGATCCCTGGCCACCGTAGGCGCTTGCAGACGACGAACAATGGGTAGCTTGCCGGGCACTGCTGGGCCCCTACGGTTTTGCTGACGTCGCGCCGACATTCGCATCGGCCAGCTAAGGTCATCTGAAAATTAAACCCTTGGGCTTAGAACACAAAGGGAAACTGAAGGACACAGGTGTGGCTTTAGTCAGTAAAAGTCTGACATGCCCTTTCACTTGAGTGGATGAATTCCCACCTCAAAAAAAAGGAATATGTTTGGTAATGATGATAAACGTACTTATATGTGTTCAAAGTACTGTGGCGACCGTACAGGTCCCACTAATAATTACTAACTTGCAAACTCGCATGTTATACTTTTAAGGTTTAGGTTTTAAAAAGTTTAGGATGGATAGATGTTCAAACAATAGATAGGGAGACGTCATACAAAAATCGAGACGTAATTTTTATACAAATTGTATTTGAAAGTGTAGATGTATATAAGTGTAAGTGTGTGTGTATGTTAGATTTAAACTATTATTATAATACAATATCTAACCAGAAGCCTTGCATTGCGTCTCACCTATCATAGTACACATTTGTTAAAAAAAAATAGTACGTAAATTGTTATAGACTAGTTGAATTTAGAATCGCTTATCAGTATTTAATAATAATAATAATAATATGTTTATTGAATTGTTTGATTTACATAAATATTTATACATAAAGGGCTTAATCTAGAGGTAAAGGTACAAAATTGTATTCTACCTGAACTAGGTATAAAACCTGTATCTCAGGTAACTTATTTAAGTGCTTATATGTATATAACTTATGAGCAATATTATTTTAAATTCATGACGAATACTGTGCTTAGTCAACAAATCTGTATCATCGTAAGACATTATTGTGACACAACATTACATTATAATTTTTTGCTAAGTATTAAGTAAGTAGTATTTAAACTGGTGTAGTGTGAAATTGTTTCAGAAAAGAACTGAACCTAAAATACTTGGGTTATCTAATGATTTTGATAATATTTAGAAACGATTATTCAAATTGGAGTTTGTTTTCGGAAACTTTTTCGTCTGCTATAAAACTAGGTATGCTTTTATTTTCTATAACGATGAAAAGGATGCTAATCGACTTTTTATTCCAGTTACTTTAATAACTTCTACTAAAATAACTACACCGATGATTACATAAACAAGTGAAGCTTTGAGCTCCGCTTCGGAGAATCTACTTCAGCTAAAATATCTTAGAATTGATGATTTAGGAATTCAGACAACCTAATTATTTATTATTGATTTATTTTACTACTGATCGACACTTTAGGTGACCAGATGACTGGCTCGTTCTTCTCCCAAAGAATTAGCTTTGCCATTCAACGTGGCAATGCTGCCAGTCTTCTGGGCACATTTCCGGATGACAGCGTGGTAGAGGAGTACTTTGACACCTGAGTGTATTTTGTTTTTTAACCGACTTCAAAAAAAGGAGGAGGTTATCAATTCGGTTGTGTGTTTTTTTTTTCTCGTGTGTTACCACAGAACTCCGTCGTTTATGGACCGCTTTGAATTTTTTTTTAGAGGATATGCTTTAAGATTGGTCCCATCTTTTTCAGAATCCAGTTCTGATGATTGGATCCATGAGGAATCGAGGGAAGTCCTAAAATATTTTAGGCAACCATATAATGATTTTGGTATATTCATCGAGAACTTAAGCACTTACAGTCAAAAAGTAACATTTGATGAAGTGGAACTGATGAAGAAGACCAGAAATGGCCAACGGAACTTCATACTCACATAGATGTCACAATGAAAATAGTTAAGTGACTATGACAATAAAAATAAATAAATAGTTCTGATTAATTGTTGAAAATGGTATCTTCGAAGTGACCTGATGATGATGATGGAGCCGGAAGATAGGCACCGGAACTCTGTAATTAATCAATGTATCCTAGCCGTGTTTGGGCTTTTTAGAATTGTCATGAAATGCAGTTTCGCTATAAGGTACTATCGAATTGATCTGATGATGGAGCCGGAAGGTGGAAGGTAGACACAGGAACTTCATAATAAAGCAATGTAACCTAGCAGAGTTTGAGTTAATTGGAATTGTCATGAGAAATAGGCAAGTATCGCAACTAAAAAGTGTGAAATAAAAAACTTTTCACAAAAAAAAATTAACTGACTTCACTTAAAAAAAACACTTTATAGGATCAAAATAACTTTGATTTCAGAAGTCGGTGTTTATCGGTATTGTTTGTTTCTCATTTAACACCGACTTCCGAAATTAAAGTTATTTTGATATGTTTTTTTTGGGTGTGTTACAGAATTCAGAAAAGTGTAACCTCGAATAACACGTTCCCGTTAGTTTACTAATCCGAAACACTTAACAACGAATGCACGTTACCAAGAAAAACTTAATGCCGTAGCCATGCGATCTCGAATTACATGATTCAGAAAACTGTAATATCGAATAACACGACCCCGTATGTTTACTAATAGGAAACTCTTCACAACGAATGCAAGCTGCTACGAAAAACCTAACGCCACAGTCATGGAATCTTGAATAACCAAATCTCTAATTCACCAATTCGAGTCAGTTAACAACAAATGCGCGCTTCTACGAATAACTGAAAAAACATGACCATGACTGTGGCGTAAGGTCTATCGTAGCAGCGTGCATTCGTTGTGAAGAGTTTCCTATTAGTAAACATACGGGGTCGTGTTATTCGATATTACAGTTTTCTGAATCATGTAATTCGAAATCGCATGGCTACGGCGTTAAGTTTTTCGTGGTGACGTGCATTCGTTGTTATTTGTTTCGGATTAGTAAACTTACGGGAACGTGTTATTCGAGGTTACACTTTTCTGAATTCTGTAACACACCCGTTTTTTTTAGTGACGACGGCTATTTTTTTTTTTTTTTTGTAAAAAGTTTTTTGTGTTATATGTACACAGTTAGGTTTGGGTCACCAGTTTGGAGGTAGGCGGAACAGAGTGTAAAGTCCCGCAAACCTCCGTTGAAAAGGGAGGATCCTCCGGCCAGACGGGTGTCATGCCTGGTGGGCAGCTGCCCGGTAGATGATTTCGGGCTGTTCTATATGTTCTAATCGCGCGGAGAATTTAGATTGCGCGATGCAGGATTAGTTGTTATGTGACGCCATAGATGTCACTACAGTATAAATACTTAATTTAGTTAATATTTAAATTTCTTATGTACTTTTACTATTTATGTACACACAAAAAAAAAACAGAAAAAGAAAATACATAATAGATACAAGAGTACTGCTTATTTTCTCAACTTACTGTTTATTTCTTCATTTACTATGTAATATGATATCCTGTTTTCCTAGTGCATTCAATTTATTTCTAAGGTTGTTAAGGGTCAGACTTCAGTTTCTCGAATTCATTTAATTTTGCAGTTGTGCGCGAATTTGAAAGGATTCACTTGGATTTCTCCGAGGTAGTTGGTTTCTGGTTAATTTTACATTACTTTAAGCAGATTTTGGTTTGTAATTGTTACTAGCTTATATTATATTAAGTGTAACTACTCTGTTTGACTGGCCTGTTAGTCTAGTGGTCAGTGGCCCTGACTGCTATGCCGGAGGTCATGGGTTCGATTCCCACCCAGGACAAATGTTTGTGTGATGAGCACGATCATTTGTTCTCTGTCTGGGTGTAATTTATCTATAATATGTATGTATTTAAAAATATACACCCGTATTTTTTAATCAGAACAAAAAAAAATGGGGCTCTATCCGTACCCGTTACTGATCACATTTGTGTAGTCAAAAGTAAAAAAAAAAACGATATGCCAAAATTGTCCACAATAAAAAACTTTTTTCAAAAAAATATAACCGACTTCACTAAAAAAAACCTCTAAAAGGATCAAAATAACTTTAATTTCGGAAGTCGGTGTTTCTCGGTATTATTTGTATCTTATTTAACACCGACTTCCGAAATTAAAGTTATTTTGATCCTTTTAGAGGTTTTTTTTAATGAATTCGGTTATATTTTTTTGAAAATCGTATTTTATTTCACACTTTTTAGTTGCGTTACACTTAGGAGTATAAACAGAGTGCCCATTTCTCATGATAATTCCAATGAACACAAACACTGCTAGGTTACATTGTTTTCTTATGAAGTTCCTGTCTACCTTCCACCTTCTGGCTCCATCATGAGATCACTTCGATAGTACCTTATATTCAAAGTGCATCTCATTACAATTCTGATAAGTCCAAACACGGCTAGGCTACATTGATTTATTACGTAGTTAGCCGGAAGGTAGTGCCTAGCTTCCGGCTCTATCATCATCATCAGATCACTTTGATGATACCATTTTCAACACTATTCGGAGCCATTAATTTATTTATTATCATAGTTGCTTAACTATCTTCATTGTGATATCTATGCGAGTATGAAGTTCCGTTGACCATTTCTGGTCTTCTTCATCAAATGTTACTTTTTGACTGTAAATGCTTAAGTTCTCGATAAAAATACCAAAATCACAATACAGTTGGCTATAATATTTGAGGAGTTCCCTCGATTTCACCAAGATTCCATCATCAGATCCCGACTTGGTGACTATGGGACCATTTGGGAAATATACCCTTTCAAACAAAAAAATTTTTCAAATTGGTTGTCAAGCGACGAAGTTATGCGCGAACAAACATAAAAAAAAATACAAACATCCGAATTCAGAACCTCCTCCTTTTTTAGAAGTCGGTTAAAAATTTGTTATAATTGGAAAATTAATAATTGAATCAATCATTCATAACAATTGCTCCTAGAAAATACGCGCAGTGTTTTTCCATTGTTTTTTATTGATAATCAATAGCCTGTACAATATTTCCATAAATTGAGTGACTTTTGGGATATAAACAAACGCTCATAACTTTGCTGTTTATGAACACTATTTATTGAGACTTTACTTAAATAATAACAAGAGCTTTTCTAATAAGCCCTTTAAGTATTTGTACTGATTAAAAACTAGTGGTGTATAAGTATCTATCAATTGTCTAGTACCACAAGCTCTGCTTAGCTTGGGGCTATTTATTTTATTTATTTATTAAACTTCATGCAACATAAAGTACAAAGGCGGACTTAATGCCTTAGGCATTCTCTACCAGTCAACCTAGGGTGGTGAAGAGACAATATGGTAGGTGCATAAAAAGAAAATTTTACACTATAATAAAAATATAATATTCCACAACTATCACACAACGCCATCTAGTCCCAAGCTAAGCAGAGCTTGTGTTATGGGTACTAGACAACTGATAAACATACTTATATATTTCTAAATACATACATACTATACATAAATTACACCCAGACACAGAACAAATGATCGTGCTCATCACACAAACATTTGTACTGGGTGGGAATCGAACCCACGACCTCCTATATGTGGTTGTGTGAAAGTTCTGGAATATTATTATTATTATTACCTAGTGGTCTTCCAACGCTGCGTCTTCAGGTGAGCGGTCGCCACGCCAGAAACTGTCGGCCCCATCGACCATCTGTAAAGAACAACATAGGCAACAGTAGCATAGGGCACTACAACAGAGTTTTTAATTATTTGCTCTGTTCGCGCCGCATCGCTTCGCGTTCTACTTCGTGTTGAATCACCTACGTAGGACACTGAGTTAGACCGATGACCACAATTATGAATGTATAATTACAAACCCGTCTTATAAACTCGATCATAATTATGCTATGTTGTAAACGTTACCTTAGTGTCGTCGTCGGCGCGTATTGTTCCACGCGCGCCTCAGAGAGATGTCTACAAACCGTAGGGGCCCAGCAGGGTCGAAGCCTACTGGGGCCATGGGTAGTGTGAAAACGAAACCCGGGGCCCTGGGAAGAAGGCAACGAAGGAACAGGAGTGAGTTTTTAGTCAGTAAAAGTCTGACTTTATCTCCCGCTCCGCCCAAGAGCGCGATTTGTCATTAGATGATTTTCCCACCTAAAAAAAAAAACCTTAGTTATGAGGCGCGTCTCTAAACAATAGAACTCAGAGATTTTATGAAAGAAGAACCGCGGGCCTGGGATCGCAAACGGCAACTGAAAAAACACGGGTGGGTCTTCTCTCGCTCTCGCCCACCCAGAGCCAAAAAAAAATATTTAAGAGTTCCCACCCAGTAAAAGCGCCCTAAATAATCAAGAATCTTTGGTAATGGCTCCGACTTACGAATTGTAGGTTGCGGGTTCAAACCCAGCCAGGCGCATTAATTTGTGTAATTTATTTCATCACCACTGCTCTCAAAACGGTGAAGGAAAACATTGCGAGGAAACCTGCATGTCCTAAAACCATAAAATCGAAGACATGTGACATACACCACCCTGCACTGGGCCCGCGTGGTGTATTACGGCCCATTCCTTCTCCTAGAGAGGAATTCTGGATCCCAGCAGTGCGAACATGGCTGACTATGCTAACCTCTATGTTCCCATGGCTTTAGCACGTGGACACCACGCGGTCCGCAGTTAGTCGGTGGGCGCAGTAATGTGACGCATAGTCGCGCCCTGAGCGGCGCGCCCTGCATCACACAAGCATAGCGAGTCTGGAACGGACAAGGGGTGACGTACTACGAACCTGAAAATTCTCTGTAAAAGATAAAAAAAAATTTGGGCAAGTGCGAGTCGGGCTCGCGCACTGAGGGTTCCGTACAAACTTACATAGTATGTAAATAGTTCAATTCCCGAACGGAATCTCGAAGATTTTTCTGAATCGCAAAAAAGTTATTTTTTTGGGACGTAGCTAAAAATTTACAGTTTTCAGTTTTTTTTCCTTTACATGTGTTATGAGACCTTGCTTAATGCCAAATTTCAGGATTCTAAGTCAACGGGAATGAATTTTGATACCCTTGAGAGTGTCGAAATATACGTTTTTTGCGACATAAACGGCCGTATCTTTTTTTCCCGTTAACTCAGATGTTTAATTTTTTCACAGCTCTAAGAGACTATAGGCTTGAGTTTATGGTTTTAATTTCAACTCGATGCCTCCACGCGTTCTCGAGATAGAGGGGCTTTACAGACAGACAGACAGACAGGCGGATGGACAACTAATTGATCCTATAAGGGTTCCATTTTTTCTTTTTGAGGTAAAAGCGAGAAAAAAAACATTTTTATTTTATTTCCCATAGGTACATAGTAACATTTGTACAGGATATAAAAGAAAAAGTTTGCAGATGGGAGACAGAAGCCCATAGTAGGTGAAACCTGTGCTAGGAGTCCTCTGGGGTCTTACCATGACGTGCTAAAATGTCAGTCATCCCCGATCATGGATATGTTAGCAACCGTAGGGGCCCAGTAGGGTCGAAGCCTACTGGGGGGGCCATAGGTGATGCGAAAGAGATCCCCGGGGCCCCGGAACAATGGCAAAGAAGGAACAAGAGTAGGTTTTTAGTCAGTAAAAGTCTGATACTCTGTCTCACTCCGTCCAAAAGCGGGGGATGTCATTAGATGTTTTTCCCACCAACAAAAAAAATACCTTTGCGAAGAGTGAAATCATTATCATGTCAACCGAAAGACATCTACTGTAGGACATAGACCTATCAAAAGTGTCGTCATGAGGACCGGTCCTGTGCGCCTCGTATCCATCGGATTCCCGCGACTCTTACTAGTTCATCGGTCCACCTTGTGGGAGACCTTCCAGGAGTGAAATAATATTGATCAATATTTTAAATTTAAATAAAATTAAAACACGGCAATAAGCTCTGCAAATCAAAAACCATTATTACAATGTATGGTCAAGAGACAAGCTATTCCTTAACTTAAAATACACCGTAATTTTTTTTTTAAATGTTGTATGCTTCATTATTAGAGCCGCATCCAGTCGACACCTACCTCTTGTATTCCGTGAAGGATCGAGTTAACCTACACGTTAGTGCTAATTAGCCGCAAACTCATCGTAATACTAACCACAACACGTACTACGTAGTAAGTACTAGCCAGCCACCCTGTAACCTTTGGCCATCGTGAAATTTTAATTTTGAGCGTCGTGCGCATAAAGGCCGGATCTTCTTGAAAGTATGCAGTCCTGGTACACGTGTTTATTTATTCATTCAGTTTCATCACTGTTACTGGCTAAAAAATAATTTAGACCTTCACCTTCTCACTCCGCCCAAGTGCGGAAGATATCATTAGATGATTTCCCAACTAAAAAAAACATCTTCAACTCCTACTGATATTTTTACTGATGGAAAATAATTTTCGATGGGGTTAGAATTCCAGACTACAGTTACTCTGCTTGTTGGGCGGTAGAATAAGATACTGTTTTGTAACACTTTTAACCAGTGGCCCTACGATTGCACCTTCACTTCATCATCATCATTTCAGCCGAAAGACGTCCACTGTTGGAAATAGCCCTCTCCCAAGTATCGCCACAATGAAGGGTCCAGCGCGTCTCGCATCCATCGGATTCCCGCAACTTTAACAAGTCATCGGTCCACCTTCACTTCCTTACCTGTATTTGGGCAAGCTTTTATTTAATTTTCAATGTTTGCATGTATACTTGTTTAGGGCAAAACTTATAAATAAATTTTAAAACAGTTACCTCTATCAGATTGAGCTGAAACTTTACAGACATGTCTGTCTGGATGACAACGCATGGTTAGCTAAGTGATGTCATTCTAAAAATAATATATCTGACTCCTGAGCGCTGAGTGCGAATTGTTTTTAACTTAACGCGATCGAAACATTTACCACGTTTGGCTCTCTGATTGGTTAAAAGCTCGCTGTGAGCCGATCGGAGCGCCGAACGTCATGAATGATTCGATCGTATTAATGTAAAACAAACTGGCACTAGGCACTCTGAAGATGGCGGACTAGTTTTTTTTTAAGCACCTTCCTAATATGGGTATTAATTAAAAGAGTAATTGATCAACTCATACCGCATACCTACAGCCCATGTAGTACGAGTTACAGAAAATAAAAATAAATTACATTTTCATTGGTCAACATTATCCAATGAAAAGGAAGTTAGTGATAGCATGACGAGTGACAGGGCAGAGTGGAAGAAAAAAACGTGTTGCGCCGACCACAAATAACAAAGACAAGGGACAAGGGCAGGAAGATGATGATGATGATGGTGGTCAACTCGTCCAACGTTTCTTCTTGTATGGAACTTTATCAACGATTGGTACAGTTAGTAAGACTAAAAAAAAAACATAAAATATTGTTAATCTTAACAATATTTTGTTTTTTGTTTTTAATTTAAAGGGTTTGTTAGAAAAATACAAGAAAACACAAGAAATCCAATATGGCGGACAATTTTTTAAAAGCAATTTTTTTTAATACATTTTAATTTTAATGTTACTTTGTAGCCCCACTGAAAAACCAATTTAAATAGTGACCAACCAAACAATTTAATAACATTCTTTTATCTTGTAAAAATGTGACATGATTTAGTTTTTAATTCACAATTTAAAACGCCTTCTAATCTATAATTATATGCATGTACACTATATAAATAAATCTTTAGACAACCTGTGTGTGTACCTTCTAATAGGTTGTATGATTGATTCACAATTCCACTCACAAGGTAACCACGTGCGTTTTACTCAATGCTACAATAAGCCGGTAACTATCCATTGTAGTATTCTGTTCATTCACAACCGGCCAATATTATTCATCTCACAGGGATTTGACACCTCTCAAGTTATTGTTATAATCACAATAACCAGTTAATTTAAAATACATTTTGGTACTTGATTGAATTTTATTGTAAGACGTATCTGTGTAAATGAAACTTCTGAGAACTTTTATGGCTGGTTGTTGTTGTTGTTGGCATGTATCATCATGCCAACAACAGCACATCTTCCTAGCTTTTTTTTTTCCCAACTAGGTTTTTTCTTGCGTGGGAAAATCATCCAATGACGTCCTCCGCTGTTGGGCGGGGCGGGAAAGTGAGTCAGACTTTTACTGACTAAAAACCCACTCCTGTTCCTTCGTTGCCTTTCATACCAGGGCCGAGTCTTCTTTTCAGAAGCAGACCTTTGGCCGCTGTAGGCTTCGACCCTACGGTTTGCTGACATCTCCTAGAAGCGCGCGTGGAACAGTACGCGCCGTCAACGACCTGGGCTTAGTCCGGATAGTTACTGGACGATCAGACGACGAGCTACCCATTGCTTGCCGAGAGGGAATGGGTATCATCACACCCAGCCGCCGCAACAGAGGACGCTCTAGGCGTTGGAAATCGCAGAGCGATCTCCGGCCACCGTTGGCCCAGGCTTGCGGACGACGAGCAATGTTTAGATCGCCGTCCGGACGCCTGGTAACCGTCTGAGTCGCGACGTCGTGTAATGGCGCACGCGAGCCCCAAAGAGATGTCAGCAAAACTGTAAGGACACAGCAGGGCCGAAACCTACTGGGGCCACGGGTTCACTACCGAAAGGAAAACCCGGGGTCCTGGAACACAAAGCAAAGAAGGAACATAGGTGTGGTTATAGCCAGTTAAAGTGTGACACGCCCTCGCACTCCGCCCTAGAGCGTGAGAAATCCTTAGATGATTTATGACCTGAAAAAATAAATCTTCACATAAGTAATAAAAGTCAACTTCAGAATTACTAAATTTCGTAAAACCCATCGATCTATGAGCCCTCACGTTTATTAATTATGAATGTTAATAAAATCAGGTTATCATCATCATCATCATCATTTCTGCCGAAAGACGTCCACTGTTGGACATAGGCCTCCCCCAAGCGACTCCACAACGACCGATCCTGTGCGTCCCGCATCTACCGCACTCCCGCGACTCTCACGAGGGCGTCGATCCACCTTGTGGGAGGCCTTCCAACGCTGCGTTTTCCGGTACACGGTCGCCACTCTAGAACCTTTTGGCCCCATCGACCATCCGTTCTACGAGCAATGTGCCCTGCCCACTGCCACTTCAGTTTGGCGATTCTTCGGGCTATGTCGGCGACCTTGGTTCTCCTGCGGATATCAGATTATAATAATGATTAATCACAATTGTATCCTGTCAACAATCGACATTATTCATCCACCATGATATTATTTGGCATCCGAATCCGTTTGGGAATATATTTCATGTCGCTTGTGTCATTACATCTGTCATCGCGAATCTAATATAAAATTGCAACGAAATAATGGGGTCATAAATGTTTTTCGTTCATGAAATATCGAAAAAAATTAAAGTTTATTAGGATTTTTATTAGCACTTTTAACGTAAATACGTTAAAGATAGTCATCTATTTTAAGGGATTCGTACACATTATATTACTAAGACTCCAGACACAGCAAACACCGGGACAAGTGAAACTAAAAATAAGGTTAAAATAATAATGTCTAATGTTGTATAGATAATGGTACGGAACCCTTCGTGTACGAGTCCGACTGACACTTGGCCACTTTGGCTTTCAACCTGGGGATCTATAAGTTAAGAGTGAATAGTTTACTTCTAGGCAAGCGTGCTTCATCGTCGACCACATCATCGCTCACCATCAAATGAGAACAATCCCAAGGTCACGCGCAAACCTACCAAAAATAAAAAGAAACTCTGGTATGTCTTCAATTAATTGTTTACTAGCTTTTGCCTGCGGCTTCGCTCCCGTCAACTGACTACTATATTCTACTCTGCTCTACTCTATCTAACTCTACCCTATTCTATTCAACTCTACCCTAGTCCACCCTACTCTACCCCACTCTACCCTACTCTACCCCACTCTACCCTACTCTACCCCACTTTACCCTACTCTACCCCACTCTGCCCTTCTCGACCCCACTTTGCCCTACTCTGCCCTACTCTACCCCACTCTATCCCACTCCGCCCCACTCTGCCCCACTCTACCCTACTCTATGGCATAAAAAGTTTTTCTATGTCCGTCTCCTGGTTCTAAGCTACCTCCCCACCAAATTTCAGCCAAATCGGTTCAGCAGTTCTTGAGTTATAAATAGTGTAACTAACACGACTTTCTTTATATACTCGTATATGAAAATTCCAAGTTACATCAGTTTTATTTGTTAATGAAAGTGACAGGAGGCCTAGCTCTCACTTCCCTTACAGTCTCAAATGACTCTTCACTACTCATGATCTCCTGGTAGCCAGTGAACTTTGAGGCAGGCACATTATCCCAGATCTTGAACTCGGTTAAAAGGGGAGTGGAGTAACATTAGTACTAATGCAGTGCAGTCATATAAAATCTACAGTTTATGGTTGCCGCGGAGCCTGGTCTTTAGGTTCATATTAGAAAGCTGCTTAGTTTTAACACCTTCTGGAAAAAGGCAAAAAAAAACTGTGACAAGAAGAGTTTTAGTAGCTGCTGCCTGCCTCGGTCTTGGGCGGAGCGAGAGGATGTGTCAGACTTTTACTGAAAAAAAACCCACTCCTATTCCTTTGTCGCCTGTCATACCAGAGCCGAGTCTTCCTTTCAGAAGCAGACCCTTGGCTCCAGTACTAGTAGGTGCTGATTGGATCCAGGTTTAATACGGAAAACCAGTCCTTGTTTTAGGAGTAAGTTCTTCACTAATTAATGTACATAATATTATAGTAATCTTTTAATTACGAGTAATTATTTAGTGACCCACACCGCACCATCTGAATCGCTGGGGTCTAAAAACATGAAATGTACAAGAGTTTCTTATATACCTAATCAAAATAAGTAAAATTCATGGGTATTACGCAACGCCAGGTAAAGAAGGAATATGGTTATGGTCTAACGCGCCCTTCCGTTCCGCCCTAGAGCGAGAGAAGTCATAGGATGATATTTCACCTTAAAAAAATTCCTCCCTAAAGTAATAATATTTTAAAGGTAATGTTTTTAAATTTATTTTTTTAAAGCCCTGAGAAAAAATTAATGAGGTATGAAATTATCGAATCTCGTTAAATCCGCCACTTCATCTCAAATTCCTAAGCTTGATCTTATAAAATCTGTTCCCCTACGCTTAAAACAACGTTATTAATTATTAGTCCCATCTAAATATTTTATCGTTTAGCCAGTCATCAGGATATCGTCAATAACAATCCCCTTCACATCATTTCCTACATAAATGCGACCTTACTGTGTTCAAATAGAGTTCGTTTTGGAGCGAGTCATGTAGCTTTTTGACGAAATTCCCGCCCTATGTTTACCAAACTCTGAAATCCCTAAAAAGAAACTTATAGTCACGTAGTTTCGATAATGTATGTATACTATGTACAGCAGAATACAGATTTCAGCACCCGCTTTCAGCATCCGTAACTCAGTAAATAAATTAAAATAAACTATTATAAAATATAAATTTTTAATGTATTTTCATATTAATATGGAGTGTATGCACTAAGTGAGGAGTTTCTGAACGATAATAACAACAAAACAAACAATGGTCGGGGCGGGGCGCGGCGGCGGCGGCTCCGTGCTTCTGAACGCACCCACAACAACAAACAAGTCCACACAGATAACCGATTCACAAGTTCCCCGACGTGAACATTCGAAAATGGAACGCGATCTACGTAACACTGACACAGCTCACGCACACTCACCAAACGCCCGGGGAAAAGCGGCGCACACTGCGACGAGCGACCAGGGCTGGTTGAGCTCGCGCCAGCCAGGACTCAGGTAAGCTTTCGGGAAGCCGCAACCTAGCTACGGAGCTCGTCGGAAAATGGTGACTGTTAGAAGAGGACGGAGCTATATCGCAGAGCGCACTCACACCGCCGCAGTAAGGTAGGTTTCCCGGGAGCCGGGCGTAGTACTAGAGACACATTGATCCACAGGCGGCAGCAGAGCGTCTGGCAACATCGATTGTGCAGTTTCCTGCAACCGGCCGTTGCCATGGCGACCGCCCACCTCTGCACCCCGCCGCGTTACGTATTTAGAAACTTTCCTACTACACCGGTTTATTAGATTTCTATTTGTCTTATGTAATGAGAGTTTTCAACAAAAAGACGATGTGTGGCGGTAAATGGCGCTCTGTTTGAAGGGATGCCGTTTCCCGCCACTTTTTACGAGGCTATTTGAAAAATGTAGCCACGTAACTGAAAGTGGAATGGCGTCGTAAATTTTCCTTCTTCACGTCGGACTGACTCTCTACACCTGTAATCGTATTGAATAAATATAAATTCCAGTATCCGTGGGTTGTAATTATTTTTGTGTTAGGTTTTTTTAGAAAAATGTATATACTAGTAGATTATAACAAAATATATATGATATGTCTACTAAAAATAGAATTACATGATATCTATATTTTGACTACTAACTTAGGTTAAGTAAGTTAGTGGCCCTGACTGCTATGCCGGAGGTCTTGGGTTCGATACCCACCTAAGACATATGTTTGTGTGATGGGCACGATCATTTGTCTTGTGTCTGAGTGTAATCTGGACGTATCTATAATATGTATGTTTTTATGTTTATCATTGTCTAGTAGTTATAAAAAAAAAAGATATGCCTGTAAAATTCATGGAACCCCTCTCTTCAGGATTCCTCACGACATTTCAATAAATATAATGACAAAATTCGTTTCGTGACTGGTTTAGATAGTAAAACGAAAACCGCAAATAATAATTAATTATTTCTCATCCCCTGCCATGAATACTACAAGTACCTATGACCATCCGTGAAAATACGGAACATGTGAAGTTTTTGGCGGGATTTTTTCGCGTGAAGTTCAGTGGCTGTTTTAATTATTCGCAAATTAATTCAATGTGGATATTGTGATGTAAAATTGGTGTAGTTTTGTATCTCAAGTGTCTGCGCAACTGGACAATATATATGGTACCATTGAAACAGGCGCGATCTCGGTAAAATGGAGCTGTGAATTTTATTGTAGTTGACTACCTCATAGAAGCTTGCCGAGAAAGTGGACTTGATACATTTCCTGCAAAATACTAATACAAAAACATTAGAATGTGTACATCCATATTCTAATGGTAAACAAATTGACTATTCAAACGAAGACTTAAAGGACTAAATATTCAAGTTAAAAAAATTAAATTAAAAAATAATACGAGTAATAATAGGAAAATTTTGGTAGTTTGTTTATGATCCATCACAATTTTATTATTTGACTGGCTTGTTGGTCTAGTGGTTAGTGGCCCTGACTGCTATGCCGGAGGTCGTGGGTTCGATTCCCACCCAGGACAAATGTTTGTGTGATGAGCACGATCACTTGTTCTGTGTTTGGGTGTAATTTATCTATAATATGTATGTATTTAGAAATATGTAAGTATGTTTATCAGTTGTCTAGTACTCATAACGCAAGCTCTGCTTAGCTTGAGACTAGACGGCGTTGTGTGATAGTTGTAGAATATTATTAAAAAAAAATAAAAAAACATTGTTACCGTTGTATCATAATATGAAGACCAATCAAAAAAAAAAAACTTTTCGGAGATTATTCGATACCTGGTAATTCAATCCCTGCCATAACTATTATATTATATTACAAGAAAAAGTCAAAATATTACATGTCCTAAATAAATAATCTCGACATCACAATATTATACTACCAGGCAAGCATGTAGAGAAGGTGATCAATCATATCATTGTACAAAGTTAGGCAACTAACATAAAGCTTACTGCTCGCGATGAGGAAGCGTCAAGCGACGGCGACACAAAGCAACATCGCTGTCGCTCACGACAAACGAAGCGCGTCAAATTGAGACGTTGTATCTCGCTCACATTCTCTGCGACGTAGCAGCATGTAACTATATTTCATATAAGATTTACGGTACCATGAATTTGTACGTAAGATGGAACGAAAACAGAAGGTTGGTATAATTTCTCCCGGCTTATAGTTTCTGCTGTGGTGAGTTTGTAAGTGGGTCGGTTGTCAGAGGGATTTGGACGATATACTCTTCGAAGAGATGATTGTAGAATAAATTTTAAAGTCCAATATTCGTATGAATAAAAAAATCTAAAAAAAATAAATGAGTATACGTCACAACCCAAGCCAATCAAGTATGGCGTCCGTCTATCGTGCAGACAGTCGTGCCTCACACAGATTGATTTCAGTACCACACACAAATCACGAGGCAGACATAAGGTGAAACAGACACGTGGCCTCAGGGCGGGGCATGGTTAATCGCTGCACTGCTCTGGCACTGCTGCTATCCTGGTCCTATCTCACGTTAGCAGTACACAGATACTTCCTGCATTCGTCCTGTACTCACACTTGCGTAATACTGCAGTGCGTCTGTTTTGAAATTATACAAGAGTGAATCCATTTTGTATTAATTTGAGGATTTTGCGTAAATATACAGTATGGAATGTGGAACCCTTCTAGGTTAACTTTTTTTTTTTAAATTGGTATAAACCAGTGCTTGACTGCGATCCCACCTGATGGTAAGCGGAGATGCAATCATTGATGGTCAGGCACACTAGTTTATTAAGAGCCTATTCACTCTAGCCTTGAAGACACCTAAATTATAGTTGGACGGGAAGACCGCAGCAGGCAAATTGTTCCAGTCCTTCGATATACGCGGTATAAACGACGAAGCGAAACGCTTAGTCCGGATCGTTGAAGTTTCAACAACGTAAGGATAGATACTCGCCGTTCGTCGGGTTGTCCGATGGAAGAAAAGAGATGGCGGAATCAAGTCATGCAATTCCTTGAGATCTACGTTACTAGATGCAGTCAACGGTATCACCTAAGACTTTTAACCAGCTTGCAGTGTTTTTGTTACGGCCATACGGCCTATTGCACGTACGCAAAACATATAAAAAGGGATCTTTGGTAACGCTTATTTTCAGCAAAATTGTATATGGGTTGTATGTAAACGTGAGGTTTTTATTAAAACCCTGAGATAACCTCCATCCTCAAAGAGATGTCAGCATGAGTGACGGCCTGCGGGACTGTTCTAAAGAGTTACCACGGTTCTGGAACGCAAAGGGCAATTAGACATACTCACCTGTTTAGTTAGTAAAAGTCTGACACACTTTCTCGCTAGCGTAGGCGCGGGCTTGCGGGCGGCGAGCAATGGGTGGCTCGCCGTCCGACCGTCCGGTAACCGTCCGGACCGAGCTCAAGTCGTCGACGGCGCGTATTGTTCCACGCGCGCCTCAAAGAAATATCAGCAACTGTAGGGGCCCAGCTGGGTCGAAGCCTACTAGGGCTACGGGTAGTGTGAAAGTGAAACCCAGAGCCGAAGGCAAAGAAGGAACAGGAGTGAGTTTTTAGTCAGTTAAAGTCTGACACTATCTCGCGCTCCGCCCAAGAGCGCAATTTGTCATTAGATGATTTTCCCACATAAAAATAAAACAAATCTCGCTCTACCCTGAGCGAGAAAAGTTATTTGATGATTTACCATCTAATTAAAAAGTTAACCTTCAGACTTGAAATGGTTACTTGAAATATTAATTCATCATAGGCCTCAAATAAAACGACTCGTCCTTTATGATAATAATTGAAACAGTTCAACGTTAGTTCAATGCAAATTTTAGACCGTAACAAAACTATAAATGACTTCGGTTCCTTTGTTCCACGGTTTCATTGACCCATTTTTTTTTACCCACCAGGAGATCATGAGTAGTGAAGGGTCGTTTGATAGGGTAAGGGAAGTGACAGCTAGAGCTCCCGTCACTTTCTTTGACAATTTTTTTTTTTTTTTTTTTAATTCTGGATAGGTTCGCGCTTGACCGCCATCTCACCTGATGGAAAGCGATGAGGCGGTCGACGATGGAACGCGCTTACCTAGAAGTAACCTATTCACTCTTGACTTAAAGATTACAAATTGCTCTTGACAAATAAAACTGATGGAACGAAAAATGCTCTTATGAAGATCTACCAGAGATTTTTTTTTTAATTGTTGATAGTCTCGCACTTGACCGCTATCTCACCTAATGGTAACCGACGATGTGGTCGACGATGGAGCACGCTTGCCCAGAAGTAACCTTTTCACTCTTGACTCAAAGACCCCTAGGTTGTAGCTATCAGTAAAAACACAGAGTCCGGTAGAGACTTCTTCGTTTTTATAGTTTCAACATGTACAAAACCATTTTATTGTATGTCCTCTTTCTATTTTTCGCAGGCCTGCGCTTTCTCCATCCATTTCTGGCATAATCTTTCTAGTGCGCGCGCGAAAGATGGAAGGAGAGGAGAGGTTTTTGTACAGGAGTGAGACAGGCTAGAAAAAAAAGGTGTTCTTAATCCTATAGGACCTGCATATATGGCCAATTTGTATAAAAAGGTGAAAAATAAAATAGTTCTTTGCGCAATTTGAAAAAAGTAACTAGGACCTCATAAGCTTACAACCTATGTAAATAGACCAACTTCTTAATTAGATTTTTTTTTGATATACATTCGTTCTACACAAAGCCGCATTGATTTGATAAAATATAGCCTATGTCATCCGGACCCTACCTATTAACGAATCCATTGACACCCCGTTCATAAAAATCTGTTAACCGGTACAGTGGAACATACAAACATAAGTACATACTATGCGTTTCAAATAAGAATAGGATATAGATGTCAAATCGAATCCTGTTGGGAAGGGTGAGCAAAACAAGATAATTGATCTTTTGAGTACCGTAATTATAGACACAATAGAAAGACAATGACAGAGCGAACGCCGGCGTTCGCTTGGGGGGGGGGGGGTTTAATGAAATTGAATTTATTTACGAATCATGTCAAACAACGAAAAAATAATGAATCATAATCTGGTTCCGCAATTCCGCTCATCTCTGCATCACTAGAGTCTGAGCAGTGGCGAATGGAAGAAGAAGGCGATTGCCAACAATGAAAATAAGAAAGAAAACAGTTGTTTTTTTTTAAGAATTATGACTTAATTTATTTATTTTTCATTATTCATACTCTGATAGTAGATCTGAAGTTGCCTGAGGAGCGGGTTGAAAGTAATACTTCAGCGATTCTCCCTAGGGATGACCCTAGGGAGAATCGCTTTCAACTGACAGCTGTCAAATTATTTAAAAAAAAATACTAGTTCTATCTTCCCATTTAGTATTGAACCATGGTCCAACATTCTATACAGCCGGTCAATTACAGCGTGATTAAAGAATATATTTTTTAATGACTTATTTATACAAATTATTTATACAATTTTTTTTTTAAATACTTTATTTCTTTTAGTTAATTTTAGAAAAATATTTATTATTTTTTATTAATGAAAATGAAAAATAACGTCTGAATTCATAAGAGAAGAAGCCAAAGCAGTAGTGGAAAACCTTTTACCGCCTAAATTAGAAGCAAGATACTCGTACCTAAAATCATACGACAACCCAGGTTTTACAAGCTTTTTATTTATTTTTACTTTCCTTGTATCTGTAATGAAAAGTACTGTTTACCTCGGGCTAAAGACTTATTTAGTTTCACCCCTAGGGTAACAATGTACTATAGCTAATTAAGATTAAAACATAACGTTTTTTTTTCACTTAGATTTAAATAAGATTCAGCATCATCATCATTTCATGCGAAAAACGTCCACTGTTGAACATAGGCCTCCCCCAAGCGTCGCCATAACGACCGGCCCTGTCTTGCACTCATCGGACTCCCGCGACTTCACATGTCTACCTTGTGGTACCTTCCAACGCCTTCCTAAGACTCGCTTACACAAAATAATAAAAAAATCCTTTGTGATACACAAATAAGTTTTCTTAACAAACCGTGCTTTTTAAGTAACATTTGACAGATAGAGGTCATTGACGTTCTTATTATTATTTGATTCACATTCTACATAGACAGAATGCTAAAATCATAACCTTTTGGCGTTGGCTGATCATTTCTGCTGTTGATAAATGGCCGCTGTGTATTTGTGGTTGCTATACAAGATCTAATGAAACTCCTCAAAGGACTATTCGTCTTGTAGGGGTGCTCCCTAATTAAGGTAATCATTTAGTCGGTAGGCGACCAACACGATAGCTAGGGTGAATAGATGCAAGGGTTGAATTAATCCTACGGAGTTTAAAGAGTGTTATTGTATTGTCTTACATGTACTTGTAAAGTAGTTTTTCTTATGGGTTTTTGAGTGTCATACGAAATACTCGGGTACACGTATTTTTCTTTTTAGATGGGGAATCATCCAATGACTTCTCACGCTTTTGGGCGGATCAGGAGGGCGTGACTCCTATGTTATGTCTTCAGCCTGCGTTCCAGGGCCCCGGGTTTTCCTTTCAGAAACGAACCCATGGCTTCGACCTTTCGGATTTCGCGTGGTTCACTACGCGCCGTCGACGACTCGGGCTCGGGCCGGACGGTTACCGGATGGCCGGACGGCAAGCTACCCATTGCTTGCCGTTCGGCCCACGCCTACGGCGGCCGGAAATAGGGATCAGGATCCCGGTGGCTGGGGCGTGAGGGCTGCTCCCTTTTCCATTACTGCTTCGCAGTATGAGGCGACCGCCTGCCATTCCTCCTCGCTCCGGACCATGACCTGTACCAGGGCCCGGCATTACTAGGGGGCTTGCGGACGACGAGCAATCGTCGTTCGGTAATCGTCATCGCCCAGTAACCGTTCAGACGACGAGAGATAGTCTAGGCAAAGAACTCCATAGGTGTGGTTTTAACCAGTAAAAGTCTGACACACCCTCCCGCGCCGCTCTAGAGCGGGAGAAGTCATGGGATGATTTCCCACCTTAAAAAAAAGGGCGGCAGCATTGTTAGAAAGAGTTACCGCGGTCCTAGAGAGGAAAGTACAACTACAGAAACACGTTTATAGTCTCCAAAAATCTGACACTCCCTCTCGCACCACCCAGAGCGAGAAGTTCCTTGATGATTGCCCACCCAAAAAAAGTGAGAAAGGACCACCTAGCCTAGTAGCAGTTTCTGTTTTGTTCAAGAAACTTTTTTGACACCCGATCTGAATTGTCTCTCCAAAAACCAGTATTATTTCGTGACTACTAAAATAACCTCTCGTAATATTTTGTTGCCCTAGTACTACATATAAAGTTACATTGCGATGAAATTTGATCTTGCATAGACCGTTCAGTGATTCAGTCGCCACCCCGAAGATGGACGGTGACTAGCCCTTGAGTGACGAGAAAAATAGCGGGGATTGTAATTTGTGTGAGCGAGGCCATGTCGGACTGAAAGCGGAGCGGTTTCAGTCACTACCATATTGAAACATTACATCCTCAATATTTTAATAATCATCTTCTCGTGCAATATACCATAGTGTCTCAAGACGAAAGTCTATGATGACCAGTGCGTGTTGCCAGTGGTGACATATGGTTCCGAAACGTGGTCACTTACAATGAGCCTCATAAGAAGACTTAAAGTCGCCCAAAGGGCAATGTGTACTCTATATATGGATATGGATTTATATCTATTATATGGATTCTATGTACATTTAGAATGCAATAAAGTATTGTGTATAGAGTATGACTATAGAGTATTGAGTTTTTGATACAGAATAAAGGCGCGACTTAGCTTCATAATATATAATATTTCTTTAATACACATACTCGAAAACCCGCTCTTATCTCTACCACTTTTAGGCACGCAATCTGTGTTTTTTTTTTGAGGTGGAAAATCATCTTACGACTTCTCTCGCTCTACAGCAGAGCAGGAGGGTGTGTAAGACTTTAACTGACTAACTAAGTGGGCGACGAGCGACCTATTGCTCGTCATCCGCAAACCCACGCCTATGGTGGATGTCATTCTATGTAATGTTTTCTTTATCTATAAAGGTTAATTTATCCTATTCAAATTCCTAATTAAAAAAATCAGGGATTAATTACATCATTACATCGCTCTCGTTCCGCTCTCAAAGTAGCAGGGCTTCATAAATCCGTGGAGCTCTCGTCTCGTCCTTGATTCTACGCAGCGGGTAGCACAGCGGGAACGCAGCGGGTAAGGGTTAACTGCTACTTGAAATAATTAAAGAGATTTGCACTCTTCTAGTGACGGAGCTGAATTAATGTTCATTAGAATAAAGTTTTCTAGTGAGAGAGGATTGTATTGTATCTTCAATGTCGTGATGTCCTAGTAGTTTATATACGTAAGTAGTAGGTTCGAAATGTGGCAAGTACCAATGTGGGCATTTAAATATGTACTTTCTATTTACTCTACTAATATAGGTGAAGGAAATATCGTGAGGAAACCAGATGAGTCAGCAACCTGGGTGGTGAATGCTCATGCCTTCACTGTACGAAGGTTTGACCTTACAGTGGGTCAATAATAACCTATATTATTATTTTGAGCTGAGGTGGCCGAGTGGTAACGGCCCCGACTTACGAGTTGTAGGTCCCGGTTTCAAACCCAGCCAGAAGCAATACTTTGTGTAATTTATTTAATCACCACTGCTCTTAAAACGGTGAAGGAAAACATCTTGAGGAAACCGGCATATCCTAGAACCAAAAATTCGAAGACATGTGACATCCGCCAACCCGCACTGGGCCCGCGTGTTGGATTACGGCCCATTCCCTCTCATATAGAGGAAGCCTGAGTCCCAATAGTGGGAACATTATAAGGCCGACTATACTATATATACTATATTATTATTATTACATAATAGCCAACTCAACAGATGTTGCTCTGTCTGTAAAGTAAGAGAATTTTGTCCTGACAATAATTAATCTAACCTAACCCTTTAAAGAATTCAGTAAAAAAGGTAACGAAACCTATTTAATAAAAAAAAATTTGTTCAGCAGATCCTCTCATTTTCAAAATTTACTTGTACCTACCCGGAAATTAATGTAACATCTAATAAAATACGTGTTTTTCAAATAAATCTGCGACTACTAGTATCCACGTGTTGTGTGTTATTTTCCATACTGTGTACAACGAGGAAATCACCTTCCATACAGAAGCGGATGTCAAACTTTTTTTTGACTGGGGACCGCTTTGGTATCATTTCTTTTTTGTAGGGACCAGACGTCTGAAATTTAACTGATTATCTGATTATTGTTTATCTGATTTATTTTTAACTGTGATATTTCAAATGCCGTATGAATTGTAAAAGATTTTATATCATAAATTCAAAACTTTCACATATATGTACCTGTTCTTTAAAGTAAAAAATACCAAGTATTGTTTTAATAAGCTTTTATTTTGTTTCCTCTGTCCCGATGTTTGTCTGTAATCAAATCTTGCAAATTATATTTGATCAACTTCCCGGTTACCAACTGAGCTGAAATTATTCATGCATGTGTAAATTAGATGACAATGCAAAATTATTATAACACGGAGCTGAACTGATGATGTAGTCGAAAGGTGGCCATAGGAACTTAAATAACATTATCGTTTTTGAGCTTTTTGGAATGGTCTTGATGAATATTAATTATATAGACCGTCATTCATCATCATCATTTCAGCCGATAGATGTCCACAGTTGGACATAGGTCCCCCCAAGCGTCGCCACAAAGAACGGTCCAGCGCGTCTCGCATCCATCGGATTCCCGCAACCTTAGACCTATATATACTGCGCTATAAAAATTTGATAACATAAAATGATTTTCATTGAAAACAAGCAGTGATGATGTGAATCGCACTAGTTTAAGTGCCATTCACCATCATCAATTGCATAAGAGTCTATCCACTCTAGCCTTGAAGTCACCTTGTCTTAGAAAACTCGAAGTTTGTTACAAACTTAAAATTAGTTCCCATCAATGTAACTGTTCAGTTGAAAAGTTTCAAATTAGAAACCTGACGGGGGCCATATTTTATCTATTGAGGACCACCAGTAGTCCGCAGTCAAAAGGTTGGGAACCTATACTGTACAGAAATAAAATTCTCTGGTATTCCGAGAAACGTCCACGCGAAATTTAATGTTCGCATTATAGGGGCTGCGCAGACGGCAGACTGTGTTGCCGAATCTGTGTTACATGAACTGAAGCTGTATAATACTACCGTCGTAATTAAAAAGGGCACAACTAACTTTTTCCATTTTATATCAAATACATTATCGAAATTAGAGTTTTTTTCTGATTCCGAATATGAATTTAACTCTATTTCGTAAAAGAAACGTCAGTTGTACCCTTTTTAATTACGACGGCAGAATAATTACATGTAACTAGATACAATCTCAGTTCGATATGGACTAATAAAACTCAGCATATACAAAGTGATAAAAAAAATTATTTTATATTTATTTACCTTACACCTAAAACTATTAAATGAATAAACACACTACATCCGTATACTCTCTGTAAGGATCAGTTGAAAGCCAGCGTCAAGCAACTAACGTAGTTGGTTGGCATTTTTGCTGAACTGGACCTATTTGGTGCATCCGTGAGACACAATACACCCCTATTTTTTAATTAGTCCAAAAAAAAATGAGCTGTATCTGTTATTAATCATATTTATGTAGTCAAAAGTAAAAAAAAACGAAATCCCAAAATCATCCACGAGTCATAATTGGTAAATTCATAATTGAATCAATTATTCAAAACAATTGCTACTAGAAAATACTACGCGCAGTGTTTTTTCATCGTTTTTCATTCATAATCAATAGCGTGTACAATATTACCATGAATTGAGTGACATTTCGGGATGTATACAAACGCTAATAACTTTGCTGTTTATAAATATTATTTATTGAAACTTTACTTAAATAATACTTAGACCTTTTCTAACAAGCCCTTTAAGTATTTGTACAAATTAAAAACTAGTGGTGTATATGTTTCTTTTTAAACTAAATTTTGTTTCTACTCTGTGTGTATCAGTGTGTGCCAAATAAAATATTTTTCATCCATCGAAAAATTCGTCCACGTTTCTATTAATGGTATAAGTGAATAGGGAAAAGTGAAGGTGTTACCTTTTTGATAGATATAATATTCTTTATTATGTGTACCTGGCCCCTAGCCAAGTTACAACCGTTTCGTTTCGATTCTCTTTTCGTTGACATCATCTCAACGCTCAGTCACGTGGTCAGAACAAAGGAATATGAGGCGTGGCCGACTCGAGGCGATCAACGAAAAGAGAATCGAAACGAAATGGTTGTAACTTGGCTAGGGGAGCTGGTGAGGGTTGCGGGAATCCAACGGGTGCGAGACGTACAGAACCAGGCAGAGTAGCTTATCACTAAAAGGGATATTTTATAAAGACGACCATTACAGGAGGCTAACGCAACATTACTAATCCAAAAAACACTGAAAAGTGCAAAATAACTTTAATTTCGGAAGTCGGTGTTTCTGTAATAGTTTTTTCTCCGTTATTTAACACCGACTTCCAAATTTTTTTTTTATTCTTTATAGGTTCGCGTTTGACCGCTAACTCACCTTAAATAAATTAAAGTTATTTCGCACTTTTCAATGTTTTTTTTACATTAAAGTCCGTTGTATTTTTTTTTTTTTGTAAAAAGTTTTTTATTTTATTTATTTATTTATTTATTTATTTATACTTCATGCACATAAAGGTACAGAGGCGGACTTAATGCCTTAGGCATTTTCTACCAGTCAACCTTTGGGTGATGCAGAGAAGAATACACTTATTTTTTATTTTACACTTTTTAGTTATGGTACCACCACTAAAAAGTACCCAAAAGTAAGTGAAGTCGGTTAAAAAAATACTTCGTGACTATCTGTCGTCTGAACATGCGATTGTCGCGCAAAAAAACAATTTTTGTACTTTCGTCGCACAAGTCTCTCGTCTGCGTAGCCCTATTATTGTAGCAAGTAGATATCTAATACCTTGCTAATTGGAATTTCCGTATAAAATCGTTTTCATGGGAAATATAAATACTTTTTTCAGCTTCAGTGGCTCTTTTGAAGAAGTGGTATCAAGTGACACGAGTACACGACACAATACGTGACAGATGTACATCTAAGTGTCACGTTACCGGATCTACTTCGTTTTATGAAGTGACTAATTTTGCACTGATAATAAATTTTGATACAAGTGGAGAAAGTTTTGTTATTGCGACCGAAGTGGCAATCGCCTAGGCCGTAGAGGAGAGTGTTAAGGAGCCGAAAGCTGTAGTGACAATTTTCCACGTGTATCAAACGACGTTTTTCAACACACTTATGAAGACATAAATGATGTTGTCGGTTGACGCGCGACTCGTGGGGGTCGCTTAACGCGCAGCCTGATACGGTAAATGGAATAAAATTTTGGCGGCGAGAGCATGCGCACTTTTCCAAACTAGTGCGAAAAACAGTAAATTGCGTGTTTAAAAGCGATAGCGATAAGAACGGGTTTTTGAGTCAGTGTATTGAAAACGAAATAGGTACTTAATTGTTCAAAACTTGTAGGTACGTACTTGTAGGTTCGTCATATTTTCCGATGACTTTTTTTTTAGGTGGGAATATCATCTTATGACATCTCGCTCTCTTGGGCGGAGCGACAGGGTGTGTCAGACTTTCACTGAGTAAAATCCCACTCCTGTTCCTTCTTTGCCTTTCATACCAGGTCCGGGTTTTCCTTTCAAAAGCGAATCCATGGCCCCAGTAGGCTTTGACCCTGCTGGGCCCCTACAGTTTGCTAACAACTCCTTGCGGCGCACGTGGAACACTACGCGCCGTTGACGACTTGGGTCCGGACGGTTACCGGACGTGCACGTGCAGCCTCATAAATTATCGGACGGGCGAGCTCGCACACTTTTCCGCACTAGTGCGAAAACCGGTAAATTGCGTGCCTAAATGCAGTAGGGACAAGGGCAGGTTTAGTAAGTGTATTGAAAATATTTTTTCTACTTATCACTCAGCTCAAAAAGACGGATGAAAAAAGATTGCATGTAGCGGAGATGATAATGGTAAGATGGATGTGTGGTGAGACGAGAATGGATAAAGTGAGAAATGAATATATTAGGGGAAGTTTGAAAGTGGCGCCCGTGACTGAAAAGTTGAAAGGGAATCGTTTGTCTTGGTATGGTCATGTGAAGAGGAGGGATGAGACGCATGTTACTAAAAGAGTTATGAGTTTACATGTGGATGGATGGAGAGGGAGAGGGACACCAAAGAAAAGATGGATGGATTGTGTGAAGAGTGATATGAAAGAAAAGGAAGTTAGTGATGCATGACGAGTGACAGGGCAGAGTGGAAGAAAAAAGCGTGTTGCGCCGACCCCAAATAACACGGGACAAGGGCAGGAAGATGATGACTCAGCGCTTATACAAACCTTACACGGAACTACGGTTTGACTAAAGCCAACACCATTTTATTTGTATATGAGTAGGCCCTCGAGCTGTTCTCCCTTGGGGGAAACTACCTAGAAAGTAAACACCACGTGTATCGTTCTTTTGCTTGATACCTACCTGACACGTGTACCAGTTATCATTATGCACAATGTTCTTTTTGATTCCGTTATTGGACATCACTACTTAAATTATGAAAAGACAGAGAGTTATGAAAGGACGAAAAAACCATGCCACTCCGACCTAGTAACTATTTTTAGGGTTCCGTACCTCAAAAGAAAACAACGGAACCCTAATAGGACCACTTTGTTGTGTGTCCGTCTGTCTGTCAAGACACTTTATCGGGAACGCGTATAGGTATCTAGTTGAAATTAAAACTATATACTCAAACCTGCGGTTCCTTGAAGCTGTGAAAAAATCAAACTTGTAAGTTAACAAAAAAAAAAGAAAAAACGTATATTTCGACACACTCAAGAGAATCAAAATTCATATAGTACTTCCCGTTGTCCTAGAATCTTGAAATTTGACATTAAGCAAGGTCTCATAGCATAAATATAGGAAAAAATCTGAAAACTTTAAACTTGTAGTAAAGTCACAAAAAAACTTTTTGCGATTCGTAAAAACCTTTGAGACTCTATTCGTAAATTGAACTGTTTTCATAGGTAAGTTTGTACGGAACCCTCAATGCCCGAGTCAGACTGGCACTTGTCTAGTTTTTGATGTGGTCGACGATGAAGCATACTAGCCTAGAAATAACCTATTCACTCTTGACTTAAAGGTCTCTAGGTTGTAGCTATCAAGAAACACAGACTCCGGCAGGAAATTCCATTCCTTAGCTCTACGCTGTGCTAGGAATATGGACAAAAATGCAATAGTTAAATTTTCTTCTAATTTCTCAATCGTATTTACAAAATGATTACCGCAAAGCCTTAATTACTTAATGCTCTGTCCCCTCAAAGACCAGGAGAGCATAACATTCAAACAATCTGCATCCTTTCATCTGGGATTAGTAATCAAAAGGCTGTGCGAGGTAAAAAGCGGCTGAATCCGGTATCCATTAGACTGGCCAGACGGGCAGACACAAAAGAACTGTGAAAACGACTGCCGCCTGCATTCCGATTAGCTATGTGCCGCTTTGTACTGGCTGGATGAGTCTGGTTTTGTTACAGATACTGGAAGTCGCCAATATTTACAAAAACCGCGTTGAATAATTGGACGAAACTACCAGCTTTCTAAGGAATTTCACACAAGTCTTACCGCTTGTAGGCGCAAGAGTTGGCTTAAATAAAAGACCCTTAGAAATCTGCAGTGCTAGTAGTTTTGGTGAGCATATAGAAGAGACGTTTTGAACTTTGCATACTTGGTACATTTATAAAACCGCCAACATTTATCATAAAACTTTAAATTCAGGAATAAAAACAAGGTATTACTGTCATCTTACCAATTTATTTATATATATATATATATATTCACACAACTATCACACAACGCCGTCCAGTCTCAAGCTAAGCAAAGCTTGTGTTATGAGTACACATACATACATATTATAGATAAATTACACCCAGACACAGAACGAATGATAGTGCTCATCACACAAACATTTGTCCTGGGTGGGAATCGAACCCACGACCTCTAGCATAGCAGTCAGGGCCACTAACCACTAGACCAACAGGCCAATCAAATTTCTTATTGTAGTCCAATGTGGGCAGAGTAGACTAAATAGTTCCCACTAATTGTTTTGTTCACTATAAACCTACGTCCAAAGATATTGAAAGGCTGTCCATTGGCAAAAACTCGAAAATATTTGACCTAATCTATTTAAATCAAGGCTGCGGAAAAAATATTTTATGCTTCACGGCCTAAAAGCTATGGTCCGATAACCATAGACCATATAGGAATAAATTCCAACATGTCAGCTCGAATGTGACTGTCTGGGGCTCAGTAATTGGTTTCTAAAGTTTTCTCCGTCGAATTAATATGTTAATCCCTTCGGATAGGTTTTCTATCCAAAAATTGATTTTTGTAGACAAACTTTGCTATTAACTTGATTAGGAACATATGTTGAATAAAAACTCTGTTTTAATTTGGAGGTGAAATGAAAACAAAATAATTACGCTTTTCAGAATACTCTTATAAGTAATTTTGATACTTCATAAAGTGTTGACCAATTAATTAAATTAGATTAATGAAGTGTTTTTTAAATGTATAAATAGCATGTAGGACAAACAAGAATTGTTGGACAAACTCATCTAGTCTAAAATGACGAAAAAAAATGACGTGTAAAAGTGTTTTTTTTTTTTAATTTAAACCAATTATCTACAGCTGAACATTTTTGACGTAACTGTCATTTTAGCTACTATGTACCTAAGCATAAATGGTTATAGGTTATCATTTAATATCAAACATTATTTTAATCAGTAGATATATATACCTAACAATTTTTAGTTTTTAGAAGTTTGAGAGTTACATTTCAAGTTTCGAAGGCTTACTGATATAACGTTGATTGAATAAGCGAATGAAGGCTATGCGCATTATGCGTTCCTGGTACATATTTAATACAACTGACATTGCAACTACTTACGCAGAATAATCACGTCAATGTTCTTGGAAAAGGACGATGCAACCAAAATGGAAGTTAAATGAAATAAACAGATTCTCGGTATGTTATAAATAGGAATGTAGGTAGAAAGCGCCATTATAAAACTAGACGCAGACTATCCGTAGAACTTAAATTTTAGTAGCGCACATTCATTACTAGTGACTTCACTCTTTTTCTATATAACTTTATATGATTGAGAACGAAAAATCGACTTCCAAGTCCGTTCCATCATCAGACCACAAGACGTACGGCGTTGCACCCCGGGTACATGGTAGACATCCTACCCATACGTACAAAGCGTTTTAGGAACTCATTCATTATGTGTACAGCTAAGGAGTGGAATTCCCAGCCGGAGTCTGTGTTTCCAGATAACAATAACCTAGGGGTCTTTAAGTCTGGGTGAATAGGTTGCTTCTAGGCAAGCATGCTCCATCGAAGGCCACATCATCGCTTTCTATCAGGTGACATGGTGGTCAAACGCGAGCCTATCCATAATAAAAAAATAAATAACCAACAACAAACAAACACTACCTTTCCTACTACAAACAAACTAAAAAAAACATATTTGTTTTTACTCTTTAAAAACCTGGACACGACATCTGATCTGTTCCTTTAAATAGAATTTACTTCATCAAAACACATCGGAAAATCCCTTTAGCAATAAAATGAGTAATAAAAACTCAGAGAACTGACCCAGACAATGACACAATAATAAAACCATTAAGAAAAGTGGCGTGTAAACATTTTATCTATTAGAGTGCAAGTGATGCAGTGTGACATCACCAGGGCAGCATAAAGGCTGCGCTATTACCGCAGTAGACCGAAACAGATCGAAACTGCACGCCAGACGGGCCAACACATGTATAACCTAGGTATCTATCGCCTAGAGCAAGCCGGAGACTTTTTAATAACCAACCCTCGCCGCCTCTCGGAGAGGGGGATTACGCATTATAGGGTTTCAATAATTATTTTGGTGGGCCAATAGGCTTTATGAAATGTTACTGCGTAATTTGATGATCGGAATGTTTTTATTTACGTCTGAGTGTTCTGTTGAAGTTGGGTGCCCAGGGTTTGGAAATTGGGTACCTACTTGACTCAATAATTTTTAGGGTTCCGTAACTCAAAAGGAAAAAACGGAAACTTTATAGGATCACTTTCTGACGTCATTTCAACGCTCAACCACGTGGTCAGAACAAAGGAATCGGAGGCGTGGCCTACTCGAGGCGTTCGACTCAAAAAAACGATCGTAACTTGGCTAGGGTGGCAGATTGACGATAGATGACTCGGAAAGGGCCTTCTTAGGTAGATACCTACTTTACGATTAAAATTATGCTGATTTTTGTTAATTTATTCAACTGATTATAGGTACTATTTCAGAGCTAACCACGTGACACAATATACATTTAATACAATTGCACCGTATTTTGCCACGTGGCAACTTTATTTTTCTTGATTTTTTCCTCGTTGTACAAAATCAATCAAGAGTTCTTTTTAATTATTTAACTCAATCTATTTCTTAGCGAGTCGGTAGAAAATGTAGTCAATTTCATATCATTCAATATTCGTTTCTCGGTATTTATATTGCACAAAACAAAAATTTTCTAAGCTTTGGAATTAATCTCTAAATTTAAAACTTACTTTACTTATCATTTAATCTATACTGTTTATTAAGAACTCACTAGACATATTAAGCCTTTAAAGGCTTTTGAGGTTTTTAGCATAATATGTAATTAAAGAGCAGAAAAAATATAACAGCAGAGGTGACCATGTGGTACCGGCCCCGACTTACGAGTTGTAGGTTGCAGGTTCAAACCCAGCCAGGCGCATTACTTTGTGCCATTTATTTCAGCACTACTCTCAAAACGATGAAGGAAAACAACGTGAGGAAACCGGCATGTCCTGAAACCAAAAGTTCAAAGACATGTGATATTCACCAACCCGCACTAGGCCCGCGTGTTGGATTATGGCCCGTTCCCTCTCATAGAGAGAAGCCCTGAGTCCCCAGCATCGGATCATTCAAAGTCTGATTATGTTATGTATTTTATACTGTTTACTGTTACATTCTCTCTATCTATAAGTTCCTAGTACCTTATTTTCCCTTGTTTTCCACTCACAGTATTTTTCCACTGGCCTAAAGAAAATCAAACAAACACACATTACACGAGAATTTTTTCCAGTAATCATTATACTGTTGGAAAAAAAAAAATCTCGTGAATTTGAATAACAAATGTGTCAAAGTCATTAAAAGCTGAGCGCGTTTTAATTTGCGGTCTAATGAGAATTTTGTAACACAAGCCACCTTTTGACGAGAGGATTTAACTGGGCTCGTCCCGACTCTGGCTGGATGGTTACTGACATATTATGGTACCCTAGTACCTATATAAAACATACGATGTTATCCTCGCGGTATGTTTTACATATGTAGGTACCATTAATAAAAATCAATAGCGATTCGTAAGTCTCACTGAAACAATCCAAAACTTTTTATTTTTTTGTTTTGTTCGTTTGGACACTGACCAAGAAAATAAGGAAATTCCATTAAAACAGTTGTAAATTCAAAAAATCAAAATTGGTAATTTCGTATGGGAATCGGTGTGAGGATACTGATTTTACGCGATGGAACCGCGGGTCGGCAGCTAGTGCCTGAACTATCTAACAGAGTTATAAACACACGCTCTGCCACCATCTTAGAGACCAATCAATCAACAGTTATTTGTTGATCCCAGATTGTCGAATGCTAAGCCACTTCCAGCTTTTTAGAGACTACCTCTTGCTATTTTTAGCGTTTAAAAGTGCTGTAACTCATTCGTTGAAAGACCTTAACTGCCAGCAGTTAAGGTCTTTCAACGAATAAGTAACACGAGGTGCATAAGTATGTGCATAAGTAAATCAATCAATATTTCGCAAGGAAAACGGCTTTAAAGTTCAGCGGGGCTCTAGACGAACGCGGGCGGCATTACGAGTATGTGTGCATTTAACTCCGGCCAGATGTTCAAGGGACTACACGCCTTGAGTTAATATTACTTCTAGGCAAGCGTGCTCCATCGTCGACTAAATCACAACGAAAGCGCGAGCTCAATATTAAAAAATAAAAACATAGCTCTGATAGTGTACCAAATTTGACGGGCCTATTGGTCTAGTGGCTAGTGGCCCTGACTACTAAGCCGGAGGTTGTGGGGTCGATTCCCACCCAGGACAAATGTTTGTGTGATGAGCACAATCATTCGTTCTGTGTCTGGGTTTAATTTATCTATATTAAGTATGTATTTAGAAATATATAAGTATGTTTATCAGTTGTCTAGTACTCATAGCACAAGCTCTGCTTAGTTTGGGACTAGATGGCGTTGTGTGATAGTTGTGGAATATTATTATTTTTATGTACATATATCACTCACGCTACATTTTATTTACTGTTACACTTAAGTACCTAAATGTATTCTAATCATTTCAATATTATCTTTTTACCTCAGCCATTTTGTTTCAATGTGTATACTTTAATATACCTAATGCTCCCATTTTCTCACCGACTTCATCGTTAATTTTTCATGAGGTGTAGGAAACTACTTAGCCTAATTTTATATACTTTACTTAACGATGTTTTAATAAAACATAATCAAAATACTTTTCAATACGCTTACTTGAAAATTGACTCTTATCGCACTACGATTAGGTTCAATATGCCATCTATATCACCTTCGTGTTTTCTTTTTTTAATTTATCACCAACAAGAGCTTTGTTCTTTCCCATTTCGTCACGGTTAACGGTAATTTTTTTTTTTTCAAAGATGTGCAGATTTATAAGGTTTTATGGGCAGAATATAATAAATAAATAAGATTATTTACACAATAATTTGTTATTATCAACGAATTAATAATTATCTGTGTTCTACATTCAAAAGCAGAGCAGTTCTGGCCACTCGGCCACCACTCGGTTACGGCCCTGACTTACGAGTTGTAGGTCGTGGGTTCAAACCCAGCCAGGCGCATTAATTTGTGTAATTTATTTCATCACCACTGCTCTCAAAACGGTAAAGGAAAACATCGTGAGGAAACCGGCATGTTCTAGAACCTAAAATTCGAAGACATGTGACATACACCAACCTGCATTGGGCCGCCGTGGTGGATTACGGCCCATCCCCTCCTAGAGAGGAGGCCTGAGACCCAGCAGTGGAAACATTATAAGGCCGACTATGCTATACTATGCTAAATCCAAAAATATTGTTATTTCTATTTTTAATATTGAGTAGGATGTATAACGGTTTGATACCTTTGCTTCTCCTTCAACCTGCAAAGGTAAAGCGCGGGAAAACAGTCAGTTAAATATTATTTTTTATTTGTGTTATTTGTGAAAAAAATGTTGAATTTAAGATTTAAAGAGAATTTTTTAGATGGTTCGCCGCCACCGCCACATATTGTGATTGAGGTAAAAAATACTTGCGATAGCCTGCTGCCATCTAAATCAAAACCAAAATGTTTAGCAACTTTGGAAACTTCACATTAGTCCAAAATGAACAAAAATGCATTTTAATTTTCAGAGAAAGTATTTCTTCGTAAGTGTATTGGAAAACGTCGTTTGATACACGTGCAAATTTTTCAATGCAGCCCTCGGCTCTATAACACACTCGCCTAATTCTGCCTCGGTCGCAACGACAAACTTTTTACACTTGTATCAAATTTTACTATTTCCAATAAACTTGCTCGAAAACCCGCTACTATCCCTAACGCTTTTAGGCACGCAATTTACTGTTTTCCGCACTAGTTTGGAAAAGTACGCAAGCTTGCCTCCTCCATTTATTGCTTTTATTGTATCAGGCTGGGCGTCGTCAACACCCCGGTTATTTATTTCTTCGTAACGATGTATTGAAAAACATCGTTTGATACACGTGGTAATTACTCGCTGCAGCACTCGGCTGTATAACACCCTCACCTGTGGTTCGGGCGAATTCCGCCTCGCAATGACAAACTTTCTCCACTTGTATCAAAATGTTCTTGGAACTTCTGCACGTGCACCCATTTTCTAGAATACACAAGACAAGATATACCTATTTATATGACTAGCTCTGCCAATATGACTGAGTAACAGGATTTCCCGGTACCGTTTCAATACTCAGCCCACCTTTGAAGAGTATACAGAGAACAATAATGGAATTTAATTAAACTAATGGAATAATTCATTACGTAACCTGAGCTACCCAATAAGAAACTTGAATTCTTAAATAAAAACGTCCACTGTTGGACATCGGCCTCCCCCAAGTGTCGCCACAACGAAAGGATTTGTGCGTCTCGCATCCATCGTATTCCCACGACTCTCATCAGATCATCGGTCCATATAGTGAGAGGCCTTTCTACGCTGCGTCTTCCGGTGCGCGGTCGCTACTCCAGAACCTTTCGGCTTCATCAAACATCTGCCCTGCACAGAACAAATTGTAAAATACTTCAATTATAATCAAAATAAGATATTAATAGCAAATGGCAAGTAAAGAAATTCGTTGTTGACAAAATACTACAAAGTTATAATATAATTAGGTACGAAGGTTTTCAGGAAATGTTCATAGTTTTTCATCTAATTCAAACATGAAATTGTAGATAATTTTTACACACATTCATTTTATTTGTAAGTTTTAGTAATTACTGATTGCAGAATTGTTACCATCGACATCCGAATATAATGATTGTTAGATTTGACGAAATTTTACCAAAATTACAATGTTTTTCAAAATGACATAATTAGTTTAACCAATACATATACAGTTAGTTCCCTATATCAGCAAAAGTAGCATAATGAACTTTGAGTACTAGGACGCCATACATCTAAGTAGGTATAACGTTCAGTGCCTGCAAACAAGTATATCGAGCGTCGCAACGCGTGAGTAACTAGCCTCCTGGGTTTGTTTTCTTCGGGAAGTCCGATAATTTGGCTGCACTACCCTTACAACTTTAAAACCTAGCCCCTTTTGAACCTTCGAGATTATTGATGTGCTCGCTTCCATTGCGGGTTTTGTTCATGTAACATTTTAAAAATTTCAGACTTCAGCGACAATGGACAGCGAACAGAGAAAAGTCGTCTACATATTAGGGGTAATTGGAGTGCCGTTAGTAGGGGTATCCGTCTCGACGCCTCCTTATATTGGCGTGCCAGACCTACCCCAAGGCAAAGCGCGTTGCCCTTTCCCCACCACTGCACTGGGTGCATTGTGACAACAAAGGATATGCCAAAGTTTGACTAGCAAGGTGACTGTTGATTTTCACCGAACTTGTTCAATATTGATGAGGATCGAGGGCTTATCTGTAACCATCACAGATTTTATGTTCGGATTGTACGACGTTGGTAACTTGAGTGAGAAATCGGAATGGTTTTCTTGACTTTGATTTTGTTTAAATTACCTGAAAACTAAGGCATTTCTACATTTTCTGATTTTCGTATCCCTTTCGGTATCCGGTATTTTCCTTAAGTACCTTCTCATCATCAGTCTTTTAAAACAATACATTAAATTGGTTATACACATGACGCCATGACGTATGTTTTATCGCGGTAAACTATTCGATTATAAAATACATATATTTCTTTGACAAGAGGAAAATTGTTCCTGGCACTGAGGGAAAAGGTAACAGAGTACTATCTTAAGTACACTATCAAAGTATGCCCCCAGCCCAAAAAATCTTAGAGGTGATACAGCTAAACTAGAAATAATAATTAGAATTTCTTTGAAAATGTAATCATTGTTGCATGACAACAACAACGCCCTGATACTCATATAGACATACATATACGCCCTTTATTATTACGTGAACATTTCTCGGAAATCTCAATATAGGTACACAAATTTAACAGGGGGATAATATTCGCTCCAGGAGTCGTCAAAGGCTGGTATTGCGTAGCGAGGTACCAGGGTGGCATAGGTGTGTAGGATGCGGCAGGCGGCGGGCGGTGCCGCGGCGGTAGTCATGGCGACCGCCGGATGCGCCCGCCAGCTTGCAACCCTGGGCATTGGGGTGGCTGCGATTGATGCTCGATAGATCGCAAAATATGGACTAATTATGTCGATAAAATTATGATCAGAAATGCATTGAAGCGGTGAAAAATGTTATGAAGTTCTTACGTAATTAAATGAGGTTGCTTTCGTTGAACCATTTTCATAATAAAAATATCTTCCTGTACGAGTAAGTATTATTTTTTTAGAGTTCCGTACCCAAAGGGGAAAAATGAAACTTTATTGCTATCACTCCGCTGTCCGTCTGTCTGTCACCAGGCTGTATCCCATGAACCTTGATAGCGAGACAGTTGAAATTTTTCACACATGATGTATTTCTATTGCCGCTATAACAATAAATATTAAAAACAGAATAAAATAAATTGGTCGACGATGTAGCACGCTTGCCTAGAAGTAACCTATTCTCTCTTGACTTAAAGAACTAGGTTAGGTTAGGTTAGGTTATAGCTTTCAGGAAACACAGACTCCGACAGGGAATTCCATTCCTTAGCTGTACGCCAAATAAATGTGTTCCAAAAACGCTTTGTATGTATGGGTGGGATGTCTGATGATGAAATTTGGTCCAATTGCCTAGAAGTAACCTATTCGCTCTAGACTTAATGTCGCTCTAGACTTAATGATCCCCAGGTTATAGCTATCAAGAAAAACAATCTATGTTATAAAAGCAAATATAAACAACGCAAGAAATTCAGTACCTACAATACCAACATTCTTCCTCGTGTACCTACCACAGCCAAATGTAAAGAACAACTTCTACATTCTTGAAATTGATGTTTACATAAATTGTGTCTTTGATTAATAACAAATGCCAGAAAAAATATTTTTATTTCACATAACTGCCCCCCTAGCCAAGTTACGATCGTTTCGTTTACGTCGAACGCCTCGAGTTGGCCACGCCTCCGATTCCTTTGTTCTGACCACGTGACTGAGCGTTGAGATGACGTCAGAACAAAGAAATCGGAGGCGTGGTCTACTCGAGTCGTTTAACGCAAACGAAACGATCGTAACTTGGATATTTTTTCAACTATGCTAATTCTAATCACACTAATTTTATACAGGCCAAAGTTTTTGAGTGTGTATGTTTGTTACTTCTTCACTCTCGAACGGCTATATAAAAAACACGGGTAGACTGTCCTGGAATAGCGCATAGGATATGGGTTCACATAATATAGGTAACACATCATCATTCCAGCTGAAAAACGTCCACTGTTGTACATAGGCCTCTCCCAAGTGTAGCCACAACGAACGGTGGCTCACTAGGTTATCCTCATCAGTCCACCTTGTGGGAGGCCTTCCAACGCTGCATCATCCGTTGCGCTTATACGGCAGGTTGCCAATACAGCCCGAAGAATCGCCAAACTTAACTGGCAGTGGGCAGCGCACATTACTGTCAGAACAGATGGTCGATGGGGCCAAAAGATTCTGGAGTGGCGAAATAATAAAATCCTTACAATTTACACTGGACCCGCGAGGTAGATTACGGCCCAATCCCTCTCCTAGAGAGGAGGCCTGCATCCCTACAGTGGGAACATTATAGACTGATTATGCTTACATGTTAAGAAAGTCCGAACGCGCTAAACGAGTGTGCGCGGGAATTGCATGACTTGATTCCACCATCTCCTCAACTCTCAACCCAACGTACGGAGAGTATCCACCCTTACGTGGTGGAAACTTCAACGGTCCGGACTAAACGTTTCGCTTCGTCGTTTATACCGCGTACATCGAAGGACTGGAACAATTTGCCTGCAGCGGTCTTCCCGTCCAACTATAATTTAGGTGTCTTCAAGGCTAGAGTGAATAGGCTCTTAATAAACTAGTGCGTCTGACCATCAATGATTGCATCTCTGCTTACCAGGTGGGATCGCAGTCAAGCATTCGTTTATATCAATTTAAAAAAAAACTTAAGAATTACTGAACAGATTCTCATGTACTTTTTATCATGGGATTTTGTTCCTTTAAGAACCATCCAATTTCCATCTTCACGTAGGCGAAGCCTAGTAACTTTTATAAAATTCGATTGTAAAAAGGTAGGTAATTTAAAATTTTTACTCACTGACGTTTCTATTCCAGTCATTCCTACCCTCTTCATAAAATTACTAAAATTCGATATCAAACAAATTATCGTTTACCGATAACAGTTCATGACGGGTCTTCATTTAGTTGAACGCAATTTTAGAAACTGAAATAATTAATTACTTACCTGAAAACATTATTTTTATTACTATTTCATTTTATTAATTAGTATTTAGCCATCATTTTAATCGATTTCTTAATCTTTCTGTTAGTTGATGACTGAGTTAGGCGCCTTTTTGGCGTCGCACAGATTATAATTTTAGATTAACTTTTTATGTGTTTTTAGTTTATTTACGGTTACATTAGGCACGCATAAACCCATTTTCTTTCTTTCTTTCTTTCGTTCTTTCTTTCTTTATTTCTTCCTTTCTTTCTTTCTTTCTTTCTGTCTTTCTTTCTTAAGTTTTCAATATAATCTATGGGTTGTCCAAAAGAGAACCCTGGGGTCCTTGGACGCAATGCCAAGAAGGAACATAGGAGTGGGTTTTAGTCAGCAAAAGTCTGAAACGCCCTCGCGTTCCACCCTAGAGCGGGAGAAGTCATTGGACGACTTCGTACCTAAAAAAAAGGTTTTCAGTATAATAAATATTTTTTATTATTTATAAGTCAATCCTGTCCTACTCCTAGTATATGGCCTCCCGGGATCCACTCCTTCCATCTTTCCCGGGCCAGCGCTTGCTTCTTTCAGTTCTGGCAAAATCATAAACTATTATTTGATTGCTAAGATTTTTTCACACTTGTAAATCGTTTCCCGTCATCAGTCAACAGCCTCACAATAATATTTAAGTTTATCATATCAATAACAAAAGCAATCATACAAAAATTTCAAAAATAAGTTCACAAGGAACGCATAAAAACCAGGAAGTCTTCCTATTTCCTTACGAGCTTGGTCACCGCATCGTGCATAGACATCGCAGCGCAGTATGATTGTGTAGACAGGAACCTGCAACGCTACCTATTTACTTTTTGTACCGGTGCGTCTGTGTTGCAGCAATGCTATGTGCTCCTGTTCTCCAATCTTGTATACTTGGTTATGTGACGGTGAACATCGAAGGCTTTTGTGTGAGGACTTTCAATTAATATAGCGTGGAATTGATGAGATACAGGTTGTGAGAAAAGTGAATAGTAAACTTGAACAACAATATTGAAAATTAAAGGTTAAGAATGGGTTCCACCAAGATTGTTACAGTTTTCGTCCAAGTTAATTCATTTTAACAGTAACATTACAATGACCATTAAATTTTACCATTACCATGTGCTGTTGCACCATAACGTAAAATGTTAAAGTTTTTTTTTTTTAAACGGCACTGTTTGTCATTTGTTTTAACGGTAACTATAGTCATAAACCGACTAAAAGGGAATGAAACTTTTCCTATACATTGCTGGCATGTATTTTATTTTAAGGGAAACTTAGTCCATATCTTAAAGGACTAAGATAAAATAATAGCAAAAAGAATTATGTCTACCAAACGTAAGCAAACGAGGTTAGAAACTATTTAGTATATTGTCATAGTTTGTTATGAGGAGTTATTTTACTTAAAAAACTGCAACTGTGAAAAAAATATAACTGTAATAACCAATTTAATCTATTTTATCAATGAAAACCTCAGAATATTACGTATTATATTTTCATTTCAATATAATATAACGAAAATTTCAGTCACGGTTTAAAGACCTAGTTCTTTTTGCTATTGATTCCTGATATTGGCCTCTAACATATTACCTAGGTTTCATTTCTAGCGAAAAGAAAAAGTAAACCATTCCAATAGTTTGCATTGGCCTTTGAGACCTATATGTTATCGTTATTTGTGACGTCATTTTAATAATTGCTAAATAATTGCAGACACTCTGTCGTACATAAGATTCAACGTGATTGCGAATGAAACAAACAATTAATACTCTATTGGGTGGCCTACGTAACCAACCGCACGTAGGTGTGGTACGACAATGAACGAAGCGAAGCGGACACCATCAGTTGGTTTGATATTTTCATGCGAATTCTTACGGTACGGTGACTTGTTTTATATACCTAAATGATGGCTAAAGCGGTGACTTCGTGCGCACGTAAGACGCCGCGTAAATTGGTGCAACCCGTCTCCACTTAACTAGAGATTTGACGGTTGATGACGCATTGGTTATCGTCAAAGTCAGTAGGTAGGCAGCTCATTCTTAAATTATCTCACTTACTTTATTTAGTTTTTGACATTTTGTTCAACTGTAGGTCACAAGCTAAACTAAGGAACCTTGGGAACTTTAATTTCTGGAAGTCTGTATTTGAATAAGCTCGGCCTTATTACATGGGATTTCATTGTTTTCCATATTTGTTTAACATAATTACTGAATAATATGGGTGACTACTATAATACATATTACCTGCCCATTTTAGAAATACAAACGTATAAAATTCCGTAAAGTATCTTCTGCGTACCTGTGGTGACTGCTTACATAAGATTTCTCAGAAGTTATTTCTTTCTAAGTGATGGATAAAAATATCCTCCCTGGGAATAAACACTTTTTTGCACAAGAAATATAATTTTAATTGGCAGGATTATATTGGCTTTATAACGTATTTACTGAGAAAACAACTTCACGACTATTTTCCTCGAAGGTGTGGGCCGAATTCAGTTCAGTTATAGTGTATACTTTAGAGATCCTCTGTCATCGATATCTCTTTCAAGGGTTTACAGCTAATAGCACTTTCATATACCATACCATTTTTGTACGATTCCGTACCTCAAAAGGAAAACACGAAACCTGTATAGGATCACTTTGTTGTCCGTCAGTCTGTCAAGACCCTTTATCTCGGCGATATCGAGTTGAAATTAAAACCATATACTCAAATCTGCAGTCCCTTGAAGCTGTCAAAAAATGGCATATATTTCGACACCCTCAAGGGAATCAAAATTCTAATTACTTCCCGTTGCTCAGAATCCTGAAATTTGGCAGAAAGTATGGTGTTGTAGTACAGGTATAGGAATAAATCTGAAATAAGTAAAATTTTGCGATTCCGAAAAATTTTCGTAACTCAATTCGGGAATTAAACTGTTTTCACAGGTAAGTTTGTACGGAACCCTCAGTGCGCGACCCTGACTCATACTTCCCCAGTTTTTTTTACATTAAAGTCGTTTGTATTCTTTTTGTAAAAAGATTTTTTCAATAGAAAAGCTATTGGGATTTCCTAATCATATTTTTTTCTTCTAATCGGGAATCAAAAGCAAAAACGCACATTACAAACGAGGCAATTAACAATATCAGATGCATAACGCTAATGACGCTGGAATACGATCTCCTCTAATTAAATTGAATACACTTGCCTTACTAAAACGTGTTGCGCCGACCCCAAATAACACGGGATAAGGGCAGGAAGATGATGATGACACTTGCCTTACTACATGCCGAGGCGATACTACAATGCTGAATATTGATCACTGTTAAACAACTGTACACTATGTAAAAGTATCATTCCACAACATGGGACTAGCAAGCGACCCGACTTACAGGTTCTGTGGAGATGCAGAGGAGAATATGCTACACTTACTGTGCGACTGTGCAGCACTAGGCTCCAAAAGACTAGAGTATCTGGGCCAACCATATCCAAGATCAGAGGACTATAGGCTCAGCCCCATCAAAGCCATACTACTCATAAAGAAGGTGCACGGAGGGCTAGGGGTTAAGTAGACGGGAGGGGAACAGCACAAAAGATCCAGAAGGGTCGAAGTGCTCTGGCCTAGGGCCAGCCCCACAACAAGATAAGACAAGATGTATAAGTATTGGATACACTCCCTAGGATCGAGTCTAAGGACGTACAGTTACAATATAAAATCTAAACTAATATTAAAAAGAGGAAAGATTAGATTTTTTGTTTGTTTGTTTGTCTATTATTGTTTTAACCCTATGAATTTTGGTTCCCTTGAGAGTGTCGAAATATCCTTTTTTTTTTGTTAACTCAGTAGTTTGATTTTTTCACAGCTCCAAGGGACCGCAGACTTGAGTATATGGTTTAATAATATAATAAGGTAATTTCCACTCGATACCTCCACGCGTTTCTGATATATAACAATGTGTTCCTATAAGGGATTTGTTTTTCTTTTTGAGGTACGGAACCGTAAAAATACAAAAAAGTGCAAAATAACTAGAATTTCGGAAATCGGTTTTTCTTTAATAGTTATGTCTGTTATTTTGCATTTTTTTGTGTTTTTTTTTACATTAAAGTTAGCTGTTTTTTTTGTATTTTTTTTTATTTTACACTTTTTAGTTGTGTTACCACAACAATTGTTCCACAATACACCGAGAAATTGGTAAACATACATAAAAAAAAATACATTCAGCCGAACATAGAACCTCCTTCTTTTTGAAGTCGATTAAAAATTCATCTCTTTGTCCAATTTTACTTGGGGTTGGTGCAACAAAATTTTTTGCGCAATGATGAGATCGACGATGAAGCATGCTTACCTAGAAGTACCTACTTACTCTTGACTTAAAGACACTCCTGCACCCCTAGCAAAGTTGAAAATCTGCATTCGTTAACGCTAGTCAAAAACTAATCAAATGTATGGGAATGACATCATCTCAACGTTAATTCACGTGGTCAGAGCAAAGGAATAGATAATTCGTGTCGCCAAGTTCACATCGTTCAAAATTATAGAATGAATTGTTATCGTTTCTACAATTTTTAATGCTACATTCTTTGTTATAACCTGTTTGACGTTTGTAGGAACGCTCGCCATAGACTAAAGAATAGGTTGTTTTTCTAAAGACATTGTAGAACGAGCAGCCAACTCAGGCGCGTCAACATGGCTACCAACTTTTCGTTTTCTACAATTGCTGACACCGAAGCATTATCGATTGGAGAACGGAATTCGACACGAAACGGTTTTAACTTGGCCTGGGGGGGCTGGAGAAAAATCCACTCCTTAGCTGTACGCACAATGAATGTGTTTCCAAAACCGTTTTGTGCGCATGGGTGCATGTGCCGGTGGCGCAACGCCGTATTTCTAGTGATCTGATGATGGAACGGGCTTGGCTGAATCAAGTTATGCAATTCCTCTCCGAAATGCAACCGGTAGAAAAACGTAAAATAAAGCTAAGAATTTTATTGCAATACTTATTGAATACCTCAGCGAAGCTTGCCGAGGGGGCTGATTGTGTTACATCAGCATTCTAATGGAAAAAAAAAACTGTAAGCACTAAAAAATACTTTCTAAACTTGATCGAAGCCGAAAGAAAAAAAAACTAATCATGTGATAAGCAAGGTTTTTATAAATAAAGCTGCAGACTACGAACCTAAAGTCAAGAACATTATGCTAAAAAGATGATCTTTTTATAATCTGTACGTAAAAAACCCACAAAAGATTTACTACAAACTGAATGGACCCAGACAGTCTACAAAATTAACTTGCCTACACGCAAACAATGTTTACCTACCTTCCTGTCGCCGTCAAAACACGGTTGATCACAAAAGAGCCCATTCAATATCACATCAAAAGCTTTTAAAAAATTAACAAAAGCATAATTTAATTTTCTCTTACAGACTGGCATCCGTCTGGACGCAGTTTAAAATGGCGACCATAGATATGTATATGTAATAAACATCTACAGTATATCAAAACATGGTCATACTTATAATAGGCGTCTGGTTCCACCCCTTGTCTGCGCACAGGATCACATCCTCACTCGCAATTACGGTAATTAATTAATAGCCCCGAGACGGGGCTGCCAACGCATCACTTGTTTATATGTTATGTCGTCCTGGTAGCTGTCGACACACAATACCTATGTGTACAATAGTGTAGATTTAATATAGTATATTTTGATACAAGTGGAGAAAGTTTACATTCAACAAGCTCTGCTTAGTTTAGGACTGATGTCGTTGTGTGAAAGTTGTGGAATATTATTATTATTGTGACGTGGACGAAGTCACGGATTCCAGCTGCAACATCGCTTTTCGAAAAATATTGTATCATGATTTCATCTTGATGTAAAAAAATATATTCCTGGTAACAAATTATGCAATTTCAGCACAACTGAGCTCGTATTCATTGGAAACGTATTCATTGCTATCGCTTCCGCCCCTATATTAAAAATCATAGGGTTGGAGCGAATGCTAGGTTTTTTGTAATTTACTTGAAAAGCTTCAACCATGATAGTCAATGAAACACGACAAAAATGTTTTCCGTTTCTTTTTTGTTTACAAAGTTATTAATAATCACATCAATGTTATAAATGCGAGAGTTTTTTTTTACTGATATAAATTAGCGCTTGACTGCGATCCCAAGACACGAAACTGATGGCAAGCAGTAATGCAATCGTTGATGGTAAGGCACACTAATTTAGCCTATTCGCTCTAGCCTTGGAAGTATCAAAGAGTGTCGAAATACACGTTTTTTGCGACATAAATGGCCGTATCTTTTTTTTCGTTAACTAAGAATTTTGGGTTATTCATAGGTTCAAGGGACCGCAGACCTGATTATATGGTTTTAATTTCAACTCGATACCTCCATGCGTTCACGAGATAAAGGGTCTTGACAGACAGACGGACGGACAACAAAGTGATTCTATAAGGGTTTTGTTTTGGGTGGGAAAATCATCTTATGACATTCCCCGCTCTTGGGCGGAGCGAGAGACAGTGTCAGACTTTTACTGACTAAAAACCCACTCCTATTCCTTCTTTGCCTTCGTCCCAGGGCCCCGGGTTTCGCTTTCACACTACCCATGGCCCCAGTAGGCTTCGACCCTGCTGGGCCCCTATGATTTGCTGACATCTCCCTGAGGCGCGCGTGGAACAATACGCGCCGTCAACGACTTGGGCTCGGTCCGGACGGTTACTAGACGGTCGGACGGCGAGCTACCCATTGTTCGCCGTACTCAAGCCCGCGCCTACGGTGGCCGGAAATCGGGATCGGAATCCCGGCATCCTATAAGGGTTCCGTTTTTTCCTTTTGAGGTACGGAACCTTGAAAAAAAACATTACAAATTAAAAAAAAAAACATTGTTTAAAAAAAACTGGTCTATTTCAAAAACTCCTAAGACTCCTATCACGCGGGCAAAGTCGCTGAGAGCTACAAGTCAATTAATAATTTCGTGATTACTTTTTATTGAAAAAAAAAAAACCACCAAATGGCCTAATCAACACAACAATTAAACCTAACAGTAATTATATAGGAAGCAATCAGTAAAAACAAAATTAACCGTCTATAAACACCACCCTCCTCACTTGTAACGCAATCTAACGACACTAAAGTCCGAGCCCTTAATAGTTTGAACATTTGTATTCTTTCCCAACATCCCCGGGGGACATTAAAGTCACTTTGCGACCATTTAAGACGATATAAATTCAGTCACCACCCGTCATTAGTTAAGTAGACCCCGTTACAGTATTTAACGTGAAGGTTTAATTGCTATATTCTTGTCATTTTGGATAACAAAAAAACCTCTCATCATTGAACTGGCCTGTTGGTCTAGTGGTTAGTGGTCCTTACTGCTATGCCGGACGTTGGTTCAATTCTCACCCAAGACAAATGTTTGTGTGATGAGCACGATCATATGTTCTTATATGTATAGTAGGTATATACATAGTTCGTTCCCCGTTATTTTTATTTTTCTTAATTTAATTTATTTACTTAAAATATGGTGGACGGTACAGGTTTTAAAATACAATATTATTTCTTCATATTCCGCCTCATATTCAGCATGAAATTTTTTTATGAATGGGCATGACTCAATTATTTACACTAATTTTTTTTTTAATAACATACTATTTTTTTTGCTATTCATTTGAACCCCTTAGGGGATGCATTTTAGGAAATCCTATCTTATCTATATATATAAAAGGATTGACTGACAGATCAACGCACAGCCAAAACTACTGGATGTAGGAACGTAAAATTTTGCACAAGGCTTCTTTTGACGACGTAGGCGAGCACTAAGAAAGGGTTTTTGAAAATTCACCTTCTAATAGTATGAAACGGGAGCCAAAGTTTATATGGAGAAACCTTTCACGCGGGCGAAGCCGCTGGCAGAAGCTAGTTCTTAATAAACATCATAAAATGAACTGCTGTGCAGAATTATAAACATCATAAAATGAACTGCTGTGCAAAATTATAAACATCATAAAATGAACTGCTGTGCAAAATTATAAACATCATAAAATGAACCTCTGTGCAAAATTTATAAACATAATAAAATGAACCTCCTGTGCAAAATTTCAACGTTCTAGGTCCTAGACTTTGGGCTGCGCGTTGATGAGTCAGTCAGTAAGTCAGAACTTCTTTTTATGTAATGTCTTTTTATGTAATGTTTTTGGCTTGGGTACTAAGTCCTTTAAGTCATGTCATAGTTAACTTGTATTCCCATATAATATGGATGCACACATTCTAATGTTTTTGTATTATTTGACAGCAAATATATCAAGTCAACCTTCTCGCCAAGCTTTGCTGAGGTAATCAACACTACAATAAAATTCTCAGCTCTATTTTACTAAGATCGCGCCTGTTTCAATGACTTCACAGTTCGCGCAGACAATTGAGTAACAAACCTACACCAATTTTATATCACAACTAGCTTCCGGCCACCGTAGGCACGGGCTTGCGGATGGCGAATAATGGGTAGCTCGCCGTCCGACCGTCCGGTAACTATCCGGACCGAGCCCAAGTCGTCGACGGCGCGTACTGTTCCATGCACGCCTCAAGGAGATGTCAGCAACTGTAAGGGCCCAGTAGGGTCGAAGTCTACTGGGGCCACGGCTAGTGTGAAAGAGAAGCCCGGGGCCCCGGGATGAAGGCAAAGAAGGAACAGGAGTGGGTTTTTAGTCAGTAAAAGTCTGACACTATCTCCCGCTCCGCCCGAGAGCGGGATTTGTCATAAGATGATTTTCCCACATAAAAAAAAAACTAGCTTCTGCCAACGGTTTCACTCGCGTAAAATTTGGTTTCTTCATATAAAAACTTTCAACCCCCGTTTTACCCCCTTAGGAGTGGAATTTCGTAAAATCCGTTCTTAACGGATGTCTACACCCTATAAGGAACCTACCTGCTAAAATTTAAGTTTGTAGCTGTTATAATTTCTGAGATTTCGTGATTAATCAGTGAGTGATATTTCCCTTTTATATATTTAGATTACCACTAGGAATCAATTTGCGAATAATTAAAACAACCACTGAACTTCACTCGACAAAATCCCGCCAAAAAAAAAGGACTTTGTCTTTTATGTGTACAGATAACAAGTAATGATTGCACAGTTTTTTTTTTATTATTATTATGGACTGGCTCGCGTTTGCCCACATCTCACCTCATGGCAAGCGATGATGTGGCCGACGATAGAGCACGCTTACCTAGATTCAACGCTGTCTCTGTTTCTGTTCTCGCGAGAAAAATCTACTTCAAGGACATGCGTAGGTTTTACTCCCTATCGAACTAATTATAATCGCCTATATATCTATATAAGCCTGGTATATATAACGATTAGATACGGCGCGCGCGACTACCCACCGTCGGCGGTTGTCATGACAACCAAGTTATGACGGACTATTTTTGTGCCTAGACAGTTTTTTACCTGTTTATTATAATTGTTATGTACCTATTGGTATATTGAAAATTGGATGGATCATTGAAAAAAAATATTTTATTTTGGCTAAAGTAGTGTTGCCTAACTAACTTGGGAAGTTTGAAAGTGGCGCCAGTGACTGAAAAGTTGAAAGGGAATCGTTTGTCTTGGTATGGTCATGTGAAGAGGAGGGATGAGACGCATGTTACTAAAAGAGTTATGAATTTACATGTGGATGGATGGAGACGGACAGGGAGACCAAAGAAAAGATGGATGGATTGTGTGAAGAGTGATATGAAAGAAAAGGAAGTTAGTGATAGCATGACGAGTGACAGGGCAGAGTGGAAGAAAAAAACGTTTTGCGCCGACCCCAAATAACACGGGACAAGGGCAGGAAGATGATGAGTGTTGCCTAACTGTATCCATATTAAATTCAGTTGCGAAATCTGTAATTTGTTTTCCGAAATTATATAAGTTTAAACTCATTCGGAAATTAAAATTTCATGAGATGTCTGCCTGAGTTAATGAAATCACTTATACATTTCACTCACACGTACTAAAAGCACCTACACTGCTCAGAAGCCAGAAATTCCTATAAGCAAACAATGTGCCAATATACTATAACCCTTATTCTAATAATCAGTAGGTTTAAAACTAACAAATTAAACACCTAACTAAGTTGGCGAGCGCATTTCCTCGCTGCAGATTTTCCGGGCGAGCTGTCAAAACTCCCGCCCGGGGTTCGACTGTTTCCGTGAAACGTCGGCATGCTTCGACACCCCTGACATGGAGGCCAGTTTACACGGAGCTGCAATACTTGCTTGAACAGCTTTGCTTCCTTTCCGCGGCTAGAGTACGCGAGCTCTCGATAGTGTGGTCCAGCACGCAGGCGTGTATGCACCGCGACGTCGTCGATACAACGAGCTATATGTGTGCACCGTACTAGTGAACTTTGATAATGAACCGAGGGGCAATTGCCCGGGCAGGGGGGGCGAGGCTTCTGCCCCCAAACCCCTGTTACGTCGGCCGGGATGTGCAACGACCTGCAGCCACTTCCGAGCTAGCTATGTACGCATCGCTCATACCTAGCTGCTTCCTATAACGCTTTATGTACAGGATCGAAACGATTATTAGACTTACGAGCTACGACTTCTTCGTGAGTCGTGATTGCCTGGTACCGGCCCTCATTATATACCTTCAGTTTCACAGGTTATTGGAGACTACAGAGTCTCAAAATCAACGTGTACTTTAGTTGCCCGTCAGTAAGAAGATTCCTAGCTAAAACTTGTACAAAGTAATAACAATTATCTGAGTGTTAATTATTTGATACAACACGGCAGGATTGTTTAGTGTTCCCCTTCAGTGAAGTGTCTCAAGGGAACATCGCACAAGAGGAAAATTTTATTCCTCTCGGAAGGTGTTGTTTTCTGCTTAAAAATATTTTAGATAAATATAAACTCACCTCTTCGCGGAATTGTTTTTTAAGCCAATCTAAGCAGTTAATAGGCATTAATACTAATCTCTTGATAGGATTTAGCTAAGGAAGTTGTAATCATTTTAAGCTGTACATTTTCTTCATAAACACTGAATTTATAGATCCGACAACCAACCTTGAAACAGGATTATTAATTTTACAATATTATTCACAAAATAAGTAATTATTCGATGTCGACAAAACGAGACTAAATAAAGCCCACCATGCAACCGAAAAGACGTTGTTTAGTCAGGTACCACAATCATTATAATCATCATTTCAGCCGAAAAACGTCTACTGTTGGACATAGGCCTCCTCCAAGTGTTGCCATAACGACCGGACAGGTACCACTTATGCCCAATGTACCTAAGTATAACCTAACTTTTTTTAATAAAAAATATCAGATAACACCACTCGCTCTAGGTGGAGTGAAAGAGAGTGTCAAACGTCAGTCCTAGCAGGCATCAACCCTAGCAGGCATGAGCCCTAGCAAGCATCAACTGGTAAGTCCCTTCTTTGAGGAAAGGCTGGAGCGGCAACACGGCATCCTCACCTTCCGCATGACGCAGGTCCTCACCGGAAGAAACGCCCGGGTGTCATTATTGTTTGGACCGCCCGGAGGACACGGTGGAGGTACGCCCCGCTTGAGCGGAGCACCGTCGTGTCCTCGTGAAGGCAATCGGCGGCAGCGACCTCTCACGTCGGCCCCGTCCGGCCGTCCGGTAATTGATCGGACCGAGCCCAGTCGTCAACAGCGCGTAGTGATCCACGCGCTCCTTAAGGAGATGTCAGCAAACCGTAGGGGCCCATCAGGACCGATGCCCGCTAGCTAGGACCGCGGAGAATTTCTGAAAAGGAAACCCATAGTCCTAGAACGCAAAGGGTAAAGGAAGGACACAGGTGTGGTTTTAGTCAGTAAAAGTCTGACACGCCCTCCCGCTCCGCCCAGAGCGCGAGAAGTCATTAGATGATTTCCAGACTTAAAAAAAAAGTGGTTGCAGTCCGTTTTCTGCCAAATATTTTTTTATCGTGAAATGGTTCATTCAATGATCGATTTCGACTTGTGATGATATACAGTTACTTGCTAATTTTCAATTAATCATCATCTTCTTCCTGCCCTTGTTCCATGTTATTTGGGGTCGGCGCAACACGTTTTTTTCTTCCATTCTGTTCTGTCATGCTATCACTAACTTCCTTTTCTTTCATATCACTCTTCACACAATCCATCCATCTTTTCTTTGGTCTCCCTCTCCTTCTCCATCCATCCACATGTAAACTCATAACTCTTTTAGCAACATGCGTCTCATCCCTCCTCTTCACATCACCATACCAAGACAAACGATTCCCTTTCAACTTTTCAGTCACTGGCACCACATTCAAACTTCCCCTAATATATTCATTTCTCACTTTATCCATTCTCGTCAACCCACAAATCCATCTTAACATTCTCATCTCCGCTACATGCAATCTTATTTCATACGTCTTTTTCACAGCCCAACATTCTGATCCATACAGTACAACAAACTAGAAACTAAAAAGAAACAAAAAGTTAACCCCCACGTTAAAGTTTAGCAAAAGGTTTTAAATAAGGTTTCACTAAGCCCAACGGCATGTACCTCCTGCTAAATACAAGCTTCCTTCCAGACCACAACAATGAAAAACATTGTCACCATCTTCACTTAGTCTCGTAGCGCGCCCCTAACTTTTGCCCACGGCGCTGGCGTAGACTTCAAGGGGGTTATAAATTCCTAGTATTTAAGACGAGATTTAGTCTAGACAGTGACTCGTATTTAGACAGAATGAAATGTAGCTAAGCATCCTCTATATAGCTATTATTATAATGTCTGTTGTGACTGGACTTCAAGAAATGTTTAATGAGTCTGATGGTCATGTTCCGTGTTTAGTGCAGCTCAATAGAATAGTAATGAACCATGACGCACCTTACAACTCACATAGTTTTGTCTCCTTTTTCATAAGATTAGGAGAGTGTGTATTTCATTTTGTTAACATTATTTAATTCCCTAGATTAGGTATAGTTTAGTAGATTTTATTCATACATACACAGGGGGATACATAAAGATAAATGGTACGTAAATGTATATCCTTACTCACACTAGTTTTAATAAAAGGTACGAGGTCCCTTTTATTAAAAGACCTTTCAGCTTAACTGCTGCCGGTGGCTTCGTCCACGTGAAAGTATAATATTATCCCAAGGAAATATACTACCAAGATAAAAAGTATCTTATGTACTATTCCAGGATATGAACTACCATTTCGCTAAATTTCAATCAAATCCCTTTAGTAGTTTCAATGTGAAGAACTAACAAACATTCACACAATACACTCACAAAGTTTCGCCTTAAAATATTACTGTGATAATTATTTCTCAATTTTAATTTGTCAAGGCGTTATGCTAATTATGTTTTGAATCAAATGACTTAGTACACAAACCTAGTTAATATAAATCATACAAACACGCAAGTCTCACAAATAAAAACAGCAAAATTTATTAAACAGGCCCTTTGAATAAATCAGTCTGTTAGCGGCCACACAAATAATTGCTACTCGAAAATAGAAAGCACAAACGTGCAAAATACATCAAAGGCGATCACTACCTACGTCGAAGTTTCCAATAAAATGATATCAGACAATTATGGACCGTTAGCGTATGCAATAAGAATGGTTTCGTCAAAAGTTTTGTGCTTAAAATTAAATAACGCACACGCATAAACGATGGGGTTCGCTTTACATTGAAAGAGGGGTCCAGACAGAAAAATGCACTTGGAACCCCTCGTCTAGACTAGAGGCTGTCTGGCGAGCAACCGCGACGACTAGCGACTTGGGTACGCCGCTCAAGGACGAACTAACGACCGGTATGCGGACACATCTGGAGTTACCAAGCAGTTCCCTTGAAAAGACTTGTTTTGGTCCGAGGGCGATTCCGTGGGAATCTGAAACGGTGCAAATGATGAGATAGCAACTACAATGCTTGAGATTGACTGCAGAACTACTATATACTGTAAATTCCACGTATAAAATCAGTTTTCGTGACCAAAAAAAGATAATTGCAAATTGGTTATAAATCACCTTGAAACGTAATTTTTTTCGCTAACTTAAACCAAATGAGGCCGGCGTTTCCTAGCTGACTTCCCTGAAAATAAACTCATAGGTCAGTCTTTTTAGTGCATACAGCAAACGTAGTGCATAATGGTCAAATCACATGAGACACATGTAAATCAAAGAACAAAAAGTGTCTGAGATGATCTTTGAAGCCTGTAGCGACATCTGCGTGGCACAACACCGCTCCGACTCACTGGAGCCAGCAGCACTACTCCGACTCACTGGAGCCGGCAGTATCATCCTCACTCACTGGGACATTATCAGCCCGACTCACTGGGGCATCATCCAGACTCACTGGAACAGCACCACCCCGACTCACTGGGCATAACCGCAGACAGTTCCGACTCACAGAGAACTATACGACATTCGAGTTCGACCCTCTGGAACGGGCCTGAAATGGCCTGGCACGAATCAAGAAGTATTAAGAACCATTGATCTCCGATTTCCAGAGGGGAGTGATGTAGCGACATCTATGTCGTCACATAAGAACAAATCCTGCATCGCGCAATTAAAGTTCTCCGCGCGAGTTGAACATGTAGAACAGCCCGAAATCATCTATCGGGCAGTTGCCCACCAGACTTAACACCCGTCTTGTCGGAGGATCCTCCCTTTTTCAACGGACTTTACACTCTGTTCCACATACCTCCAAAAGCCAAAACTATACAGATTTAAGAGGACCTGTTCGGTCCAATTTCCAATTTGTCAACTGAAATATCAACACACAGCCAGAACTACTGGGACTTGGCATGAAATTTTATAGGTGTTAGTTCCGTATGTGAACACTAAGAGAGGATTTTCCAAAATTTAACCCCAGAATGAAATGAAACGAGGGTACAAAGTTTGCATGAAAAAACCTACTTTCGTTCGGCCGGTGAAGCCAGCAGAAGCTACTTTATCCATAAGAAGACAACAAATCAATACACCCCATCGATCATCCGCCAAATTCCCCAAGTCTACAGTCACAGTGTTGTCTGCCCCCACAATAAACCTAGTGGTGTATAATTTAGTGCTACTGTAAGTCTGGCAGGCTATACGTTGCTATAGCGAGCTATACGAGGCTACGTGGGGCTATACTCGGTGTATATGCACGCCGCATTGCGCCGCCTGTAGGGGTAGGTCAGGTACGTAGTGCAATTTTATGCGTTTTGTTTGTACTGTACTAATATGTTTTATTTGACGTTTGGGGTGGTGAATACGTGATTGGACGTTTTAATGTTTTGTAGGAAGCTGTCATTTGTTTTTTAGGAATGTTTGTTCGTATTTGGAGTGTTGGCTGATGGATTTTATATTATTTATTAAAGGTTTTAATTTTATCTTGATCATTATTGTTTATGGTAATTACAGTTCTGTCTATTAAATAACAATAATAGGTTTTTACTTCACTGGTTTCCACACTAGGTTTCCGTGTGTCGTGGAAATCAGTCTCTTTCATCAAAATAAATACTATGTAACACATACATATTATGTATAACATAGGATAAGTTAAACAAAAATCAGAAATTTAATTTGTGTTCGATCTTCTTTATCATATCGACGGGTGCAAAGTACATAAAGAAAGCTAACACCAACTTACTAAAAATTCATATTCTAAGACACTGTAAATCGTCTTTCAAGAGTTATTTTTTTTTCAATTATGTTTTTGAAAATAATAATAATAAATAACTACTTATTATTCACTAATTTCAGGAAAAAAGCAAAATTACAGATAACTTTTCTACTTTGCACCTGTCAATGGCTCTGGGTCTACAAAATTTCCAATATTAACAAAAAAATGCTTAGATTTACTGTGTTTTATTGACTTTTATTGCTTTCCTATGTTCGCTTGAAGTGTTAATGCTAATGAAATTATCTTGATTAAGACCTTCATAATTAAGTTCTACGATCGGTTCATTATGTTATGGATAACTGTATTGTTCCGTGTGTTTTGACTACGATTTGAGGCGGCGCCACTTCCGGCTCTTTCCGCCCCTTCTGATCGATATATGAATCGAATCTATAAATATGTTTTTATGTATAACGCTTGGTTCCTACTAGTATTTTATCATTTCACTTTATATGACATTGTATTCTATTTGATGACATTTTATCATTTGTATGACATGGTATTATTTCGAGCATGACATTGTATTATTTTTGACATTAATTTCTTATTTTTTTATTACATTGTAATTATTTTTTTTCTGATATTGGATTTGAATTTGTATGACATTGTATGTGAATTTGTATGACATATCATTTTAGTTGAACGATTAAGTTAATGAGCTTACAATTTTTAATATTCTCCTTATCTATACATATAATAAAACAGTAAAATTCTTTTGTGATGGTATTAATTGGCGCAAAAACTACTGAACCGATCTTGTTCAAATTTTGCATACATAATCCTTATAAGACAGGGCAACTGATAGGCTATAAATTATCACGCTATTTGCTATGGGGGGTGAGCAATAATCCAAAATGTAGGTATTGAACGACATTTGCCGCGAGTTCAATTCCCAGCTACAGTTAAAAATTTTGTCATTATTTTGTCTTATTTTTTTTGTATTAAAATAACTTTTACCATTATTTCAAAATAAAATTGACATTTCTATTCGATATCTTCTAAATATTTTGTAAAAACTAATCAAAACACATAATAAAACTAAAGCGGCGAGTAAAATCACGTACTATAATGTTACATTATTCCATTTAGCTGCAAATTTAACTTCTAAAACAAAAATCATCACGCTATCATCGTTAGGGAGCCAACCAGTCAATTATGACGTTTATATAAGAACGTCTATTTTATAACTTACTCATCGAAGACCGCAGCGCAGTGGTTTCATTTCTAGACTTTCATGTAATTTGAAGGTGGTTCAAATCCCATACGGCTCTCTAGGTAGAAATTTTTGTTCTATTTTATCATCGTGAATAAGATTTTTTTATAAATTTTTGCATGCTTACAATTTTTTTATAAATCTACGTATATAATATATCTGTAGAATTTTTTAGTGAAGTGCGTATTATTAATTTTAGAAATCGATGTAGATAACTTTTATACATTTAAATTGTGTGGAACTTGATAATTATCTTACTTATGCTTTGTTTCATCGCAATGAAACAAAGCATATGAAATATAAAAAAAATCCAGAAGTAAAATATGACACCACACGCAATTCAGATACTCGCAACGCCATCTAAAGACTCAAAGTAGAAATAATGATGACAATGACGGTTGAATTTCATATTAAATTTGATAGATGGCATTGCGTATTTTACGTAATTTTTGAGTGGCAGAAGAATGGCCATCGCCCACGTTTACAGTTATGGTTAAACTGGTGTTAGACGGAGGCATTTTTAACAATCCTACTGCTCCTCTTTGTCCAGCAGTGGACGTCTTTCGGCTGAAATAATAATGATGATGATGGCACCTTTTTTTCTTTTTTTAAGGGTGGATATCATCCAATGACTTCTCCCGCTCTGGTTGGAGCGGGAGGACGTGTCAATCTTTTACTGACTAAACCTACACCTGTGTCTATTACTACGCGCTGTTGAGGATTGGGCTCGATCCGGTCAACTACCGGACGGCTAGCTACCCATTGCTCGACGTCCGGAAGCCCGCGTCTACCGTGATTGTTAGTCGGGTTCGGAATCTCCGCTCGGCGTGAGGCCGTTCGTTCCTTAACGCGTGCGGCCTCCGCCTTCGCTAGCATTACGGCTTTGCTGAAGGAGGCGACCGCCTGCCATTACTCCTCGCTCTGGATCAGAGCCCGGCGCGAGAGGTCACTGACGCCGATTGCCTCCACGAGGACACGACGGTGCTCCGCCCTTGCAGGGTACATCTCCACTTTTTACTCCGGCATGATGGCACCTTGCGGATTAATAATGGTGTGTTTTATTATTTGCAGTCACTGCTTCATATAAAACGGGATCGAATGTGTTTTTCTGATCACAGTTCGACAACGTATGATGTATCTCAGATTCCTTGCAGCCTTACGTCGACATCTGGACGTTACCTCCTTGCAGTGAGTGGTGACCAACACTGGAACAACCCTCTAAGGGAGGCCAGTCTCAGGGATAACACTTATCGGCTGCTACGTTTGTTAACCGTAATTTCATTGTTTTATGGATAAGCTCAGGACTGTTGTGGGTGTTTCGAACGGTTTCTGTTTCGGGTTCGGTTGAAAGTAACCTGATATTACCATTTTGAGAATTGCCTGGAGGAATCGGTGTAGCATGCGGTGGAGGTCTATACATCTTGAGTGAACCGCCGTGTCATCATAGCGGCAATCGGTGTCAGTAATTTCTCGGTTTGGCCATCAATATGCGAGTTCGATTGAACGGGGATACACGCGCACAAGGTTTCGCCGAAGTTCATTCATAAGTTGGAGACTCTTCATAAGGTAGTTCCCACTATGGAAAAAACATTTGTTTTATATACGGGGATGTCAATTAAATACACACCAATATATCCTAGGTAAATGAACAAGTAATTCTAACGTCTAAAATGATGGCCCACCCGGAGGACACGGTGGAGCACACGGTGGAGGTGTGCCCCGCTTGGGCAGAGCAACGCCGTGACCTCGTGAGGGCAATCGGCGGCGGTGATCTCTCGCGCCGGGCCTTGGTTCAGGCCATGCTCCGGAGCGAGGAGGAGTGGCAGGCGGTCGCCTCTTTCTGCGAAGCAGTAATGCTAGCTAAGGAGGCGGCCGATCGCGTGAGGCAACGGTCCTTACGCTCCAACCGCCGCCGGGATTCCGATCCCGATTTCCGGCCACCGTAGGCGCGGGCTTGCAGACGGCGAGCAATGGGTGGCTCGCCGTCTGGCCGTCCGGTAACCGTCCGGACCGAGCCCAAGTCGTCGACGGCGCGTTTTGTTCCACGCGCGCCTCAAGGAGATGTCAGCAAATCGTAGGGGCCCAGCAGGGTCGAAGCCTACTGGGGCCACGGGTAGTGTGAAAGCGGAACCCGGGGCCCTGGGACGAAGGCAACGAAGGAACAGGAGTGGGTTTTTAGTCAGTAAGAGTCTGACACTATCTCCCGCTCCGCCCAAGAGCGGGGATGTCATTAGGATGATTTTCCCACCCAATAAAAAAAAAAAAAAAGTCTAAAATGATCAAACTGCAACAATCAATGCAAGCATGCTCTCGCAAATTATTCATAAGTACTGTTGTGGAAGAAGATAGATGATTTATTTATTTAATCCTTTATGCACAAATGTACAGCGGCGGACTTAATGCCTGCCGGATGATGATGGTAGTTTTTGGATTCACTTAAGGCTTTTCACTATCCAGCTGAAGGTCGGTGTCCCGATTATTCTCCTTCGTTTACGTCTACCAAAGCTGTCTAACTGCTTAAACTCTTCAGTGAAAAGTTATTGAGGCGAAAATTGTTATGGGAGATAACTCTTTCGATCAATCTTGCAGCCCTAGCAGACATCGGCCCTAAAGGGCCTTATCCATTTGCTGAAATCTCTTTGAGTCGCGCGTAGAATACTACGCGCCGTCGATTCAGGACTGCTTTGACCAGACGGCCGGACAGCACCACCGCAATCCCGTGTTTGCGATGGCTGGGAATTGCCTTGCGCTGAGGAGTCAGGATGTCCTATCCCTCATAGTTTCAGCCACCTTCTTTGATCTTAATGCTTCACTGAAGGAGGCTAATGGTTGTCATTTTCTCCACCAATCGCCCCCATAAGGACAAAGCGGCGCCGGCGCTCCGACCAAGCGGGACTGACTTCCACTGTATGCTCCATCGTATTCTCCAGGATTCGCACAATGGTGAGACCCGAGTGTTTCTTCCCACTGAATTCGACACAGATACCTTCCGAAATACCCACAACCGGTGAGTCCTGCACAAAAAGAGGATGCCGTGACGCCTCTGTAGACACTTCTCAAAGACAGGCATTACCGCTGCGATTTGATTGTGGCGTGCTCACTGTGGCGAGGGGTTAAAATCATGCAATGTTGTTTTACCAGAACATAAACCAGAAACATACATATGCCCATGCATACATATGCCTTTTCCCTTGGGATAGTCAGAAATGACAACTGCTATACCCATACATGCTCTTTCTATTCATCGTCGGTCATACATCTGGATCTGGACGAGTACATAACATGTTTCCTGAAGGTAATTTGCGTTTTCAACCGACTTCTAAAAAAGAAGGAGGTTGTCAATTCGGATATTTTTACCTTGAACCGTTTTATGTTAAAGTACAATAAATTATTGCGATGCTTTCGGAATTAATTGCAAGCACAGAGTGATTGTACAGTTTTACGAACTTAACGCGGGCGAAGTCGCGGGCAACAGCTAGTTTTCTATAAACTATGAATATTTTGCATGCCGTAAGACAAAATGTATTGGGACAATCAACGATTATAACACCTTATCTGTATACCTACATTATTAGTAAATAAATGATTATTATTATTAATATGAACCTATAAATTGACATAGGAATGTAAATCTGTAAATAAAAATTCTGTAAATGAAAATTTGATTAATATTTAATCGACGCCAGCTCTTTTTTCAACCAATAATTTAAGAAAAGGTTTTTTGATAAGTCCGCCCTTTGTCCACATCCCATTGATTTTAAAACTCCTATAGTACCTGAATTGTGTATTTATTCTTAGGTATAAGTAAAAGAAAATCGTTACGATGATATACAATTTTGTTTTCTAATTCAATCCAAGAATACCAATGCAAAAATATGGCTTACAACTATGACCTTGAGTGTCAGACATGAGTTTACGAGACTGGTTTACTGGTTTCATTCAAATCGATTAAACGGTTAGTTACTACGGATATTACTTTAAATGGAAGTTACACAGATTATATATATATATATACGTTTATTGAAAAAAAAAACAAAAACAACAAGGGTATAGGCTGGGCGTTAAACAGACAGAGAGTGAGTCAGGACTTTGCCTTTGATATAAGTATACATAGCATGCTATATGCTATGTTCACTTATATCAAAGGCAAAGTCCTTTAAGTGAACAATATAAGATAATTAACTAGGAACAATCTATCTATACTTATAATAAATCTGTAGAAGTGAAAATTATGTACATTGAAAATATCAAAAAAATAAATGGCAATGGTGTTACTAGACCGATACCGAACCCAAAAATGTGATTCTGTCTGTCTGTCTGTCTATCTGTTTGTTCAGGCATCACGCAAAAACTACCGGTTCAATTACGATGAAACTTGGTATAATTATTCTTTAATATCCTGGGCACCACACTGGGTACTTTTTATCCCGGAAAAGTATATACAATAAAACACAAACTTAATTTTGCAGTTGGATACCTAGACCCGATTACTGTACCTACCAACCGAAAATAATAAGGTTGTCGTAGGTTACGTCACCCGCAGTGGAGTTCACTAAGGGGCGCTGCACACGGCTAAGATACTATAACATTTTATCTTAAGATACAATATCGCTCGCCATACAATCCAATGGACTATCACACACGACGAAGATAATAAATAATATTTCATACTTTCGTATCTCAAAAAACCTAATAAAACCATATTCGACTTTTACGCGAACGAAGTCGCGGGCAAAAGCTAGTTTACAAATAACGTTGTAACTTATGTCGTAATTTTTTCATTTCCCTCTTGAGTATGTTGTAAGCTTAAATATTATTATTTACCCAAGTGCAGTAGAAGGTAAATATTTTTCTAGTAAACGAAATTATTGTACTGCTACGGTGGTCCTTTTCACAATAGTCCATTTTCATGAAAATGGACAAACTTTGTCATTGCTGTCGAGGCGGAGTAGACAATCGAGCAAAAAGCGCGGTCGTTTTAGAACTGCGAAATTGCAATGAAAATTGCCCACGTGTACCAAACGAAAGTTTTCAACATATTAACTCTCTTGAGAATAATAAGCAAAACTTCATAAATATAATATTTAGTAATACATTATCGACTGACCGGTTGGTCCAGTGGTTAGTGATCCTGAGTGCTATGCCAGAGGTTGTGTGTTCGATTCCCACCCAGGACAAATGTTTGTGTGATGAGCACGATTATTTGTTCTGTGTCTGGGTGTAATTTATCTATAATACGTATGTATTTAGAAATATTTAAGTATGTTTATCAGTTGTCTAGTACTCATAACACAAGCTCTGCTTAGCTTGGGACTAGACGGCGTTGTGTGATAGTTGTGTGAATATTATTATATTATTATTTTTATTATTATTGTGAGAAACGGATCGCGGATATTTTCATGCGCTTTGGTGACCCACTGAGGTCTGTCCAGTGACCAGTGTGAGATTATAAATATAATAATTTGTTTGGGGGCCTGATCGCCGCATTTATACGCACTAGTGCAAAATCCTACATTTCGACCCTAAAAGCAGCAGAGTTGGCGGGTTTTTGAATAAGAATGTTGAACTATACACCAACTTTCTTTGCATTCGTTATGTCTTTCAAATGGCTGACCTGTCAACCCCAGCCTTAAAATTAAGTGGGGTAATAAATAAAGGGTCACTACACTACAGAGTATGTACGATATTAGTCGGAGGACCGTGCTCAAAGGTCGCGGATACTATGCGGTTATGCGGATATTTTGTGGAGCTACATTATTAACAGATTGTTGAATTTTATTGGATAGTTGGGTACGGTTATACATACAGAGTGTACACATACAGGATTGTGGTTACAAATAATATTTAATGGAAGATATTATTAGAAATTAATAGAATTCAATTTTTTTTTTATTGGTATAAACCAGTGCTTGACTGCGATCCCACCTGATGTTAAGTAGAGATGCAATCATTGATGGTCAGGCGCACTAGTTTAATAAGAGCCTATTCACTCTAGTCTTGTAGACACCTAAATTATAGTTGGACGGGAAGACCGCAGCAGGCAAATTGTTCCAGTCCTTCGATTTGTTTTCGTCTATTTGTCTATTTGCGTCTGTTTTGAAAAAAACCATGCCACAAAAATGCACAGGATTGATAAGGAGATGCTGAGATGGTCAGGGGGTGTCACTCTCATCGATAGGGTTAGAAATTAACATATCCGTGGAAGTTTTAAAATCCACCCAATTGGAGAAAAACTCAGTGAGACTCGGGTCAGATGGTATGGTCATGTAATGAAAAAATCTAATACTGGTCCAAAAAAACGTGGTAGACCCCTTCTCACTTGGATGTCTGTGATTAGCAATGACCTAAAGAAAGCCCAAGTAAATGATATGACGACCCAGAACCGAAATGTCTGGCGACAAATAACGAGGAGAGCCGACACCAAATGAAATGGGATAAGGCTAAGCTTTCCTGGTTTGTCTTTAACAACCCAATATGATACCTATGCAGAGCAGTGGTGGCTCAGTGTAACGGCCCCGACTTACGTATGCGACTCAGGTAAGCGTATCACTTTGTGAAATTTATTTCATCATCACCTCTCAAAATGGTGAAGGAAAATGTTGCGAGGAAACCGGCATGTACTAGAACCCAAAATTTAAAGACATGTGACATTCACCAACCCGTACTGCGCCCGAGTGGTGGATTACGGCCCATTCCCTCTCCAGCTGGTCTGCACTTGAACTACAACTGTGCATGAAAAGTGAGGCCTATACCTCTTTTTTAAAGGGAATCTTCGAATGATTCCTCCTGCTCTGGGTGCAGTGAGAGGAAATTTCAGACTTTGACAGACTAAAATCATATATTCTCTCTCTCAGTTACCCTTTACATTGTTGAGCCGCGGTAACTCTTTCGGCACCTAATCCCGAAATCCAATAAATCCCAGCCCAAATATATGTTCATCTTGAGAGTGTGAATTTGTCAACATACAGCGGTAAAATCACACTGTATAAACCAAAAACTGATAATATGGTTGTAGGTTTCAATATATGAACCGAAGATTTGGTTTTAGTTTCGGCCTGTTTAGTCAATAAAAAACTGGTTTCGACAAAAAACTGACGGATGTAATATAATATTCCACTCCATTTTCTTATAACGCCTTCTAGTTTCAAACTAAGCAGAGCTTGTGTTATGAGTTCGAGACAACTGCTTAACTTGTATATCTCTAAATATATACATATTGAAGATAAATTACATCATATAAATTACATATCTTTGTTGGGAATCGAACCCACGACCTCCGGTCAGCGTCACTAACCACTAGACCAACAGGCCAGTCGAATGTGATGGAAGCCTAAATACTGACAACCTCAGACCTCTATGTGCTATATTTTTTGTTTCAAGATTTATTTTGTTTTTTTTATTCTTGATAGGTTCGCGCTTGACCGCCATCCCACCTGATGGAAAGCGACGATGCGGTCGACGATGGAACGTGCTTACCTAGAAGTAACCTATTCACTCTTGACTTAAAGATTTCCGGGTTGTATTTTATGTATGTATTTATGTATTATATGAAAGTTGTTGTTTTCCACTCCTAAGAAGAGGCCTGCGTCCCGGTAGTGGGGATATTATAAGACTAAATATGCCAAGCCTATTATGAATGTTATAATTATAAAATCACGCACAACTGTATCGAAACATTCTATTTTATTCTAATACTGAAATATTATATTTTAAGCTTTGACAGTTTATCTATTACCAAAACTAAGAGCTGAACATTCGGTAACGATTTCGGTTTCGACTAAAAATTTTGTTTCGTTCAGACCCTACATGACAGATAACTAATAAATTATCATCATTAATTAGTTTCATAATTAGTGACAGAAGTATTATTAAACCAAGAGATGACTACTAAGTTCATGGAATTACTACTTAAAGCCAATAAAAAAAAAAACTAAAAACAGCAGCTTGTTTCTTCTATAAACATAATTCCTGAATCCTCCAAAACCCTCCAATTACTGGTTTCCAGGGCAACAAATCTCAGTTGCATCCCAACATCAATTTTTCTGTGAAACCAGGAATACATGACGCGTATGTACTCGTACGTTCATAAGCTCCAAATGCCTTTGTTACAAATGGAATCCCTATTTCATTCCAGCTCACTCCTATTGGAGAGTTATTCTCATACTTCGAGTATTGTTCTCGGACTACCGGTATATTTTGTTTCGAAACATGCATGGTTAATAAAAGTACTACGAATGCGAAATCACATAAGTCGTTCCGTTTTAATTTTACAAGTGCAAAGTAAACAAAGGCCTATGATTCAATTTCTGTAAGAAAACTTCCGTGCCCCATAGAGTGCGCCATTATACGAAATATATAAAAACGCGGCGAGAATACGAAATAAGGAAAAATCAATCCCGTGCAAGTCTAAGTACTCGTAGCACGCGCGTAGACCTGCTACGTCGCCGCGTAGCGTCACGTAGCCATGTCTACGCCCGATACAGAGTGTAGCTGTTTCTAACTTTTACACCGCAGAAGAAAATTCTTTAGTTTTCCTTTTAGCATCGTACTTTAAATTGGCTGATTAATGATACTGTTTTTCCTGACGGAACGTCCATTGTTCTTTGTTTTGTGATTTTTTTGGCGTGATCATCATGATGACATTAAAGTTTTTGTGTTCTAATTCGCTTGCTTACTTTTTTCTAATTTGATGAATAAATCATTGTGATTAGTGATTAAAATAAAAATCTAAAAGAGCTTGAACACAAAAATCTGAAATAAATTAAATTGAACTCAAACTTTAATTAAAGATCGAAATTAAAAAGGTAATCTGAAATCGAAACCCGTTTATCAAACGTCATTTCATCATTTTTCCCCAAAAGCGAACGACCGGGCGCTGGCTGAGCTACCAGGGCAGCATGGAGCCGAGGCGGATGTGTGCAGGCGGCCAGGCGCATTGCAGGCGGGTGAACGGCCGCGCATCGATCGACGACCCTCGCCCTGCCGCCTCCATCCACCGCCGCCCCCCTCGCCCCGCCGCTTGCGTAACCGCCCCCCTCCCGCGCTTATGTAACAGTGACGCGGTTTGCGTGATCGCTTCCTGATTTTTCTGCTGCATCCCGATTGCAGTAATTATGCAGTCCTCGTATAAATAAGGATGGGTGGAGGAAAAATGATGCGTTGGTTTTCAGCTCGGTGTGCTGGTGGAGGGAAAACTGAGCTGACTGCAGTTTGCGGAAGTTTATATTAATTAGGTACTTTCAGATGACAATATGTTTAATAAAATAACTTTGATAATTGCTTGTCTGTATTATTTTATTACAGAAAAGAAGCTTGTCTGATACGACACATATTCTTGCGTAGAATTTTCCCGCCTAATCGGCTTGAAGGGCAACAAACTTTGACACAAAGAAACGATTTATGGCCTGTCTGATCTTCCACACAAAAAAAATACCGTCTGCCTCCCCTCAACATTTTACCGGTAGTTATATTTAACCTACAATTCATACGTTTCTGCTCACCATGCTGAAAGCGTGTCGTGATATATTTCAGGACATTAATTAAGGCTAGTCAGCGAATCGCGGCCAATTTTACAGCCAAGTTCTTTATGACCAGGAAGTGGCCGTAGATTTTAGTTTTTTTTTTTTTTTAAGAGTCAAGTACAGGGTAGTTCTTTGTTGGAGGTGTGTCTGTTTGTTTATACGTTGCAGTATAATTCCACAATTAGGTAGAAAAAATGTTTTCATTATTTATTTTATTATTGATAATTAATAGTAGTACGAGCTTTTTGTTCTTTTTTTTAAATATGCGCCTTACTCTAAGAATAACTTTTGTAACGTGGGTGCGTTCAAAAATATGTAAACTCACATACATAACACACCCAAATTCAGAACCACTATCTGTAGGTCATACTAATATTTGTTCCGAGCGGGAATCGAACCCGCCACACCAGCACAGCAGGTAATCACTGAACCATTGCGTCAATCGTACCGTCGTAATTAGATTTTTTATGTATAAATAGTTAATATTTAAGTTTCTTATATACATAATGATAATACGAGGGGGTTAGGTCCAACTAGAATTTAGATGTCTTCAAGGCTAGAGTGAATAAGCTCTTAATAAACTAGTGCGCCTCACCATCAATGATTGCATCTCTGCTTACCATCAGGTGGGATCGCAGTCAAGCACTGGTTTATATCAATTAAAAAAAAATACATATATACACCACTAATTTTTAATTAGTACAAATACTCAAAGGGCTTATTAGACAAGGTCTTATTATTATTAAAGTAAAGTTTCAATAAATAATATTCATAAACAGCAAAGTTATGAGCGTTTGTTTATATCCCAAAATGTCACTCAATTTATGGAAATATTAATTATGAATGGATAAATGACGCTTAAAATGGGAAAACACTGCGCGTAGTATTTTCTAGTAGCAATTGAAATGAATAATTAATTCTATCATGAGTTTACCAATTACGATAAATTTTCGTGGTCAATTTTGGGATTTCGTTTTTTTTTTACATTTGACTACAAAAATATGATCAGTAACTAGTACTTTACTTTTGATTCTAAAATTATAAAAATATTGAGATTTATAAAAATGTTAACCCACTTTAAAATAAAAACATCCTTTGTAAGTTAACAAATGAAAAACTACGAATTATTAATCAATAATGTTATATTAATCAATAATAAACATACAAAAAACCACTTCCACAATGTTTGTAAAGTATGTAGGTTATTTAAGGGTAAAATAATTACCCGACACACCCCCGGGGCGCGTTCGTAATAGGAAATCCCATGAAAATTCCCTTCCTATTCTACTTAGACACACTGTCGATACCAGGAATAATAAATTGAAAATCAGACATTGCGAATGCAGATTTACAAAGAAAATAATAATAAATGATATTTATTTTTCTATAAAAAAACATTTTTAAAATTCACGTATTTTTTCGTCAATTTATACTATATGAGGCCGGTATTTCCTAGGTCACAATTAAACATTATTTAGCAAAGCATAATTTCGTATAAATTCATAGGTATATTTGTATACCTTAAAAAAAAACAAACAAATTTTCCGCACCAGTTAAATTAATTCAATACAAAAATATGTTATACTACGAAACCAAAAAAATGACCCAAAAAAAATACAATCAAATTACATAGACAGTTCGAAAATAGAGATTAAAACAAAAGAGGAAGCTACGGCTCGTAGCACCGTAGCAGTGCCGTAGCTTCGTAGCGGGGTTACACCGTAGCCGGGGTGCGGTCGCCGACCCCTGGCCGTGAACGGGGGCGCGCCGGGCTCGCGCCGCACCGCCCCCCGCACCCCGCGCGCCCCGCGCCCCCGCGCCCCTGCACACTGCCACAGCCCGCCGCCGTAGACACGTGTCCGCCGCACCCTGTATACTATACACAGGGTGCTATAAATGACGTAGTTAGGTTTTGTGCAGTGCTGCATTTCTGGTTGGGTTAGATTTTGTGGTGAGTTATGATGTTCAAGTTTCGGAGGTGTGTGTACGGAATATTCTGTAAGTTTTCTTCTTTTGGAACTTTGTTTATTTTGTCTGGGAAATCAATGTTATAATCTATATAATGATATCGCTAAAAGTGCTACAAATAACCAATATCAATGCAATACAACAAAAATAAAATATTTCTTTGAATAACGACGTAATTCGCATTATAAATGAATTGAAATAACTCACCGAAAATCACAGTAATAACTTATGAACTAAATAAATACACGCTGTATCGACTTTACTCAGCTCAGTCACGCACACAACCTCACCCTACACACACATAGACACTCGCCCAGTTCTCTTCTGAGCGCCTCTGTGAGAACCACACCCCCGGCCATGTAGCTACAGGGCGGCACTCACACACGCACAGAATCAAAGGAAAACCAGCATCCGTGTGAGTGAAAGACATGTAGCTACACTGTGTCGGGTGAGTATGTGTGGGTGGAAAATATATGTTAATGTGGTACTTCCGCGTTTTCGTGTATTCGTGTCACACACACACTTGCAGCCTCGGTGAGCTAACCGTATTGACGGCGGCGCGCGCCCGTGTGCGTGGGGTGCATCGACTTCGCTTCCTGCTTGGGTACAACGGCCCCAGCCTGATTTATGTTCCTCCGTTTGAAGGTTTGCGTGTTATTGTGACGTTTCCAACTCATTTGCTTACAAATATTACATTGATTGATCAATATAAAAACAAAAAAAAATAATAAAGAGAAAAGTAGGTCCCATTTTTATGACGCGCCGTAAATTTTTGTTTTCATTCTAATTTCTGTGTTGTGACAACTGGGGTAGCGGCGCGCGTTAATAAATACTATATTTGTAGATCTTACGTTGGTTTATTTACCAACATTTACACAAACCCTGACCTATTCAAAGATCAATCTCATCTCTCTCTAACCGATTTTTTTGACCGAAACAAATTATAAATTTCCATTATTACAAGCATGAACTCAAAAAATAACATAAAGAATATGTAAGGATAGGATCTCAATAGTCTAGTGATCGGTACTAGGTTTTCCGCAATAACAAGAGATATAGGCATGAAAAAAAGAAGAATAAAGCAAAGACAGAGAATGCCAATGCCTTTATTTTTCATCTATTGTGTAGTAGACTATATTTTTCACTTATTGGTTCGTAGACTATATTTTTTAAAAGATTTGTTTCAAAAAGTAATATCATCCAAATACGCAAGTAGAAAAAATAATTTAAATCCGTTCAATATGAAGTACCTACGTTAGAAAAATTTCAAATCTGGTAGAAGGGGAAACTGTCAAATAAAAGAAAAAGGATGCACAAACTGAAATGTGACGTCACCGACATTGGGTTAAGTGCGTACAAAAGAGATAGCGAGATGTTCCCACCAGGCCCCCTCTCTTTCTTGTATCAATATTTGAAAGGTAATTGCTGCTTCATTTAGTAACAATTTTAGATACTGTTTTCAGAAAAAGATTTACTTTAGGTCTCATAGCTGTTCAGTATAAAATACCGTACAAAAATAAACACAAGATACTACCCAATTCTTCACAGCCTCAATACTGCTGCCAGATGGTAACTTTGATGGCTTTTACACCCTTCAAGTTTTAGCGAAGTAAACTGTGAGCATTCCCGGCATTTTCAGTAGCAGTTGTGTTACGCTAAACATCGCAACTGTTCAACGCAAGATAAAGAGAGCTTCAGTTGTACTTTGGTAAATTCAATTCACTACAATTCATGGTGAAATAATGATACTGCAATGCAGTGGTGAGATGTATCAAATTATAAGCGGGATCAAGATACTCTCATCGTTAACAAGCACAAAAGTACAGTAACTACCGACTTCCAGCAGTCAACAATATTTTATAGTCCTTTCACAATGACAATAGCATGAAAGAATTCAAATTTCATAGACAGACCCCACAACTGCATTCAAAAAGTACCAGGCAAGCAGAGCCGGTAGCAAGTACGTAGATTGTATTTGCGACAAAGTGGGACCTCCCTCGCCTCGCAATATCATTCCGGACCGCACCTGACTCGCGTATTTCAAACTTTTGTTATGTTTTGTTTACTCTTTGTTCCCCTAGCCAACTCTTTTTTAAACAACTCCGGGAAATATCATCGTGAAATTGGATTTCGCTACGTTTATTCTTATTGGCCGTAACGGTCGCGTTACCAGGCTCATAGGCCTGAAGAGAGGTGTTTTGGCGCCAGAATTTTATCAGCCGGCTAAATTAAACCCTACCAACCCTCCTTTACCTCTTGTGAATATGTCTTCTTTAAGTAATTTAACAATGTTCCTTCTTCAACCCTTTATAATACCTATAAAATACAGTCTATGATATAAAAAGCTTTTAAAATAAGTCCCCTATGAAAGTGCAATTTACGTCAGGTTACAAACTCATCTCGTGTAAGCCTCACAACGACCTAAATTCTCTGTTTTACAACATGCGTGAGATGAAAAATGCAGTGCAATATTTTAATCATAGCACACAGGCTGTCATAAATATGGCCATACGAAAATTACTGACATGAGAACGGGAAACTACGTGCAAAAAAACGGGTCATATTTTAAAGTGCTACCGAAAAACTAAAATGTTGCATGACAATCATTTAGTTGGAATTTGCTGGACCAAGTAACGTCAATAATCATAGCATATGGGAATGGGCCGCAATCCGCCACGCGGGCCCAGTGCGGGTTGGTGAATGTCACATGTCTTCGAATTTTTGGTTCTAGAACATGCCGGTTTCCTCACGATGTTTTGAGAGCAGAGCAAAAAAACATGTATCACATAAATTTGCTATCTTTAATGTCATGGGCCATCCAGTGGTTAAGGCACCCACCTCTCATGCATGAGTTCGAAACCGGGCAAGTAGATACCATTGTAATTTTTTCAATTCATTCGTACTTTTCTATGTTTATATCTAGAATATTACTGACACTCCATGCCTCGAATAGCACGGACAGCTGTTGGTCCCGGTTGACATTCGTAAAACAGTGGTTACAGATAGTTAGATGCCAGAAAGTCTGACCATCAGTCTGTCCAAGGACTATCGTGTTGTCCAGTAACTGGGTTGTGAAGGTCTGATAGGCAGCCGCTCCATGTAAAACACAGGTATTTAGCGGCATTCGGTCAGATTGGAAGCCGACCCCAAGCTAGTTGAGAAAAAAGCTTGGAAGAGATGGGATTAATCCATACTTTTAATATTATAAATGTGAAAGTAACTTTGTCTGTCTGTCTGTTACGCTTTCACGGTTAAATTACTGAAGTGATTTTGATGAAATTTGGTACGTCTTCGACTTCGCGTCTGCAATGAACAACATTCACACGGACGAAGCCGCTGTTAGTAGCTAGTTTACAAATAAAATAATATTTCTCCAAAAGATAAAACAATTATATTACACTTATGTGCTAGCTATACCCATGTTTGCAAAATAAATGATTATGATTATGTATTGTTCCAAAAAGTACCAGGGCAACATAGCCAGCAAAGGGAAACCAAAAATCGGCGCTTCAAAAATTCATTGGGCTGATCAATCGAAATTACAAATTCACCACGTTAGGTCTGCCTTTTGAAAATGTCCGTAACAAAACAAACGCAGCGGGGTTTAAAAAAAGACTCATCTCGCCTCCCGACACTCCCTCACTGCAAGTATTAAATATTTAATTTGCTTTTTCACTAGTCTACCGCCATCGCCAGCCCCGCAAATGGATCAGACTGTCTGTCTGTCCACAGACCTAGCTAACGATCCGTACTTATAGCTACAGTTTGATCTGGAATGATCCTTAAATATGGGTGTTTTAGGGTTCCGTACCTCAATAGAAAAAAAACGGAACCCTTATAAGATCACTTTGTTGTCCGTCTGTCAAGACCCTTTATCCTGGGTAAAATATAATAATAAATAATAAATTTGTAGAAGTTTTTAGTTCATCATCACGTAAAATGTACCAAATCGATGTACATAACTTTTATACATTAGAATTATATGTAACTTGATATATTACTTATATCGAAAGATATACTACATTCATTGACTTATAGGCTGTACAAAGTTGTTCGTTAGTCTTGCTTAAACTCTTGAACGGCTGGACCGATTTAGCTAATTTGTTGATGATGACTGTGGTCTAGTGGTTAGTGACCCTGAGTGCTAAGCCGAAGGTCGTGGGTTCGATTCCCACCTAGGACAAATGTTTGTGTGATGAGCACGATCATTTGTTCTGTGTCTGGGTGTAATTTATCCATAATATGTATGTATTTAGAAATATATAAGTATGTTTATCAGTTACCTAGTACTCATAGCACAAGCTCTACCTAGTTTGGGATTAGATTGCGTTGTGTGGTAATTTTTTTTTTAAATTAGTCTTGAAATATTCATGATAGTGCAGGGAAGGTTTAAAAGGGGAAAATAGACGGAAAAATCACAAAAAAAAATCCGAATGCAACGCTATCTCGAATTAAAATGTCATTTTAAAATGTATTATGCTGTTCTGGTAATGCCAATAGATGGCGTTATCCTTACAATTACGCGGCACGAACTTCGCCGGGTCAGCTACTTAGAAATAAAATTGAAGATTATAATAATAAAATGTCAAATAAATAAGATATACAAAATAAACAAATCAAATTAAATAAAAATACAAATGTCAAACACAAAATTGCAACAACAGATAAAATAACAAGTATTAGTGGTAACATTCTATACAAAAACATGGTTGATTTTCTAAAATAATTTAAGAGCAGTGGTGGCCGAGTGGTAACGGCCCCGACAGACGAGTTGTAGGTTGCGAACTCAAACCCAGCCAGGCGCATTACTTTGTGTAATTTATTTCATCACCACTGCTCTCAAAACGGTGAAGGAAAACATCGTGAGGAAACCGGCATGTCCTAGAACCAAAAATTCAAAGGCATGTGACAGCCACCAACCCACACTGGGCCCGCGTGGTGGATTACGGCCCATTCCCTCTACTAGAGAGGAGGCCTGAGTCGCAACAGTGGGAACATTATAAGGCCGACTATGCTATGCTAAAATAATTTATAAATTAAAAATCTTACTAATCTAGTTATGTACTAATTTATTTGTCATCAAAAAATTCATTAAGTGTAGTGTGTTTCTTTAACAGTTATTATTTACTAGCTGTTCCCACCGCCTTCGCCCGGGTAAATGTAGAATATTGACCAAAGGGAACATACTCCCGAAATGAAGTTATCCTAAGTGCTATTCCAGGACATGGTCTACTCGTCTGCCAAGTTTCATCCAAACCGTTCAACGTTCGAGCGTGAAGAAGTAACAAACATATACACAAAAGACCATCTCAGACACCAATCTGTATGGACTTTAAAAGAGACTTTGACCCCTGAGTTTGTTTGGATATGTAGCGACATCTATGGCGTCACATAAGAACTAATTCTGCATCGCGCAATCAAAGTTCTCTGCGCGATTAGAACATATAGAACAGCCCGAAATCATCTACCGGGCAGCTGCCCACCAGACATAACACCCGTCTGGTCGGAGGATCCTCCCTTTTCAACGGAGGTTTGCGGGACTTTACTCTCTGTTCCGCCTACCCCCAAAGGTGTTTCTTCTCAGGGTAGTCGGTTAGGAAACACTAGCTCAATCTAATTTAAATTGATTTTGTTACGCACAGCACGCGGTGCGCGTTTAGGTGGGAATCGTAAAGTGAAAGACAGATATAAAGTTAAGTTTCGGGAGCCTAAAACATCACGTCTCGCGGCCTTTCCCGGATGTTTGCGAACCGACTGACTGCACCAACATGCGTTGTGGCCGCCGCGCGTTACGTAGTGCTGTCTCTTTCTACACTGTAGAAAGGCTTTTGACGTGACATCAAAGGACGCTATTATTTATTTTCATTATAAAACACACAGTACAACATTTTTTGTTTCATACGTAACAGGCGTGTAAATGTTTTTTTTACAAACCTATTTGCAAAATAAATATAATTTATCATTTAATGTTTTGACACTGTAGAATGTTGTTATTTACTAGCTGCTTCCAGCAGCTTTACCCGTGTTTATAGAAAATTGTCCCAAGGGTTAAAAGCAAATTTTATGGAAATCTGCTCAGCCGTTCGAGCGTGAAGAAATAACAAACATCTCACTCACAAACTCGCTTTAAAATACTAATATTCACACTAATGTGATTATTTTTTATTTGGAAAATCAAAGAATCGTAACGAATGGCGCGGTTCGGAGTTGTTTAACATGTTGATGAGTGTGTATCTATTGTGGTCTGGTTTCCGCACTTAGTCCTTGGCGGACCATTGTGCGTGAGCTATCGCGGCCTTCACTCCAACCAGCCCACCTCACTCCAGAAACAGATGAGTCTTTTCAATTTTCTCAGGGCATCTATTAGTGAATTCGGTGCTCCCAAAGTCTGTGTTCTTATTTTCATGACTCCATGCAGCCTCTGCACAGAGGACTATCCATGATATTTATTGCAAAGAAGTGTTTGTTCAGTGAGCAGTGTCCGGTGATAGTCCCAGCCACCAGACGCAGGCTACCTCTGTCTAAACGTGTTGATGAATGTTTGTGTGAACGTAATGACGTTCATCAGTCATGTTATCGCCATATGATTTATTTATTTATTGATAAGGTTCGTCAACATTACAAACACTTGTATATGAAAGGTAAATTATTTTAAGAATAGATTAACACTACAACAATCGTTACTTTGAGACATAAAACATTTTATTTTTACCGGCGTTAATACTTGACACATATTACTATCCCAAGTGCCGCTACAACGGCCGGTCCTGTATGTCTCGCATCCATCAGATTCCCGCTAACATCACCTGGTCATCGGTCCGCCTTGTGGGAGGTCTACCAACGCTGCTTCATCCAGTATAAGGTCCCCACTTTAGAATTTTTCGGTCCCATCGATCATCTGTTATACTGGCAAAGCGCCCTGCCCACTGCCAGTTCAGTTTGGTGATTCTTCGGGCTGTCGTAACTTTGCTTCTTCTGTAGACATCTTCAGCCTAGCTAAGTTACAATCGTTTCGTTTGCATCGAACGACTCGAGTAGGCCACGCCTCCGATTCCTTTTTTGACGACATCCCAACGCTCAGTCACGTGGTCAGAACAAAGGAATCGGAGGCGTGGCCTACTCGAGGCGCTCGACGCAAACGAAACGATCGTAACTTGGCTAGGGGGGGGCAGGCCTATGTCGAAATAGGTCAAGTTGTAATTTCTGAAATATTCCTAAGTGCACAAATAATTACACACTCTTTAAGTCACAACTCATATACTAAACACACACATGCAAGCGCTGTTCTCGTTTTTAACTCTTTGGCTTTTGATCGATATTACTTTGTTTTCTTCTGCTGTAAAAATGCTGTAAAGCTAGTGTGAGAATTCTGGTACCCATAACACAAATTATACCAAAATCAAAATCAATCAAAATCAAAATAGCATTTATTCCAAATAAACCATTTACAGGCACTTTTGAAATGTCAAGAAGTCAGTTAGTCAGAAAAATAAAAATAAATGATGCTAATTGCACATTCCAAAGCGTAGATCTCTATGGAGAAGAATGTGCAAGAAACTCCATGGACACTCTTTTCAATCATATTTTGTAGTTACAAATATCTCTGTTACATGTTTCTTGTCACTATCATGTGAGAACAATGTAAATAAAAATAAAAACTAAATATAGATATTAAAATAGCAACTGGCAGCTAAGAGATGACCAGCCTCAACTGACAGCGCCCGTTCACGGACATGACGCTAATATTAGCACCACTCAGCTCAACCATTTTGAAGGGAACCGAATGATCCAACACCCGCGCCACCATCAGTGAGACATTTGAGTGAGCATGACAAACTCTCAACTGCCATGCTCATTTATGTCAAATAAGTCCAGTAGCAACATAAAAACTATAAAAAGCTCCATGGTACTCACATTTACAAACTGTGGAAAAAATGCTTCTATACATATAATACAATACTTATATTATACAATTTCAAGAAAAAAAAACATTAAAAAATAATTTCCATACTAATTAATCAATTTATACACCCCGGTGGTAGTGGAGCTGGACCAGCATTGAGCCAAGCATTTTTATCCTGAATATAATCCTCCAACTTATAATATGCTTGCCTGCATAGTGTGCGTTTATTACAAGATTTAAATTTCGTTTCATTGAGTTCTAATATTTGTGAAGGTATTTTATTATAACATTTCAAACAGTACCCCATAAAAGAAGAGGCCACTTTTGCTAGTCTGAAACTTGGTTGAACTAATTGGTCCCTATTTCTTGTAACATAATTATGTCTATCGCCTCTTTTGCTAAAAAGATTAAGATTTTTTCTAACATACATTATGTTTGCATAAATATATTGACAAGGCACCGTCTTCTTTTATATATATAGATAACAGTGGTACCAGGAAACACCCCGGCTCCTGGCAGTTCCTACGTGTCGTACAGTTGCGCACTCCAAATCACCCGTACTTCCGAACACTCTGCAGTCTGCACTTACTGTTTTCGTGGACAAGAACACAGATTATGCTTAAGGAAAAATGGAAGATTGTATAAAACTTTGTGAGTAATGGTCGTATTATCATTCATCATCATCATTTCAGCCGATAGACGTCCACTACTGGACATAGGCCTCCCCCAAATGTCGCCACAAAGAACGGTCCTGTACGTCTTGCGTCCGTCGGATTCCCGCGACCTTCACCAGGTCATCGGTCCACCTTGTAGGGGGCCTTTCATGGTCCAATGGTCGTATGCAAGACATAATATGTAGTAAGATTATTCATTGAAATTGAAAATATTTATTTCAGACACAATAATGACACAAGTCCATATTATGTTAGTACAAACTTTTAACTATGTTAGTAAAATTTAAAATTATTATTGTTTTGGACGTGCATGAGCGACCACTGCCTCAGGATTTGGCTGTCCACTCTGTCCGACACCACCGCCAGAAGCTTGTTGATGCTCCTCTTTATCCGAGACAGGGAGGCCGTTCTCTTGCGAAGTACAGCCTGGAAGCCATCCGTGCTGTGGTTGACGAACATGCCGGAGGCACTGCACCGCCATGGAAGCCCCAGCAGACCCCTGAACGCATTGTTAAACTGGACGCGCACAGCACTGTAGGCTTTTTTAGTGTAATTGCTCCACAGGTTGCACGTGTATAATGTTTGGCAATAACTTTTAAATAGTGTGATTTTAACGTCACGTGAGCAACGCGCAAACCTGCGAGAAAGCATATTACCTTATTATTAATTAGGTTAACTAGACGTAAAAAGTCCTGCGCGGAATATTTCTATTTTTAACTACTGTCCTATATTTTGTTTATTTTTTTTAGATCTGTACTTATTTTATTACTGTGACTTTTATGTACTTAACTTACTTTTGGCCTGTTTAAATTATTATAAATAATTAAACTACAATTTGACACCGTTCAAAACCATTTAACCTTTCGAATATCTTAATTAGAGACACAATAGAAAGAGTCTTCGCTTGGGGTTTAATGAATTAAAGCCATTATCAACTAAAAATTAGTTCTTGAAAATTTAAATTTCCGCAGAATCCTCATATAAACGAGTGGTGCTGAGATCATTTTGTTTTGTATTAAAAAGCGCATCGATTAGTGCGTTGTCTCTCGAGTTTCCCATTACATGGTCGTGAGTCAGAGCCGGGCGGCGGAGCGGCAGACGCTCCGACAATATTTGTACTACACACCGGTGTGCTCGCTACACACTACAAGATATGATATTGTCGCACTCTGCGCCGGGGTTTCTTCAGGAGATCCTATTTTATTATAATTAAATACTTGAAAAACTTTATACTTGTATTATACTTTTCTTCAATAATTCAAGATATGTACACAAAGGTTATGTCAGAACTGAAAAAACTAGACATTTCTTTGTTCTACTCAATTTTTAAACCTATAATAGAACAACAAAGTCCTTACGAGTATATTTTACAAGCCAGTTCTTTAATCTAACTTATGCGATCTCCTTTCGATATCACAATATTGTCCTCGCTTAATAAGCAAATCCATTGTGTTACAAATATTAGCTCAATAAGTTAATATCTAATGTCTTGATTTTCTATACTTAATGTTTAAATCATCATTTCAGCCGAAAGACGTCTACTGTTGGACATATGCCTCCCCCAAGTGTCGCCACAATGAATGTTTAAATAGATGATTCTTTTTTTAAGGTAAGAAATTATCTAATGACTTCTCCCTTTCTAGAGCGGATCAGGAGGGCATATAAAACTTTTATTAACTAAAACCCACTCCTATGTTCCTTCTTTGCCTTTTGCCTTGCGTTTCAGAACCCCGGGGTTCCCTTTCGGACTACCCATGGCCCCAGTGAGATTCGGCCTCGCCGGGCCCCTACGGTTTTACTAACAATGAAAGTATATTCGATACCTATAACAAAAATGCAATTATTAACATTTTTGTATCTCTGTCTGTCTGTTTATTCCGTTGATCTCCGAAACGGCTAAACCTATTTTGACGAGACTTTCACTGGTAGAATTTTTTAATTATAGAAAAAGAATTAGGGTAACACGCAGAAAAGATCTTTTTAAAAAGGTTTTCCTAAATTCACCCCCTAAGGGGAAGAAACGGGGGTCCATTGTTTGTATGGAGAAACCTACATACACACGAGCGAATTCGCTGGCAGAAGCTGGTCTTTAAATCATCATCATCATCAACATTTCAGCCGAAAGACGTCCACTGTTGGACATAGGCCTCCCCCAAGTGTCGCTATAATTACCGGTCTTGTGCGTCTCGCATAAATCGAATTCCCGTGACACTCACCAGGTCATCGGTCCATATTGTGAAAGAAAGAAAGAAAGAAAAAGAGTTTATTTACGAAAAACATGGCGTTATATATATAATATTATAACAAATCTATCAAAAAGAGTGAGTTATGCGACACATCCGCGCAAAACGGCCAGCGCTCAGCAAAATGCTGGGGCTCATGTACTGAACAGAGCCACAGCGCTGATTTTCAGCGCCAGCCGACTTCTACGAGACGTTGAACGGCTAGCAAATTTACATCTTATGAACTAAAACAACAACAACTAAACAGACTAAGGAAATAACATAAACCATTATACGATACAATAGTAATAATAATAATAACACACGACGTTGTCGACATGTGGAATGTGGACTTGGCTGTCATTGTGCCGATTGTCGTGACCGCCAAAGGCCTTATAGCCAAAAGCTTCGACGACCATCTGTCGAAGCTGTCGTTGCGGCTGGATCAAGGGCCTGATACAGAAGGCAGTACTCCTTGATACGGCTCGCTTTGTGAGGAGGTTCCTGTCTCAGGAGCCATAACCACCGGTAGCTTGGACCCTGCTCCCGACACCGACGGACTACTATTTTTTTATATTTTTAAATGTTTTTTTATATGTGTGTTTTAAGTAATATTTAAAAATACATAAAATATATATAAAAAATAAATAAAGGGAATAGTAATAATAATAATGAACATAAACAAAACACATTGATAAATATATTGTGGGAGTCTTTAAACACAGAGTTTTAAAAATATACATACATGCTAGTTTTAGCTTGCTCAGGACAACAAGTTTTTGTAGTACGGCAGCCAAGTTGCAATCTATCGGTTACCAAAGGGCCGCCAAGTGAACGTTTGCTGTGCAAACTTTACCAGATGCGCCTCCGGGCCGTTCCCTTGTGAACGACGATACCTCTCGCGCCGTCTCGTGCCCTGGTACTTGCTCTGTTAAGAAGTAACAGGTCTTTTGTTTCAAAGGTGAAATTAAAAAAAAAATCCTTTAAATCATTGCCATTCATGGCGGTGTAAAATCTATACTGACATCATACTTGACATCTACACTAATATTATAAGAAGGTAATGTTTGTTTTTATGTTTTTTTTTTTTTGTTTGTAGGAGGTAATCTCTGGAAGTACTGGTCCGATTGCTAAAATTTTTTTATTGATAGAAAGCTGCTTTACTTCTGAGTGACATAGGCTATATTTAATGCGGGCAAAAGCTAGTCACTAATATTATAAGATGAAAGTTTGTGAGTGTGTGTATGTTCGTTACTTCTTAACGCTTAAACGGCTGTACAGATTTGGATGAACTTTTTTTATCCTTGGAGTATTTTCCCACAAATACAAATAATCATAATTTTATTAAAAACTAGCTGACCCGGCGAACTTCGTAACGTAAGGCCGCGTTCCTACCGTGTCGTAGCGGTAAAATTATCGTCAAACGACTATCGTCTCTAGCTGCTCCCATTATAACAACTGCTTGTTGTGACCACGACAGATAGTCGCAACAATGACACATGATTGACCGTCACGGTTTAGTCTCGACCAATTTTTATCGTTTTACTACTGTATTATTTATTTATTTATTTAAACTTCATGCAATATAAAGTACAAAGGCGGACTTAATGCCTTAGGCATTCTCTACCAGTCAACCTAGGGTGGTGTAGAGACAATATGGTAGGTGCACAAAAATGAAATTTAATACGAAAAACAAGATAAAAGAAAATATATATACATATAATTAAAATGCACATACATATATATTTAATATAATATATATACATATATATTAATATAAAGTAAAGAAAGAAGACTGTAATGCAAGCCGTTCCCACTAAAAAAGTCGTAGACAGTTATTCGTATCGTCCAACATGTGAACATGTCCATTCAAATATATGCAAGCCAATACACTTAAAAGTACACGATTATTTGTCGTCACGACATAATTCAAACGTGGCCTAGAAGCCAATGAATCTACTTTTAACTAAACTATCAAAGGATTTTTTTTTAGGGTGGGAAAATCATCTAATGACATCCCCCGCTTTTGAGCGGAGCGGGAGATAGTTTCAGACTTTTACTGACCAAAAACCCACTCCTGTTCCTTCTTTGCCATTTTTCCAGGGCCCCGGGGATCTCTTTCGCATCACCCATGGCCCCAGTAGCCTTCGACCCTGCTGGGTTCGACCTTGCTGCTACAGTTGCTGACATCTCCTTGAGGCGCGCGTGGAACAGTACGCACCACAAAATAAAAGCCTTGAAATCGTGACTTGAACTGGCATTGTTCTGTTTTACGAGTCTGACGCAGGCGAAGTCGCGGACGTCAGCTAGTGTGACAATAAAGGTCAACATAAAGGACTAACTCGATAAGGAAACAAGCTTGAGGATAAACCATTGAACCGTACAATGGAAAAGCCCGCACTTGAGCATGAATATATCTTAAACATAGCAACTAAACTAAAGCACTAGGCTATATAGTAATCTTGTCTCATATTTGGCAAATTAAGTAGATTTTGAGGCAATCATTTGATAATGTTGAATAAGTGTTTTGCGTTGTCCTCGACTTGGGCTCGGTCCGGACGGTCACCGGACAGCTGGACGGCGAGCAATGGGTTCGTCCGCAAGCCCTACCTACGATGTCTGGAAATCGATATCTGGATCCCGGTGGCTGGGGCGTAAGGGCTGCTCCCGTGGCCGCCTCCTTCGCTAGCATTACAGCTTCGCAGAAGGACGCGACAGCCTACCTCGCCATTCCTTCTCGCTCCGACCAAAGTTCAATAAGTGTAATATCTGATTTTAGCGAATATTAGTTATTTAACTTAATAATGCTGCAAAACACACAATAAAAACACGTGGGTGTGCGAACGACGAGCAATGGGTAGCTGATTGTCCAGCCGTCCGGTAAGAACTAAGCTTATGTCGTCGACGACGATTAGAGATCCACGCGTGCCTCAAAGAGATGTCTGCAAAACTGAAGGGGCAGTAGGGCCGATGCCCGTCAGGGACATACGGAATTTCTTAGAAGGAAACCCTTGGTTCTAGAACGTAAAGAGCAACTGAAGAAACATACTTGAAGGTAGATTTAGTCAGTAAAAGTCTGACACATCCTTTTGAACTGGCGGGAGAAGTGTTTAGATGATTTCCCACCTCCCAAAAAAATACACTAAAAACAAAATTCACTAAAATCAAAACTAACTAAAAATGTTGACTTGAGTGCCATCAAGCGAGAAAATGGCCAGGCTTGAGTACGGATTCATGCTTCGCCATTTTCTCGAGTTCAGTTTGTTTTTCAAAGCTTTCATCTTCAAAGTCGTCATTAATACGAAAGTCATTTCTCATCTCTAAATATAAATTGATAGCTCACCTAAAACTTTTCTAGAGTTCCATTAATATATAAACACATCACTTTTCAAAACCTTGAAATGTCCCTCATCATTGGTTGGTATGTCCGTAAAATTATATAAAGGATCCAAACCAGGGATGTTACGGAGTTTGAATTCCGATTCCGAAATTTCGGAACTTCCGATTGATTTTGCTCCTCCGATTCCGATTTCGGTTCTGATAAATTTTAATCGGAACTTCTATCGGAAATACCTACAAACAATTTTTTATTTGTCGCGCGGGGAACCTCCCTCCCCCCGGACCTTCTGTCGATTACGCTTTTACTTATTGTTTTGTATTTAGAATCTTATAAATTCGCTCTTCATTTTTTCTTATCCAAGTTTTTTATAGTATTGTATAAAACGGCGTTTACGTCAAACTTCAGGTTGTCAGGACTGTTAATGTCAACCTAGCGAAGTTTCATTGTCGATGATAGTGCGGACGGCCATCTTGGACACTTTTTTGAACGAGAGCCGACCGTGCACCACTTTTGTGACGAATCGCTCTGAATCTTCGATATCTTGCTATTTCAAGAATTATTTAAGTTTATTACGTGTAGTAGTCATCGTTAATTACCTAATTATATTGTGATTCCTGCGAGAACTGATTAAAATACGTGGATTGTGATCTGAAGCTATATTTTATTCCAATTACCGCGCCCATCTACCAACATAATTAGAAGATGAGTTCTGGTGAAGGGCCTCCAGGTCATCCTGCCCCTTCATATATGTAGTGTTTTATTTTAAGGTTTAATCGCCACCTCCGATTGCGGTTCCGATTCTAGTTCCGATCCCAATAAACTAAATTAAAATCTCTGGTTCCGATAAAACCACTTCCGTTACGTCCCTAATCTAAAGATCCATCAATATCACTCAATATCCATCTCCTAGACACATCTTAGGTCTCATCTCGAGGTATCTAGATACGGCGGATACCTAATAGACAGAAAGAAGATAAATAGCGGGTTTTCCAACAATTAATTCGGCTATATTGTACTAGCGAGCACGGAGACTTTGAAACTTTTATCATAACGACATCAATCTTTTGAGTGCAGTTTTTGATATCTATATGTTAGTATATGAGTGTTTCCGAAGAAAATAGGGAATGTTTGAGCAATAATTTAATTAGTCTTATAGGGAATGTCATCATCAAAGACGTCCGTGGTTGGACATAGATCTTAACGACCGTCCCGATGGATGCGACTCTTACAGGACCGATCCTTATGACCTAGTAAGGGTCGCGGGAATCCGATGATTCCCATGACCCTATCTAGGTCATCGGTCCCCCTTGTGGGTGACCTTCCCCCGCTGCGTATACCAGTGCATGGTCGCCACTCCAGAACCTTTCGTCCCCATCATCTGTTCTATGAGCAATATGCCCTGGCTACTGTCTTTTTAGTAGGAAGAGGTAATATAGATTACCAAATATTATTACAATCTAATGAGTCCCAGAATTATTGCACATGGGAATGATAAATATTAAGAATACTTTAATGATCTTGTTAGAGTCGTCACAAACCCTCTGTAGGAGAAACATTTCCATATGAAACTGTCAGGAACACGAAAATATCAAGATGTATGTACCGAATACCAGGTGAATAATAACTGACAGGTCTGCATTCGCTAATAACTTATATAAGCCTAGGACACTGCGGATGAATATATTGACAGTAATCGGACGGATAGTACAGAAACCTAAACTATCAACTTCTTGGCTTGTCAAATTGTGACAAGGTGACGAAGAGCTTATTTTTTTTTGAGTTTGAAAATCAACAAATGCTTTCTCTCACTCTAAGGTGGAGCGCGAGGGCGTGTCAAAACTTTTACTGACTAAAACCGCTACTATGTTCATAAGTTGCCTTTTGCGTTCTAGGAGCACGAGTGTCCCTTTAATGACGAAGGGTACTTCGAGCTTTGGTAAGTGTCGTACAAGACACACACCTTGTGTAGAAGGTGTGGCATGATACCGTACCACATCTAAAAATCTAAATGTACACAGTGCAGATGGGGTATCCCCACTGTGCATAGCTGGCTCTATCAATCAGTTACAGATCTACACTTTGAAGCTGGTACGGAGAAAACTTTCTACTAACCGTTGGCGCTGGGAAAATATGCGAAAACAATAAAAATGTATGTGTAATTTATGGGTAAAAAAAAACTTATCATATTCGAGAAAAGGTGCTGAATATGCACCCTCCTGAAAATCATCCTGCTGGCGCCCATGCCAATAACCCTTTAATTTGCACAGGCATCAGAGCCCAAGAACCCAGCTCGACAAAAACCAGTCAAACTACGTCTCATAAACATGCTTCCGTGTCCCCTCAATCCTAACTACCCCCTCAACGCATACTAAAAGGCAGCAAAGAAGGAAAAACAAATAAATCAAAGCACAAACAGTTTTCTTGCCGACCGTACCGCTCGCCTATAATTTATGTACGAAGGGTCTGATTGATCAATAGCCAATAAGAAAATGACGACACACACTCACTAGCGTCGATAGATAAGTACATAGGCACTCACAGACGGAACTAAGTATCTATTTATTATTGGACATGACAGATGGTGGTGGAAAACTTTCTTGAGAAAACTTGGAGTTTCTGTACATATAATACAATAAATGGTCTGAAATTGCCAATATGCGTTGAGCGTAAGCGTGGTTATCAATTTGACCTTTTCCCTGCTGGGGAAAGTATTACTGGCAGGTTTTATGCCTGTTTCTTCAGCTAATTTCGTCTACTTGAACCCGATTCTATGGCCCGTATTAATAAACTTTGCTCAACTACGTCCACAATTGTGATATCATTTTATTCCCGATTATTACGATGTCAGAAGCTAATGATTATTGATAATTTAAAAACGCATGAGTACCGAATCTCAGTTACCAAGATCAGCTTCTCAATGCGCTATACTCAAACTGAACTTACGTCAAAAGTCACATTGATCTAAGTTTAAAACAAACTTCTTATTAATGAGACTTTATAACACCAAATCTTGAACAAATCTGAATCGTTTTTTGTAATATTTACTTGGCAATACAAAAGGATTTAAGGCATCCCTTACATAAATTTTTGATAAACGATATCACAAAATCCATAAAATAGCATCATAGTACTCTATTTTATCGTAATAACTAATTTGACTCAAAATATTTACAAACTCCATTTTGCGCACTACGCTAATCACGACCTCATGTCCCGGTCGGTCTACACTCATAGTCTGACATCGCGAATACGCCGGTTGTTGTAAACTTAAGTGTCGAGTTTCATATAAAAATCAGTCAACACTCGACTGATGACGTAAACCTAAGCCGAAACTTGAGCTCAAGCTTGAGCTTGTGAATCTCATTGCGCATCTCGTATGAATACAATCAAGCTTGATATCAAATATGAGATCTTGGGCTGAAGAACGTTTATTAATATGGGCCTAATAATTGTCTGTGTCCTAATAGCTAAATCCGGGGGTCTTAAGTAAGGAGTGAATGGTTACTTCCAAGTAATCAATTCCATCAACATCATTGATTGCTTAATTATATAAAAAGGGCCTAGCTAATGCGGTATGGCCCACGCCTAGATTAGTCTACGTTACGCCTCTGACAATATGTCCAAAAATATATCTACTTGAGCTAACTAATCTCTTTCCAGGCAAGGCCAGATAAGAAAATAATATGCCGAACAGAAAATAAAATTATTTAGGGGCACCTTGCCCATAGCACAGAAGCGCACCTAAGCTAAATGAATGTGTGTATTTAATTGTCCCCGTTTTGATCTATTATGCTCAAACGTAGTCTTTGACAAACGTCCATAAGTCCAAACTCAAGGTTTGCCAATGCGCAATGGAGCGCTTAGTGTTAAATTAACAGATCGGTCTCGAAACACTGTATTGCACTCTAAAACGCAGATCTTGACGTGGTCCAGAGGGCTGCCTAACTTAAAAGCGACTGGGCTAGACAAGTCTGCCGCATGCTGAAGGAACCGGAGGACTCAAGACAGAAGATCCGCAAGTCGTAGGCGTAGAAGACCATGAAGGAAAAAGCGGGACGACCCGGATTTATTTTCTGGAAAGAGGTAACCCAGAACTGGGAATAGTGAAAAGAATGGAGGGAGATGTTTGCTCAGAGGTAGCTAAAATTAATAATAACCACATATATTTATTCGCTGTAACAGTAGTGTGTTCCTACAAAATATTGACTTCCATCCACACGCGATAACTCTGTTCCGCAACAAGTAAGACTCGTTCATATTTCTAACTTTCATGACTTTTGTAAAGGACACGCAAGTTTATTTTCAACCCAAACTTGATGTAATTCATAATATATTACGTAATAGTTTGAGAAAATGACAAGCGGCATCAAGGCGTTCGATGGGATTTGCCTTCGGCCAAAAATGAAGAAGTGCCGACCTTTAAACTCCTTTTAGGAATAATGTACAAAAGTTAACATTAGGGGTAAACAATTTAGCTTATTTAATGATTATTTAACCCATAGGACCCAACAGACGAGCTATGGTGGCTATAAATTGGTACTGATCTCCCAATAAGTTACAGCATGCCACAGGGAAGCATTCTTGGGCCGACTCTTTTTCTCGTGTTATAAACGATCTTCTTTGTCTAAACTTATTTTATAGTAAAACATTCTCACACGCAGATGACCATGGCCTCATTTTCGATGTTAAAACATGGTTGGAGACTTACCAGCTAGCCCAAATGGGTTTTTATTTAGTGAAAATGTAGCATTGGGAAAATGTATTTACCTTGACTTTTGAAAAAACGACATTCTCAATCCGTGCTTTTTCACATGCGAAGGCTAATCTAATCGCACGTAACTGCTCCCTTTACGCTCCGTTTGATTTTAAATTTTAAATGCTCATGTAATTCATTGGAGTGTACAAAAACAATTAAGTATGTGGGTGTATTATACTGGGCAAGTCATAAGTATTTGCATGTGCACTTGAATGGGCACGCTAAAATTATGGCGGTAAGTCCCCTCTTTGAGACGTGGTTGGAAAGACCTCATGGCGTTCTCATCTTCCACATGATGCAGGTGCTCACCGAACACGGTAAGTTTGGGAAGTTCCTGCACCGGATTCGTGCGGAAGACACGCCCGGGTGTCACCACTGTGCGGACCAGCCGGAGGGCACGGTGGAGCACACCTCCGCCGTGTCCTCGCGGGGGCGATCGGCGGCAGCGATCTCTCGCGCCGGGCATTGGTACAGGCCATAGCCAGAGCGAGGAGGAGTGAAGCAGTAACGCTAGCAAAGGAGGCGGTCGGTCGCGTGAGGCAACGGTCCCCACGCCCCAACCGCCGCCGGGATTCCGATCCCGATTTACGGCTACCGTAGGCGCGGGCTTGCGGACGGCGAGAAATGGGCGGCTCGCCGCCCGATCGTCCGGTAACCGTCCGGACCGAGCCCAAATCGTCGACGGCGCGTACTGTTCCACGCGCGCCTCAGGGAGATGTCAGCAAATCGTATGGGTCCAGCAGGGTGCCCTGGGACGAAGGCAAAGAAGGAACAGTGGGTTTTTAGTCAGTAAAAGTCTGACACTATCTCCCGCTCCGCCCAAGAGCTAGATTTGTCATAAGATGATTTTCCCACAATAAAAAAAAAATGTGCACTTGAAAAACATTATTTTCGTACAGATTTGGCGCAAACCGAGACAAAACGGTCAGCTCCATCAAAACAATAATGTTAAAATATTAAATTGTCTGAGCATTCCAATTTCAAAATACAATGTCAAAATACAAGTTTATCATTCGATCGATCTGATAGTGTTCGATTTAACCACACTCGTGCAATAGCCACCAACGCTCTCATTACAATCCTGGAATGTACCGGTTAATAATTAAAAATGAATATTAATTATCAGCAGAGAGCAAATAACTCTGGTGAACTTTAAAACTCTGTTTGGTTAATTATACGAGCCAGGATTAAACTGATAAGGTACAGGTTATCCATATTGTGACTATTTTTATGCTACTGTATTTTATTTGTAATGATGGCGGGACAATTTGTTACTAAAGAGGTTAGTTTTTAGGGTTCCGTCCCTACATCAAAAGGAAAAACGGAACCCTTATGGGATAATCTTTGTTATCCGTCCGTTTGTCTGTCTGTCTGTCAAGAACCTTTATCTTGGGAACGCATGTAGGTATTGAGTTGAAATTTAAATTATATACTAAAGCCAGCGGGCCCATAAAGTTTGAAAAAAAAAACAAACTTTTGAGTTAACGAACAAAAATATGTATATTACAAAAAACTTATATTTCGACACTCTCAACGAAATCGAAATTCATAGGGTACTTCCTTAAAGAGATTTTTTCCTATACTTGTGCTATGTGACCTTACATAGCACAAGTATAGGAAAAAATCTGAAAACTGTAAATTTGTAGTTACGTCACAAAAATAACTTTTTTGTGATTCGAAAAAATCTTCGTCACTCAATTCGGGAATTGAACTGTTTTCACAGGTAAGTTCGTATGGAATCCTATGCGCGCGAGTCCAACTCGCACTTGCCCAGTTTTATTTTAAAAATTAAACAGTTAGTTAAAGTTCATAATTATTTAGAGGTATTTTTAGGGTTCCGTACGTACGGCCATGTTTAAGTAAAAAAAAACTCTGTAGGCCTTAAAAGTATATATTCTGTTCTTTAATATATTGTGAAAATTTGGTCATTTCTTCTCTAAAAAAGAAGATGCCTACAACCCAGCAGTTAAGTAACTACTATAATGATAAAATCTAATATTTCATATCTATTTTAAAAGTCAACTTTTAATTAATCATTAACATGCAAGCAGAGCCACCTGTCCTAGGACATGTGTGCGCAATCATTGTATCTGTACACCTAGTACCAGGGACACATGCGGCTAATGGAGATGCACCTGGTAGGTTTTACAACCTCTTCGTGTGTCCGTCTAATCATTATAAAAATTGTCAGCCAGGTGTGTAGCGGGTAGCTAGTTGGCAAATATGCCATTTTAACAACTTTTTATGATTTCCTAAACGTGACCCTATTGCTAAGACTCCGCTGCCCGACCATCTGTCTGTCACCAGGCTGTATCTCATGAACCATGATAGTTAGACAGTTGACATTTTCACAGATGATGTATTTCTGTTGCCGCTATAACAATAAATACTAAAAAAAACATTAAAATAAATATTTCAGGGGGCTCCCATACAACAAACGTGATTTTTTAGCTACGGATGGTACGGAACCCTTCGTGCGCAGGTTCCAATCGCACTTAGCTGGTTTTTAGTGTAATATATTTGTAAACAAAAATATAACAAGTACCTATCTAAATGCAAATTATAAAAGATATATGGAAGAGCGGAGCCTTCTAATCACAGGCTTTAAATGAGGCTTCAGTTAAGAGGACCCTTCCCCACTCGCCTATCGTCAACATCGAGCATGGTTTAAAAGATTGTTGCTTCTTCTAACGCAATCTATCGCGATGTTCGATGAAGAGGCAACGCGAAAAAAGAGAGATAACGCCTGAAAACTCTGTTGGCATTCGATAATTCCGTATATTCGAATATCTCACAAAACTTGTTCTGTAACTGGAAATACGTGTTTTTTTTAAACCCATAAAAGTTTTTGAATAAAATTGTCAACATTCAGAATCTCCGTTAAATGTGGAAAGCTTTTATAGATGTACTTTTTTATATTTGTAATATATGAGAGTATGGAGGGACAAAGTTCACGTAAAATAGCAAATTTCCAAAGGTCTTTTAATGGAAATAGTTTTACACAAATTTATGTTTTGATTTCTATAGAAGCCTAGACAATATCCACCAGATATCTGTCTATCCAAAAATCTGCAAAAAGATGTGTAATAACATCATAAACACTTAAGAGAGATTGTATGGAAATGTACCTCGGGTTGGTCGCTCTTAAAAGCTGCTAAGAAATACTTATCAAAATAATAATATAGTAATAATAAAAAAAAATTAACAGGCTAATTTAGGTCAGTATATGTGGTGTAGTCATCTATAGCCGAAGTCGAAATATAGGCAGAGCCTGTATTTCGACTATCAGCGCCAAAAACCCCTATATGTATTATACATAATAATTGTTTGTAAGATTTAATTGAAAATGAATAAACCATTATTTTATAAGACACATATTATTTACTTTTTAAATATTGCTTTTAAAAAAATATTATAATAAACACAGGTGGTCAGGGTCTTAAGAGAGGTATCTCCAAACAATAAATTTAAATCTCTCGTTGTCAGCTCTTTAGCATCTAAATTCCAAATTAATATTAATTAACTAAATAACTTATTAAAAACAAAATTAGTTCTTAAAATCAGTCTCCGTTTTTCATATATTTGATTGATCCGTGGACAATAGTGTGGGTTATATATTTACCTATTTATCTAATAATTCCTTTGTATCTCCTTAACATGTAACTGTTTTTTATCCCTAATAAATAAAATAAAATAAACAATATGCGCCGTATCCAGGAATAATTATTACTATTATGCTGTTCAGCTGGTCTGATGATGGAGCTGGAATGTGATCATAGGATCTCTTTGCCAAATAAGACGCCACTAGTGTTTGTGTCACAATGCACCATCAATTTCAACCATACTACTTACTTCCTACTTTAGCGATCCCGTTTAAAAACGCTTGGCGACTTTATCCCCTACTTTTTTGAATGAGACTATAATCGTGATGTCATATTAGTATAGGGGGGCGAGCCCGTCCTAAATAGGATTGTATATCATAAAGTGGACAAACATCCCGAAGAGATTCTTGGCTTATCTTACGCGACCATTATTTGATTAAGGGGTGAGTGGAAGCTTTGGGGAACTGGCATAAAATTAACTCTTCGCTTTCATAGTTCCCTGGTAGATTTTACTTACGATGTTTTTTTTTAGGGTTCTGTACCTTAAGGGTAAAATTACTAAAACTCCGCTGTCTGTCCATCTGTCTGTCCGCCTGTCTGTCTGTCAGTCTGTCAACAGGCTGTATCTCATGAACCGTTATAGAAAGTTGAAATTTTCACAGAAGATGTATTTCTGTTGCCGCTGTATCAACTAAAACTAAAAAATAGAAAAAAAAAATTAATGGGGCTCCCAAACACAAACGTAATAACGTACACATGGTCGGTTTTTTTATTAAATCCTCAATACCTTCTAATGGTTCAACTCTGTCAAACTCTTCAGAGGAGAGTACATGTGTGATCTTATGTTTACTTGTATGTTGGCGCAGCGGCTTAGTGAATAGCATACTTGACCCTACACTAGGATTCCGGGTTCAATTCCCAGAATGAAAAAAAAACATCATGCAACCAAATACGTGTCTTGGCAAATGGAGGGAAACTGGATACTAACCTGTATTGATTAAATACCATTTAAAATAAAAAAGTATACAGGCTAAAGACCCTAATTATCAGAGGTCGGAATTAGATAGAGTTATTCATATACTTATACTGATTTCATACAGCGAAAGAATAAAGTGGATATGCCTCAAATCCCGATATGAATTTTAAAGAGCAGAATTTTTTTATGACTTTATCAGAAATATAGTAGAAAAAACTTTCTTCCTGCATTAATGATGAGGAAGAGGAGATGTATAAATTTGTTAACCTCACCTCAATTGTTGTAGAGAGATCTTTTTCAATGAAAAATACTAATAAAAATTGTATGTTAATTATCTTAATTTTATTTGTCTTATCTATCTCTGAGGTTTTTATTATTATTTATTTGTAATATTGTTAGGAACACGGGATTTTTCATGGAAAATCCCGGGAAGATCCATATTAATATCAACATTTCGATGGAAGTACATACAAGTACTCTACCTAATTCCGACCTCTGCTAATGATGCATTATTAATGAACTAGTAACACTGGCTGCACCAAATACTAACTCATTATGATAATTAAATACCTATCTATTAAGTAGGTACCACCATGTAATAGGACAAATTAACTCTTTCTTGGAGAAAAGGAATGAATGCATCTCTAAACTCTCACATTGGATGGAATTAGGGCCCGTTAGATGTTTAAAAGAGTTAGTTTGAAAATGCGGTTGTAGAACGGAAAGGACTACTGAAAGACACCCGTGGGTTTTAGTTCGTGAAAGTACGACACACCCTCTCGCTCCACCCTCAAACGAAGAAGAAGTTATTTGATGATTGCCCACCTCAAAAAAGAAAAAAGATTTGAATTAGAATATGTAATCCCGCAGTTGTAAGTCCCGCAAATGTAATCAGTTTCCATTGCGTTTTAGTTTTCCCAACAAAAACATCCAGAAAGTTATTATAAGATTACGAAATCTCGTAGTGCCGAAATACAATTTCTAGTCTAGCAAGATCTCGAGCTTTCTTCGGTTCGAAGTATTATTTAACATTTTAAGCAAAATCAGTGATAAAACCTCAAAAAAAGTGGTAATTTTTTTTTGTGGTTGTAACGTAATTAACGTTCAAGTTCATCAAGGTAGAGAATGCCTTGTTGCATTAAGTCCGCCTATGTACCACTACTGTACATGAAGTTTAAATAAATAAATAAATTTCACAAAAACAATATCACTATCCTCCAAACAAAAAGACATCTGTATTTTAAAGAATAATAAAACAAAAAAGAACAGTTACTACCTCACCTGTTATGCTATACCTACGGTGTCACGAACCGATTTCACAGCAAAAATTCCGAACTCCCAGCAAAAACCCTAACAGTTTACCTACATCTCCGATCAACCCATAGTAGAATGTTACTATCTTTTGCCAGCGGCTTCGTCAAGTAGTTTTCTCCACACAAACTTTGGACGCCCGTTTCATCCCTTTAGGAGGCGAATTTCGAAAAACCCTCTCTAAATCATAAAAGGAAGCCTTGTGCAAAATTTCACGCTCCTAGTCCCAGTAGTTTCGTCTGTGCGTTGATATGTCAGTCAGTCAAGTCAAGTCAAGTCAAGTCAAAGATTTTTATTTCACATAGGCCTACATGGGCACTTATAAAACGTCAGAAGCTAGTGCACGGTTCCAAATTGGTCGTTTCCTATGGAGAAGAACCGGCAAGAAACTCCATGGTTACTCTTTTAAAAAAGAATTTGTTGATACAATACCTTCTGTTTACAATATATTGAATTTATTATGTAAGGACAGTGTAGACTGGTCAATAAAGTACAATAAAAATAATCATAATAAAAAGGGACCTAAGAATTCGCGGAGTCTACAGTGTTCTCACATTCACATTTCAAAAAAGAGGCTATACAAACAAAAGCAAGCAAAATAAATAATTATTAATAAACAATATGTCAACAATATAAATAATAATAAATAAATAAAAAATATTGCAAAAGCAATGTATATATTACAACAAATGTGGAGCAGTCAATAGATAAATTTACAAAATATTATGAGCTACCAGGGGGCCACATGTGCAGAAGCAGTCATTGCCAAACAAGCGTGTCTTCGACATAGTCTTTAACCTTATAATACGCTTTTTTAGTTAGGACACGCTTAATATGGGTTTTGAACTTTCCTTCGCTAAGTTCAGTCAGTTTCTCCTTTTATATATATAGATTATTATGTACTAGCTTCTGCCAGCGGCTTCGCACGCGTGAAAGTCGGTTTATCCATACAAACTTCCAAGCCTCGTTTTACCTCCTTAGGGGTTTCGTAAAATCCATTCTTAGCGCATGTCTACACCCTATAAGGAACCTACCTGCTAAATTTTAAGTTTGTAGGAGTTACAGTTTTTGAGATTTCGTGATTAATCAGTGAGTGGTATTTCGTTTTTATATTATTAAATTATATATTAGTTTATCATTTTTAAGATTGTTATTTATGTAAGTATAGTGTCTATGGGCCTTAGTAGCCTGAAAATAAATGGTTATTATTATAACAGAGTACATACATCTCTGACCAACGAACAACAAACAGCCTACATACGTCGAAGTAAAAGTATTTGTGTCGAATGCAGTCGGAGGACGCACGTTGACACCGCAGAGCTGCACCGCCGCGGTGGCCGCCATCCAAGGATTCGTTCGGCCGCTGACCCTACCCGCTAATTACATCGCTATTATTATCCTCTTTGGGCCTCAGACTATTAATAACCACAGTATTTACTGTTATTTAGGCCAGTTTTATAATTATGAGAGGGTTAATTCAAGTCTTCGCCATTCATGTCGAAATCTTTGGGATTGTATTACAGTATGGGTCTAGTTTTTTGTGTAGGACGAGTTCTCGTCGTCTCGATGAGTTGCTTACTCGCTTTTTAAAGTCAACAAGATGTAAGTATCATATCGAGATAGTCAAGGCCTTTATTTATTATTTATATTTATTTTCATCAAAACGTTGCCCCATACTAGGAATTACTTTTGTATTGTGTGTACGGTACTCATATACACAAGGCACCGTAGACCATACACATATTTGTTCCGTGCGGGAATCAAACCCCAGTCACACGTGTAGCAGTCAATCGCTCAATCACTGCGCCAACTGTGCCGCCTTTATGATGAAGTATCAAAAGGTAACTTTATCCAAGATTCAAAATAGAAAGAGTTTTTAAAATCTGTTAATATTAAGTAATTTAGAAACTTTTCAAATCTGGTGGAAGGGGAAACTTGTCAAGTATCAGCATAAGGATGCAAACACTGAAATTTGACGGCACCGCCATTAGATTACATGTATAAAAAAGAGATAGCCAGATATTCCCACCACACCCTCACTCTTCCTCATATCAATATTTGAAATGCTAATTAGTGCTTTAATTACTAACCAATTTTGACGCTGTTTTCAGAAAAAGATTCTTCTTTAGTGGTGGTGGTGATTAGTCAAAGAAAAGATGGATGGATTGTGTGAGGAGTGATATGAGAGAAAAGGCAGTTAGAGATAGCGTGACAGGTGACAGGATAGAATAAAAAAAGTGTTTCGCCGACACTAAGTAACACGAAACAAAGACAGAAACATGATGATGTTGATTGATTGTTTAGTATAAAATATAGTACAAAAATAAACTCAATATAATACTAAATTATGATAGGAATCAACCCTGTGATACCTACACACTTTCATTTGGTCTCTGCGTCATGCGTGGTAGTTCTCGTCTCAAACTGCATTGAAGGGTATTATTATTAATTAAGGGTATTATTTATTTAGACTGGCCTGTTGGTTTAGCGGTTAGTGGCCCTGACTGCTATTTCGGAGGTCGTGGGTTCGATTCTCACCCAGGACAAATGTTTGTGTGATGAGCACGATGAATTTGTTCTGTGTCTGGGTGTAATTTATCTATAATATGTATGTATTTAGAAATATATAAGTATTTTTATCAGTTGTCTAGTACTCATAACACAAGCTCTGCTTAGCTTGGGACTAGACGGCGTTGTGTGACAGTTGTGTGAATATTATTATATTATTATTATTATTATCAAACCCTTACAAGAGAATAACTACCACACATAAATTAATAAAAATAAAACATTGAATAGCAACATAATATACATTACTATAATTAATTAATTAATTTACATGATTGATTGATCCCTTTCACCAAAATTCAGTGTAACCAATACAGTATTGTGATAATTGTGCCAACCTATTTATTGTTCTAATTCACCGTGAATGCCAAACCAACGGGGACTAAAATCATTAATATACTCTTCCATAGTAACGCTGTGGTAAAAGCAGGGGTGCGCCGAAGTCCTCGACCCCGATACAACCCTCCGTGACCCCATACAACGACCAGGGCACCATGAAACGAGAGTAATACAATTAAACACCTACAGTACTATGGCACTACCTGTATCTTTCGATAGTACCTATTCCAACCGGGTGTTATAAATAGCCGATTATACTAAACAACTTTTTTTTTTTAAATTGATATAAAGCAGTGCTTGACTGCGATCCCACCTGATGGTAAGCGGAAATGCAATCATTGAGGGTCAGGCACACTAGTTTATTAAGAGCCTATTCACTCTAGCCTTGAAGACACCTAAATTATAGTTGGACGGGAAGACCGTAGCAGGTAAATTGTTCCAGTCCTTCGATGTACGCGGTATAAACGACGAAGCGAAACGCTTAGTCCGGACCGTTGAAGTTTCAACAACGTAAGGGTGGATACTCGCCTACTTACTAGTTCGTTGGGTTGTCCGATGGTAGAAAGGAAACACTTATTCGCAAATGGAAAATATGACAATCAAAAAATGCAAAGGAAGACAGCCAGAGCAAAGCAGAATGTACGAAATGTAGTAACATTCTTAACACTTTCCACATAGTCCAGATTCCAACAGTCTGATATATGTCACAAATCAATTTCGTGCCCGCTCCGCCAAAGTCTGATTTAAGTGACAAATAATGTGTTGAAACTTTTAATTTTAATGTCAACATACGCCACAATATAAGTGTTGGTTTTTCGGAACCGAATTGCTGGATCGTAGTGTTTGGTGAGCTTTTTTCTATAAAAATTCGTGGCGTTGAAACGGTTAATCCATTATTGTACACCAATACCTTCATGCAGGTACGCTAACTCGACAATGAGATTTCTCTCAGCAAAACTTGAGGGTTAGTAAGAGATTACATCGTCAGTTTTGACTCTTTCTTCTTATCGTGTCGATGTACTCAAACTATTTTTGTTTATGACTAGTATTTGGCAACATGCACAGCTCTGTTATTGCATCAAGCATAGCATAGTCGACTTTTTAATGTTCCTACTGCCGGGACTCTGGCCTACTCTGTAGGAGAAGGATGGGCCGTAATCCACCACGCGGGCTCAGTGCGGGTTGGTGAATTTCACATGTCTTCGAATTTTTGGTTCTAGGACATGCTGGTTTCCTCACGATGTTTTTCTTCATCGTTTTGAGAGCAGTGGTGATGAAATAAATTTGCTCAAAGAAATGCGCCTAGCTGGGTTTGAACCCGCGTAAGTCGCAGCCGTTACCACTCGGCCACCACTGCTCTTATTGGCCTCGTATAAATCCTGAAAATTGCAGGTGGTTGTGCAGGATTGGCAGCTTAGCAGTTGGCGCATGTCCTGCAGTTTTGACTGCAACATATTGATTTAGTTTAGCGCACCAACTATCACATTCCCGTTAAATATACGTATATACATACAAATAAATCTCTTGCACTGTATTTGTATAGTATTCTCTGGACCAAAGCCAAAACATATTTGATAGTTTTTGTATCTGCACCCGAATATGCGACATGTTTATGGCTAAGAACTTGGTTTTAAGTTTACTTCGCTTGCAAACAGCTAGTCTCAGATATTACAAAATGTAGTTTAAAACATGTTCCTATTAGACTCTAATAAGAGCGTAGACACTACAATATATAATATTCCACAACCATCACACAACGCCGTCTAGTCCCAAGCTAAGCAGAACTTGCGTTATGAGTAGGTACTAGACAACTGATAGACATACTTATATAGTTCTAAATACATACATATTATAGATAAATTACACCCAGACACAGAACAAATGATCGTGCTCATCACACAAACATTTGCCTGGGTGGGAATCGAACCCACGACCTCCGGCACAGCAGTCAGGGCCACTAACCACTAGAGAAACAGGCCAGTCAAAGCTAGGTATCTAAACACTTTCGGATCCACCCCGACCATAATAATTTTGCATAAAAAAATATACACATTAATTTCCAAAATCAAAGTGTGTCATCTTTGTAATTGGAATATTTGGAACATCTACATCGGCTCAAAAGATACAAACGGAACATTTGAAACATCGACTCACAAGATACAAACAAAACCTTTGGAAAATCGGCTCAAAAGATACAAACGGATCCTTTTAAACATCGGCTCACAAGATACAAACGGAACATTTGGAACATCGGCTCAAAAGATACAAACACAGACACTGAGGGTTACGAATCGTGATCTGATACGTTGCGCCATATACACCAACAGTTTTATTTAAATGAATTTTGATTTGAGAATAATTTAAAGCAGATTTTTTTAGTTAAGTTCATTAAAATTTACACTATTTACGCTTTAATTTGAATTTTAATAACACTGCAGGTCACTTAAAGCAAAGAGTATTTCAGTGTTCCAATTGTTCCAAATGATGCATTTAAAACATAACTGCTGTTCCAATCTTTCGGAACACTAAAATATTTCGGAACAGTGAGTCGGTTCAGTTAAGAGTTACATACGCCTACTCTGCTATTTTAGTCAACGTTAGACCTCTGAACTATTGATACATAAGTAACCCTGTAACTACTCGGAAATATAAACTTCAATTTGAGATCTTCCTGTATATCATATATCTCCTGCACATATTACCCCGAACACACAAAACTGGTGAACCCAAATTAATGCAACATTAAAATGTATTTTTTGCACTGACAACTAAATTGAACTGCGACTGGTCAACGCGCGGCTCCACTTATGATTACCGATATCTGTCCATTTTAGTTACCAAAGCAAGCAACATCTCATAGAAGTAAGTGCCGAGTATGTTTATTAATTTTAACTGCTATTTTTGACGACTAGCTGACTCGGCGAACTTCGTACCGCCTAATAAATGACGAACCGCTCGACCGATTTTGTGCAAACTTCACATAAACCATCTACTAAATAGTCCGAACAAAGCCTAAACATTTGGTTTGGATAGATGAGCCCGTTCTTGAGTTATAAAATTACAACGAAAAGTGGCATTGATTTTTATATATATAGATATAGTAATTGTGTGCTATCAAAGCAAAAGTATACAGAGTATGTACTGTACCCGTTTTATATTTCTTTTAATTTTTTTTTTTTTTTTTAATCAAGATTTTATTTAGGGGCTTTTGTCCAAAAAGGATATGTCAGCCCCATCGTACCTTATAACAATTACTACACACACATACCTTTATTAACTAATACATACTTACCTAAAATACATTACAGATATTAAATAGATATTAAATAGGGCGAATCACTGTTGCAAGACCGCTATTAAACCACTTAGTTTTCTGGCCGCCTCCGATTTCGGTTTTGATAGAATGCTTTGGATTATACCTACATCGAATCTATTTAACTTTAGTTCGCTCAGCAATGCGTCGCGTTCATCTTTATTTCGGGCACATTCCATCAGCAAATGTTGTACATCTTCAATTTGGTTGCAAGTTACACAATTAGGTGAATCAGTCTTTTTCATTAAATATGCAAACTTTGCTGATGGATTTCTTTTAATTTATAAGCCGCTCTATGTCAGTAAAACCCCACGGGCCCAGTATGGTCGAAACCTACTGGGGCCATGGGTTGTACGAAAGAGAACCTCGGGGTCCTGGAAAGAAGGCCAAGAAGGAACATAGTTTTTGTCAGTGAAAGCCGATACGCCCTCTCACTCGGCCAAAGAGCGGAAGAAGTCATTTTAAAAAAAAGGGCGCTCTATCTTTAAGTCATTTAACTAAAACATGATAATGATGGTGTATTAGCTGGACAAGTAAATATTTATTCCCTACAGATTATTCCCTATACTGTTATACATACACTGCCGTCATAAGAAAGAAGGCCGTAACTGACACTTTTGTCAAAAATGAGTTATTAACACATTCGGAATCAGCAAAGAAAAGGTCATCTTAATCTCATTTCTGATAAAATTGTCAGTTACGCCATTCTTTCTTATGACGGCAGTACAGGTCAGGCGCACTAGTTTATTAAGAGCCTATTCACTCTAGCCTTGAAGACACCTATATTATAGTTGGACGGGAAGACCGCAGCAGGCAAATTGTTCCAGTCCTTCGATGTACGCGGTATAAACGACGAAGCGAAACATATACATAGATCGTTCAGTTCTCCTATCATTACAGTAAAACATCACCAGTCTTCAAGTTCCAGTTATCATGGAACTGAATAGTAGTTTCCCCGTCGTTTCCTTCATAAAGTACAAGTTTCCCTCCCTTATCAAATCAAAATCAATTAACAACGTAATAAAATACCCATTAGCTTATTGATCGATAAAATCCGAAAGCCGAAAACAATTTTGTCTCCAACAATTCGTCATAAAAGGGATAAAAGGACGCATATTAACGGGGATATTAACCTAAATGGAATAACATATAAAACGAGGGAAGACAAAATATCAGCAAAATGATGGAACAACAGGCCTGGTTTTGTTGTTCGATGTTTGTGTTTTACAACTAGAAACGGTACAAAAATAGATAATTCCAATACAGGGACTCACGTTCGGCACTAGCCAGTAAGCATTTTAGCCTATGCGTTATTGTTAAGGAAAGGCCTAACGGGGTTACCATGACGTTCAAAGTAAGATTGTTTCATTCTTATTTCAGTGTGGGTAAGAGACAGAGCTATACAGGTTGTCTAGCGCCATCTCTTACCCACACTGAAAATAAGAATGAAACAGTCTTGCTTTAATGTCATGGTACAGGTCAAAGTATATATTGGGAATACTGCAGGTAATTTGGAATACTCGGATATCTACGGGCATGGACATGGCTACGGTTTGTCCCAATTAGAAGGATGTCCCTTCTAATTGGGACAAACCGTAGCCATGTCCGTAGCATACCCACAATATCATTGAATACTAAAAATATTACATTATTTCAACATTTCTGCTAATATTCAATCGAGAATTTTATTTATTCATAGCCATAACTACTCTATACTACACAAAACATTCGCGCGGGCTTATTTCCACACCGCATCGCGTCAAATGTGCATGAAATCACAGATCTTTTCATCGCGCGATTTTTTGTCGCCTGTGCGGATACTTCCATAAGATTTAATGTGTTACAGAATGACGAAAAAGGAACCTCGCGGTGAAATATCACTGTGCGGACAGGCCTTAAGTTGCCAAACTTCTAGAAAAAATAACAGGTATATACTTAAAAAACTGCTGTGAAAACACTTCAAAGTTAATGGATCAACACTAAAAAGGATTTAAGTGATTTTTCAGTATCTAAGAAATCAATTAAACAAGGAAGATAAACGATTCGAATTTCCTAAATAACCTGCACCTACAAGTATTTGTATTAATAAAGTTAATTAATTTTTCAATGAATTAAAGTACTTTTAAGTATGTTTATTAACGTACCCACCTTGCTCTCCACTGGTAGTGGGAAAGCGAAACGCGGTGCCCCGGGATGAAGGCAAAGAAGGAACAGGAGTGGGTTTTTAGTCAGTAAAAGTCTGACACTATCTCCCGCACCGCCCCAGAGCGGGATTGGTCATTAGATGATTTTTCCACAAAAAAATTGCTTTGTCTCAACTCCGTCTAATAGGGCCAGAATGATCAACACTGCATCTAAATATTATTCAATTCAGCAAATGTCATCGACCTCCGAAGTCGGTTAATTATTGAGTTTGTGCGTCAGAAAACAAAAGCCTACATAATGACCCTATTTATATATAATTGACACATAATAACTTGAAATGGATTTAAAATCGTTGCTAAATACAGAGTAGCGGCGTGTAAAACAATACAGTCCCTTTCCACTTTCAAGACGCGAAGTAGAGCATGATTATTAAAATTAACCACAAGTCAATAAACTTTATGTATCAATAAGGATATAATTTATTTATATAAACTTCAGGTACAGTAGTGGTACATAGGCGGACTTAATGCAACAAGGCATTCTCTACCGGTCAACTTTTGGGATAAAAAAAGGCAACACTACAATATTAGTAGGTCTGCACAATAAATAAATAACCATCGAATAACAGATATTTCAAATAAAATGCAATAAATAAATTAAGTTACATAACTATAATAATAAAATACATATTTAGGCTAATATTATGAAATATAAACTTAAAAATACTTTGATAAATATCAAATCATTATAAAAAAATAATTCAAAATTCATTTATTGGTCTGATTTTTGGTTCATTTGACATGAGATCTCAATAATAAATCAAACAATAATAAAGAAAACATAAAATATACCTAACACACAATTATGCCGAAGACCGAACTAAGGTTGACAGGACTTCAAGAACCTAGTAGTTTCGAATTTTACGCTTTGAAAGAAAATATAATGTAGGTAACTACGATAATCTTAAAAAAGGAACTTTATCTATTCCAGTAGATTCAAAGTTCGATCTCTTGTGTAGTTCTAGTCTCCTGGTAACAAGGGTGCCCGCTATGGGGGAACATGACCTAGTTTCGTGAAGGGTGCTTCTCTAACGGTGTGCACCATCGATCCATGGGAGACCTGCTGATACGGTAATACTATGGGAAAGATTCTATGTAGAGCTTGGAATCAAAAGTAAATACTGTTCGTTCATTGGAGGAGGTAGAAAAAAATCCTTTATAAATACGCTATTTGATGCTTGTTGTATTTGTTGTTATGTAGGAAAGCCCTAAAAATATATATTTAAAAAGTTTATACAAATACAAATGTGTTTATTGTTCCAAAAGGTATTTACATAAAATTTAACAGATCTCTGGACTCCACACTAAGATTCCCTGTGTCGTGGAGACCAGTCTCTTCAATCTTATCAAATAAAATAATACTACAACAGAGGAAACAACCATTAAAACAACAAACATTAAAAAAAAAACCCTTACAGACCCCTTAAACTTATATTCACCAAAGTCCTGTGTTTTCGAATGGGTACTCCATCTCGTTTAGCACTTCAATCCCCATAGGTGACAGAAGAGCTGACGAGATGGAGTACCTATTTGGTCGTTGATGTGTGACCTTGGCGGAATAAAAGCGGGAGTATTTGCCGGATATATCCGAGGTTCCTACCTCGGACATATCCGGCAAATACTCCCGCTTACAGTCCCGTTAACAGGTTAAAAATAAAAACAAAGAGTATTGTCACATTTAAACACTAAACACACATCCTCGATACTAAATATGATAAGTTAGTTGTAATGAGACCACAATAACCTTTCCCCTTTCCATTGTCCTCGATATTCTATAGCTAATTACAGAAAAGTGCAGCAGGTGGTCGAACAAAACTTAGTGCAACAGCCAGATAATAATGTGGCTGGACAACTTGAACACAAACACGTACCTACATCGCTCTTGTCAGACTTATTGCGTGGTGCTAGGTCGTAGACCCGCCTGAGTCACATTCAACGACGAAGCTTCTACAGTCATCATGGACACAATATGAGGAATTTCACGTATTGCTAATCGTTTCTTTGGGCGTTTTGGTTAAAGAAAATAATTACCTTGGTGTAAATACCTAGGATCCTTTTCAACTAAACGAACTTAATGTTAGCGATGAAATATTTAGCTTAAAGTAAGTACCATAAGAAGCTGCTGGAATCAGGGGCGCCGGCTTTTAGAAAACCTCATGGGTGCTCATGCTTATTTGATGACTCGAAAAATTGGCGGAGTGTGAGAAGAAAAATGCACACTGATCGACTGAAAAAGTTCTACTTACATACTGCGGAATAACGAAGTTACAACAAACACCTAGACCCAACACAAATATTTGTTTCATCAACAAACATTTCTGTTGGTACGGGAATCGAACCTTGCTTTTCAACCGGCGCTATAAACCACTGCACTAAACGGGTCATCGGGTAATGAAAAAACGCCCATCCCTAAAAGGCCATTACTGATCTGTTTCTTGATATACATTCTCAGGGGTGCTCGGCACCCACTGTTTACTTCTCATGGGTGCTCGAACCCCCGAGCACCCACGGAGTCGGCGCCCCTGGCTGGAATGTTCGAAAGAGTCGCCGCGGCCCTGAAATGCAAAGGGGAACTGAAGGGACACAGGTGGATTTCTGTCATTAAAAGTCTGACACGCCTTCCAGCTTCACCAAGACCATAATAAGTTTGGTAAGTACGTAATGATTTTCCAGCTCAAAAAAAAATAACTTATGAGATAACTTAAGAATAATTGACCTACGGCTCTCCACAGATACCTAGGTATAACATTAAGGCGTACAAACTATCTACTGGAACATAATAATCAAGGATTTTTAAAAGCTCAAGTTCCTGCCTACATTTGACGCCATCCATTAGGATTACATTATCGTAGCTACTACATATACGCTCTCGCATTTTAATATAATTCTTAGAGCTTTATTTTATTTCGATAACATATTCCCATGGTCGCACGGGAAGCCAAAATCAACAAAAAGCCACAATCAACTTTTTTTGAAACCCAAATAAAACGACAAGACAACAATAGGCGGCGAAAAAAAAAAATAAAGTTATCCACGTGTGACGCGGAGAAGCACCCACAGCTGGCGAAGATCCCAAACCTTTCAATCTGAGCAGCTGGCGTCGCCCTTATTATCCTAGATACCGCCTTAAGGAATCCTTGTCCTGCCAGTCAACGGCAACAAAGCCTTTATCCACACATGCGGCGTCAGCTGCCGGGACAGCTTGCGCCATAAAAAATAGGCCAATAACTCCGATGGCGAAAAAAAACTTAAAGAAATGTTAAAGATGGCGGCAGGTGCGGTGTCAGCTGCGCGCACGCACCTTTGTAATAATTGCATTGCGCCCGCGTTCGTTTTGTTTACCTCGTCCTCGCCGCCCGACGCCCGCCGCTGCACCGATCTGTTTTGTATCGTTTTGTTGTGGACTGGCGATGGCGAGGCGGCCACTCGCGTGTGATCGAGGTTTTAAATTAAATATAAGGAGCGATAAAATATAGGTGTATGATGTTTTATAAGTTATGACTGTGATAACTTATGGCCATGTTAAACGCTCGTTTACATTAGACGATAAAAAACAGCTGTTAGAATTTATTATACCATGCGATGATTATGACTAATATCGTGTAATAGTTACTCTAGTCTAATACTAATTGAACAGAGGATTCATATTAGGGATGTAACGGAAGTGGTTTTATCGGAGCCGAATCCAGAATCGGAGTTTTTAAACTTTCTCGGAAGCAGAGACAGATGCAGAAGCGACAAATGAAACACTACAAAATTCAGATAAGTTTAGATAAAGAGCGAATTCACAACATTCCAAATACGAAACAAAGCCACAAATGATAGAGTAATCGACGGAAGGCGGGAAGAGACATCTCTGATATAAGTTTCGATTAAAATTTATCGAAACCGAAATCGGAAGTGCAAAATCAAGCGGATGTTCCAACCTTTCGGAATCGGAATCGGAATCGAACCTCCGTGACATCTCTGATTTTTCCTGCACAACATTTTAACCGATTTCTTCAAAAAAGAGGTTCTCAATACCAGAGGTATATATATGAATATATTCATATATTTAGTTTCCGCTGTCAAGTTTTAGCATCCACCTTAAGGGTCTCACATGAATGGAACCACCACTAAACACTGTTCAGATGCACCAGTTTCCCCAAAGTGGGTCGCGCCGTATGCTGCTTGTGAAGAGAGTTAAATGAGCCATAATACCAGTTGTTGCATCATGCTACCGTCACGGTGGTAACCACTAAAGTTCTCGGTAGGGGTGTACTTATAAATATTATTGAATACGATATTTTCACCCCTTGCTATGGTGGCTTTTTGATATGGTATGTTAAACATAATTATTGATAATTTATTTAAAAAATAAAATGCACAAAAAGTATCTTTCGAAATGTCTGGCCAACATGAAGTTAGTGATAGTATGACAGTTGACAGGATGGAATGGAAGAAAAAAACGTGTTGCGCCGACCCCAAATAAGATGGGACTAGGGCAGGAAGATGATGATGATGATGGCCAACATGAACCATTTTTTTTTAATTGATATAACTAGTGCTTGACTACGATCCCCCCTGATGGCAAGCAGTGATGCATTCGTTGATGGTGAAGCGCACTAGTTTATTAACAGCCTATTCACTCTAGCCTTGAAGAGACCTAAATTATAATCGGACGGGAAGACCGCAGCAGGCAAATTGATCCAGTCGCGCAAATCCATGTACGCGGTATTAACGACGAGGCGAAATGCTTAGCCCGGACCGGACCATAGTTCCACATGGATGATACACAGTCGCTGGGCGACTCCCAGCCAGTGTAGGCGCGGGCGACGAACAAAAGGTAGCTCGAATCGCCATCCGGTATGGACCAAGCCCGGGTCGCGCCTCAAAAAATTGTCAGCAAGATTGACGGGCCCAGTTAGGGCCGATGCCTGCCAGGGCTGCGAATTGTTCGAAAGAGTTACCATGACCCCACAAAGGGTAGCTGAATGAACAATTTGGTTTTTGTCAGAAAAGGTCTGACTCCCTTTCTCGCACCATCCAAAGCGAGAGAAGTCATTTGATAGTTTCGAGAATAAAAAAAAAACACAAAGGAAATTCCGCAAACATCTTTCTAAGTTACGTCTACAGCTTTGTTTCAACACACAAACACAGAATAAGTAATAGTACAAAATCTACTGAACATTCCATGCAGCATTCCCAAAACACTCAATTTTTTATGCATTTCATAATTTTTTCCCACCTGTTCATCATACTTGGCACTGTTCAGTCTGCAGCTGCTTTTGCAAAGAGGCGTTAAAAGGTCCTTGACTTATCAAGCAAGCAATAAACTAGTACTTCTATACAAAATGCTTGTTCCAGGAACAATATATGGCGGCCGGGTACTATAAAGATGTTTATACTAATAAATCCCATTATTACACTCCCCGTAGAGTAAAGAATGCCAACCTAATAAACATCTTCAAGGTACCATGTTTAACAACATAACACATTCTGAATCAGGCACCAACGAATAAAGTTCCATTTTTTTTTTTTCGCTTTTAAATGAAAGTGTACTTATAAAATACTTGCGATGCGTGCTTTTTAGTAATCATAAATTGTGTTCGTTGTTACTTCTAGTTAAGTTTAAAACTGGAAAACGTCAGCACAGGTACTTTTACATTTTAGGAGATACCTACCGCGCCTACACTTGCGTATAGATGTAAATAGGTGAAAAATAGCTCGCTAGTTTTTTTCAGGCGTTTGTTATTATTTACCTACTCTATTCTTGCATACTCCTTTTCTGTGACTGAAAATTAATTTGTAAGGATTCCACTCCAATATTTGTTAATTAAAGCATATTTCGACCACCATTACTATTAGCCAGACATTGCGATTATGGAAATACTATTATAGTACTATTAAGACACGGCTACTCGTGTTCAATCCGTGCTCTTAGCATGGTTACCTTTACAGTTTCTACACTTTTTACCTACTTTTTTCTTCGCTCTGGGGCGGAGCGAGAGGGCGTGTCAGACTTTTACTGACTAAAAGCACACCTATGTTCCTTCAGTTGCCCTTTAAGTTCCAGGATCATGGGTTTTCCTTTAAGAAGAACCCATGGCCTCCTTTCAACTTTTATTTGACGTTCCTAATACTAAATTATTAAAGTAAATTGTTGCCGGTTTATTTTAATTACTTTGATTATAAGTTTTTATTACCTATTTAATAAAGGTGTAAGATTAAGCTTTAAAACCACGTGCTGTGAAGTTTTCTGACTATCACCCTTGTGACCTTGAAAATCGTATTTCTAAATGCACCTGCGATACCGTACTTAACACATTCCCTTTCTAGTTATAATTCCCTCAAAAGGACCATGTTCAACTTACCATACACATAAATCATCCGGGCTCTAGTGACCGTCCGATTGGCGCCCGCGCTCCGGCGCACGTGCCCGCGCATCTGCTCTTCTGGTACTTCATAATTAATTGACCTGTGTTACCTGCTCAACCCCTCCTTCGCATCACATAATACGCATTAATTTGGATTAAAAGGAGTTCTTTTATTGAATAACAGACCTTTTTATTTCCGTACTGTGAAGGTGCCTTCTTACCTGGTTTTTAAAGGAACCCTTCGTAATATCTAGTGTCAATATTACTTGACAAAAAGTTTGAATGAAAGGACGAATTGATACTCTAAATTGTAAAGTAATTGTAATGTCTTCTAAACGTCTTAATGTTACGTAATTCAAAACAGGTTTAATATGTATGTATTTAAAAATATTTAAGTATGTTTATCAGTTGTCTAGTACTCATAACACAAGCTCTGCTTAGCTTGGGACTAGACGGCGTTGTGTGAATATTATTATATATTAATTGTAATCCACATAGACTAGGTCAATCAAAATAACGCTATTATTATAATTGAGATTTGACAATTTCAAAGGGATCTACCAAATAGTGAGAAGAACATCATTTTCCTAGAAATCATTTATAGGACTTTATTGTGAATATTTCAACAAAAACGTCAGAATAATTGAAACCAGTTACTATTGTTTGTATGCAAATAATGAGAAACCCTATGTAAACGGTCTTGAGTTTTTAGTTTAGATCCGTTGTGAATAGAGATCTGCGGGGTTACCATGACGTTCAAAGTAAGATTGTTTCATTCTTATTTCAGTGTGGGTAAGAGACAGAGCTATACAGGTTGTCTAGCGCGATCTCTTACCCACACTGGAAATAAGAATGAAACAATCTTATGTACTTTAAACGTCATGGTACAGGTCCTGATCTAAATACTCGATTCAAGGACAAAAAACCGTTGCAATGATAAGATAAAATAAAGCAAATTAATAAATACAAAATTAGGATTATTTGACTGCCGATTTTTGTAATAATAGCTGCCATTTACATGAATGTTTTATTGTTTGTACCTTAAAAGCTATCTTTATATTTATGATTCTTCTGTACGTGTGTTTGTCAACTAACTCCTCCTAAACGTCTTGATAGATTTGGATGAAACTTTTGTTTATATTTGAACGGATCCCTGGATGGTTTGAAAATACAATTGAACCCGGTAAGTGGCGCTGCAATCGGTTGAATGTTTATGTCGTGGCCAGATCATAAAAATTGATCTCTTCATGATATGGCAAACTAAAACTGGCCAGATCGTATAAACGTTAACATTTGATGATATGTCCAATCCTCATTTGGCCAAATCATTGATTTAGGATTTCAATGATAATAAAAAGTTCTAAAGAAAATAGGCCAAACGAAGATTAAAATATAATCAAACTTTACCGTTTAAAACGATCTGGCCAGTCTTACTTGGCCATTTCATGAAGTGATCAATTTCTATGATCTGGCCACGACATTTACACGATTCAATCGCGCGTTCTTAGGAGCGTACAAGATTGCGCGCGCGACTGACGAGTCCCCTTTCAACATCTTCACAAGCGCGCTCTATCACGCACGATTACAGTTTCACGCTCGAAAGACTGTAAAGCCCGCTAATCACTTCAATTCCTAAAAAAAAACTAAATGAGCCATAGTACCAAAATAAAATAACAACACAGAATTCAATATACTTGCATTTATTTTCAAACTTTACATTAAAATTTAATGTTATTTAAAACATTTACATTCCTTAGTTGTTTTATCGTTTATATAAACGTCTAAGACTGCCTTTATACATTATGTAACATGTTTCTAATTTGATATAGAACTTCGCAAAACTTACATTGCAATGGCTACATTTATTATTATGGAATAGACAACACCAACTTAGCAATCTTTTTACAAAAGTTCCATTATTATATAAGAGTAAAAATCTTGTAATGGTACCTAAGACATACAGACAGAAGCTACTTGCAACAGCCATCAGAGTTTAGCTTAGGACTATGGACAGGAAATACCACTATTCATACATAAACATCGAAATAATTGAAAAAATCAGCTGTTTATTCAAATTCACGAATTATGCAAACATGTTTGAAACAACTAATTCTTTTGCAATTTCAATGTCGGCCCAATATCAAGAAGATTGTTTATAAACCCCTTTTTAGACTTTCAGTTATTTCAATTACACCTATGTGAATAATAATAGCTACCAACCCTTCTTGAACATGTGCAAGTAACTTGTGTGACGAGTATACACAATTGGGCAAAATAATATTAATAAAAGACAGATAAATGTAGAATACTGTATTTTTTATTGAATTGTTTAAGACGATGTTTACATTACGTTTATTTGAACTATTTTATGTGGTATCCTAATATAGAGTGAGGGTATGTATTTCTATTAGCTATGATAATATTACGATTATGATACTACTCAATAAGCGTGACCGGCAGTGGATTGTAATATCGATATCTTGTTGATTGGAAGAAAAATAAATTTGCTCACTACACAAAAAAAAATGTCCGTTATTTTTAATAAAACTTAGCCAAACATGACTCACGTCTATTTCGATAACACTAGAATTTATTATTTATTCGAATCGATACTTGTAAGTACAGCAATGCACTTATCGATAAAATGATCAACAATCCTAATGTGTTTTCACTTCCAACACCTGCCTGTGACATCGACCCAGATAGCGCGCGCCTACACAAAGTTCCATATCAAATTAATTGTTTCCAACCGTAATTTACTTGAAACTGGCGTGTTCCGACCTAACCATTAATAAATATGAACTGGGTGCTAATACTTTATAAACATATGCCTTTCATAACAACAAAGGAACTACAGACAACATGTAACATAAGAAACGCACATCCTGAAAGCAGTATGTTGCTCTACCACGAGCTATTAATGCTATCCATTTGACGACCTAAACTGAACTGTTAAAGGGATGGAGCTAGTGTATAGCTCCATCCTTCTTGCTCGATTGTAAGACTGACATTTTAACAAGTCATAGCCCCTGCTAAATCGGCTACTGAATTGTTTTAGTAGGTAATTTTTTTTATCGTAAAATATTCTTGATTATTTCGGGATATAAAATTACCTATTTCGATAAATTCTTGATAATTTGAAGTGGTAAAGTGATAAGGGCAGTACCGTAGTTAGGCGTGGGCGAAGTGGGCCCTCGCCCACGTGTTGCACCCAAAGGGGCCCCCTCGCTTGTGTGAGGCCCCTGTCTTTAAGAACGAGGTTTTTTTTTGTAACTGGTAGGCTCGCGTATGTTTTTTTTTTTATAACTGGTAGGCCACTGATGATGTGGTCGAACACTGGGTTGCGACATTCGCTGTCTTGTTTTCGAATTTATGAATGAAAAAGACCTTGCAGATGTACCTCGCTTACGTCTAAATTAGTCTACGCTACGCCTCTGGATAAGGATTTGTGTGTACGTAAGTAGATACTAATACCGATGCACTACCAGTGTAGTGACACACTGGTACAGTACAATTAAGACAACTATTTAAAAAAAAAGCCCTATTTAAGTAAAATTTCAGTGTTTGAAACATGATTTTAACTTAATTTTCAAACTGGGGTGTTTAAGAGAGTGCATTATTCCAGTTACATGTTGTATATAAAAAAGAATCAAGAAAAAGAAGAACCATTTTTGGGCACAGATTTTGCATCACGTATAAACTCTGTCAATGTAACCCTCTGATTGTTTAGGCCTAATCTACGAATAAGTTGATGATTATACAAAAATACAATTTCAAATTTTATTAACTTAAGTATTATCACTTAAGAGATCAGTCTTACGATCCAGGTTAACCGGATCTAAAATTTGAAATGCATATTTGAGACACATGAATCACCAAGAGCCTAGAAGTATGTTAATGATGTCTACGTTATTTATTAGAGTAATTAGGCGAGATATAATTTAGTATATTATCCTAGAACTCACGTATCTAGTTCGATTGAGGCGCCAGTTAGGAAGTTAGTCGGGCCTGGTGACACATCCGTCGTTGGATAGGAACATCGAGTATCGTGTACTAGCTATAGGTAATTAGTGTCGTTGGAAGCTGTTCGTTTTACTTAAGGGCCTACCACACGCACAAGCTTCACCACAGTTTTGCCTGCGCAGGCCGGTTTGTACACTGAACAACACTGTGTAAAACTGTATGTATCTTACCAATCACACACATGATGCTCTGTGTACAAACAAACCTGTGTAGGCAAAACACCTTCGAGGTTACCATGACGTTCAAAGTAAGATTGTTTCAATCTTATTTAAGTGTGAGTAAGAGACAGAGCTATACAGGTTGTCTAGAGCCATCTCTTACCCACACTGGAAATAAGAATGTAACAATCTTACTTTAAACGTCATGGTACAGGTCCTTGTTATGGAAGAAGACTTGGCCACAGGTCGTGATGTTCCACAAGTACCACAGAACAGCACCAAGTTAATATAGTGCGAACAGTGGCGGATTAACTCATAGCGGGGCCTGTAGCAAATTTGACCAAGGGGCCCCTGTATAGACCTATTGAAAACTTCTCATTCTTATCTCAATCACCAATAACCCCGTGGATTTTCAGATTAGGGAAGGTACGTGGAAAGTAAGGTAATGAGAGAAATCTAAGAGATTGACTATCATATTCAATGAAATAATAATCAGCTTTATTCGGATTTTGATAAAATTAAATAGACTAGATTTTTTTTGGTTTCAAGTGCAAGATCCTGTTATATGGCTAATCCGTCACTGAGTGCGAAGTTAAGTGTTACTAACATAGATTAAAATCATATTTACTAACAAAATAATTTAATGTAATTAAGTATGTTAGTCTATAAGGTATTTATGATGTGGGTACGAGGACAGTAGGCCTTAATGGCCTACTGTCCTCGGACACGTAGCTTCATAGACACGTATTCGTCATTATATGCTTGGTGTACGCCTGCGTGAAGCTCACATACTAAACTATGAAACTGTGTCGACAAAGCGACAGTCTATAAAGCTGCGCGTCCGTGGACAGCAGACCTAATTGGAATTAAAATGATTATTAGTATAACTGTGGTGAAGCTTGTTGTGTGTGGTAAGCCTATTATATTCGTAATACCGCGCGCCTCAGCCTCGAGCGTGCCGACGCGGGCGCCGCACTCGAGTCCGTGCCCTGCTATACAAATATACCCAGTAAACTCGATCAATGTCAAAACTAAATAGACAAGATAGCCGGTTCACTATCAAAAAAAAAAGTATCCCACGAAAAAACTTTTCACTCGTTTGGTAATCTTCATATTAGGCGATTACGATAACGATACAATATCGTCAGGCTGGTTGTTTCATTTATCTGACGATGTCGAGTTCATATTAACCAACAGCTTGTATGCGTTATGCCACCAAGCAGTCTCGAGTTCCTGCATGTACCAGTAACTTAAGCTTGATTTCCTTCTAGCTGACGTCTGTCGCTGATGTCGGCGGTGGAGCGTACAGTCGGTCGCGTATGGCAATGAAAAGTAAAAAAAAAGCAATAAATCTGCCACAGACGTTAGCGTTGTTGTGCGATGACCCATAGAATATTGTATTTATTTGTACGCTCTACTGACATCAGCGTATAACGAAATCAAATCTTACATCGTTCATTAGAAAATGCATGAAACTAATAGTCCCACGACATCGTGTCGTTATCGTAATCATCTAATGTGAAAATGGACTTCTCAATATTGGAATAAATAAAACCTATTAACTCAAACTCCACTAGGAATGTCCTCCCTCGTGTAAAATACGAAGATAACACGTCATCATATTAATTAGATCACACATTTTTACTCAAAATATTATCGTATCGTGGCGTGAATAACACTATATATCCTTTTAGTCAGGACGTAAACTTATGCGTTAGTAGTTTAATGATATCTTCAATCCCATTGTTTAACATTGTACACTTGAGCAAACCACAAACAGAACAGTAATTATACAGCACTCAGTCGAAAAAAAAAGATATTTTAATAGTAAAATAATTTAATGTAGTCATTCACTTACAAACCCCGCTATATCTGATACAAGTCTAGGACCCGGGGCCCCCGAGGCCCCCGCGCCCCCCGCGCCTCCCGCGCCTCCTGAGCGTGCCGCGCCTGCATCTCTCTTCACGTCAACACTAAGCTCCAAGTCATACCAATCAATATATTTGACTATACATCTATTCTAATATTTTCATATACACTCACTAAATCCTCTGTAGCAAGTATTTCCCCAAAATAAAAAGCGGTTTATATAAAAAGGTCACCACTACAAAAAAAAAACTATTTTCCAAAAGCAGAAAATAAAAATAAAACATTATTCTTTAAAACTCATACATTATATACAAAAAAATATGTGCTTACTCAATTCAAAGATTCTTGCATTGACAACATATAGATGGAATATTCCTACAAGTCTAAAGTATTTGGATAACTAGACGATTATAGAAATATTTAGTAAAAGGATCCCCTTATTTCAATAAAACCCAATTTAAAATCACTTCATTTGGCGAAATATATATCGGCTATTTACCTGAGTATTAGATATACTACAGCTTATAGCAAAGTTCTTAAACTTACATGCATATTTACAAAATTTACAAATGAAAAAAATTGATGCAATAAGAAAATTGTGTGTAACAAAACATGAAGTTGATACCCACTCAGGAAATTTTGTACACAGTTGAAAACTAAATATTTTGCAAACAATAACTTATTAAATTATCTTCACAGTAGCAAAATAATTTATTCCCAAGTCCACGCTTGTCTGTCACAGTGTGTGTACTTTAGCAACATTAGAAAACATTATGACTGGGTCATCTCATATGAAAATATAACGCTACACTGCAAATACAAATTAAAGGCACACAACTTCAACTGATCATTCACATGATCTTTTATCTAAAAGTAAGAATGTTAAGAAATGGTATCAACTGTATATTTTATACATAGATCTCGTACAATGGTCGTATTCATGTGATACATCATGAAAAAATATAATCAATTTGTCATAAATAAAAAAATAAACGATTCAACTTACTATCCAACGTCGTATCACGAGCACATCACAACATAACACTTCACCAACACAACCATTGCCGAGGCGAACGTCACTGTCGAGCAGAGTACCAGGCCGGCAGAGCACCGGACACGTTTAGTCGAAGTCTATGTCCATGTTGTACTGGCGCTCGCGCTCCGTCGAGTTCAGCGACGACGTCGAGTTGGAGCTCGTCGAGTTGGTGTTGGAGCGGGACTGCGGCGCCCACACGCCGCCCGCCGTCACCGACGACGACGTCGACATGCTGCCCGACGAGCTGCCCGACGAGCCCAGCGCCGCCCACGCCGCGCCGCCCGGCCCGCCCGCCGCGCCCGCGCGCCGCGGCAGGCGCCGCACCAGCAGCTGCGTCAGCGACGCTGCAATGCACGACGTAATATCATCCCACTGACTTAACTATTGTGCAGGGCCCGCCAAGTATCCCATATATTCATATTTATCAAAAAAAAAAAAAAACATACACACCATACCATTATGAAGTCGAAATCCACACTATGAATCTCATTTTTAGGATGATTTTTAAAACAAGACCTAAATTCTACCTCCAAATCAAAATAAATGATGCAGCACAAGCTATACTCTAAATGGCTGTAGTTTGTAATAGATGAAATATTTGAGTGAGAAAACATGCTCGTTTAACATTGTGCATGGTGCAAATGACGTTAAAATTATATCAAATGATTTGTACCTAGTCAAGGTAGTCTGTAGTATGCGATCAAAATAAGGATAGAAAAATCTGCTATTTTGCATGAACTTTGAAAGTTCATAATTTGTTCAAAAAGTTTAAAAAGTCAAAAAAGTATGACAATAGAAGCCTAAGCAAATTTAATCAAAATGATGAATGACGACAATTTTTTTTCAAAAACTTTTAAGGGTTTTAAAAAAAAAACGTATTTCCTGGAATAAGTTTTGTTAAATATTCGAGTAAATCACGGAATTACCGAATGCTAACAGAGTTTTTGTTTTGAGATTACGTTAGATGAAATGTAACAAGCTTTTAAACCATGCTCGATGTTGACGATAGGCGAGTGAAAAAGAACCCTCTTAATAATTATTTTGTATGTTTCACGTTAACTAGTAAATGGTAAGCGTTAGGTGATCCGTATCCGTACTAGGATCGCATGAAGGTGCAGTGCACTCTTACATAAGGACTCACGGTACTGGCTGGCGGAGGTATCGGTGTTAGGGGCGGGTGTGCTGGTGCCGGTGGTAGGGGCCGCTGGGTCCGCGGGGCCCGGCGCGGCCGCGGGGACCTCCGGGGCCTCCTCTGGCAGCAGCGAGCGCCGGCAGATGGGACACGTCGCGTGCAGCTGCAGCCACGGCGTGATGCAGTTCGCGTGGAAAATGTGATCGCACTCTAACCGAGATACTGACTCTCCTGGAATTTGTATGAAACAAATATTTAGAATATATTATTTTTAGCGATTGTTTAATATTAGTAGAGCTCAGATTGAAAAATTCTACAAACAGATTGATGCTGCCTGTTCAGTGAGAAAAACGAAACAATGATCTTCTGTTGCTAATACCAGGCTAACACACTTTTGAAGAAGTATTCATAGGCTTGAAATCATTATGTAGGCTGGCAGAATCTTGTTCTTGAGAAATGACAATGAGCAGACACAAATTCTGTTACCATTTTCAGCAAGAATACTCAAAATAATAACCTGATACTTATAGTTCTCGCAAAAGAATCATCATCTTCCTGCCCTTGTCCCATCTTATTTGGGGTCGGCGCAACACGTTTTTTTCTTCCATTCTATCCTGTCAACCGTCATACTATCACTAACTTCCTTTTCTTTCATATCACTGTTCACACAGAAAGAATTCTCGCAGAAGACTAAAGATCATTTGTGTGCAGCCTGTATTTCAGAAACAAGCGCACATTACCAAAGAGGTTTGACACACACATTTTAATCCTGCATCAACATAATCCAGGCAGTAAGGGAACCGTAAGTACCAGGCAACTATGATAAGCAAGAAGCGTAACTCACCAGTGTTGAAGTTCTCCCAGCAGACTGAACAAGATGTGTTGGCCGCAGCCTGTTCCTCAGTGACCTGTACGGACGGCAGGGCCGCTATCTGATCTCGTGGTAAGGGCGGAGGACCCGCGTTTTCTAGTTGACCTAACAACTGTGTTACTACTGCATCTAGGCCTGAAAGTAAATAATAACAAATTGCTGAGAAGAGGCACACTTATATGGTAATTATTATTATTTATTCAAAATTCTTTTAGTAACGCATGTTACTAAAAGAGTGGAAGAAAGAGTGGCAGAGGCATGTTACTAAAAGAGTGGCAGAGTGGAAGAAAAAAACGTGTTGCGCCGACCCCAATCTTAATTATGTTGCGATGATTTGTTGGATACGTCTTTCATAATAACTTTGTTAATTTGTATGTATGTATCTAAGTATATATTTATTATTGTTTTTTGTTTTCTTAATCTAGTTTATTATTATGTTGCACCTACCATGTTACATTTCTGCACCACCCTAAGGTCGACTGGTAGAAAATGCCTACGGCATTAAGTCCGCCTTTGTACAGTGTTTCTTACTAGTGCATAAAGTTTTAATAAATAAATAAATAAATAAATAAATTTTGAGTCTTACATGCCTGAACTAGGCATTTTATATTCTATATACTTATATAAAAGGCATGCCTATGTGTTGTATAAAATACCGGATTATACAGATTGCCGGTAACATATCTATATATATAAAAGGGGAAACTGACTGACTGACATATCAACGCACAGCCGAAACTACTGAGATTAGGAGCGTGAAATATTGCACAAAAATTCCTTTTATGACGTAGGCAAGCACTAAGAAAAGATTTTCCAAAATTCAGGTACATAAGGGGATGAAGCGGGCGTTCAAAGTTTGTATAGAAAAAAACCTACATTCACGCGAGTGAAGCCGCGGGCAGAAGCTAGTATGTATATAACAGGAGATACTGACTGACTGACATTTCAACGCACAGCAAAAACTTCTAGTACTAGGAGTCTGAATTTTATCACAAGGTTTCCTTCTATGACGTAGGACAGAATTTTCAAAAATTCACCCCATATGGGGATGAAACGGTTGTAAGTTTGTATCGAGAAACATACTATCACTCGGGAGAAGTTAGTATTTTATAATTGAAAATGAGCGTAAGTGTATCTCGTTTAATTGACTGTGGGTGCTATCTGGTTATTATTTGTGTCATAATGACGTTAAAAAGAAGTGTATGTATAAACAACCCTGAAACTAATTACATTTAGACATTGGATCACAATAACAAAAATGCGCATTACCTTCACCGCCAAACACGTAGTCCCCGGGCGCTCCGACGAGCACGAAGGGCGCGCCCGCAGTGACAGCACCGGTGGCGGGGCGCGCGCCCCCTATCATCCACACCAGCTGCTCCATCAGCGTCTCGCGGCGACCAGCTCCTCTACTAACAGGTACCAGGGGGGGGTCATACACTTACAGGAGCACGAGTGGACCCCTGAGCAAGTCTCTGATCAGTGCCACACTAACACAATGTCACAGGTAGCTTGCATGCATGTATAATCTAAGCTTATTTGCCATCATTGATCTCTTTTTAGTGCCATTGCTGGACAAAGACCTCTTCTTGAAGGTTAGAGTATAAATTCGACTAGTTAGGTAAATAATAATCAATTTAATTGATCAATCCATTTTCCACATGCCACTTTAGGGAACGACTGAGCCAATAGTATGCTTTTAAGGGCAGATCCACACCGAAAGGGCAGCGGTTGGTATCGATGCGAAGAGCCGGATGCGGTCGGCCGCTGGTAGAACCGCTCACAAGACGAAAGTGGTTTCTTGACTGCACCCCTTTTGAACATTGCAAGCAGTACTGGTCCTTTTAAGGATTTACTACGCAATTCAAATGAGAACAAGATAAAGGATTGACTTAGCGCCATGTTGTGACATCATGGCTGTCAAATCGAATCTGTTAGGTAGGGTGAGTAAAACAAGACATTTTTTAAATAAATTTTTTTACGAATCATGAACGCAATCAGAACTTAGTTCTTCAACTCCGCTCATCTCCGTGTTATTGTATGAAGTGTCTGAGTAATGGCGAATGGAAGAAAGCGAATTGTTGCCAAAAATTAAAATAAGAAAGAGAACAGTTTTTTTAAACTAATTATGACATAAATAATATATTTAGCTAATTTAGATTAAATAAAGTTCTTTCTACACTTAGATTTAACTGAAACTTTTTTTAAAAGATTAAAAAAAAGTTATTCATGCGCAAATAAGTTTTTTTTTCAAACCATACTTTTCAAGTAACATTTGACAAATAGAGGTCACTGACGTTCCTATTCTTATTTGAATAGTATTGTAGATAAAGTTTGAAATCATTACACTCTGCGTCGCTGCCATTTCAGCATGAATCGGCCCTTTGGAGTTTATTTTATGATTTATATTAAAAGTTACAAATCCGTACAGGAGTACGCGCAAACAGTGTGTTTGTTATTACTTTACCCGTAATAGGCACTAGACTAACGATCAAGACCTCTTGCACCCCAGGGCGTAATTGCACGAAGGTGCGTGCGATACAAGGTTTGTACGCTACCAGAATCAAGTTTTGAAAAGAATAATTTTAAATTGACTAATGTATTTAGGTCTTCATACCGGTTACTGGTCAATGTCGTGATGGCATAGTGGTTAAGGCACCCGCCTCTAATACATGAGGTTGCAGGTTCGAAACCGGGCAAGTACTAATGTGAATTTTACAATTCATATGTACATATTTTTCTATGTATATCTAGGACATTACTGACACCCTGTGCTTCGGAAACACGTAAAATCGTTGGTCCCGATTGTCAATTACATTTTTTTGACAGTCTACAGGTAGTCAGATGCCAGTCAATTCAGTCTGTCGAAGGAGTATTGTGTTGCCCAGTAACTGGGATATGGAGGTCTGATAGGCAGTCGCTCCATGTGGAACACTGGTATTCAGCCGCATTCACTATTGGTGATAATGATGACTGGATACTACGAAGATTACTACAAAATTATGCTGATGTTAATCAGCAAGTGTAGATTGCTTGTCACAATACTCTGAGGAGTGGATAGGATTCCCATTATTGTTTGACGGAGCTGATATATTGACTGGCCTGTTGGCCTAGTGGTTAGTGGCCCTGACTGCTATGCCGGAAGTCGTGGGTTCGATTCCCACCCAGAACAAATGTTTGTGTTATGAGCATGATCATTTGTTCTGTTCCTGGGTGGGTATAATATGTATGTATTTAGAAATATATAAGTTTATTAGTTTATCAGTTGTCTATTACTCATAACACAAGCTCGGTTTAGCTTGGGACTAGACGGCGTTGTGTGATAGTTGTTGAATATTGTTATTCTTATTGAATAGATATGATTGGTAGAAATTATTGAGACTTACCGTAACCGGCCGCCCGACATTAGGAATGCTAGATCGTTCAACATTGGAGGGGTGCCCTGAAATTAGGAAAAAATTCAAAACTTTATCTTTTTTCTCAGTTTGGACTCTCTTTGACTGTGTACTTTCTAGCTTTAGCTTGATACCTATATTTTATTATGATTTTTGGTTATTTTTCATTGGTTTTCCCTTTTCTTAAAATAAAGCCCTCAAGGCACTGCAAGAGTTTGACACCTTATCCATGTCATCAGCTCTGTAGATAAATTAATGGTTTTTTTTGTGTTTTTAAAATATGAATAAGCATAACATAAGTAATTTGTCTTAATTTGCTGTCTTGGGGAGCAGTGGTGGCCGAGTGGTAACGGCCCCGACTTACAAGTTGTAGGTGCAAACCCAGCCAGGCGCACTACTTTGTGTAATTTATTTCATCACCACTGCTCTCGTGAAAACATCGCGAGGAAACCGACATGTCTTAGAACCAAAAATTCGAAGACATGTGACATCCACCAACCCGCACTGAGCCCGCGTGGTGGATTACGGCGTATTCTCTCTCCTAGAGAGGAGGCCTGAGTCCCAGTAGTGGGAACATTATAAGGCCGACTATGCTATGCTATATTATGCCTTAATCTTATTCAATTTAATCTAAAATTATCATTTCAATTGTATTGTACGTATTTTATTAGGTATATTGTAATCTATTTTATTCTAATGTAATTCAATTTTATTTTATTGAAAATAAAGTATGTATATTATTGTCAGTTTTCAATGTTGTGAATAACGGTGTTGATTGCGTAATTGTCAAATTCAAGTTTTATTATTGATATTTCTTATTATGTAATTGTTAGTTATTTCAAAAAAAAAAGCTCCGTAACAAGGCTCTCATATCTTTCCATCACTATCTTAACAACAAAAATCGGCTTTCGGCCTTCGATAGCATGAACATAGCGGATATTCGGACCGTTTCGTCTTATTAATCAAAACGGTGCACATTGAGCTTAACAATTAAATTACGTCATCAAAGACACTGCCATTTACGTACTTATTCGCAATTCTTATACCTACAGTATATAATAATAAGTATCATTTATTTCTCTCATAAAGGTACATTGTAAAAAGTTTATTTTACAAATTTTGCCTGAAGGCTAAAAACCTTTGTGAGAGCTGGAGTCTGAACTAGGTTCGAGACCTGTATGACAGATCTCCAGGCTCACACCCTTTTAATCATAATCGCATATAAAAAACAACTTCACGGAACCTCCCCCTTTTTTGAATTTATTGTGGAATATTTCGTAATTTTATAGCACCTAAGCAGGCTATGATAGCGATAAAATTACCGTAAAATAAAGTGGACTCAAACTCTCTCTCTCTTTAAAGTGGAAAGCACGGTTGGCGTAGTAGTTGAGCGTTTGATTAGATGCTGCGCTACGTGTCGCGGATTCGATTCCCGCACGGAACAAATGGCCTAATAGATGTTTCGTGTCTGGGTCTCTTGTGTATGTAAGTTAACATGTCTGTGAACGCACCCACGATACAGAATTTATTCGTAGAATGGGGCAAAGAAATAAAAAAAACCATAAAGTTAATAAAAATTAAATTCCTCTGTAAAGACATTCTTCACATTACTTTGATAACAACAAAAAGTAAACAAACGTCTAGAAATTTCAAGAAAATTCTAACAACATTCTTATCAGTTGTTTCAGCGAGGGCAATAAGACATTGATAAACATTGCCTGTAACAAATGCGCATAATCGATCTGATCTATTAATACGTGGACACGTGGGTCGCCAAGCGGCAGCGTGGTGGCGAACAGACAGTGCAGTGGGAAGTTCAAAACATTTGTTATCACGTCGCTGCCGCGTCACGTGCACGCTCAAACTTCGCATGACGCGTGACGCGACCGCACGCGATAACGGACGCCGACGTCAAATTAGCACGGCCACATCCCCTGGGAGTCTTGACTTGACATACTTATTTGCGTGGTCGAAAACATGTGTTGTGACTCGCCCGAAACAATTCTAATTGGAACATATAATTATTTTTCAATTTGAACTGTAATTTTATATGCCCAAAAATAAAGAATTGTTTCATAGTTCTGCTATCTTGTATTTGTACAGAGACTGAAATGTCAATATAATAACAAAACAAAACTGCATCAGCCTGCAACATAGCTAATTTTAGCTATCAGAAAATTTATGATGATAAGAAATCTAAACATACAACTGTTTACATGCAAACACTGTATGAAACACTCATACCCTTCAATTATTTAAGAAAGAAAGAAGGAATGAAAAAGATTTTATTTACGTTAAACATGGCGTATACCTTAAAAAATAAAAACAAATAACAATAACGACTTATAAAGTAAGTGGTAGGATATGCGTCGGCGCCAAACGGCCAGTGCTCAGCAAAATGCTGGGGCTTGTGTAAGACAGAGCCACAAAGCTGATTTTCAGCACCAGCCGTCGACGGTAAGACGTAAATAACTAATCATCTTGGCATACTCATATGAGTGAATAACTCCCTCGACATTTCCAATAAGAATTTAAGCCGAGGGTGATATGAGAATCAATAGACTATTCAAAAAATCACGCATTTCACAAGTTGGCCTGTGGACAACTAGCAATGGGTAGCTTGCTACCCCTCCGTCCGGAAAAAGCCAGAGTCGTCCCGTAGTTTTCCACATGTCCATCAATGAGATGTCAGCAAAACCATAGAGGCCCAGCAAAGCCGATGCCACTAGGGCCATGAGGAATTTTCGAAAAGGAAACCTGTGTTTCTAGAACGCAAATGGTAGCTATAGGACACTGGTGTGGTTTTATTTAGTAAACCTGAATGAAACAACTCTGACAACAACGCCCTCGCACTCCGCCCTAGAGCAAGGGAAGTAATTGGATGATTACCCACCTCTAAAAATTATTTTACAAGTTAAATTAGTGGAACTAGGCACTAACAATTGTACTATGTAGGTGCTATGTCTGCCTGGTAAGTACTTTCCCCTGGTAAGTAAAATTGCTGAAGGAAAAGGAAGACTATTAATGATGATTTAACAAATTCCAATTTGAAGCATATCTTATCTATTATAAAATAATCAAGAAAAACTGTATCTTAATCAGGTACTCAAATGAAATTGCACTACAAGCTGTCATGGTAGATCGTAAACATTTCCACATGACTCACGCAGCTAACTGATTATTTATTACCTACTTGTTCACAGTTCATTGGGCAGCCAACATCATGATCTCAATGACAGTTTAAAATTCATATTTTACCTTGGCTCCTACCGTAAATGGAATTTAGCAACATAAATATAGGAAGGTGGAGGGTCAATTTATTGTGGGAGGTGTTCAATAGATTCTATCAATGCTATGATTGCAAAGTTAAAAAAAAAAAGTTATCTGCATAATTATGCGATATTCTGATAACTACATAACTTTCTAATAAGATATTTTGCAGTAAGTTACTATAAAAAACATTTAATTTACTAAAAATGCATACATGTTAAAGGTGCAAAAAATAAAGCCATATCTATATTTTTTATTGTTTAGAAAGTTACTGTGTTATTAAAAATCTGCAAAATTACTGCGAACTTTTTTCAACCTATAATTTTTATTTTATTTACAAAGTTACCGTAATATTCAAACATTTTTAAATTTTCTATAATTGTTTACACTCTGTACCTTAAATGTACCTTTTTGTACTCTATTTTGAACATACAACTTGCTTATAAGGACTAATTACTGCATTTCTATTAAGATTCCGTCCAAGTCAGCTTGTCCTGAACAGATGGGCTCTAGAAAATGATTCTGGGTGCCTTTTTTTTGTATAAAACTCAGTGCTTGTGGTTTTGTAATCTATACCACAATGATATAAACAACACCTATGATTTATAAAAATAGCTTGTAGTCGAACAATAGAGATTGGTTCATATATCAATTCTTTACTTGTTTAATAGTGTAATATAGTTTACACTCTTCAGTAAGGGCTAATAGTTATTATTTTGATACTGTAAGTACTAGATAACATACTTGTGACAAGTGGTGGATATCATCCGAGTCATCCAGGTTGCTCATGTCATCGATATTGCTCATGTCATCAATATTGCTCATGTCGGCATCACTGAAGTCATCACCTGACAGTGCCAACCCCTCGGTCTCGTTCTCAAGCTGTTCAATGAAACCGCTTGCGCAGTATGGGCATGTGTAATCCTGAAACAGTGTATTATACTAAGTATATCTTTTTTCATAAATCAATAAGGCTTTCATTCATTGTCTTTTGTGTGAGGGATACCCACGACAGAGTACTCATACATTTTAATAGTAAAAGGAAAAATGAAGGTTGATACATTGCTTATTTAAACTTTATGAATGATGACTAATAAATATTGCATGTATGAGCTAGTCAACAAACTTTATCCTTGGTGGTCTGTTTTGGCTAACTAGATTCTATTAACATCAATGACATTCCAGGGGCTATTGTGGGATGTATGCATGTAGATATCTGAGTACATAAAAATATGCACGGGGCAGGGTTCACAATTCAAAGCGCCACATAATGCAAATGATGTAACTGCGTGAAATTGTCAATTTCCGTCAATCCTGACCCCAGAACAATTTTCTCAAAGAAATGTCACGCAGTATTGTGAACCGACCGGCTGCACCAATAGTCTCAATGGAAATTGGCCACGGAAATCTCGCCCCTCTATCTATATATAATAAAAAACCAACTCCAAATGTTATAGTTGAAGTATGTATCATCTATAAACGTAATACACCTAAGGATAGGCCATTTAATGGGAAATATAACCAAAACTATTGATTTTTACCTGCAAAACATCTTCGAATTCAATGTTACACCTGTGGCAGAAAAACCGAGCGGTGGGTCTCCGCTCTACCAAAGCGTCCGCCATTTTCAGAATATATATTCACAGTTTCACCAACAGATATTTAAAGTTTTAAATACGTGCTTGAGGATTGTGCTTTCAAACTCTCAACAAAAATTTAACAATCGCCATTTTTTTATAAGACATGCACAGTCTATGGTACGGGTTTTTTTTTCAATAAAAAATCACAGAAGATGCAACAATATAGATTAAAAAAATTTTGTGCCATCTCTTGTCTATGTGAATATCGATCCTAGTGGCTGGCTAGATTTTTTTTTTATAGTTTTCTTCTGAAGACTTGTTCCTCATCTGCATCTTTGCAGAATGGTAAATCGAAGAATTTTATTTGCACCACATAACTATTATTTTACTGTCATCTCCATTCACAGAGATTTCTAAACCAAGATTGCTATCAATAAGTTTAGACTTAGAGACATTAGACATGTTGAACTAAGATTGATGTAATAATGTAATTAACCTATGTAGTTTGAGTTCAAACCCCCTAAAATTGTTTTAATTTTTATTGCGACTTGAATCGATATTATTTTTTATGTTGCATTGTAATTAATTATTATTGTAAATAAAATTATAAATAAATTTTAAACTCTTGCAATACCAATTTATCCGTCGTTCGTCGTTTGCGTGTTGCTGTGGGTCATATATTTTAAAATTATAAAAATATTACTTTCAACATGATTATAACATCGTCTCGAGCTAATTTTAGTGTTAATTATGTTTAGTTTGAATCGCCGAATAGGTTTGCCTTATATAGACCAATGTGTTAATGAATAATTTGTAACCAGATAGTACAGTGTTTGCGCGGATGATTGTTATCAAAAATATGTTAAATAAGTAGAATCATGTGGATAACTGTTAATTTAATCAATTATCACCTTCGGTTCAACCTAATATAAGAATCTATTTATATATAGGTTAAAAAACATAGTTGAAATCGATCAAAGTGGGTCAACGCAGTGTTGGTATTATTTGATTACAATGAATGAGAAAAAGTTGGTTCAAAACTTCAGGAGTTACATCAATGTTTCTCCTCCGGTAAGTAGTTATAGTTTCTATATATTTTATATTTATAGTCGAGATCTTAGTCTTTCAACGGTTTCAATTTTGCTGTGTTGTTATTTATTTGGAGAGAGGTTAGAAAGTTCTCCCTATTAGAAATATTGAAGCATAAGAATTCTTTACTTGGCAAGTAAAAAGACCGTATAGATATGTAATTTTAATATAATGCCATTCTAAAGCTCACTATCACATGAATTCAGATAAGCCTGCAACATTGTGCTAAGTAAACAACACTTCAATGAATTAATTGACAATAAAAAATTATCAATGTTGTTCAACTTTGTTTCAGGGTAAAGAAGAAAAAAATGGATCGCTACAGGAAGTGAAACCTAAGCTTCTAAATGGTGAGTTGAAGTATTATTGTTGAAAATAAAACCAATTTTTTTTAAGACTAACCAAATATTTCATTAATGTAATGACTCCCAACATAGGTTACATGGCATTTCTGGGTAAAAATATATATGTTTTTCTTTTTTATAGAAAGTATCATGATGTACAGTAAAGTATGTACCTACCTAATAAATAAATATAATATACTTTATTGCAATCCTTATTTATACTAATTAGATGGTATTCAAAATTGTTATAGATCAACATGGACCATGACAGGCACAGCAAATTTATGAGAGAGGAAGAAGGCTAATTATATAATTAACCCTCTTCCTCTTGTAACATAAATAATTATATAACTAAACATTTATTATACTAATGATTACTTATTAAGTAACCCATATAAGAGATATATATTATGATTATGTCATGGAATGATTTAACATTAATTAACACAATTGAATACTACCTTTGCACAATCAATTTGGTAGAGTAACACCAATTTGTTATAGATAATAAATAATTTCAATACTTTTTTGATTGTGAAATGCTCTATGCTCTATGGAATTCCATAATTCTTATCCAAAAATAATCTAGTTTTATCTTTCAAGTCATGTTTATTTATAACCGTAATATTTACGTTACTGAAATACAAATGATTATTATTTATTGAATTTCTTAACATATTTTACACAATTTTAAATATTTCTAATGAAACTAACTAATTAGATATCTTAATTGACCAGATTATAAGACCTAACTAGAAATTTAAAATAAAAAATGGAGTCTTACGATGAACTTGTGGTTTTATTTCAATGTAATAGGCTACACTAAAGATGGCATAGATAACTAAAGGATGCATTCTCTTTAAGCACTGTGTTCATATTTCTAACAATTTCTTAAATAAAACTGATTCAAAAAAAATTTATTAAAAAGTACCCTCCAGCATAGGGAATAGGTTCAAGCTACCGGTGGTCGGGGCTCCAGACAATGGAACATAATAAATCCGAATATTGTAATAATAATTAATTAGAGAAAGATAAACAAATTAAGTATATTGACTTGGCATGTGAGGTTGACTCACAACCTCTCGTTGTTGAGGTTGTGGGATGTGGACTCGACAATCATTGTACCAATACCGCTTAATAGCCAAGAGCTGCAACCAACACCTTAGGAGTTTCGTGTTAGATGACTGGATCAAGGGCTTGATTCAGAAAGCAGTACTTGTGGACACAGCTATTATTGTTAGGAGGATCCTTTCTCTGGAGTTCTGACAGGTATGGTCACCTCTCAAAAAAAGGGCTTCCATGCCAACTTGATATCGGCTGATAAAAATTAGTGATAGAGGTGTTTTTTAGGGTTCCATACCCAAAAGGTAAAACGGGACTCTATTAATAAGACTCAGCTGTCCGTCTATCACCAGGCTGTATCTCATGAACTGTGATAGACAGTTGAGTTTTTCACAGATGATGTATTTCTGTTGCTTCTATGACAACAAATACTAAAACAGAATAAAATAAATATTTAAGTGAGGCTCCCATAGAACTGACATGATTTTTTTTTTGCTGTTTTTATAGACAATAGTATGGAACTTTTCGTGCGCGAGTCCGACTCGCACTTGGCCAGTTTTTTCCTTTTTTCAAGTCTATGACTGAGGTGACTCACCTGAGAGTGATCTCAGTCATGCACTCGATTTTAAAGATAACAGAATATGCAAATTTATTCGATTATTTTCTTTTTTTAAACTGCCTGATAAGAAAGCCTGAGATTGATCATCCTTTACACGTTGAAAAAAAAAAAACAACTAACTGACCGAATATCCTAGTAGTCTATTGTAAAATAAGACTATTTAAATTGATTTACCTAAAGCTAAGCGTCCACTGCCTTGGGATCGGAGCCTACGGAGCGGACGGATTCGTTGCTTTGTATTGAATTGTATAGTACAGCGTGCACTTGATCGGAAAATGCCGATGCAAAATCCGAATGCAGTAAATCCTATCATCATCATCATCATCTTCCTGCCCTTGTCCCGTGTTATTTGGGGTCGGCGCAACACGTTTTTTTCTTCCATTCTGCCCTGTCACTCGTCATGCTATCACTAACTTCCTTTTCTTTCATATCACTCTTCACACAATCCATCCATCTTTTCTTTGGTCTCTCAGTAGATCCTATCAACATTTTGAAAATACCGACGGCTCGAACATTGCGTACGCTCCGATTCCGGCGCGGTGGACACTAAGCCTAATACAGCAGAATAATATAATAGAAAATGAATATTTAAGGAAACAATTCAATCGATAATTTTTGTCAATACGTACATAGGATTAACCATAAACAAAGGAAACTCTACCTTTAAAAAAAATATATGGCTTTGTAGGTACATCATTGCGCGATAATCTACAAAGTACGACAGGTCAATGACACATTACATTTTGTCTTAATTACACATCCAATGACAAAACAATTTAACCTCTGTTTATGCCCATCATTTTATTTCACTCAAGTAGGGACATAATGCAAATTACAATAATAATCATTATGTATGTGTTACGTATGCGTAACTGTATCGCCTTATATGAATGCCTGGTAACGCGAGCCACAGTACTGATAGGAAGTGGTGTCCTATACTCCAGTTGATGGCGTATTGTGATTCGCAATGGGTGTTCTGAGGAAAGGTACGTTTAATATTTCTAATTGATTCAATAATTACACGGCTGTTATGCTGTCCTAGTACCTATCTTATTAATTTGATGCATGTGATATTTGTGACCTTGTCCAGTACCTATGCTTATCGAAAGTATAATTTATCATTCTGACAGTGTAAAAATATGTCACAATGTATTTACAATTTCCATTTTATTTGTAAACAATGTGATATGTAGGGTTCGCATTCTTGTGGTTGTAGTAGGTAGGTATGCACAAGCACATTGCACACGACACACCACACAACTGCAATGAACCTTAGTACCTACCTACCCACGATTTTGTCTATGAAAGTACTGCACATACTGTACTTTAATTTACTTAAACTAAACTTTGTCTAATTCTATTCTTCAAAATCCGCATTAAAACATGTTAGAGCTATACATCGAACCTCGCGGAAGTCGTAAAATCCAAAATTCTAATAAGGAGACAAGATTTCAAAGAAGGTATCATGGCTAGGCGGTCAAAATATTAGCTAGCAGGTATGTCGGTAACCGTAGTGTTAACGCACCTTTTTGTGATCGAAGTAGAAATGAAGATTTTCCCAGGAGAACCAACGTTACCGACATCGCCCGAAGAATCGCCAAACTTAAGTGGCAGGGCAAATTGCTCCCAGAATAGATTGTTGATGGGGCCGAAAGGTTCTGGAATGGCGACCGCAGACTGGTACACGCAGCGTTGGTAGACCTCCTACAGTATGGACCGATGAACTGCAGAGAGTCGCGGGAATACGATGGATGCGAGACGCACAGGACCGGTCGTTGTGGCGAAACTTGGGAGAGCCCTATTTCCAACAGTGGACATTTTGTCTGAAATGATGGTGAACTAGCGTTAAAAAAGCAGATAGCTTGGAATTTAAGAGCTTGAACCCAAAAACTAAAACTGGCGATGATACGTTCAAGATTTCTTCGAAATACCAAATTGCCCAGTGATAAAAAGTAAACCGCCAAAATACATACAATACCGCAAATATTTTCGTTCCACGATACCGCATGAGTCAAAGACAACGTTCACGGTCAGCGCGTATTGCGCAAATCGTTCTTATTTCCTTCGACAAATCGCGATAAAAAGTATGGTCCAGATCGCGGAGTGTGAAGGCCACTAGAAAACTCAATCATATCAGATGCCAATATGAAAACTTTTCGCTGTATTGTCTTGCATACGACACACTAACATCCTTAGTTGTTATGACACCCTAGTACCAGTTTTGTTTTGACGGCCAATATTCATCGCCTCGCAAGGTCCCTTGTTGTTGTTCGATTTGAAACCACCTCTTCTATTCTTTAACAGCCTAGTACTTGGTTCATCTCCGATTTACAAATGACTTGCTAATTTTACGTGCAATCTTTTATTAGCAAAGAAAAAGAAGAAAGAAAGAAAACCATTTTATTTGGCGGTACAAGGCGCACTCGGTTTTCAACTGTTAACTTCAAGGAAGTGATGGATATTAATGAAAGTTTAGGTGGGCCAGCCTTTTTTGTCTTTCACAAAAACATCCTCCAAGGTAGATGTAAGTCGGTAATGTTAAACTACAGTTTTAACGCCCTCTTCATAAATTGGAATCCCACAATATACTTATGTCTATAGGTATTTCTTGCAGTAGGGGACGGGATAAAGTATATGTGTATTCCTTTACAATTACACTACGATACCTGGTTATGTATTAAAATCATTATTTTACGGTATCAAGTTAGCAGCAAAATTTTAACAAGTGCCCCGAATAACGTGTTTCCTTCGGTTCAATAATTTTTGCTTACCATATTTTGAAATGAGTTTTCTAAATTCCATTTTCAGGTTTCTATTCAATTTACTTCCGTTTATTAAATTGATTGATTAGGTAGTTTAATTTTTAATAATGCATGCTTCATTTTTCTTAATAACAAATACATATTCCATCAAATAAGTTGAATCGAAAGTTAAACAGAGCGTGATTTACGTAACACAACATTTTATACATTGAAATTAACGCATGACTCATTCCATGGTGAGTAGGTCGTTGCCGCTTTTTTATAGATAAAGTTTTTGTTTATATTTAAAAAAAAAGCTGTAAAAGTACAATCTTTAGTCATACACATGACATATACAATTGCCTGGCGCTTGCTTGTAATCAATTAGAAACAAATTCCAAACTGAAAACTTGCATAGGGCTTTAAAAACCTATCAGTAAAAGTCTGACACTATCTGCCGCTCCGCCCAAGAACGGGGGATGTCATAAGATGATTTTTCAACCGGATAAAAAAACAGTCCCCTGTTGAAAATAGCTTATTGTCAACAGGGAACTGATTAGAATCTAGATTTATATAATGCGCATGTACCCAGTTTGCTCAAAATACACTTTTACTGCACAAAACAGTTTAGGAAGAATATCGCGATTAAGTCATTCTTGTGCAAGTTTGACGTCAGCGCTAGTCACCTTGAGAACACGCATGATGACGCAGTCGACGTAACAAAAAAGCCGTAAAAAGATCTTTCATCGTTAGAAAAATCCCCTTTGACTCACTCGTTCGCGTTTCAACATCTCTTTACATAACAAAGAGAAATTAAGAAGGAATGAGTGTTCTAACCACGCAACTGGTAAATAGATCATAGTTTTTACCCTAGATGATAAATGTCCTAATTCTTGTTTTGTCATATCTTATCGGGTTCTGGGTTTTCTTTTACGTTATTGCAATGCAATTTTTTCTGCACGCCAAAAAACACAGTCATGAAATGCCGATGCATCATTACTGATTTTATTAAAGTACCTATTATATTTATTCAAATCTATCTTATAAATATAGAAAGTGGTCAATTGGACCCGCTCGATTTTGGTCCCGCGGGTCCACTTGACTACACAATTTATTTTCTGTATTTTTATTGGTTAACTGAACCCACATTCAACTTTAAAAAAATATCCATTGTTTAAAGCTACTGGTGAATACAGTCAAGCGCAAAAATGGTAAATCAAAATATAATAAAACGCAACTCAGTTAGACTTAGATTCCGCATAGAAACTAAAATTTGAAATCTGGCATCGTGCTAATAAAGTTCTCCGCACGTATAAAATGTATACAACAGCCCGAAATCACTTCCGGGCAGCAGACACAACACCCGTCTGGTCGGAGGCTCCTCTCTGCACAAATCATTATATTTCACAATCAGAATATATTTTTTACTAGCTTCTACCAGCGACTTCGCCCACATGATAGTAGATTCCTCCATACAAACTTTGAACCCTCGTTTCATCTCCATAAAGGGTGAATATTGGAAAGTCCTCTTAGTGCTCGCCTCCGTCTTAAAAGTGCAAAATTTCACGCTCCTAGTCCCGGTAGATTCGGCTGTGCGTTGATATGTCAGTCAGTCAGTCACTATCGTCTTTTATAGTCATATATGTTACCGGCAATCTGTATAATCCGGTATTTTATACAACACCTAGGCAATGTGTACCTAAAACGTGTAGGTAATGTATGAAATGTTATTTATTTTATACCTTGCCTAGGCATTTTATACAATACCCAATGAGCAGCCGGTAATATGTGTAAAAGACGAGAACAGGGAAGGCCCTGCTTTCGTCTCTTACACACATTACCGGCTTATTATAGATTACCGTAATTATACAGATTGCCAGTAACATATATATAGATAAACAAGTTTTCATACTGCAGGGTAGAATTTAATCCGCAACCTTTCAATTGATATTTCAATCGCCTTGACCTTCACAACTATCGCTTCAGTTAACCAAACGACAGATCTTTTTGTAGAGCATTTTTTCAGTCGAACTTCAGCCTAAAGAAAAGAGATTTTTAACTATATATTTATTACTTTTATATCTCACGGTATGCCTGGGCACGCCACAATTATGGCGGTAAGTCCCCTCTTTGAGGCGTGGTTGGAAAGACCTCACGGCGTACTCACCTTCCGCATGACGCAGGTTCTCACCGGACACGGTAAGTTCGGGAGGTTCCTGCACCGGATTCGTGCGGAAACGACGCCCGGGTGTCGCCACTGTGTGGACCGCCCGGAGGACACGGTAGAGCACACGGTGGAGGTGTGCCCCGCTTGGGCAGAGCAACACCGTGTCCTCGTGAGGGCAATCGGCGGCGGCGATCTCTCGCGCCGAGCCTTGGTTCAGGCCATGGTCCGGAGCGAGGAGGAGTGGCAGGCGGTCGCCTCCTTCTGCGAAGCAGTAATGCTAGCAAAGGAGGCGGCCGATCGCGTGAGGCAACGGTCCTTACGCCCTGTCCGCCGCCGGGATTCCGATCCCGATTTCCGGCCACCGTAGGCGCGGGCTTGCGGAGGGCGAGCAATGGGTAGCCCGCCGTCCGACCGTCCGGTAACCGTCCGGACCAAGCCCAAGTCGTCGACGGCGCGTATTGTTCCACGCGCGCCTCAGGGAGATGTCAGCAAATCGTAGGGGCCCAGCAGGGTCGAAGCCTACTGGGGCCATGGGTAGTGTGAAAACGAAACCCGGGGCTCTGGGACGAAGGCAACGAAGGAACAGGAGTGGGTTTTTAGTCAGTAAAAGTCTGACACTATCTCTCGCTCCGCCCAAGAGCGGGTTTTGTCATAAGATGATTTTCCCACCCAATAAAAAAAAAAAAAATAAATAAATAAAAAAAAAAAAAAAAACGGTATGCCGATTCATAATTTTTCGATAAACTACTACAGAGCACTGAGACTGCTTAAATTGGAGAATACTTCACAGCCAAACAGGCCCTCTATAGCACACTCCGTTTGAACACCATCCCACCTATGGCACGTAAACAAGGGTCCTCGTTTGCACATCAAAGTTTCAATCAGCTGCAGTCAAACGTATAAGAAAGTGGCATGGTTATGCCCTGCACTGTATAGACAAAGACAGTGTTACTATTGGACTTGTTTGACATAAATGAGCATGGCAGTTGAGAGTGGCGCGTGTGTTAGGTCATTATCTATATTTAGTTTTTTTTTTTACTTTATTTACACAGTTTTCACATGATAGTAGAGTACAAGAAATATGTAATCGATATATATTTGTAATACATAACATGGTTGAAAAGTGTCCATGGAGTTTCTTGCACATTCTTCTCCATAGAGATCTACAGAATGTGCAATTAGCATCATTTTTAGGGTTCCGTACATCAAAATGAAAAATCGAAACCCTTATAGGATCACTTTGTTGTCCATTCGTCTGTCTATCTGTCTGTCTGTCAAGAACCTTTATCTCGGGAACGTGTGGAGGTATCGAGTTGAAATTATTAAAACCATATACTCAGGTCTGCGGACTCTTTGAACTGTAAAATAATCAAACTTGTAAGTTAACAAGAAAAAATTATACCTCGGTTTATGTAGCAAAAAATGTACATTTCTCCACTCTCGAGGAAATCAAAATTCACAGGAAACTTCCCGTTGACCCAGAATCCTGAAATTTGGCATAAAGCAAGCTCTTATAGCACAAGTATAGGAATAAATCTGAAAACTATAAATTTATTGTTACGTCACAATTTTTTCTTGCGATTCGGAAAAATCTTCCGTCACTGAAGTCTCCGGAATTGAACTAGTTACATAGTTAAGTTTGTACGGAACCCTCAGGGTGCGATTCCGACTCGCATTTGCCCAGTTTTTTTAACTGACTGACTTCTTGACATTTCAAAAGTGCCTGTAAATCGTTTATTTGAAATAAAATGCTTTGAATCTTTGAGTGGATGGACAGCCTTTTAAATAGCCCTAGAGATAAATATAACACTTATAGCTGGCCCTATTACAATCATTTCAGACAAAGACTTCCACTGCCGGACACACTCCAAGTGTCGCCACATCGACTGGTTCTGTGCCTCTTGCACCCATCAAACCCTTACCAGGTTATCGGTCTACCTTGTGCAAGGCCTTTCACAGCTGGCTCTTCCGTATACTGAAACTATATTAACATATTATTAAATCATAATCTTCTTTGTTCTCAGGCGAGTTGGTAACAGGCGCGGCTCATAGCGTGGTGATGCTGACGCCTCTCAGCGAATGGGACCGTGGCCGCTTCGGCTCGCTCTTCATCACCAACTACAAGCTGTCCTTCGTGCCCTTGGAGAACTCAACTAATGATGTGAGTATTACCTTCCGGTTATGGACGAACCAAGATAAGGATTGGAGCAAATATTTACCATACTTTTTGCTCGTGGTCTTTTATTCTCTATTCACGTGCCTTTCGCCAAAACCATAAAACCTTGAAAAAAGTAACCTAAAGGGGTTTCAGTATTTCGACACAACAATAACATCTGTAAATCATTGTATCGGTTACAGTCATTTATGTATAAAAAACCCATCTATGGTTACAGTAGACATTATAACGAAGTAAGCAATAACAGTTGATCAAGGAAATTCTGACAATAAATTAATGAACCTAGACCCCTGACTCATGTCTTAGGAATGAACCTCTTCGACGATTTATCTGGGTTAGGTTCTTCCCTTGAGGAAGTTCCCCAAACGTACAATTCTGCTTAAAACCAGTATTAGCTGTTGGCGAAAAAACTTAGTATTGGAGTTTTAAGTTTAATTACCGCCATTTTTTGGTAAAAGATACTATGCAACTTTTTCCCGTTACACATATGCATGTGAGCAACCGGAAAAAAATTTGGCAAAACAGGAAGGAATACGGTGGAATATTCGTATATAAAAGTAAAATTATTGGTAAATTAAGCTACAAAAGCATCGATCACTAATAAAGAATCGCGATCCATTTGACGACCTGAACTGAACGGTTAAAAAGATGGAGTTATATATGGTTTATAGCTCCATCCCACGTTCTTGCTCGCATGCCTGCCCCCCTAGCCAAGTTACAACCGTTTCGTTTCGATTCTCTTTTCTTTGATCGCCTCAAGTCGGTCACGCCTCCTATTCCTTTGTTCTGACCACGTGACTGAGCGTGGAGATGACGTCAGAACAGGAATCGGAGGCGTGGCCAATTCGAGGCGGTCGACAAAAAGAGAATAGAAACGAAACAGTTGTAACTTGGCTAGGTGGCTGACATTTTAATGGTAGGGCCCCTGATCGATGTACAAAAGTTACGCCGAGTTGCTAGTTGCTGGCCTGTCTGTTTTCTATCGTTTACATTTCGGGGAGTGTGCATTGGAATTGCCCTATTTAATTTCGCCAAGCCCGTTTCATCCTCGTACATGGTGGACATCCCACCCATACGTACAACACGTTTTGGAAACACATTTAAGCTAGAACTACAGACCGACGCACACATGTAACAAGCCTGAATTTTACGTAGAACGACGTCGCGTGGCGTGGATCTAGTGTAGCTCTACAAGTCTAGTTTCCATATAAAATTTATGGAGACCGACGCGCTCTGATCGGCGTGTGTGGCACACGTGTGCGTAGTGTAGTTCTAGCTTTATTGTGCGTACAGCTAAGGGGCGGAATTCCCTGCCGAAGTCTGTGTTTCCTGATAGTTACAACCTAGTGGCTCTTTAAGTCAAGAGTGAATAGTTTACTTCTAGGCAGGCGTGCTTCATCGTCGCCCACAAAATCGCTAACTGTCAGATGAGATAGTGGTCAAATGCGAATCTTATCTATCTATAATAAAAAGTTTTAGAGCACACTCTTGGTTGTCAACCGGTAGAGTAAATTACTGTCTTTGAAATCTCCTTTTGTGATTACTAACGTTCATAGGTCAACAATAGAAACTATTTCTTTGCTCTCGCGGCTTATGCGGCCTTGGTACTGAACTTCCTTATATTGGTCTGAAAACCGACAGATTTACCGTATTGTAGTAATTAGTTCCTACTTTTGTTTAATTACTTTGCTGGGCGAGATTTTTTTGGAGGAAATCATTGAGAGAAATCTAAAAATCTGTAATCTCATTGTGGACTTCACCACCATTTTAAGTCATATATTCCAACTCGTCTCCACCTTGACTTATAAAATTTACAGGTACTTACTTTTTTTTGAATAGATATAAACCAGTGCTTGACTGCGATCCCACCTGATGGTAAGCAGAGATGCAATCATTGATTGTGAGACGCACTAGTTCATTAAGAGCCTATTCACTCTAGCCTTGAAGACACCTAAATCATTATAACACCTATAGGTTATCGTCATAAATCGAGGGTTTTATTTATCTATAGCGACCAGGTTGAAATGGAGTTCCTTGGTCTTTTTCTGTGGCGCCTCGATCGTGCTGGTAACAAGCACCTAACCGAAGCTCATAAGTTTACTAGTTCAATCCATATAAATTCAGTTCTGTTATCCCAGGAGTACTGCCAACGGAACTACTTGCTGGGCGCATACGACGTGCCGTTGACGGGCGTCGGCGCCGTGTGGCTGACGGACGGCGGGCCGCAGCGGCGCCGGCGGCTCATGCCGTACGGTGATACACCCGGGAAAGTGAAGGGACTACAGGTTATATGTAAGGTGGGTATTTACCAGGAATTTTTTGCTTCTCTTCGCGATGGTTTAATCTTTAGGTTCTTTGGGCCTAATAGGTGGTTAGTTTAGTTGCAGCATGGGTGGCGTTCATTAAGTTTTCCAAGGTGTATGGAGTATGGACACTTAGAGCACTCCAACGTGTGGTTTATGTTTTGAACAAGGGCACCACGTTCATGTTGGGTGTAAATTTTGTCTGCTATAAAAAACTAGTTGGTAACTACGCTAGGCAAATCTAAGATTCGACTTAGAATAAACTGTAAAATCAATAATTAATAGATCTTTGACAATCTTCGCGTCGCCGGTAAGGGAAATGACAAGCCTGAAATTCAGGGGTCACAGATTGAAACGCTGTTATTCAGCTGCTTGCATCCATTCAGGCTGGAAACTGGTCTCAACATTAGGGTCTGCCCACACCTGGCGAGTGCACTGTGCAAAACTTGTTCGAGTTGCGATATAGAGGCGCACCAAACAATTGCAGTAAATGCATGCGTGCAGTGCACGAGCAGCTCGCGCGCGGGTCGCTAGCGGCGCATTCGCCAAATCTGGACACACCCTAACGTTCTTTCACCATTGTGTGAACCGCCCGGAGGACATGGTGGAGCGCGCGGTGGAGGTGTGCCCCGCTTGGGCAGAGCAACGCCGTGTCCTCGTGGGGGCGATCGGCGACGGCGATATCTTACGCCGGGCCTTGGTACAGGTCATGGTCCGGAGCGAGGAGTGGCAGGCGGTCACCTGCTGCAAATTAGTAATGCTAGCAAAGGAGGCGGCTGATCTCGTGAGGCAACGGTCCTCACGCTCCAACCGCAGCCGCGATTCCGATCCCGATTACCGGCCACCATAGGCGCGGGCTTGCGGACGGCGAGCAATGGGTAGCTCGCCGTCCGACCGTTTGGACCGAGCCGAAGTCTTCGACGGCGCGTAAGGTTCCGGGATGTCAGCAACTGTAGGGACCCAGCAGAGTCGAAGCCTGCCGTGGCCAAAGGTATGATTCTGGAAGAAAGACTCGGCCCTGGTAAGAAAGGCAACGAAGGAACAGGAGTGGGTTTTTAGTCAGTAAAAGTCTGAAACTATCTACTCAAGATAGGGGATCTCATAAGATGATTTTCCCACCGAACAAAAAACCTTAAAGTTTTTCCCAACTATCATCATTATCTGTCTGACCGCTAGGCAAATGATGATGATCATTGATGATGAAGGAATGACGTAATGTCTCATAAATTTAAAGAAAGATGATACGACAGGAGTAACAAAAACAAAATAACAATAAATCAAGTATAGCTTTGTCAATATTATTTGTATTGATCCTACAATTCTTTAGAAGTGGCATGTTTAGTCCGCTTAATATTACCATGTAACTTGTTACTTACATAGAACTGACTAACAGTTCTATGTAAGATCTAAGTTTAATAATTAACAAATATTGTTTACCGTATAAATAAATATTGTGTGTCACTATATTTGGACCGATTTCTGCAAACATTCAATGTTATAAATAGTCTTGTCATTCATATTTGTAATGATTGTTTTTTTTTTTAAGGTGGGAAATCATCCTATGGCTTCTCCCGCCGGCTTCTCTCGGGGTAGACTTTTACTGACTAAAACCCACTCCTGTTCCTTCTTTGCCTTCGTTCCAGGGCCCTGGGGTTCTCTTTCGCATTACCCATGGCTTCAGTAGGTTTCGACCCTGCTGGGCCCCTACTGTTGTTGACATTTCCTTGAGGCGCACGTGCAACACTACGCGCTCACGAAGACTTGGGCTCGGTCTGGGTGGTTACCGGATGGTTGGGCGGTGAGCAATGGGTACCTCGCCGTCCGCAAGCTAACGCCCATGGTGGCTGGAAATCAGTTTCGGAATCCCCGCGGCTAGAGCGCGGAGCCATTGCCAGGAGCGTGCACGTGCCTCCTCCTTGCTCTGGACCATGGCCTGTACCAAGACCTAGCGCGAGAGATCGCTGTCGCCGAGCGCCCCTACGAGGACACAGCACCACCTCTACAGTATGCTCCACCGTGTCCTCCGGGCGGTTCAAACAATGGTGACACCCGGGCGTTTCTTCCGCACGAATCCGGTGTAGGAATCTGCCGTACTGACCATGTCCGGTGACCGGCATTGCATCTCCACGCGCAGATCGTGCATGCGTACTAGGACTGTTGCCTCCAAATCTCACGGTAGTAAGCCAGCAAGGGGGCTCGTCGATTCACGGGAAACCATGCGGTATCCCCGCACCATCCGGATGACCATGACCCTCTGGCATACGTTTAGCTTGGCCACCGGTCGCTTTCGCAGTGACGGCGCACATACCGGCACTCCATAAAGGGCCATGGACCGAATTATTCCTGCATAGATCCTCCGGCAGGAGGCGTCTGGACCCCCTAGGTTGGGCAGGATCCGCTTGAGAGCAGTCGCAGTCCTATCCAGTTTGGGAGCCGGATGTTGGAAATACGTAATGATTGTGTTGGTATTTCGTATATCTAAACCGCCATATTAGATTTAACGAGACGAAACGAAGAAGAAGGAGGGACGTCTAAAAAAAATGAGATTATGTTAAATTCATATTATAATTTATCGACATGTCATTTGTCCAAAACTGATGAAAAGTTTAGGCAGTACGAAAGAATCAGGGACCGTACAACCCCGAATATAAGTTAATTCTTTCAAAAGGGTTACAGATTGTATGCCTACAGTAACGGAAAATGTTACCTCTTCGTAGTGTTAGCCCTTTCATAACACTAACGTTAGGGTAACCCTATCAATAAGTTAACTAGTTCAAGATGTTACCGGTTCTAATTGAAGCAGATAACCCTTTGAAAGGGTTTGTCGGGGTAATCAAAGGGTTTTAAATAAAATCATTTTTAATTACGTTGGAGTGGAAGAATAGATTTTGATCTTCCCTTCGGGCACTAAATGATGAGTGAGACGATCGAATGACATTTATGATTCCGTAAAAAAGACAAGATTATACATGAAACAATCCCGACTATTCCAGAAAAAAAAATACATTTAACTTTAAAATCACTGCAATAATAACCATAAATTAATCGAATGTGTATGGTCTGTGGAGTCGCTAGGTCCTAGATTGCGTGTTGCGACTTGACGCGTACCTGCCGAATGCATGCAGTTTAGTACTTTAAAGTAAGGCACGAGAGATAAAATTACATTATTTGTAGTCCGAATGGGTAACTCTGTTACAGTCATTGAAGGGGTAACCCGTTCAAAACGTGTTACCGTTAAAAAGTATAAACCACCAAGAATGGGTTTTTGAATATACAGGTAAACAAATCGAAAGGGTTTGGAAGAGGTTATCCATTGATGAGGGTTTTCGTAAATAAGTGTAACCAATATGAAATGGGTATTAAAACAACACTTTGTCAAAACCCTATCAAAAACCCTTTCAATGGGTAACCAAAATGGTCCCTGGAAAGAATGCATGAACATCCAGACTCATAACCCCCCAGTAGATCAGGTAATCTTCTGGTATATCAAAATCTCTTTGTTATCGAATTCTTACGAAACGGCTCTACTGATTTTTATGAATTTTTTTTGTGTATATTTGGTAGGACGTATTTTATTTTTTACTCTCCTACTTCAATTTTTAGGGTTCCGTACCTCAAAAGGAAAAATCGGGCAAATACGAGTCGGACTGGTGCACTGAGGGTTCCGTACAAACTTACTTATGAAAGCAGTTCAATTCCCGAATTGAGTTACGAAGATTTTTCAAAATCGCAGATTTTTTCCTTTTGAAGTACGGAACCCTAAAAATTGTAGTAGGAGGGTTCCGCCTTATAGGATCACTTTGTAGTCTGTATGTCAACCCATTGAACCTTTATCTCGGGAACGCGTGGAGATATCGAGTTGAAATCAAAATTATATACTCAGTTCTGCGGTTCCTTGAAGCTGTGAAAAAATCAAACTTCTCAGTTAATGAAAAAAAAAAAAAGATACGGCTATTCATGTCGCAAAAAACGTGTATTTCCATGAAATTAAAATTCATAGTGTACTTCCTGTTGACCTAGAATCCTGAAATTTGGCATGAAGCAAGGTCTCATAGCACAAGTATAGGAAACAATCTAGAAACTGTTCATTAGAAATTACATGACAAAAAAATTTTTTTTGCGATTCGGAAAAATCTTCGTAACTGTTTTCATGGGTAACTTTGTAAGGAACCCTCAATGCGCGAGTCCGACTCGCATATGCCCGGTTTTTTTCTTTGAAATGGCAGGACAACATTTGACGAGTCAGCTAGTAAATTGTAAATATAACCGAAATATGGTACATTATATTAGGTCCCAGACATTTATCTTGTTTGCACTTTGCAGCTGTATAAACAGCTAAGTAACTATTTGGTGTCAAACTACTAAATAATATCAAACCAACACGTCTATAATCTATCAATTAAACCTCCCACCTTTCTACGTCCTTACCTACAAATTATCATCAGTCTTTAGTGACTGACTCCGGGTTAATAAATTTAAAATTTTAGTTGAGAATATGCCAGTTTTATTTTATTGCAAAAATTTTCTAGTTTGATAACTTATCAACATAAAAAAATCTCTATCTAGAAACCGAGGTGGAGACTCAACTTCAAATGCTTAAATAGGAAATCAGGGGTATTTTTTTTTTTTTATTGGGTGGGAAAATCATCCTAATGACATCCCCGCTCTTGGGCGGAGCGGGAGATAGTGTCAGACTCTTACTGACTAAAAACCCACTCCTGTTCCTTCGTTGCCTTCGTCCCAGGAAGAACTTCTTAACAGTGTGAACCGTGCCAGTGCCGTAACTAACCTTTTACATACCCGGTGCAAGTTTCTGAAACTGCGCCTCTAGTAAAAGCTCAAACTGAGTAAGTTTAATCCACCTGATGCACGTCCTCATCGGATATGAGTGTTTTGGGAGGTATTTGTTTCGGATCTGGTGGGAAGAAACGCTCGGGAGTCACCATTGTGCCGATTACCCGGAGCACGTGGTGAAGCATATGGTGGATGTTTGTCACGCTTGGGAGGAGCCCTGCCGTGTACTCGTGAAGGCGAGCTTCCGGACCTGGTTCAGACCATGGTATGGAGAGTAAGGGAATGGGAAACTGTAACCTCCTTCTGAAATGGATGATACAAAACTTATTTATGGTTTGATCATTTTTGCGCCCCATCAGGGTCTGCGTCCTGTGCCTGGGCACAACTGGCATTACAATCCGCAATGTGAGCCCAGTATAGTGTTAATCACTTTAATAAATACTGATTATTCTAATATCGCCAAAAACATCTGTTATACCAATTCTAATAAAGCCAATACACGCAAAAGAATGTTCATACACAAAAACACCGTTACCTATATTTACATGTAACATAGACATGTGTTAGGTACACAGATAATACGCATATTTCGTGCAGATGCGTTACAACAATCTGTTCGGGTCACTATCTAATCTGATTAGCGCGTGACTCAATGTCACAGCGTATGGATAAGTGACGAATATGATCAATAGGTGTTAAATGGCTGGGTTTAATTAAATATGTCCGCTGTTGTAAGTAAAGTTTTACAATCATGCTCATCATCATCTTCCTGCCCTTGTCCCGTGGTATTTGGGGTCGGTTCAACACGTCTTTTTCTTCAATTCTGCCCTGTTACTCGTCATGCTATCACTAACTTCCTTTTCTTTCATATCACTCTTCACACAATCCATCCATCTTTTCTCCCTCTCCATCCATCCACATGTAAACCCATAATTCTTTTACTAACATACGTTTCATCCCTCCTCTTCACATGACCATACCAAGACAAACGATTCCCTTTCAACTTTTCAGTCACTGGCGCCACTTTCAAACTTCCCCTGATATACTAATTATTAGTTTTACAATCATGCTATGGGCGGATTTATTACTGATGTTCTAATTTTCATTATTATTTGTAGGGAAATTGTTATATTATGTATCAGAGATCGGAAAAGGTAGATTAAGTAACATAGAGCTAATAATACCTCCTCTAAAATTATGGAATCGTAAATATGACGATTAAATCCCGGGATTAAGAGGGTCCTTCCCGGTTTCCCAGGACCCAGCAATACAATACTCCTTGGATAGACTGATAGTCAGACTTTCTGGCGTCTGACTACCTGTAACGACTGTCTAAAGGTCTACGAATGACCACGGGGTGTCTGTGATGTCCTAGATAAACCTAGAAAAATACATATGAATTGAAAAATTCACATTGGCGGCCCATTGGTTATAAGTGCCATAACCACTGGGCTATGGGAGCATGATTAAGTCAAAGAAAGGGGAGGGAAATCAGACATTCCACTCTATTGAATTTAGTTAAATTATTGCTTCGGAGTCCATCTAATTCGCAAAAAATACCTAAACTAATATCCGACTCTTAAGTTTAATACTTTAGTATAATTAGATGTATTTTTCGCGCACGAATTTCAATAACGCCGCCTCGATAGCAACGCTGGTGAGGTCGACCTGGGAAGTGGTGCCATACGGCAAGGGCTGGTTCTAAGTGGTTTGAGAAAAGAATACCAGGAAGAAGTAGAGGAAGGCCTTCGTCCAGCTGTAGGAAAGTATAGACTAAATAAAAAACCGGGCAATTACGAATCGGACTCGCGCACTGAGGGTTCCTTACAAACTTACTTATGAAAACAGTTAAATTCTCGGATTGAGTTACGAAGGTTTTTCCGAATCACAAAAAAGTTTTTTTGACATGTAACTAAAAATTTATTTTTCAGATTTTTTACTATACTTGTGCTATAAGACCTTGCTTCATGCCAAATTTCAGGATTCTAGGTCAATGAGAAGTACCCTATGAATTTCGATTTCCTTGAGAGTGTCGAAATATACGTTTTTTGCGACATAAACGGCAGCATCTTTTTTTTTTCGTTTGTTCAGAAGTTTGATTTTTTCACCGCTGAAAAGGACCGCAGACTTGATTATATGGTTATAATTTGAACTCGATACCTCTACGCGTTCATGAGATAAAGGGTCTTGACCGACAGACAGACGGACGGACAACAAACTTATAAGTGTTCCGTGTTTTCCTTTTGAGGTACGAAACCCTAAAAAGTTCAATAAAGTAGAAGCCCGATTTTATTTCACCTTAATAAGAACAAATAAACTAATATCCCAAAAATTTCTATTTCAGAATATGAAGGTGCTAACATTCAGTTTCGCGAACTCCCCAATCGACAACGGCCGAAAAATAGCGCTCGCACTAATGCACCACGCCTTTCCAAAGAGGCACGACCTCCTCTTCGCCTTCGAATACCGAGAGCCGTACTACCCCACTCTCCCCTCCGACATGAACATGTTCCAGCGGCCAGGAGACTGGAAGAGAGAACTAGAACGATGTGAATGCCCTCATTGGAGGATAACTTGTATAAATGGAACATCTGATGCCTTCATGCTGACTGCTGGAGAGACATTAATAGTACCCAGTTCTGTTCTTGACTATAATCTGATGGAATCGGCTCGACATTTTCGGTCGGGGAGGGTGCCTATATGGGTGTGGGGGAGGCCGGAAGGTGCTGCCTTGCTGAGGAGTGGCGAGCTATTGAGTACTGAGCAGTCAGCGACGGCGGAAAGTGTATTGTTGGAACAGGTATGTTGAACCAAACTGATGTAACTATGTAACTATAATTTTACTGTATATAGGCATTAAGTCCGCCTTCGTACAGTGTTTATTACCAGTGCATAAAGTTTTAATAAATAAATAAATAAGTAACCAGTAATGTGTCCACTAAGTAGGTGTCTGAAGATGGTCTGATGATCTGGGATGAGGGGGTGAGATGATCTAGACGCCTACCGCAAGGTCTGGTTCCAGGTGGCACGATAAAAAATACCTGGAAGAAGTTGGAGGAGGCCTTTGCCCAGCACTGGAAAAGTATGGGGTGACTAGCTTCTGCCCGCGACTTCGCCCGCGTGAAAGGTTTCTTCATGCAAACTTTAGACCCCCGTTTCATACCCTTAGGGGCTGAATTTCGAAAAATCCTTTCTAAGTGCTCGCCTACGTCTTAAAAGGAAACCTTGTGCAAAATTTCACGCTCTTAATCCCAGTAGTTTTAGCTGTGCGTTGATATGTCAGTCAGTCAGTTTCTCCATATATATATATATAGATAATAAAAATAGTAAGGAGAAGACAACAACGCTATAATTATTTATGGTACACCATAAATAATTATAGTAGGAGCGAGGAGTAGAGACAGTAGAGAGGTAAGTAGGGGGATAAAGTATAATGTACTATATAATTATGTTGTGTTATTTATCTATAATATAATATCTAAACTGTAGTTTTTGGACGAGTAAGTGACATTAATTCAAGGTTAAGATCATAAACAACTACAAGAGACAGGGCCTAAAATTGGCAACACTTCATAAAATGTAAACTTCGGGGAAAGATATATAACCCATTGACTTACAGACTAAAGCGTGAATGGTTTTCTTTACGCAAGTCACTTAGCGCCAAATTAGAAAGCAAGTTGACAAGCGACTTCAAACGTGAAGTGTATCTAATCTGCTAAACAGTCAAAAGTTAATCCAATTTCATTGAATCGTTTTCAAGATTATTTTCGTTTTAAACAGTGTACGCACGTACGACACGAACATAGCTGACACAAACAACAATCTTGAACATTTGGTTTGTTCGTATTTGACGGCATTTCCGAACACGTACGCGAACATAGTTCTGATCGAGTTCGCGTTTCGTCAATCGAGATGAACTGGAAGGGTTATAATGATGACTATAATGAGTATAGTTGTGTAAATACATAGATGTTGTTACCGCTAATATAATTAATGGTACAGATAGCGGCACGAATCTTGAGCGCTCGGCGAAAGAGCGGGGATCGCTTTGCGCATCGTACACATCAGCGAGCCAATCACTGTACAACGATTGCACTCCTCGCCCCCACATCTCTTTTTAAACCACTAAAGAGACCCGATATTTCACTTCTGCGTGCTTCTGCGCAAGTAGAACTGTAGAAGCCAGCGCTCAAGATCCGTGCCGGTATCTTTACCATACTATCCGATACTGAGCTGTAAATTATAAAATAAATTTCAATTTGAATTTCACGGGTTATCCTGGTTCATTCACCTTGACGTAAAACAAACTCACACTTAGGCACTGTCAACTCTATCCTGACACCCTGAGACCCACGAGCACTTAACACGATCCGTTTGCGACCGAAACTGAAATGTTAAAGGGATACACCCTATAAAGCTATATTTATTTATTACAGCTTGGAGGACTTACAGCTAAAACAAACTAAAAATAAAAACAAACGTAGACAACAGCAAGCCAGTTAAAAGTCCTCACGTATAATGTCAGACTTAAAATTGAGAAGTGCGCAGATTATCCGCGGACGGACGTACAGACAGACAGAAAGACTTTGTGAAAGATTATTAAAACAAAAATTAAACATACAAAATTGAAAAAAAACATACAAGAGTAAGTTATTATATAAGGTGTTAAAAAATTAACTTTAAGAATTTCGAGGGGAAATGTCCCCTCGAAATTCTGACTGAACCAAACCATAAATAGCGAAAAAAAAATCAGCTGCTCCATACATTGTGACGAGTTATGCGAACATAAACGTAGGGAACTGCTGATTTTTTTTGGTCATTTCAGGTTTGGTCCCATAGTAAAAGTTGTTCATAATGAGGGGTACAATGTCCCCTCGAAATTCTTAAAGTTAATTTTTTAACACCTTATATATTTATGTATTTTTTTATTTATTTATGTATCAATTGCTTGCTATACTTGTTACTAAAAGAGTTATGAGTATACATGTGGATGGGTGGAGAAGGAGAGGGAGGCCAAAGAAAAGATGGATGGATTGTGTGAACAGTGATATGAAAGAAAAGGAAGTTAGTGATAGTATGACTTTTGGCAGGATAGAATGGAAGAAAAAAACGTGTTGCGCCGACCCCAAATAAGATGGGACAAGGGCAGGAAGATGATGATGATGATGCTTGCTATACTTACAGTACTTCTGAACTACTTCAGAACTACTTACACCATATAGGGTGTCAAGCTCGATCCCTCTTTCTCGCTCACGCGCTTGACATTTTAACGTCATGGTAAAGCCCCTGTTCTTTCATATCACTACTCACACAATCTATGTACTTACAGCATTTGTCATCAAATGCGGAAAATAAACAATAAAGTTAGCAGAAGTTATTGAACTCATACGTTACATCTAGGATCTATTGAGTGTAGCTATGTGCGATCTACGGTTCGTTTTTAGGGTTCCGTACCTCAAAAGGAAAAAAACAGAACCCTTATAGAATCACTTTGCTATTCGTCTGTCTGTCAGGACCCATTATATCGGGAACGCGTGGAGTTATCGAGTTGAAATTAAAACCATATACTCAAATCTACGGTTCCTTGAAGCTGTGAAAAAATAAAACTTCTAAGTTAACGAAAAAAAAAGATACGGCCGTTTATGTTGCAAAAAACGTATATTTCGACACTCTCAAGCGAATCAAAATTCATTGGGTTCATTGGGGAAGGTCTTAACAGCATAAGTATAGGAAAAATTCTGAAAACTGTAAATTTGTAGTTACGTTCAATACAGGCATTACAGGCAATAAAGATTCGATTAATGTAAAAAAAACAGACTCAAATAAAAAAAAAAACAATTTAGCACATCTTCAACACCAACAAACGCTCAAGAAAATTACTTATTAACCCACTTATCATTTTTGAGGTGGGAAATCATCTAATGAACTCGTTCGAGGGTAGAGCGAAAGGGCAGACTTTTACTAACTAAAAACACGCCTGTGCCCTTCAGATGCCCTTTGCGTTCTAGGACCACGGTTTGCCTTCTCAGAAATTCCCCATCGCACTAGCGGGCATCAACCCTGCTGGGACCTACATTTTTACTGACATCTCTTTGAGGCGCGCGTGGAACACTACGCGTCGTCGGCTATTCGGGTTCGGTCTTGACCGGACGGGCGGACGGTGAGCTAACATATTATTCCTCTAACGTAGTCTACATTCGCAGGTGCGTCGCTCCCACCCGAAGCTGACGCCGCCGCACGTGCTGTACCTCTGCGGCAACACATTCACGAACGCCGGTGGCCCCGGCATACTGCCACCATTAGGAACCCTACAGACTTCGTACAAGAAGCTGGTTGAACTCTGCACACCAACCACGCTTGGACAGTTTTGGGTAAGTGACATGAATTATATTATCAGAACTAAATTATAACAGATGCGTAGTGCGTTGCTTAACCGAGGTCTGGCCGTAGATAGACCCTCTGGTCTTGGCTTGGAGTGGATGGCACGGAGAGCTGTGCCCCAAAAATAATATCAAGCTTTTGGTCCTGGTGACATTTGTATATGTTTGACAGTCATTATGAATAGTCAGAAGCCAGAACATCTGACACCAGTCTTCCTAGGGGGTTCTAGAGGGCAAAAAGACATCTTCATCAGCATTCCAGCCGAATGACGTCCACTATTGGACATAGGCCTCCCCCAAATGTCGCCATAATGACCAGTTCGGTGCGTCTCGCATTCATCGGATTCCCGCGATCCTCACTAGGTCATCGGTCCACCTTGTGGGAGGCCTTCCAAAGCTATTCCAGAACCTTTCGTCCCCATCGACCATCTGTTCTGCAAGCAATGTGCCCTGCCCACTGACACTTAAGTTTGGGGATTCTTCGGTGATGTCTGTAACCTTAGTTCTCCTGCGGATATCTTCATTTCTGACGCGATCACGCAAGGAGAAACTCCGAGCATAACAACTGGAGAAAGACAATCAGTCCATTTAAAATCTGGTTAGTCTAGAAACTGAGCCGATGTGCATTTTTACGGGATGATAAGTAGCCCAAGGTCACTTAATAATACTGTTTTTAGGGTTCCGTACCTCAATAGGAAAAAATTGACCCCTTATAGGATCACTTTGTTGTCCGTCTGTCTGTCAAGACCCTTTATCTCAGGAAAACGTGGTGTATCGTATCGATTTGAAATTAAAACCATATAATTAGGTCTGAAGCTGTGAAAAAATCAAACTTCAAAGTTAATGGAAAAAAGATGGCCGTTTATGTCGCAAAAAACGTATATTTCGACACTCAAGGAAACCAAAATTCAAGAGTAATTCTCGTTGACCCAGAATCCAATTTTGCATAAAGCAAGGTCTTATAACATAACTATAGGAATAAAACTGAAAACATAAAATTTGTTGCTACGTCAAAATTTTTTTTTTTGCCATTTGGAAAAAACTTCGATGACTCCAATTAGGCATTGAACTCTTTACATAGGTAAGTTTGTACGGAACCCTCAGGGCGCGGGTCCGACTCGCACTTGCCCAGTTTTTTTTTTTAATTAAATGAATAGTTAGTTACCTTAGTTCGGTCTTCGTCAGAATTATTATGATATAAGATATTATAATGATATAAGTTCTTAATGATTTGATGTTTTTCATAGTATTCATTAATTTGTAATTTTAGCATATATATGTATTTTATTATTATAAATAACTTATTTTTTTATTTTATTTGTTCTATTTTAAGTATCTGTTATTTGTTTATTGTGCAAACCTACCACAGTGTTGTCTTTTTTAACCCAAAGGTTGACTGGTAGAGAATGCCTTGTTGAATGAAGTCTGCCTATGTACCACTACTGTACATGAAGTTTAAACAAATAAATAAATAGTTTTGATGATAAACATTAAAACTATTAATCTAACCTCATACATCGAAATTTTACCTATTTGTAATAATATAACTGTACATATTGACGCAAATCCTTGGTATGGTCATGTGAAGAGGAGGGATGAGACGCATGTTACTAAAAGAGTTATGAGTTTACATGTGGATGGATGGAGAGGGAGAGGAGACCAAAGAAAAGATGGATGGATTGTGTGAAGAGTGATATGAAAGAAAAGGAAGTTAGTGATAGCATGACGAGTGACAGGGCAGAGTGGAAGAAAAAAACGTGTTGCGCCGACCCCAAATAACACGGGACAAGGGCAGAAAGATGATGATATTGACGCAAATCCTCCAAAAGCAGAACTTGTCCTAAAATATGAAATAAATAAAAATTACCATTTTAAGTATTAGAGGAAACAACAAAACAAAATCAGGACACACTAGGGTGACCTTTTCCTGTGTATTATTTTGCATGACCAACATTTTATAGGATAAACTAGAGATACATAAGTTACCAGGAACACATAAATGTATGGTGGTGTTGAAATATATGAAACAGACTGACACAAACAGGTATGAGTGACAGAGACAACGCTAAACGAACATGAACCTTTCCATAACTAGATATGTCCTATTTTCGACTGCGTAAACAGCTGTGTTTTTTAGGGAAAAGTTTTTTTTTGCGATTTGGAAAAAACTTCGACGACTCCAATCATGAATTGAACTCTTTACATAGGTAAGTTTGTACGGACCCCAATATAAAAATACGGATTAGTAAAAACCCATTTGTTCATTAGAAAATCGCGTCTTGCGTAGCCTAATTCCGCCAAACCCGTTCCATTATCGGACCACCAAGCGTACGATGATGCGCCACCGGTACATGGTGGACATCCTAGCCATACGCACAAAACGTTTTGGGAACACATTCATTGTGCGGTTGTGCGTACAGCTAAGTAGTGGAATTCCCTGCCGGAGTCTATATGTCTCAGCTACCTGAAGATCTTTAAGTCAGGAGTAAATAGGTTACTTTATCAGGTCAGATAGTGGTCAAGCGCGAGCTTATCAACAATAAAAAAAAACATTATTATTTTGTAGGGTAGGAAATCATCAAATAACTTATTTATTTATTTCTTTAACAGCTTTTGTTGTTTTTGTACAAAATTTCCTCCAAACTTTACAGTTGGATGGCGACAAACATACGCTCGCTTTTTATGACATAAATCAACAAAAGTCTACAAAACAACAATCCAAACAATACAAGGTGTATTGGTTGGATTGTTTAAAAATATTAGCTACATTCTAATATTTTTACCTCTTCTCTCGCGCTGTATGTAGTGAGAGTTGCAGTCCAACGGGGTGAATAAAAATGCAGGGGTGAACAAAAGTTTGAAGGGGATCATCGCGTTAATTAACAATTTTTCCCAGCATTTAAGCACACCTATTTATTCATTAATTGTAATAAAAACGGATGCTTTGATAGAAATCAATATTATATAAATATATACCATTGTGAAAAACCTAAGCAAAGTTTTGTTCCTATTCACCCCTGTGTTCCCATTCACCCCGTTTGACGGTATTATCAGACTTACTGACTAAAACCCATCTGTATTCCCTCAGTTGTGCTATACGTTCCAGGGCCACGGTGACACATTCAAATAAACTCGCAGCCCTGGAATAAATCATTTGACTGGCCTATTGGTCTAGTGGTTAGTGGCCCTGACTGCTATCCCGAAGGCTCGATTCCCACCCAGGACAAATGTTTGTGTGATGAGCACGATCATTTGTTCTGTTACTGGGTGTAATTTATCTATAATATGTATGTATTTAGAAATATATGAGTATGTTTATCAGTTGTCTAGTACTCATAACACAAGCTCTGCTTAGTTTGGGACTACACGACGTTGTGTGATAGTTGTGGAATATTATTATTATTAAATTAAAAAAAATAGCTAATATTTTACTGGCTTTGTTTTGGTAGACCTTTCTAAGAATTAATAGTTTATTAATTCTTAGTATAGAAACCACACACTTCGAAAAACTTTGCGGTTACTTCAATAATAAATAATAGTTTTCCTTCCATGTAGTAATTAATGGTTTTATGAATGAAACACTTCATGGTTTATTTAAGAATTAAATGTGGTTTATATGTTTTCGTATTGATAAGGTACTAAGGCATAATTATATTATTCTAGTTTCTGCTCGCGACTTCGCCTGCGTTTCATGTTTTACCGGAAGGGAGCGTATTACAGGGATAAAATCAATGAATCTAATGTCCTAATTTAAGTCCTGGCCTACCTTTAGACTGTCACATTTTTAATATTAGTAGGATATACAATTTTTTAATGTGGTGTCCTTTCGTGATAGTTCATTTGAATCGCTGTACCTCACCAGCACTTAGGAGTACTGAAATGTATGTTCGTCCTGAGTAGCCTGCCTCGCTGACTTACTAATATTTTAACTTCGGCATGAGGAGTTTGTAACGACATCTATGGCGTCAGATAAGAAATAAACTACGAAATTCTGCATCAAGCAATTTACAACATATAAAACAGCCCGAAATCATCTATCGGACAGTTGCCCACATCAGACATAACACCCGTCAGAGGATCCCCCCTTTTCAACAGAGGTATATGGCACTTTGCTCTCTGTTCCGCGTACCTCTTAAATATTCTTAGATAGTCAATCAACAGGACTCAAGTTAAACAAACTTCAGAGTCACTAAGCACTGTTGTTTGCACAATTATATTTTTTGTTAAAACTGCGATAATCACATTTCTTTATTTTTATTACAGATGCAAGACTCCCAGTACTACTCAATCCTGGACGCGAGCCGGTGGCTCCGCTACGTCGCCAACTGCATCGCGTTCGCCGACGACGCTGCGCAACATCTGTCTAATAACGTCACTGTTGTCTTACAAGAAGGTAACTGTCACCTCCACATAGATGCTCGACTCCTAGTACTACTTAATCCCAGACGCGAACCGGTGGCTCCGCTATCTCGCCAGCTAAGGCCTACTGTCCTCGGATGCGTAGCTTCTGGAAACCCTGTCGACGAAGCTCCAACGACATGACGGCCACTTCGTCAACAGAGTTTATAGATTTGTATGTGAGCTTCACGCAGGCGTACCCCAAGCAAATAATGACGAATACGTGTCTATGAAGCTACGCGTCCGTAGACAGTAGGCCTAAATCGTCTTCAATGACGAGGCCGCACAAAATATTATTATCTAAAAATGGCACTTTTTGTTGTTGTTAATGTTACTATACGCACAAATTTTTCTTAAATTGGATCCCGGCCTCAACACATAGTTCGAAAGAGCATGCAACTTCAACAGACGACTTTGCACCGTGTTTTCACTTGATATCATAAATTAAAAGTCAGAAGTTCAGTCAATGATTAGAGCAGACACGTGTACCTATTTAGAAATTTACGTAGTGGTCAATAAGGGTTAAGTTCGCTTGTGAAAAGGTCGTACGTTAAACATTAAACAAAACCAACTCTTTGAATGTACTGTTTCCCTAGTACATAATTGTTTCAAACAGCTGTTTGTAGTATTTCTAGCTAACAATAATTTTTCTTTTCAATTACTAAATATATTTTTGTTAATATTTCAGGTGACGGCGTAGACTATTGTTCCGTGGTATCATGCCTCACTCAATTGCTAGTCGACCCATACTTCAGAACGATATCAGGCTTCCAGTCTCTCATTCAAAAGGAATGGATCGCGCTCGGACACCCGTTCTGTGATAGGTGAGTACTCCTTTTCATTTATATGCTCCTGGTACGTTGTATGAACTTGTTACATAACATTGTTTACATGTGCCTACTAATAAATAAATAATTATCTCTTTTTTTCGTGCTATGCAACGTCTGTCGGTCAACTCAAATATAAATATTATACGACCGTACTATTCCACAATATCCGAGCACTACCATATATTTCTGTGTTCCTGGTAGCTTATGTGTCTGTGGTCTTACAAAATAATACACAGTAAACCCAAGTGTGTTCTGATTTATTTTGTTGTTTCCTATTACTAAAAATAGTTCACTTTTAATTTACCTTATTTTTATATTTGTGTTCATTGTGTGAAATCATTTTACATATTATGATCAAATAAGATAAAAAAGAGTCGGGCTAAGAAGTTTGCCGGGTCAGCGAATTGTTTAATCAAATACGCCACCGACAATTATTATTCTGGCCTACAAATAACTAAAGTTTTATTTCCTTTTACGAATGAAATATTCGCAATTTTCATTATTTTGTGACATAGGTATTTTTCCATGATATAGTAAGTTGACATGTTAATTTTAATTTTTGAAAACACAAACTCTATCTATGAGATTATTGCAGACGGTTAATAAGACGGCGCAGAGAAGCAGATTTTAAATAGAGACGTTTAATAATAGGACCTTATAATCAGTCTTAGGTCAAAAATATTTAAACATTGTAAATATGTTCGATTTCGCGTTATTTTAGTTATATATTTAGTTATATAAGTAAGAGAGACACGGGAACTTATTGTCCAAGCGTGTGCAATAGTGCACTCTAATATCTTCCGCTTCCATGGCTAGTCTTCGTTGTGATTGGCCGCAATCGGTCAGGTCAGCCATTATTACGTAGTAAGTACCCTAGCCTACCGTTCCGCAACATTTGAACACTACCATAATTGCATGCTCATCCTTTTAATTGTCCACTGACGACATAATAGATTACTTCCTAGACTTATTCTTAAAAAAAAAAGCTTGGGGCTGGCTTCTAGTCTAACTGAATTCGGCTTCGTGTTTTACATGTAGCGACTGCCTATCGAATCTCCACATCCCAATTACTTGGCAACACTAAACTCCTTAGATCAAGGATGGCGAACTTTTTTGGAGAAAATGCCACTAAATATATAAAAACAAAATGTGGTCGTGACGTGCCACTAAAGAATCTTGACTTTGTAATTAAATGGACAGACTTTCAAACTAAAGATTTAATTTGCAACTCGAACTTCGTAGAGAAATGTTTATATTTGTTTGTTTATTTTTTTAATTAAATAAAAGTGAAAATTAGTGTAATTACTACTTGTTAATTATTTCGCCGCGTGCCGTAGGTTCGCCATTCCTGACTTAGATAGACTGATGGTCAGACTTTCTGGCGTCTGATCCCCTGTAACGACTGTAAAAGATCTACGAATGATCTCGGGGTGTCAGTAATGTCCTAGATAAACTTAGAAAAGTACATATGAATTGAAAAATTCACATTTGTTCTTGCCCGGTTTTGAACCCTGTTGTATGAGAGGCGGGTGCCCTAACCACTGGGCCATCCCGACACTTGACCGCAATATGACCACATAACAGATTATGAGGGAAAAGAACCACTCTCTGTTGTGTTATTTTCTTATGTTAAACTAGCTTCTGCCAGCGGCTTCGTCCGCGTGATAGTAGGTATCTCCATACAAATTTTGGACCTCCATTTCATCCCCTTAGGGAGAGAATATTGGAAAATCCTCTCGCTCGCTTACATTATAAAAGGAAACTTTGTGCAAAATTTCACGTTTCTAGTCCCAGTAGTTTCGGCTGTGCGTTGATATGTAAGTCAGTCAGTTTCTCCTTTTATACATTAGATTATGTTGTGTTTCCTGATAGCTACAACTTAGAGGTCTTTAAGTCCAGAGTGAATAGGTTACTTCTAGGCAAGCGTGCTCCATCGTTGGCCACATCATCGCTTACCATCAAGTGAGATAGTGGTCAAACGCGAACCTATCAATAATAATAAAAAAAAAAATGTTGCCTATATATTTCCATTCTTAAATATAACAAAATTGTAACCAGGAAAGTTCGAAATAATTATTCGGGTTTTTGATTACGCGACTAATAATGGTACGTGGTTAAATCACATGTTTTTCCGTAATAGCCAATGAAGTGTGACAGCCATGGCCTTTATGACAATGAATATTCAACCTTATTATTACTGGTATAGGGTACAAATGAAGGGCTGCGAGATTATTCCAAATGGCAACTATAAGAACATGGGTGGGTTTTAGTTTATAGGAGGAGTAATTTGAAAATCGATCTTCCCCCCTAAAAAAGGTACAAACAAACAAAGAGAACACAATAACAAAACAACAAAAAAAAACACACTAAACACACACACATCGAAGACAGTGTGGAGCCGAGCTACATACTATAAAACACCTCCTGTCCTGCCCTCTGTGTCCCAAAACATGCAGAACAAGTGACCTCTGCTCTGCTACCGACGATTCCATATGATGTTCGGACGTAAAAAATAGCACTATCCCAACTCTTCCCGTGGGTGTCGTAAGAGGCGACTAAGGGACATACCAGGGAATGGGCAGCAGCGTTCTCTGTGCATTATAACAACCACATTGCAAAAAAAATACAAAATATAATAATTATTTTTTTATATGGATAACAAACAGCTGTATACAATACAATAATATTGACACTTAGTCAATAGAAGTAACATATACACCACTAAGGACGTTATCCAAAGATAATTATACAAAACGGCTAATAATTTTCTATGTATTTAAATTATATTTAAGTACATAGAAAATTTTCTCAAGGGAACATACTACCGGGGAAGGTGTGTTAAGTTTTATTGAAATCTGTCAGTCATTCGAGCATGAAGAAGTAATATATTCCACAACTATCACACAACGCCGTCTAATCTCAAGCTAAGCCGAGCTTGTGTTATGAGTACTAAGCAACTGATAAACATACTTATATATTTCTAAATACATATTATAGACTAGTTTCTGCCAGCGGCTTCGCCTGCGTGAAAGTAGCTTACTCCATACAAACTTTAGACCCCCGTTTCATCGTTTTAGGGGGTGAATTTCCGAAAATCCTTTCTTAGTGCTCGCCAATGTCATAAAAGGAAGCCTTGTGCAAAATTTTACACTCCTAGTCCCAGTAGTTTTAGTTTGCGTTGATAAATCAGACAGTCAGTTTCTCCTTTTATATATATATAGATAAATTACACCTAGACACAGAACAAAATGATCGTGCTCATCACACAAACATTTGTGCTGAGTGGGAATCGTACCCACGACCATAGCAGTCAGGGTCACTAACCACTAGACCAACAGGCCAGTCATACATACACACACATACTTACAAATTTTTGCCTTTATAATAATGTTAATGTGATTGTCATGCTAGCGAGCGACGGTGAAAGATTTCGAGATGTTCGCACAACTTTGCCCTTTATTGCCCTGATAATAAAGTGTATAGTCTTCCAACTAACACATTATCAATCTTTTGTCTCCAGATTCGGCCTCCCCCGTCCAGGCAACCCGAAAGACCCGATCGCTAAAGACACGAGCTCCGCTCAAACGGCCCCCGTGCTGCTACTGTACCTGGACTGCGTGTGGCAGCTACTGCAGCAGTTCCCGGCTGACTTCCAGTTCACCGAGACGTATCTCACGACGCTATGGGACTGCGCACATAACCACATCTTTGACACGTTTCTGTTTAATTGTGCGAGGGATCGCGAGCTGGCTGTTTCTAAGGTAAGATTTGGGATTTCATTATCATCATCATCATTTCAGCCGAAAGACGTCCACTGTTGGACATAGACTTCTCCCTAGTATAGCCAAAAACTCTTGTGCGCCTCGCATCCATTGGATTCCCGCAACCCCCTCCAGCGCATCGCTCCACATTGTGGGAGGCCAAGCCAACGCTGCATCTTTCGGTACATGATCGCTACTCCAAAAACTTTCTTCCCCATTGACCATCTCTTCTGCGAGCAATTTGCCCTGCCCACTGCCAGTTAAATTTGGCGCAAAAAAGTAATTGTAGTCAATCGTGGACCGATTTTGAAAATAATTTTTTTGATTGAAATGTTATATATACTTCCGAGTTGGTCCCATAGAAATATTTTTATCATCTGATCATGAACTTTAAAAATATGGAACGGAACTCTTCATAGGATCGCAGCAGAACTGTCGTAACAAGTAAAATTGCTTTGTTTATACGTATACGCGATGACTTTAAGAAACAACTCTCTCTCCCGGCCGCGCTCTGGACGCATCTGGACTCCATCTTGACATATTGTGAAACTTTGCTAAATTACATTGAATATATTAACCTAAAATATTTTCAACAATTTTTTTTTTTTCAGAACTTCGTGCAAAGGCCAGTGTGGGACTGGGGCGAACAGTTCTCGGAGCAAGACAAGGCGTTGTTCTACAACCCGCTGTATGGCGTTAAGCCCAACACCCTGCACTCACAAAGGTTATGTGAGTATATCCACATCTATTTATAACTAGATCCCTTACGGAAGAGGGATGGAGCTATACTCCCTATACGCCACCATTTTCTAACTGGTACAAATAAAATGAGACTATTAGTACTCGTTACTGATCATATTCGTGTAGTTAAAAATAAAAATAAAAACGAAATCCTAAAAATTGTTTTGCTTGTTTGGCAATGACTACTTCTGCACATGTGGCTTCCTTGTTAACTCATTATTATTGTATCTATTAACTGCACCATCTTTGGCTTTCAAGTGGCGCCAGTGACTGAAAAGTTGAAAGGGAATCGTTTGTCTTGGTATGGTCATGTGAAGAGGAGGGATGAAACGCATGTTACTAAAAGAGTTATGAGTTTACATGTGGATGGATGGAGAGGGAGAGGGAGGCCAAAGAAAAGATGGATGGATTGTGTGAAGAGTGATATGAAAGAAACGGAAGTTAGTGATAGCATGACGAGTAACAGGGCAGAGTGGAAGAAAAAAACGCGTTGCGCCGACCCCAAATAACACGGGATAAGGGGAGGAAGATGATGAACTGCTCCATCTTTGTTTTAATATATACATTTTTTTTTAACACATTGCTTCTGCAATATTTTTTAAATTATTTAGACTTTAACTACCTTAAATTCGTTAGTAATTTATTTTGTTAACATCTCATTTATAGTTGTATTTATTCATATTTTTATTACTGTTTTTATATAGCCTCTTTTTATAATGTGAATGTGAGAACACTGTAGACTCCACGAATTCTTAGATTACTTCCTATTACGACTCACTTTTTTATATATAATTATTTTTATTGTGCTTTTGGGTACAATATTGACTGGTCTACACTGTTCTTACATAATATCTATTAATACTGTAATATGAAAATATTGTAATCAACCACTTTTTTTAAAAGAGTAACCATGGTGTTTCTTGCCGGTTCTTCTTCATAAAAAACAACCAATTTGGAACCGTGCACAGCTTCTGACGTTTTATAAGTGCCCATGTAGGCCTATGTGAAATAAAAATATTTTTGATTTGATTTTGTCCACGAAAATATTCATAATTGGCAAATTCAATCATTCATAACAAGTGCTACTAGACAATACTACACGTAGACTTGTGAGTTGTAGGCCGTGGGTTGGAACCAGCCAGGTACATTACTTTGTGTAATTTCATCATCATCACCACTGCTTAAACCGGTGAGGGAAAACATCGTGAAGAAACCGGCATGTCTTAGGACCAAAAATTCGAAGACGTGTGGCATTGACCAATCCGTGCGTCTGCCTCCTAGAGAGGAGCCCTCCTGAGTCCCAGCAGTAGGAACATTATAAGGCTGATTATGTATATGAGAGCATATGACTCTACAATCTCTATTCAAAATCGAAATTAAAAACAGTATGTAATTCATTTAAAAATCTTTTACTCTTCCACAGCGCAATCATCCTTTCCAAGCAAGTCGGTAACCGAACTGAGTCGATTAGAACCTTGCACATCAGTAGCTGGTATGGAACTGTGGTCACAATGCTACGAGCGATGGCTAGCGCCACTGGACTCCCCGCTCTCTGGGACTATACAGTACCATGTGCACAACTACGCCGCGCTTCAGAAGGTCAGTATACTACTGCAGACTTATGTAGCCCTGGTACATAAACCGGAATTATAGTCACAATGCTACTACGAGTGATGACGACTACCGACACTGGATTCCTCCCTGTCTGGTACTATACAGTATTTTGTGCACAACTACGCGGCCCTACAAAAACTTAGCATACTGCTACAGGTTTATGTAGCCTTAATACTTAAATGTCGTTTATGTCATGACAACAATGTAGAAAGAAAGGTAGGTCTTTTATGCATTGTCAGGGCCAGTACACTTTCCCTTTACTTGCTCGTTAGACAATAGGTACTGCACAAGATTTATATTGCCCTGGTACTATAACGATAGCAATGACATAACCATATTACGGTTGATAGTTAATGAGTGCGTCAGTGTCAAGTACTTATACTTACTTGCCTTCACCAGACCACTAGACAATAATACAGGAGATTTATATTACCCTGGTACTATAACACTGGCAATGACATAACCATTACGGCTGATAAGTTGATGAGTGTGTCACTGTCAGTATGCTTCTTACTTCTCTTCACCAAATCAATAGATAACAATACAGAAGATTTATGTTTCCCTGGTACTATACCTATATAACTGTGGTAATGACATTAATACAGCTGATAAGGTAAGGAGTGCCTCAGATGTCAATATCAGTTTAGGAGTAAAGATTACTAATTCACGCAGGTAGGTTGGTCTTGGATATTAGATTCACATGCACATTGTTTCTGGGTGCGTAATCTATTTTCTATAATACTGAGTTCTCCGAGTTTACTTACACAGAAATAAAAGTGTATGTGAACCTACAAAATAATATACAATTTACATCCAAGATCGCCTTGATGAGATATATCAACTATACCTTCCTTTCTCCGGACCCTTCAGCCACAGAGGATTTATATTACCCTATTACTAAAATGTTGACAATGACATAACCATAATACGAACGTTATAGGTCGTGACTACGTCATGAGGATACGTTTCCTGTAAACTACAAGAGCCTCATGTTATCCTGGTTCTTAAATATGTCAGAAAAACTATCAATTTTATAACCACAATTACTAAAAAGACAGACCCACAGCATATCAGCTAAAAAATATGGTAAACAGAAACGTACTCTAGTCTGACACAAAAGTTTCCAAAGGTTTCATTTCATAGATATGTCAGAATATATCACAAGTTTTTAAATAGCAAAGCCCAATAGGAACATTTAAAAAAAAACTTTTCTAAATATAGTCAGTTTTGGGACTATATCCTCACGTCAACAAAATCTCAGCCTAGTGCCGTTTATGACGTATGATGCCTTAGGTAGGGCTATAAACTACAACGCGCTCATGTAAGCCTGGTACCGTGCATATCCTCATAAATTATGCTACACGAGTAATGTAATAAAAAATATACAGTGCTATTGTATACCGCGTAGCTGTGTCTGCTACTCGACGTCTGACTTTGACTGATTCAGAGAGCTTGGTCCTACAATGCGCTCATGTGATCCTAGTAACACTAATGTCACTAACAGCTGCTCCCAAAGTTCGATACAATATTAAGGAAAATGACGTCAGTTTCAATTCAGAATGGATTGGTGGTTTGCTTAGTGACCTCATTGTAAACTACTACAGCGTCGCATGTTATCCCGGTAATTACGGTTAAAATATTATGTAACATCATGTTAAGGGGAAGGCGCGGTAATAGTCTCACACTTTATATCGAGTTATTAGTCCCTCTATTAGTACATTTTTATTCGTATTTTGGTTTATAAAAAATAATGTCAATAACAGTTTTTTTTACGAGTGTACATGTTCCCAATGTTCAGGCTCGCCAAGTTACGTCGGCCGTATTGTATCTGACATACCCTGTGCTATCAGCCCAGCATCTTTTTTAATTTATTTATGAAAAAGAAAATCTTCCTTGATAAATAATATTTTTACCACAAATATACCAAAGGATTCAAAAACCTGCTTATTCTCCAACAGATCCACCAAATCAAAGAGAAGTTGCCGTCCCTCTCGATCATGTCGCGGCACTCCAACGGCGAGGAACCTTCGGACCCTCAACAGCGACCACCAGTCTCCAGGTTCTACCCCTTCAGTGTGGGCCGCTCTGACGTCATCACCGGCAGCCTAGACTCCATGCAAGTCAGCCTCATAGACGCTAGTCAACTCGTAGAATCACAGTCCCTTCTCAATGCCCCCGATTAAGATAAAACAACCGTCGCAAGCGATCCTGACACTTATCTTCATGTAGTAAGATTGAATTTTAAATGTCTACGTAGTGTCGCTTTCGCTGAATAGTTGTTTTTAATTGATAATAATTTGTTTGCTTGCGACGTGTACATATTGCCTTTGGTGAGCGGTTTGTTGTTGTCCTAAAATCTGTTGCGAATGCCATGCTTTGTATTAAATGGTAGATTAATTAGTGAATTTATTAAAAATTAAGCTTATTCCTTAAATAAAAACCAAAAATCTGTATTTCCTGAAGTCAAGAGTGAATAGGTTACTTCTAGGCAAGCATGCTCCATCGTCGACCACATTACCGCTTATCATCTGGTGTGATAGCGGTCAAACATGAGCCTATCAATTAAAAAAAAATGGTTTGATTATTTCAATAATAACTGGTAGTATAAATAAGTGACCGTTCATTTTTACCTGTAATTTTTTCGTTTGTATCGCTGTCTTCGTATCGTTGTACTTCAACAGAAAATATTCAACAACAAACTGTTCACTAGCAGTTTATCTAGAACAAGTCATTCGAACAAGGCTCATCGCGTTAACGCCGCAGCCATCATAAGGAGTATTAGGTAAATTACAAGTTAATATATTCATGTTAGTAAGACGTACATAATAATTAAGGTGTATATAGTCGTGATGTCGTTCTAGATCGTTTTCTCTATTAACCCTTTAGCCGCTTACGTCGGATATATCCGACAAACTTTCGCGTTTATTTCGCCAGGGTCGCACATCCAAATCCTCCATCTCGTCAGCTCTTCTGTCACTTATGTGGATTGAAGATCTAAACGAGATGGAGTACCCAGTCGCAAACACAGGACCCTGGCGAATAGTCAGAACAATCCGATGTATGCGTTTAAAGTGTTAAAACATATTTTTATAAGTTCCCTGTAACAAGGAATTGATTGAGAAATGTATATTCCATTTAAAAATAATAGTTATATTTTTTATATTCAATCGTTTTATGGTGTGACCATTAAAATTATTCGAAATTATACTTCGTCTACGCGTTTGGGTAACGCAGACATAATTGGGCCATTCCTGAATAATTCCATTGTAACAGATTGAATTAATTATTTTCTATTTCCGCTTATTACTAACAGAGCTTATAGTTGTTATTAATATTCACAAAAAGTGGACTATTCACTGTCCTAACAATCTCCTTACAATAATTGATGTTGAAGTGAATATTAAGAGGTACGCGGTGCACAAAGTGTATACTCCCACATACCTCCGTTGAAAAGGGAGGATCCTTCGACCAGACGAAAGTTGTGTCTGATGTAGGCAACTGCCCGAGAGATAATTTCGAGCTGAAATCGCGCGGAGAACTCTAATGGCGCGTTGCACGAATTCATAGTTTAGTTCATATGTAGCGACAGAGACGTCGCTACAAATACGTCGTAACGAGTAGGATAGTGAACAGGCCGCTTATGGAGGGTGCTCAAAGGTAGCCCGCGATATTCAAATTTTTTTTTTTTTGCATTTTGCAGCTCCGTGTCAAGTTCTATATTGATTAAAATATGACTGCAGCCGTAAAAAGTATTTATTTACGGAATAAACTTTTCAAAACCATCAATACAACCCTCATAGTTCATAGTAGGGGCCCAGCACTGTCGAAGCCTACTGGGGCCATGGGTCGTCCAAAAGGGAATCCCGGGGTCCTGGGACGCAAGGTAAAGAAGGAACAGAGGAGTGGACTTTTAGTCAGTAAAATTCTGAAACTATCTCCAGCTCGCCCAGGAGCGGGATTTATCATAAGATGATTTTCCCAACCAATAAAAAAAAACGCGCCCGCCGGTATAGCAGTCAGGGCCACTAACCACTAGACCAACAGGCCAGTCAAAGTCCTATTAGATGGATATTTCATGAAAAAGGCTTTCAATAGGGTAAGACGAAACTGAGAGTGTTGTATTGGTGATTTTTAATGATTATATTACCGTAAAACCACATTATTATGGCCTCGAATCATATTTTAATGAACATTGAACCTGACACTGCAAAATACTAAAGAAAAATTTAAATAACACGAGCCACCCTGTAGCATTCAACTTAATATGTATAAATAAGTACTTTGTTACCATTACTAAACCGTATTATTAGCCGATGACACAGCACCAATAGTAAACTTTATTACTTCTCTGTACTCCATTCGCAAGAAGCTTAAACAAACCTTTTTTACGGTCCGTTCAACCGATTTTGACTTCTATTCCGTAGGTATAAGGATGGCATTCAAAGCAAAAAAAAAGCGGTTACAATACAAACTTTTTATTGCACCTGCCATTTGATAAATGATGTTTATTTTGCAAATAGGTTTTTTAAAAACACTTTTACACGTCAATTTTTTTTGTCTATTTAAACTAGATGAAACTGGCGTTTCCTAGCTCAGGCTCAGGGGTTAAAGTCTCTTTTAAAGTCGATACAAACATGTAATGGTCAAATCATTCGAGAACCATGCAGGTTGGAGTCTGAGATGGTCTTTGGAAGAAAGAACCACACAGTTCTGAGCGGACCTGTCCAGTCAGTGCAAGCATTTGTCAGTATTCTCTAGCTCAACTCGGAACTACTAAGGAGCTCAACGACTTGACGAACAATACAAAAAAAAGAACAATTGGGTAGGCCGCAAAAAGTACTCAAATTTGCCAGACATTATGTTATAACTAAAGAAAAAAAGAAAAAAAAGTAATCCACATAGTCCCCACATTCACAATAATAAAATTTACAATAAATGTAAATATTCCAAATTGTAAAAAATATATATACACTTCTGGACACATCTATTGGCCCACCTTAGAGTTTAGGTTTCGATGGTCCCTACCGAAATATGATTGCTAGATTGAACAAAAACTGTTGATGCAGTTTTAAACCTGATACATTTTACCATCTTTTTCGATCGTATTGTTTTAAATTTGAATTCAGAATACCATACGACATGGAGCTACGCCTAACAAGTCGGATATGCGCCTTGTTAAAGGCAATTGATTTTTGAATAAAAAACGTGTTTTATCAAATAAAGGTTTAATTTAATAACGCGTGTTGCCTCCATGGGCATCTACCACAGCTCTCATACGATTAGGCATAGAGTTTATCAACCGCTCTATGAAATTTTGAGGGATCATCTCCCATTCCTCTTCTATGGCGGTTTTCAACTCCTGCATCGTCTGGGCAACTGGCTGACGAGCCCTAACACGTCTTTTTAGCTCGTCCCACATGTGCTCAATGGGGTTCATGTCTGGGCTTCTGGCTGGCCAGTCCATAACTGTGATGTTCACATCCCGAAGATATTCCCTGACGATGCCGGCCGCATGGGCTCTTGCATTATCATGCATAAAAAGGAAATTTGGGCCCACATAGTCCGCGTATGGTATCACGTGAGGTTCTAAGCACTCACGAATGTACCTTTCAGCATTTAATGTTGGCAGCCGTGGTCCTGTAACAACCTCAAGTTTAGTTTTGCCGCTCGCGGGTATACCGCCCCAGACAGTCCATGAGCCACCGCCATAAGCAACCCTATCTTCAAAGCAGCATTGTGCGAAACACTCTCCCTTACGTCGGTAGACCTTCTTCCTTCCATCATTGCCATGTAACTCAATTTTAGACTCATCAGAAAAGAGTACACGGCTCCAATCTTGCTGTGTCCAATTTAAATGACTGCGTGCGAAATGAAGGCGCGCTGTTCGGTGGGCTCGCGTTAGTTTGGACCCATTAGCTGGCTTTTGTGGTACCATATCGCGTTCTTTTAACCTTCTCCGAACAGTTCGAGCGCTCACAGATACTCCGTGGAAGTCGCGAAGTTGGTTATGTATCTCAATGGAGGTAAGGTGAAGATTTCTCAAGCTGGTCGTCACGATGAATCGATCCTGCCTTTCAGTTGTGACCCGAGATCGTGGCCTTCCTTGGCGACGAACAAAGCCGCCAGTCTCTAGGTACCTCCGATAAACATTTCGGACCGCAGATCGACTTAAATTAAGTTGAGCACTCAAGTTTCTTTGGCTGTGTCCGGCCTGAATAAGTGCCACAGCTTGGGTGGCGACTTCAGGTGAAGTATCCATAGATTATTGATAGAACCTCACCTTAACGTTAAGAATAAGTAATTTTTGTTGCAAAACCAAAGATATCAATCACTTTTTCAAGAATTAAATCCAAGTAAACCAATAAAACCAAGTTTTCTTAGTATTCGATTGTTTGATATCAACAAACAGGCTCCAAATTGTCTTTTGTTTCTTTAAATTCTGTGTTCGAAATTCAAAAAAAGACTATTGAATGAAATTGTGAATGTGCCAGGTTCAAAACTGCATAAAAACTTTTTGCTCGACCTAATATAAAATTTTAGCTAGGACCAAACGAAACTGAATATACAAGGTGGGCCAATAGATGTGTCCAGAAGTGTATATATATATTTCTAAAACTAAGGGTCAATGTCAAATTCTAAATATAAAATATAAAATTTGTTATGTTACTAACGCAATAACAGTCAAATTCGGTTCAACGGACAGTGAAAAGGGTTTGTTCAAATGTGTTATCTTATTGCGAATGGATTGTAAGAAATTCGATGAAACTCTACCCTAATAACCGAGATGTTTACAAAACCAAATCTAATTTATGTAGTAATAATAATTCAATGATTATGTTGTAAATATGGCAGCTTCAACGCTTACTTAAGTACTTTGTTATTATTTTAATATTTATTTCCTTATAATTGTAATTTTAACTCTAACCGCCTACGTCGGAAATATCCGACAAACACTCGCGTTTATTTCGCCAGGGTCGCACATCCACGACCTAATACTCCATCTCGTCAGCTCTTCTGTCACCTATGGGGATTGAAGAGATAAACGAGATGGAGTACCCAGTCACAAACAGACGACCCTGGCGAACAGGACACGAAAATAATTGTCGGACCATTTCGACGCAAACGGGTAAAGGGTTAACAATCATTTTATGTAATAACTTCGTTCAGCTGTAGTATCGAACTGATAATTATGTTAATATTAATGTATACTTATGAATGTCCATCAATTTTAACTAACATAGTCGTGGTATAGTTAATTTGTTGAATACAATGTATTCACTTATATTTTTTCACAGTACAAGTCTATATGCGATGTTTATTTCTTAGTGAGATTATGATGACTGGTAGAGAAAATGTTTTAATGCTTCCAATAGCCAAGAAGTTCAAATAAAATTAATTGGAAAATCTCTCCATCATGTGACCCTAAGCAATCTAGAGTGAATAGGCTCTTAATAAACTAGTGCGCTTCACCATCAACGATTGCATCACCGCTTACCATCCGGTGGGATTGCAGTCAAGCACTATTTTATATATCAGTTAAAAAATAACGAAATGTGTAAAAAGCATCTAGTAAACTGAAATGGCATGAAAAGCATGAAAGTTTTATGTTACTCTTGTAAGGTAAACTTTTATAATAATTTTGAGTAAATAAAACATAATTTTCTAAAGTTACCACTTTTGATACATAATGTATTGGGGCAATTGAAACGTTGGAAACTAAACTGACCTGTGAAATGACAGGGAAGATGAGACGTTGAGTTAAAGAGCCCAAAAGGGCCTTGAAGTCAGAAACTTTACTAAGACTGGCCAACAGAAGACATAATATTAAAAAAAATACTTGTTCACGAACAAACATTGTAGATGGCATGTATTATGTACAATAGTTTCTGATTTGTTTTGATATGTTGCAAAATGTCAAACATCACACATTTTGACGCGTTTGTCGTCCTCTGTTCTTGTTACCTTATTAAAATATTAACTGCATGTTATGCTGTGGCCACGAGAGGAATTATTTTGCGTGCAGAGTGCCTAGTGCGAGTTTGTTTATATACATCGACACGCTTATGACGTGCGGCGCTCCGATTGGCCCGCTCCAAGCTCTTAACCAATCAGAGAGCTAAATGCGATAAGCGTTTCGATCGCGTTAACTTAAAAACAAATAAATAAAAAACAGTTAGCACTCAAAGTCAATATACATATTTCTCTAGTGAAACCACAGGCTTATCTAACTTGACCAAGTTGGAAAAAACAAGCAGTATTGTTGTAACATTGTAAGTATAATTAACTTTATCGTTTAGAAACAAATATTTATGTAATTTATAAGTTTACGAACTGTTAAAAACTGATTAATAAACGACGCTTTTGTCGTTTTTAATTTCACTTTCATCGTCGCACGGGCGGGTGGTTTTGTACTAAAAGAAGAGATGGGATGCATGGTACATTTTAGTTTAGTCGATTTTTAACAAGATTGAAATAGTGACTTTGATAATGTAGCCACGTAGATAATGTAAGACTGCAATTACTTCCATTTACGATTCATCACTTTTTGACGTCATTTTTAATGTAAGCCACGTCTCTGCCTACCCCGGAAATTTGTGCCATCTCGTCTTCTAAGAGCGCATACACAAGGGCATGTTGCCAGTGGCAGAGGTAACTGCAGCTGTCGACATGGGGGGCGGCGGCCGCCGTCGACCTGGGACCTAAGTGTGCTATTTTTTATGAATTCGTCATTCCAACACGATCCCATTGTCATTTTGCTAAAAGTTTGTAATCTGATAATTCATAATGGTCGATCATTGATCGGTCAATGATCTTGTAGTAGAATGACAATATCGAACTGTCTCGAAACAAATTAAAAGCAATGACTGCACAATGACGTTTTAATGGTAGGTCACTGATCAAAGGAACTGTCAAAATTTTAGCAGTTATTCGCATACGTCGAATATTAATTTGTTATTATGTACGAGATTACCATTCTATGCAATTTGTTTCAATGGAGTGTCAATGGTTAACCATTGGAAAGTCATAATGACGCCTTTATATTAGTGGATTACCAAACTTAGTAAAAATCAACAATTATGAAGTCAATGATAGACTATTCTGACACTATTGTAATAGCAGACTTGAGGCCCTGTAGTGACACTTGTTGACACGCACAACGGCTACTGATCTTCATTTGTTGGAATGTCGAGCTTCAACAGCTGTCGTCAATCCGTGTGGACGGCTGGAGTAATCTCTGCCGTTGGTAACATGCCACTAGTTTGTTTGAGCTCTAACCGTGTAATAAAATATCATTGTATAAAAAAAACAGTGTAGTAATAGATATCATGTAGCCCAGTGCAGTCCAAATCGTATGTTGAAATGATTCGTACCAAATTGTAAGTGTACCTGTTACACAATGTTCAAATGTGAGGAATAAAGAAGTTACGAGAAATGTTTTGTTTTATTTGTACATCTATTCTTTATTTTCAACAGTACAACATTTAATAATATTTAAGTGTCTTTTAAATCGTATATGTAATACTAAAAAGTCTTTTTTAAATCTCACTCAATAAAAGTAAAACCTCTTTGGTTGCATACATAATTCATAACAATTAGAACAAACTCGAAATGATTAAGTTTTATCGCGACAATATTACACTCATTTTCTTACGAACTTTACACACATACTTAACATTGAAAAAGACACACAAAGCCTTTTCCGAATCGATATTATCATAAATACATCACGGATTTTAATTTTAATAACACAAAAAATTGTATCAAGGTGTGAGATGGCAATGGTCGGTTCTCAGTGTTGAGAACATTATACACCTATTGATTAGTCACTAATCAATGAAGAATACTGGCTACAACGGGAAAATTTTATTGCAGGTGTAAAGGGCCTATTATACTACGCGATATCCAGACTATCTCATTTTTTGTTCCAAGTAAGTCCGGTCTAACCCTACGCGAATACCAAAGACTGTCTGAATATCGACTATTGTAATAGGCCCTAAAGGGCTATAGACAGGTATAATAGAATAGGTTATTAGACGGGACATAGCAGAAGGGAGAACCAAGAAAGGAAAATTGTTAAATGAGGTCAGGAAAAAAAAGCAAGTGTTCCCAGCTTTGTACCTACCCTCCTCAGAGCGCATTCACACAAAGAATCTGACTCTACGCAGATTTTGGCCAAAAAGACAAGAGTGCAAACAAACCTGAATCGGAATCTTATTACCTACAACAAAGGTAGTTAATTTATTTGAAAATTTACGTTTGCAGAACAGGTTTATTCCAGAATTCCCCACCGACAAATCTCCACCATCCGGGATTGCTACTTATTTTCCCAAAAATCTCCACTAGGCTGATATTGTTTAACTAGTGGGATTTTCTGGAAAAAAAAAACAATCCTCACCAGATGTAATTGTTTCTAAATTATAAAAGAAAAAATGTGATAATCAACTTAATTACAAAATTAAAATAATTTATAATGAAAGTTAATTATAATTTATATAATTAGTATAAGAGGAGAAACTGACTGACAGACATATTATAACACAGAAGTGGAACTACGAGGGTGAAATTTTGCACATGGCTTACTTTTATGACGTAGACGAGCACTAAGGATTTTCTAAAATTTACGCCCTAAGAGGTTGAAACAGGGGTCCAAAGTTCATCATCATCATCATTTCAGCCGAAAGACGTCTACTGTTGGACATGGGCCTCCCCCATGTGTTGCCAAAATGACCGGTCCTGTGCGTCTCGCATCCGTCGGATTCCCGCGACCCTCGGTCATCAGGTCATCGGTCCACCTTGTGGGAGGCCTTCCAACGCTGCGTCTTACGGTACGTGGTCACCATTCCAGAACCTTTCGTACCCATCGATCATCTGTTCTGCGAGCAATGTGCCCTGCCCACTGCCACTTAAGTTTGGCGATTCTTTGGGCTATGTCCATAGTTAATATGGAGTTTTGGGCTAGGTCCAAAGTTAGTTTGCAGAAAATAGTTCCACGAGAGCGAAGCCACTGGCTGAAGTTAGTATTGACCTAATTACTAACCTAATTAAAAGTATTGATTTAATAATTTAGAAACAAAATGTGGTGAGGATTGTTACTTATTTTTCCAAAAATCCCCACTACGCTGGTATTGTTTACCTAACTAGTGGGGATATCTGCCTAATGTTAAACTCAGTAAACTTTCTTTCCTAACAGTTATCTACCTACATGGACACACGTAAGTAAGTAAAATAAAACGAAAGTTTATACCCTAGTTAAAATATTAAGCCGGTTTGGAGTCTTCGGCCTCTTTAGCCGCTTTTAATTTAGTAATTTTGTCGAAGTGTTTCTTGGCGATGCGGAGCCGGTTGATCAGCATCGTTCTCTGCCAGCTCCAGGACGCCCACTGCTGTTGGATTTACAAAAATAATAATATTTCTTTTAACAATACACAGCTAGAAAGATATTTTCGCACTTGTAGCTAGAACTACACTGCGCACACGTGTGCCACATACGCCGATCTAGATGTGTCGGTCTCCATACATCTTCTATTGAAACTACTACAAACTAAAACTACTTGTAGAGCTTGATTCACGCCATGCGACGTCGTTCTACATACAAATCAGGCGTGTTACAGTTATCGGCAAGGATCTTGAGCGCTGATTGTTACTTGCGCAGAAGTAAAATATCAGGTCTCTTTGGTGGTATGAAGTGAGACGCGGAGGGGAAGTGTCAGTGATTGGCTCGCCGCGCATCGCATCATAGACATCACTCGTGATTGGTTCCCTGCGCTTGCTGCATGTACCTAACGACAACGAGTACACTTCCGTGCCAATAAATTGACTCGTAATTTTTAATCCATCGATTTTATTTTTATTATTGGTTATTATGTCACCAAAAATGGTTTAGCCTAAAACGCATAACAGGCACACAGATAAAGTTCCTTTCAAAAGTAGGTAAAATGTTAGGAATTTCTTCGTAGGGGTGTTACAAATCTTTGAAATTTGCCACAATATGCATACCTTACGGTAGAAATTCTCTAAAAGATAATGAAAACCTGTTGCATGGTTAATAAGTAAACGGAAAAACTGACAGAAACACAGCCGAGCGCTCAAGATCTGTGCCGATAACTATACACGTGTACGTCGGTCTAATGTAGTTCTATCTTAAAATTTAAATTCAAGGGAGCAGTTTTGGTAAAATTATCAGTGTAAGGCGGAATTAGTTCCTTTTTTGGCTACGCGCCATAACATCTTCATATTTGCTTATCCTGCTGATAGAAGCCAGTTCTCATAGAGAGCAGTATCGATCAGCACACTTACTGTTTTTGGACTTCAGCTTTTATCCATGACTTACCTCAGTGATGTTCTTTGCCGTAAAAGCCTGGGCAAACCACTACTGCGGCAGGACGCTTTTACGTATTTTTGTAGCCTTCACTGATAGCAACGTCGAAATCAACACACAGGAGATCATTCAACGACCATACATTTTACAGAATAATTATGGAAGTGCAGGGGACTTACGAAAAATGTTAGTCGTGTGACACCGTATCGTAGGGGCGCCGGCTTTTAGAAAACCTCATGGGTGCTCATGCTCATTTGGTGACTCGGAAAAGTGGCGAAGTGTGAGAAAAGAAATACACACTGATCGACCGACAAACAAATAAATTTAATAAATAATAATTAATTGGGAAGACATCACATACATTGTCCTGGTCCCAAACTAAGGTTTTCCTTTGTACTATGGAAACAAGGAACAACGAAAGTACCACAAACACCCAAACCCAACACAAATATCTGTTTCATCAACAAACATTTGTGTTGGTGCGGGAATCGAACCTGCGACCCTTGTGTCTCAACCGGCACTCTGAACGACTGCGCTAAACGGGTCGTCGGGTAATGAAAAAACGCCCATTCCGAAAAGGCGATTACTGATCTGTTTCTTGATGTCTATTCTCAGGGGTGCTCGAGCCCCCGAGCACCCACGGAGTCGGCGCCCCTGCCCTATATAGTTCCATCTCTTTATCAGTTCAGTTTAGGTTGAAAAACGGATCGCTATAAGAGCTCGTGGTGGCATAGTTGTAGTGTTCCATCAATAAATCGGCTACTTTAGTGTACTAGCAGGATGTAGCAATATATATTCCCTGAATAAATATCTATTTATTTATCGATATCAATTCATTGCATCATTTAAGAGAGTAGTACAATTAGATTAGTAAATTACCGGAGAATAGCCTGCAGAGTTGGTCCGATAGAAAAAAATAAGCGAAAATCCCATTTTTTCAGATAAGCTCAGAATGTATTGATAAAAATTTGCAGTAGTATCATATAATTCCCAATTGTAGATTCGGATCAAATGTTGGAATACCTACATAAATTCGTGTACCTATTTAATTTATTGATCTCAGTATGATTTTTAGGTGGGAAATCATCCAATAACATAGCCCACCCTTGGGCGGAGCGAGAGGGCGTGACAGACTTTTACTGACTAAAAACCCACTCGTTAGTTCCTTCTTTGCCTTGCGTTCCAGGACCCCGGGGGTTCATTAACATGGCCGCAGTAAGCTTTGAGCCTGCTGGGAGTGATGATATAGATGTGATACCAACTTCTAGAAAGACGTAGATTTTTACATAAAACTAAATAAATAAAACATGCAACATCAACGAACCACATTTTATTCATGCTTAACGGAATAAGTTAAACAACCAACAAATTAATTCTCATTCATAAACCCAAAATCTGTACCTGTTGGTAAGTATTGTTATCTATTAAAACATAACCCAAGGTCTACATGTCTTGATTGCTTGGATGCGCCTCTGATTGCTTCACAATAATTAACATTGATTCATAAGTGGTCTGCAACCATTTTTTGATCAGGGACCACTTGGTTTTTTTGTTGTTAGTCTAGAGACCAGAACTCCAGAAGAAAACTTAAATATTTTTAACAAAAATACACACCAAAGCGCTGGCGGTTTTACCCTTGGCGCCCTGTTTTGTCTATCGTACCGTGGCTAGCCTGCCGGTAATAACCCGCCGGGCCTGCTATAGTGTGTAGAGGCCTAAAACTTGTAGCCCGATTATTCTTCAAAATCAAAAGTAACTAATACTATCATAGAAAACACTTTACTGAAGTTTAAAAATTTTAGACATTTTGCAGAACATATTTTGGCTCTCACGGACCACAGGTTGAGAACCACTGGTTTATAGGATAGTAATAGTAGGAAACATAGTTTTGGCTCTTGCGGACCACAGTTTGAAACCTATTGGTTTATAAGATAGTAGTATAGTAGGAAACATAGTAAAACCACCTCTAATACGGAGTTATAAAGTCTTATCGTCCAGATACACTGGATATCGTTTATATCATATCTACTGAATCAAAGATAATAAGATAAAGATATTTCAGATATATATTTTTTTTGTGAAGTTTCTTATCATTATAACTTAAGGAGGCAAAATTACTCGACAGTCAATAATATTCAAGAAAGTAAAATTACATTTGATTGAAACCATAAAGAAATAGACTTGAAAATATGCTGTTTCATACAACACCTAAAACAAGCAATCGGAAGCACCAACCAAACACCGAGACACACATACCTAATTTAAATCTTAAAAACCAAGTACTAAACGCAATGGATATGTTATTATACACATATTATTTGAGACTACCAGTGACTTTATAAATGTTCTGTGACCACAGCAAAAATCATAAAATCTTTCATCCAATAATAATTTCATTAGTATTTAACAACAATGTATAATTCGACGTTTCGTCAATAAAACAGGAACATAACAGTCTCTACTAGTCACTAAAAGCCACGACTATCACTAGACTAGCCGAAATATTAGGATAATTGTATATGAACCGCCAACATTGTCAGAATACTACGACGCTACAACTTGTAGCTTTACTTTTTGAGACATATTGTATTTTAAAAAGGATTAATTAAATATAGTATACTTGTGTGTATTGCGTGCGATCCAAAGCAAAGATAACACGGGCCCAAACCACCGCACTGCGCGTGCACGTGATCAGTCATACACATACTTTTCTTGTATTCAGATCGCACGTAATACAAAAGCGCTGAAACAGTGGCCAGTGTGTGGACAATGCTGGCGGCTGGCCGTGAGTGGGCCACGTCGGTGGCGGGCGGGGGGGCGCTCCCGGGCGGGGGGGCGCTCCCGAACAGGGGGGCGCTCCCGGGCGGCAGTCAGCGTCAGTTGTCGTCTTCATCATTCTCAAACATGTCGTTGTACTCTCGCGTATTTTCAAACTCTTTGAAGTCCTGAACAAACAAAATGATATGTTGTGAGAATGAATAAGAATACAACTTAGGCAAACACTACTTATAACATGCATTTTTCAAAAATAATGTAAACAAGTAACGAATTTTTAATGGCAGAGTCACATTTGTTAAAAAATATTCCGCACAAAACTTCTTTTTTTAAATTTTAAACTTTATGTTCAAATTATTCAGTACTTTATTTATTCGATTTGTTTACATTTACAGTCAAAAAGGCATAAAAACAACATGCAAATTATTTAGCAAAATGTCTCCTAAGGCTGTAAATTCGAAGTGCAACAAACGCCTCTCCAAATTTGCAGTCAAGAAAAAGCGGGTTATTCCAATGGTGTGTGTGTGAGAGAGAGAGAGACAGTATATAATATCCCAAATATCTAGATAAATTCATATGTATAAGGATGCTTTGGTGCTGGCGCTAAATCTTGCTCACTGACCTGGAACATCCCGTTGGCGACGGCGTAGCCCGTCATGGCGACGGCCGCGAACAGGGCTGCGAGGATCTTGTTGCGGGTCTGGTTCGGGAAGTTGGCTGCCTCGCGATCTGATTGCGTGCCCGTTGATTGTTTCTTAGAGTTCAGTCTGTTGTATTCTGTCAAATGGTAAAGTAAATTAGTAAAGGCTCAAATAGACATTGTTCAATTGTTAATAGAATTTATTCGAGCGCGAGTAAATCCCGCGCGTATTCATGTGGGTGTTCTTAAACGCAAATGGATAAAGTCTGCACTTTATTTATTTTATCTAATACTACAAAGTACAGATTAAGTTACAGGAGCAAAAAGGAGCCACAAGCCACAGGAGCAAACATAAGCCACAGGCCATAGGAGCAAATCTGAGCCACAGGAGGAAATAAATATAACACATAGGTTACACAAACAAACATGAACCACAGGCTACAGGAGCAAATCTGAGCAAACACGGCCACAGAAGCAAAAATGAACCACAGGAGCAAACATGAGGCACAGGCCACAGGAGCATATATGAGCCACAGGCCGTTGAAGCAAACATGAGCCACAGGGCACAGGAGCATATATGAGTCACAAACCACAGAAGCAAAACGGAGCCACAGGAGGAAATAAATATAAGATTCAGGTAAAACATGAACCACAGGCGACAGGAGCAAATATGAGCCACAGGCCACTAGAGCAAACATGAGCCACAGGCCACAGGAGCACACACGGCCCATAAGAGCAAAAATGAGCCACAGAAGCAAACATTAGCGACAAATCACAGGAACAAACATGAGCCACAGGCCACAGGAGCAAAACGGAGCCACAGGGGGAAATAAATATAAGACACAGGTCAAACATGAACCACAGGCCACAGGAGCAAACATGATCCACCGGCCACAGGAGCAAACATGATCCACCGGCCACAGGAGCAAACATGATCCACCGGCCACAGGAGCCAACACGGCCTACAGGAGCAAAACAGAGCCAAAGGAGGAAATAAATATAATACACAGGAACAAACATGAACCACAGGCCACAGGAGCAAATCTGAGCTACAGACCACAGGAGCAAAAACGGGCCACAGAGCACAAGAGCAAACCAGGAAATACTAGTCTATCATATGTTAATTTTATATTACGACCTAAAATTTATGACTGGAAGTACAAACAAAAAATAGAACTTACCGTCTGTTACATGTCTAAAATTCTTCTGGTTGATCCTAGCAACAAATCTTGAAAGGTTTGCTATTCCTTTCACATGATTGGCTAGAGTAGAATTGGGGAATGGCGCCTTAATCAGTGGTGCAAGGTATGCAAACACTGTAGCATCAAAGGAAGAGGGACGATTGCCAAAGAAGTATTCACTTTCGCCGAGCCTGTCTGATAGGGTTTTAAGGCATTTCTCGGCTTCACTGTATATCTGAAATAGATGAAAAACTATATTGAGTATCAAATAAATTAACATCTTATTTTTATTTAAATTTATATATTTTTTTAAATGGCCATATATGTTGCTATGTGCAGATCTTGAGAGTGACTGGACCAACTTTCTTCAAACTATTTGCTGATATTTTAGAAATATCCTGAAGTGAAAATTGAAAAAATATATCGAAATTCATATTAAAAAAAAAATCATTTTTCTTTATTATATTCGCCTCTTGGATGTGCGGTTGTAGACACCAGCCCAACATACAATACAATATTACATTTGAACTTTTTTAAATGTCAATATTTGGTCTATTGTTACTAATTAGTTTAATTTATTCATTGACTTGAAAATTTGAAATATCTTTTGATAGAACAACAAACATCAGGTTTGCTTGTATTTATGTAACTGCTTATTATACTTATTAAATTGGCGTTTTTTTATAATTGGTTGCTTTGAAGTGTTGTATCTTTGGATTGATTTGGAATTATAAGTTCAAATAACCATATTATATTAAAGGTGTGAAATTTGATATTTATTATATTGTTGTATTTTGATATATAATTTGATGTTTCTTTTTGTTTTGTATTTTCTATAATATTGCTGTATTTATGAAAGCTAATAAAAAAAACGTTTTTTCATATTATTATAAAGTTTATTTAAATTTATAATTTTAAAAAACAGCAATTTAATAGGTAAAGACCTACTATAATAGGTACTAGCAAACCTGATGTCTGTACCACTGCTGGAAGGAAGACAACAGAGTCAACACTATTATCCTCTTGAACTTAACCCAAAAAAAAAATTGGGTAAAAAGCAGAAATTAGGGTGTTTTTTTTTTGAGATGGGTAATCATTCAATTACTTCTCTCGCTGTAGGGCGAAGTGGGAGGGTGTGTCAGCCTTTACTGAGTAAAATCACACTTATGTTGTGTTGTTGTTGGTATGTTGTTAAGTTTATGAGTTAAAGTGTAATCTATCTATGTTTCTTCTATTGCCCTTGCATTTTAGGACCATGGGTCCCTTTTTAGAAATCGACCCATGGCCCCAAGGGTGTTCATATGAAATTCAATTATATTCATATGAATACTGTAATTAAAGACAATGACAGAGTTTGCTTGGGGTTTAATGAATTAATTTCATGTTAGGGCATTTTTACATTCAATGTTGTACAATAGTTTTAGACTAACAATGTTATGAAACACCTAGCTACTGCCAGTGGCTTTGTCAGCATGAACATAGAAAATGTATGCCTGTAGTGATAAAGTAGCATCCTGGTAAAAGAATTAAAAAGAAAATTAGTCTAGTAGCATCTGAGATTACAAAAGAAATAAGTTTGTATGGGACATAAATCTTAAGTATTAGATAATAATGCTTTGTTTCTTACTTACTGTTTTTTCAATTTCCCTTAAATCTGTGTATTCTCCATACAAAGCATCAACCATTTCTTTAGCTGCATTCTGGTAATGTGATGGGTAGTAAAAGTTGAATGGGATACACAGAGCTTTGGCATATGTTGGTCTGGTTAAATCACAGTAGTTCTTTTCATCAACCCACCAAGCGTACTGGTATGCTGGGTACAGTTTCTCTCGTAAGTATTGTGTGAACGCACTGGCTTCTGCAGCCTGCTTTGTGTTTAGATGAACATCTGTGCTGTAGTGCTGTAACAATATTAGTAAACAACATACATGTAATAAACCAAAGGTTACCATAGCTACAGCATTAGATAAACATGATGTAATATTGCTTTAAATAGACCAAATTAGAAAAAACATACAAGAAGCATGTGCAACTATTATTTTAAAATAACAATAGCAAGACTTTGTTGAAAAAAAACAAAAACTAGATTTACCAGAGATTTTAAATGTTCCACAACTTCCTCGAAATTTGAAAGTAGCTTGCGGCCGTCCTTCATGACAGGGAGCCTTCCTTTGGGTGTGAAAAACGGGTTGTTCGCTTCTCGAACTCTTACGGGCACTCCAATAAATTTCATATAAGTCTGCGAACAATACGATAAAGAATAAATGCCGAGAAATATACCGGCGGCATAGTTTCAGGTTTAAGGTTATGAAGAAAAGCACTTACTAAGACTTTCAGACATTCTAAATCAATCGAGGCGAGTCCCCATTCGCCACGCCATATATCTAGTTCTATACTAGCCATTGTGTTGTGGAATTTACGATTAAAATAAAATTTCTTTCAATTTTCTTAACATTGATCAAATGACTGCAAATGACATGACAAATTGACAGATGCTTATTTCTTTTTCACGTTTTGTCCACAGCAGGCCATAGCCTGGCAATACTAATATACTAAAATTACTAAATAAATGTTTCACTTTTATTCGACTATGTATTCCAAAGTCGACTAAAAGCGAAACAATTAATTAGTAACAGTAAAACCAGAAAATTCTGCCCAATGTATACATATTTAAAGCAATATCTACTAACTAAGACATCTAAAATATGGCATCAAAGAATTCCTTCACATACATAGATCACAGTAATGCCAGTTCATGTAGTGTTTTGCCCGCCACGCCACTATTAGTCTGCTTTGGTTTAACTGACCAAAATTAATTAATACAATTTTACATTGATGCACATACAATATTATGTATCAAAATGCATCATCTCTGAGAACGAGCCAAAAATATTTTTGCAGTTTCTGATGTGGTCCAATCAATACCGATACAATGCCCTGCGTTCAAAAATGAGGTTAGAGTTAACTCTAATGACGTCATCAGAGTAGATACTCTACGCTCGCATTTTTGAACGCGAACGTAGAGTTTAACTGTCAATTCCAAGCAACTGTCATTCCTGCGGGGCTTACCGCTTACACCAACCTAGGGTACAAAGCAAAGCGTTAGCTTTACATACTCTTTGCTAGGGTAGGTTGGTGTTAGTGGTGCTCGGAGTTAGAGTTAGTTGGGTTTACTCTAGGGTAGCTACTCGAGTTATAAATGAAATACCCTGAGTTGCAACTCGAAATATTTTTGAATGGTTAGAGTAACGACCCTATCCTACTCTGGTTATTTTTGAACGCAGGGTTGAAGGGATAAAGAATCTTTAACGATCATCTAATGATTGTATTGCTATTTCGCTTTATCCAGTTTAAGCTAAACGAGACAGAAATATGAAGTTAAAATAAAAAACTTTTGAACTGTCAAATGTGTCAAATGTCAATGAGTGAGTCGGATAGTCGAATGTGGTCTAATCTCAAAGTTATTTTCGTATTTGTAATCTGAAAATGAAAATAGTGAAATCATGACTTTTTGCGATTAACAACAAGTGCATAATATAAAGAAAAGAGTAAGAAAAAAATCTCTGGAAGTACGTGCACAGAAAACACATAAGACTACTGTTTCTTTAACGATAAGTGTACTTATTTAACTTTTAATAAAACCGGCCGGCTGACAACAGACCAGTACAATGTCTATTCAATGGACATTTATTGCTGGCTATCTCTACCTCGAGATAGCCATTGTCATCATCATGATATTACCCATATTCAGTCCTAGGAGATGGAACCTGTTCTTCAACTCTCGGATATTTGCAATGTTCCGTAACCACGCTGCAGCATACTTCTATGTCTTGTTAGGTGTTCTAAGTCTGTTCCTGATTGATGCTATTAGAGAAATGAGAAAGTATTCCAACACGGAACCCGGGTCTCATACCCACCTGGCTAGTGAAATGAAAGGAAGTGTGAAGCTTTTTCGAGCTCAGAGAAACTTCTACATAACTGGCTTTGCTATTTTCTTGGCTTTTGTTATTCGCAGACTAGTCAGCATGCTTATTATTCAAGATGAACTAAGCAAGAAAGCTGAAAAGATAATAAAAGAGGCTGAAGCTACTGTGAAGCAAGCTAAGAGTACAGTGTTGGCTCATTCATCAGACAAATTGGAGAACAACCCCCTGGCCCAAAAATACAAAGAGAAACTAGAGGCGGCAGAGAGATCGCTAAATGAGAATAAGGAGAGGTATAATGAAATGCAAGAAGAACTTGAAATGTGGAGAACAAGATATTTTGAAGTTAGAGATGCTAAAGATAACGGAGTGCGAGGATAAATTTCTGTTAGAGGAGAAAAAGAACAAACAACAGAAAATTTTATCATATTGAACAGGTTTAGCTTATCTAGAACAGCTTATCAATAACATTGTTGTATTACCTTACTAACATTTTAAAAACATTCAGTCCCAATAAATTTTTAAATGGGACTTTTTAAGCAAAAAAATTATTTTAATTATTAGGTTAAAGGGGCTTTCAATTATCCTTATTCACAATAATCTAACATGCTTTGCTTACTACTAGTAACATATTAGGTGTATTAATTCATTAGTGCTGAACTCTATGTATAAAAAAAAAATTACAACTACTAACAAAAAGGAATGATCCCAGAACTACACAAAAAAAAAACATTCGGTTTTTAACTCGAAAAGGCAAGATCTTTTCATTCCTTTTTGTTAGTAGTTGTAATTTTTTTTTAAAAAACCATATGTTTTTTTTTTCGAGATTACAATTTAGTAATAATAGCTCTGGTTTTGACTTTGTGTACATTGAAATATTTATAGTTGACCAGCGGCAATCGGACAAATGTATTCAAGGTCGTGTCGGTTTATCAAATTTGTCAAACTGTTGAGTAATGCTAACAATACCTTGTAGTACAGAGCTCTTTTGCAAAATAAACCCTTGTGATCTGACATGAATATAATGAGACTACAAATAACAAAACTTTCAAGTGTTTAGTAATAGTGAATAGCGTAATGTAAAACAGGTGCTACCTGACAAATACAAGAACAAAGTGTATTCGTCTTAACAGAGACAGTAAGAAAAGTTCGTTGATCATTTTTCTTTTGGTTCTTAGTAAATACAATTATGCATAGAGGGTAATTCAATTACTTATTAGTCTATATACAAGACTAGATTGTAATAAGATTATGGTGAAATGGATGTCAAATTATAAGGGGTGTCAGATTGGATCTTTTTCTCGCACATATAAAAGCTGTAAAATTAGTTTCAATGAATTTTGCTCTAATAATTGTAGATGTTTTTAAACTTTCGGTACACTGTTTAATTGACTCTATGGCTAAGATTTAAAGAGCACAACAGTAAATACGGCTCTTTCATTGCATCACCACACCTCCACAGTGCATGTAGCTATCTTAGGCACTGTCCGTGTTAAGCAGTAGGCCTTAAGTATCACCTTTTACCACTCAAACTGCCTCATTAAATTGTACATATTTCTCTGCTTTCATATATTGTATGATAAATGATATTTAAGGTTTAAAAAATCACTTTTACACATCAATTTTTTTTTCCTCATTTTAAACTAGATGAGGCCGGGTATAAATGTAAATATTACACTTTCAGTATCTAGTAAATATATATGCATTTAACTGTAATTATCTTGTTAAAAAAACCATTTCTTTTTACATTGTGTTTCAGTTGTGGTAGACTAGCATTAGTGCCAAAATTCTTTCTTTTATATTGTATGTCTATTCTTTTAAATAAAAATAACAAATATATAATAATAGGCTATAATATATTTTTTAACTCAGGAATCTTATTTACATTTAAAAAATATTAACTATAATTACAATAAAAACGCTACTATGTGCCCAAAAGACTGGCAGCATTGCCACACTGTATGGCAATCATAGGTATCCAATGGCAAAACTTAAATAAATTAGATCTCAAATAAATTGTAATTACTACCTTTGTAAATTATGTTATAACTGTACTTCTATTATTATGTAATGACGTTTTGTGAGCTTTTGATATAAAAATAGTTTCAGTAAAGGATGTCTAGTACAATGCAATAACCCAAATTGACATAATGGATAAATTAGAATATAATTTTATTATGCAGAACAATTTACTATCTCTTTACAATGTCTTTGATGCAGAGACATCATAATGCAGTTGCCTGGTTTGTGTTTTTGTTGAGATATAATTTTTGTTTTTATTAAGTAATAGTAATAATTATAAACATGTTGATGTGACCAACATGACAAGTTTCTTTTTATATGCTTTTTTATATTAATATAGATAAGGTGTTCAGTGTATTATAATAATGTTGCATAATATCATTGAATAAAAAATCTTTTTAAAACAGATTTGTGATATCATTTTTTACTGCCTTAACAAATCTATTTAAACCTAAGTTTATCTAAGCCCTGAGCTTAGAGCCTCCGTCGTTACACTACCCACAGAGTACCTTCTTATGTATAGTGAACTACCATATCGGGTATGTCCAATTAATCTATACCTATATTAATATATAAATGAACCCCTATTTCTCCTGGTCACGCTGTAACCTATAATTTAAGAATGGCAGTGGCCAATTTTAATTTTGTTTTGTTCACCAGCATACAGGGAAGGTTGTAGTTAGGGTAGGTTAGGTAGGTAAGTAGCTTAGGGTATTTACTATACTCTTTGGCTTAGGGCAGGTAACTAGAGTAGTCAGTTGACGGGAACGAAGCCGCGGACAAGAGCTAGTATATAGATATAATTGAAGTGTCTGTTTGTAGGTAATGTGGAATATATTTTTTTACTAAATATACATAATACGAAAGAATATTCGATAACTATCAAAATTCTATCAAAAGTTTTGTCTGTCTATCTGTTTGTTCCGGCTAAACTCCGAGTCGACTGGACCGATTTTGACCTGCCCTCACCTTAGCGTATGAAATGTAAAGCGTACAGCTTCATGGAAAAGCGGCCGAAGTCTTTGGGTTTTTTATTTTTTTATTGGGTGGAAAAATCAACTTATGACAAAACTCGCTCTTGGGCGGAGCGAGAGATAGTGTCAGACTTTTACTGACTAAAAAACCACTCCTGTTCCTTTTTTGCCTTCGTCCTAGGGCTCCGGGTTTCACTTTCACACTACCCGTGGCCCCAGTAGGCTTCGACCGTGCTGGGCCCCTACGATTTGCTGACATCTCTCTGAGGCGCGTGTAGAACAGTAAGTACGCGCCGTCGACGACTTGGAATTGGTCCGGACGGTCGGAAATCGGGATCGGAATTCCGGCCACGGTTGGGGCGTGAGGACGGTTACCTCACGCGATCGGTCGCCTCCTTTGCTAGCATTACTGCTTCGCAGTTGGAGGCGACCGCCTGCCACTCCTCCTCGCTCCGGACCATGGCCTGTACCAAGGCCCGGCGCGAGAGATCGCTGCCGCCGATCGCCCCCACGAGAACACGGCGTTGCTCTACCCAAGCGGGGCACACCTCCACCGTGTGCTTCAACGTGTCCACCGGGTGGTCCACATAGTGGCGACACCCGGGCGTGTCTTCCGCACGAATCCGGTGCAGGAACTTCCCGAACTTACCGTGTTCGGTGAGAACCTGCGTCATGCGGAAGGTGAGAACGCCGTGAGGTCTTTCCAACCAAGCCTCAAAGAGGGGACTTACCGCCATAATTGTGGTGTGCCCAAAGTCTTTGGGTGGAAGTATGCAGTAGAAAGTTTCTTTTTCTTAGGTTTTTTTAAATAATCATTTCATTTCTGAACGAAATAGTAAATGTCTCAAATTTCTTAGTGCGTTTCAGCAAATATTTAAAATACATATATTAAGCATTGTTAATAGCGTTTTCTCTGTCAAACACTCTTAGAAAATAGAAACAAAACTAAAAGGAAGGTTCCGGTATTTTGACAGTGACAGATGACGTACTGTGTAAAATACGCCTCTCATTTTTTGGTTTACTCTCTCTTTCTTACTTATGGGCATTTTATATATCTATTTCACAAAGTTACGTTTTCATTCCCAGTTGTTTGAAGACTGAGGAAAATATTTAGAGATTTTGATTAACTCGTAGTGAATAAGATATAATAATTCTCATATTGATTGAATTCTAATAGTGTCTGCTAACTATAATGCTTCTGTGATTTTTTATTGGTGGAAGTTAGTGACCCGTTATAAAGGGTACCGTTAAGTGTTATTTATGAATGTGAGCATCTTCAATAGAGTCAACAACCAAGTAAGTTGGCTTGTTTTTATATTCTAATTCATTCTTCATTTCATTTTCCTAGTTCCCAAGCGTGTAACAATATCAGTGTAACATGTTTTCTCTCTGGATCCATTCCACAAAGTTTGCTTTGAGTATAATCTGCAAATTAATTTTTATTCTAACTACTTTTATTTATTTATTCTTCATGCAAGTCTTCATAGCAGTTTATAGTACTTCAAGCAGTTACGCCCTGAAGTTCATCGTATTTTCTAAAATGATGACACATTCTTAACGCATCTTATAGTCTGGGTGCTTTATTTAATAAAGAAAACTCCAAGTTATTATGTAGACTGTATATTGTATAACATGGATAATGGTACAAAATGTAAAACGTATGAGTTGGTAGGAGGGTGCATGCGAGTCGTCAGGTTGCATGGGATAGAAACACGTGTGCGGGCCACTGTTTTCAGGACCTTCTACCAACTAGTGGTAGGAGGACACACAATATAGGGATGTGTCCAGTGGTATTCATCACATAACTGAGCCGGCAACAACAATGACAATGTAATCTAGAGGTGCAGAGATTACTTTATGTGGTTGGCTCTATAATCCACTATATACTCTTAAACTATATATTTCAATTTCTTACATTCCATCTCTCTTTCTTTTGTCTGGTAGATATCACTGTCAGCGATAAGACCGCCTTTGTACCCATAGATTTAAGTTAGTGTAAAACAACCCGGGAATCTTTAAGTCAATAGCGAATAGATTACTTTTAGGTAAGTGCGTTCCATCGTCGACTGCATCGTCGCTTTCCATCAGGTGAGATAGTGGTCAAGCACGAACCTATCAAGGATAATAATAAAAAAAAAAGTTTTGTTACTATTTTAGTGTACAATAAAATTTATTCTATTCTATTCTAAAATAATGTAAGTAATAGTAAAAGTCATTTGTAAGCTTAACAAAGTTGTTTATTTAAAATAAATCATGTTAAGCACAGTAGGGTGTTTCATGTTTTTTTTAATTTTCGGTTTTCATTTGACTTTGCTCAAATTCTTGATACCACTCATGTATAGTGTTCATATAACAAAAATCACCATAATCAGTTAATATTTAGAGGTTGCACAACACCCCTCTATTTACCTGCATATTTGCCTATTTACCTACAACCCTAAATAAATAAATAAATACTGTTGAAGAAATCCCTCAAACGAGTACAATCTTAAACTGCTATAACTATCAAAGTTAACCAATGCTGATTGCAGACAAATTTATTGAAAATAATAATAATAATAAAAGATTTATTTCGGACGAGGTCCATATTTTGTTAGGAACAATTATCTTAAAAACTAAATAACATAAAAAAACAGTATCCAACATAGTTGGATAATGTTTAGGTAGATAACATATAACATAGGCAATTTATACCTCAGGCTAGCCATGATTGATGAAATAGATTCAATAGTCATAGAATAGCTATACTATAATATTATATATGTGGAAGTAACTTTGTCTGTCTGTTACATTTTCATGGTTCAACTGCTAAACAAATTTTGGTGAATGGAGTAAGCTTGAACCCCAAGAAAAGTCATAAGCTACTTTAGGCTTCGACTCGACTGTGAGTCCGCAATGACCGACATTTACATGGACAAAGTCAAAAGTTGTGCAAAAGTTTAAAATGAAACTGTAATAATAAAGATTGTAGGAGGCAATTTCGAAAATTCTTTAACTTACTAGTGCGCCTCACCATCAACAATTACATCACTACTTACCATCAGGTGGGATTGCAGTCAAGCGCTAGTGAAAACTATCCCTGACTGTCATAGGATATTTTTTTCCATAAAAATTCCCATTCTTTGTTCCTATGGGCTAGGAAGTGAATCTGTGGAGAAAGTTAGGTGATTTTTTTGTTGGGACAAGGTTATGTTATGATCATCTCCCATCTATTTTTAGCAAACAAAATGAAGCAAATAGATATATAATAAACAAAACTAGCTTTTGCCAGTGGCTTTGCCCACATGAAAGTAGGTCTGTCACTACACTCTACACAAACTTTGGACCTCCTTTCATCCTCTTAGGGGCTCAATTTTGTAAAATCCTCTCCTAGTGCTCACTGACGTCATAAAAGGAAACCTTGTGCAAAATTTGACTCTTCTAGTAGTTTTGACTGTGTATTGATATGTCACTCAGTCAGTTTCTCCTTTATGTAGATTTTAACTGTTTATATCTTAAACTTTCTCAGAATAAAGATAGCGGCGGCATGTATTCCGAGTGGAGTTCTCTGCCGCTGGAGGGCGGGGGGCGCGGCGTGCTGGGCGCGGTGGGCGGGCGGGACGTGGTGCTGGCCGTGGTCAAGCAGCTAGCCTCGCACGAGCCCAGCCCCCTCACCACTGACGCTGAGGTACACGCTCTTGTACGCTTGTACAAGGATAAAATACATGAATTCAAAATTTTGCCATGTAAGATAGTGATTTTGCCTTATGTTGAATACAATCATTAAGGGGTTTTTTTTTGTGGTTTACTAAGAGCATTAATAAACAAACAAGGTGTTTTATTTCTTTAGTGCTTATGAATTTTAAGTTAGCTGAAATAAAGACTACTCCACTGTGGCAAAAGTAAGACTTGTCAGAAATACATTTCTGTCATAATTTCATGGAAACTGGAATTAATTGCTGTCTTTTTCTGTAGTTTGGACTCGCCATACGCTACAAATCTTACCCCGCATCGGCCACAAAAAGCCGCCACACGCCACTCGCGCAATTAAACCTCCTTCATCAGAGTCCATTATGGTACTGCATGCATGGGTTAAAAAAAGTACCAGCTACCGACAAGTGGATATCCCGCTGTTCTTCTACCTTTGTGGCCGCATCTAGCTTCTCGTGGCAGAGTTTATGGCCGTCGCATGTAGCTCGTGTGTGAGACCCTAAACGTGAAAACTCTCTTTGAACTAGCTATGGCTAGATTAAATCACTACTAGCTATTGGGACAATAATTGCTAATATAGGGTCTGGTGTATGTAATGAGAAAAGTTGAATTGGCCAGTGGCATCTCAATACTTGTGTATGCAGGTGGAATGGGTACTGGAAGTAATCCGCTTCGGGCTGTCCCTCCCGCTGGTGGAGCACGAGGCGCTGCGTGATTGCGTGCGCGTGTGTTGCGCGTGGCTGGCGCCGCTGCTGCCGCCCGCGCCGCCCGCCATGCCGCCGCCCCCCGCGCTGCCACCACCCGTGGCCGCCGCCCCCCACAAGTACGCCAGGAAGATACTCAGACACCTGCATAATTTGTTCGTGCCTAGACCTAATGAGAGTGAGTTTATCTTTATATTCAATTTTGCTTACTATCAAGTACTGAAAATGACTGATTAACTACCCGTTTTCATTAACACTAAGCACACTCTAAGGGCGTTTTTCTGAATTGAGTATTATGTGTTAAGAATGTCTCAAACCTTATTTTAAAGCCAATTTTTGACAAGTCTTCAGGCAAAAGTAGAGTTTGAGAAATGCTCAACTTCAAATTCTTAATTCAGAAATTGGGGGAAAATATTTAAAGATTACTGTATGCTTATACCTGGACATGCGGTACTGGGGTCGACCTGGAAAATTCTAAATAGATTCTTAATCAGATCGGCCATAGTAAAAACTACCTCCTCAGTTCAGGGTTCTCGGATGATTCAGTGTTTGTGCGGCGTCTCTCCGCAGACCATGGCCCATATTTCATATATCTGGCTCCGTATCACCTGTACATGTAAGGACCTTATGACTGCGTCAGCGAATGTTTTTCCGTAGCTAAACAATTGGTTAAACATAATATATAATGAATTGCCATCGACACGCTACTATCAAGATTGCGCGGTTGAATTTTCAACTCCACGGTCGAAAATCGAACTGCACGCATCAGATATTTGGTACTTGACAGAATGTAATAAAAGACACAAAAGTTTTGCGCTGATCCTAATTACCAGGCGACAAGACCAGGCAGACGATAATAATGATGATCTAAGTTTTTTCGCCCAGTGTCATTCTGAACACGGCATAAAAACTCCATGGGCGGGTTTCTAAGTTGAGTATTTTGAGTTAAGAATGTCTTAACTAAAAACAAAAACTCTTTTTCTTTCTTCTTTTCTTAAATCCTACTGTAATGCCAAATTTTGACAGGTTTTTGGTTAGGAGTTTTAGAAATACTCAACTTCGAATGCTTAAATCTGAAATCGAGGTTTAATTTACTTGAAATGCGTGCATAAATTATGTAGATATGGCGTATTTTTAAATAGAATCCAAGAAATAAATTCAAACATAATGTAAAGGACAAGAAATTAGTAGAAAGACTTAATCAAATTCTTTATTGGATGAATGGATGGAGAATAAACTTTATTGGATTCCAAAACAGTCTTACACTTAAACTGTCAGTCAGTCAGTCAGTCTTAAACTCTTATACTTTAACTTAGATAACCACCATTTTGATTTTACGTTCTTTCAGTCCATCCAATTCTGGTGGGTACTATTAAATTAACCCAACATTAAATTTTACATTAAAAATATAGATACCGCCTATGCTAGGACTTTGCTAGAGACTTAGTTTGCGAGAAAGTTTTCATAAAAAAATTTACGCCTTTTAAACCGTATTATAATAACAGACTTCATTATTCATTTTATAATTAGAATTTGTGCCAAGTTTCAAATATTAACCCAAGAAATAAATATCTCCCATATAACCTTAATTTTTTAATTAATTTACTTCGGTTACTATTTATGCCAAGTTTCAAGTATATAGGCCACAAAAAACCAAAATTTTCAATACAAACGAATTTCATTTCTTTTCACCGTCTAAAGTAGAATTTTCAAATACCCCTCAGCGCTCACCTACATTATAAAAGGAAGCCTTGCTCATAATTTCATGTTTCTAGACTTAGTAGTTTCAGCTGTGCGTTGATAATTATGTCAGTCACTCAATTTCTACTTTTATAGATAGATAAGAAAGTATATAAAGAAAGACTATAACTATTACGTTTATTTTACAAGCTCTCGCATTCATATACCAAATGGAACTGGGTAAGTTGTCAGAAAGGATTTAGTAAAAAAAAAATTGTCGGTCTGTGTTTTCCACGGAACACTAGAGCGAGCGCGGCGTCATGCGTCTGTCTATGGTTCATTATTTATTGCATTTTTATAAATATTTTTCTAACACATGACACATATTAACATAATATCACGCTTTTTACCAATGTTATGTATTTATTATTTTTCCAATGTTTGTTTTATCAATGTTTGTATTTATTATTTTGTTTCGATACCTACATAGTTTTATTTAACCTCCGTGAGTGTGACCGTGGCATCACCGAGGGCCCTAACAGAATACCAGTGCTGCGTTATTTATCGTTTTAAATATCGTAGCATATGCTGAGTTAGGCGCCTTTTTGGCCTTGCACAGATTTTAAAGTTATTTTTTTTTCCTATACTTAAAATTCTACTGTATGTGTGAGGTACGATAAACGTATTTTCTTTCTTTCTTTCTCCACTTACACTGTTTCTACTGATGCGGAGTGGAAATTTCGAGCACTGTGATTGGCCAATTCACGGTCCGCTCCACCCCATTCTGCCCAGCTCCACATCCGTGGAAACGCACCCTTCCACTTAGGTCCTAAGCCGCAAGTTGTCAGACAGCAGAGCTCTGGGGTCATATGGTCAGCCATATTTACTAGCGTCCACTTAGGTGCCTATGATCAGCAGTGGACGTTTTACAGTTGAATAACAATAATACTTTTACCCCGAATACTGAATTAACAATTTAAAGTTGAGTATTTTTCAAACTCTACTTTATTTATTTAATCGTATGAGAACCAACATCAAAAGTACAAGTGGATAATAATTGTGAGTATTGAGCCAGCTAAAGGTTCTCACGGGTAAAAACAGAAAAAGTAGTAAAAAAACTTAGGATCACACAGCAAGATAAAAAAATATATATATAATACTTAAGGTAATGAGTATGACGTTTTAAAGAAGAAAGCTAAGAAAGCCGTGGCAATAGCAAAATTAAAAGCCCAGGACAAACTATATGACACACTGGACAGTCCTGCAGGCCAAAAAGAGCTATACCGGCTTACTAGAATAAGAGAGAGAAAGGCGAGGGATGTTTGTCAGGTAAGATGTATAAGAGATGAAACTGGAATGGTTCTATCGGATGATGAAAAAATCAAAAAGAGGTGTAAGGAATATTTTGAAAGACTGATGAATGAGGAAAATAATTGGAGTGGGGTGTTAGAGAATAAACCAGTGAATGTGGGATTAGTGCGAATTGTTAATATGGATGAAGTCAGAATAGCAGTATGTGGAATGAAGAATGGTAAAGCCATTGATCCAGATGGAATACCAGTTGAAGTGTGGAAGTTATTGCGAGTGGATGGATGGACGTGGTTAGCTTTGTTCTTCAATAAGTTGTTGCTGGAAGAAGCCATACCTGATGAGTGGTGCAATAGCTCTTTGGTGCCGATTTTTAAAAACAAAGGTGATGTCTTGAGTGCAACAATTATAGAGGAATAAAGCTAATGTCACATACTATGAAAGCCTGGGAGAAAGTTATTGAAAGGAGGCTGAGAGAAGAGAGTGAAATTTCACAGACCCAATTCGGTTTTATGCCTGGTCAGGGTACAACGGATGCCATTTTTGCTATACGCCAGCTATGCGAGAAATATAGAGGTGCGCATAAAAACTTGCACATGGTATTCATTGACCTCGAAAAGGCATACGACCGGGTACCTCGTGAGGTTCTGTGGTGGGCCCTTAAGGAGAAAGGTGTGCCTGGGAAGTATGTGCAGTTGATCCGAGCGATGGACAGTCGATGCAGTACCCAAGTCCGGTCTACAGTGGGCACCACTGGCAGTTTCAATGTGGCAGTCGGCTTACATCAAGGGTCGGCTCTCAGCCCTTACCTCTTCCTGATGATAATGGACGCTCTGACGTCGGACATTCAGGAAGAAGCTCCCTGGTGTATGTTGTTTGCCAATGATATTGTCTTGATTGCCGAGAGTGGCCTAGAGGTCCAGAACAGATTGAAGGTGTGGTGGCACAGACTGGAGAGTGTTGGCCTGAAATTGAGTAGAACCAAAACGGAATACTTGTTCTGCGATTTTGGCGGTCTCTCCAATCCAGTGCCTTTAGCTCTAGCTGGAACGCTCTGACTTTCGGTACCTCGGGTCACTCATCCAAGGGGATGGTGAGGATACATCGGATCAACGCAGGATGGATGAAATGGCGACAGGTCACGGGAACAACTTGTGACCCACGGATGCCCCTCAAGTTGAAGGGTAAAATCTACAAGTCCGTGATAAGGCCTGTCATACTGTATGGATCAGAATGTTGGGCTGTAAAAAAGACGGATGAAAAAAGATTGCATGTAGCGGAGATGAGAATGTTAAGATGGATGTGTGGTGTGACGAGAATGGATAAAGTGAGAAATGAATATATTAGGGGAAGTTTGAAAGTGGCGCCAGTGACTGAAAAGTTGAAAGGGAATCGTTTGTCTTGGTATGGTCATGTGAAGAGGAGGGATGAAACGCATGTTAATAAAAGAGTTATGAGTTTACATGTGGATGGATGGAGAGGGAGAGGAAGGCCAAAGAAAAGATGGATGGATTGTGTGAAGAGTGATATGAAAGAAAAGGAAGTTAGTGATAGCATGACGAGCAACAGGGCAGAGTGGAAGAAAAAAACGTGTTGCGCCGACCCCAAATAACACGGGATAAGGGCAGGAAGATGATGATGACTTAAGGTTAATTAGGTCTATGCATTAAAAAAGTCAGCATTAAGTCGAGTGCGTGCAGAATAGGTTTTAGTGGTAAATGGGTCAAATGAGAATCTTTACGAAGATTATTAAACTTTAGTACCTTACCAGTGGCATGGCTAGTAACCAGCGGCCCTAGACCAAAAAAACTGGGTTCCCTTTTTACATGGGAAATAATCTCAAGGTAGAACGGGAGTGAGTGTAAGACTTTTACTGACGAAAACGAGTTGCTATGATTAAATTAGTGTTCCAATCAATTTTATTTAGATTTCAAAAGTGGACGAATTTTTCGGTAGTTCAATAAGAGGTTTGCTAATCAGGTTTTGTGGGCCCCGGGGCACTGTCCCGCCCCGCCTAGCCCTTCGGTAGTTATATCAGTGGTCCTTACTGGGTCGACCCATGTATATGTTTCGCCTGTAATTAGAAGGGGAAGAAGGAATGGAGATAATCTCGCGTTAGGTGGCTGGATCAATGGCTTGATCCAGAAAGCGATACTCCTGGACACTGCTCGTATTGTTAGAAGGTTCGTTTCTCTGGAGCCCTGACCGCCGGTAGCTTGGAACCTGTTCTTGATACCGGTGGGACACTTTTTTTTTATATTTTTAAATGTTTTATTTTTATTGAAATATTTAAAACATATAATTTATATGTTTAAAGTAATGAATAAACGAAAATAATAATAATAATAATATTTATTCAAAATTCATTACAGGATAAAGTAATACAGTCTTAAATATAAATCTTAATTCGAGTCATACGTGCCTCAACTAGGAAATCCCGTGTTTCAGGCGAGAAGAGCTAAGTCTTCCGCCTGAAACACAGGATTTCCTATTTAGTTTAAATTATTTTAGAATAATTTAAAATTAACAAATAATCTAAAGTATTCTATAGTACAATACAAACGTGTAAAAAATCTGTAATGTAGACAAGTTATCTTATACTATTATAATATTACCAAATCTTAACTTCTAGTTTCTTAATTAACAAGATACATAAACTAGGTAAAAAATTGTATAAAAAACACTTTAGCATAATCAGTAAATTCTCTGTATCATCGTAGGACATTCTGTGAAGAGCCTCCTTAAGAATACTCTTACAGTTAACTTGATTCAAGCTGTAAATTCGTGTGCTGGCTCATAAAGTTTACATTTCTTAGGTGGCGACCTGATCAGCAAGCAGGCCGTCCTCTGTCACCGGGTGCTGCGCTTGTCCCGCGCACTGGCTGATGGTGGAGCCCTGGGGGCGCGCGAGTGGAAGTCATTACTGCTTCTGCTACTGGCGGCCGCGTCTGCCTTGCTGTCGCCGCCTGCGCCGCATCACTCCGCTGCTGAGCAGCTTTGTGAGAGGGTGTTATGTGTTCTGTTTGAAGTTTGGATACTAGCGTGTCACAGGTAAAGCGAACAAAATTTATCAAAAAAACAAATTTTTTGAATGTGTTTTATTTTTTTATTGATATAAACCAGTGCTTGACTGCGATGCTACCTAATAGTAAGCAGAGATGCAATCATTGATGGTGAAGCGCACTAGTTCATTAGAGGCTATTCACTCTAGCCTTGAAGACAGAAGAAATTATAGTAGGAAGGTAAGACCGCAGCAGGCAAATTGTTCCAGTCCTTCGATGTACGCGGTATAAACGAGTGTCTGTTGTAGTTTTTGTTGCACTTTTTAGCTATGGTATTTCACAATTAAAATTAAATATTAAGCTAGGTCTATGTTAAGGTATTAGTCTAAGCTATTGGGCCCAAAGGGTTTGACGAGTTTGCCATCGAATCGAACTTAGACTTCTTCTACTTTTGAATTGGTATGAACCAAACTATATCTCAATGACTATTATTACATTATTTTGACATCATACTCTTAGCATAATAAGCCAGGCACACTGACACGTGTGACTATTGCCAAAATTAGAAAATGATTGTGTAGCTACTAATTGAATTATAGTTCCTTTAAGTGGTGTCATGAATGTCGCTGCAAGTGAACCGATGAAGCCCGCCAATGTGTCCGTAATCCCCCCCAGATGCTTCCCCGTGCCGCCGCTGTGGCGCACGCTGCGCGAGCAGTGCGTGCGCTGGCGGCACCGCGCGCCGCTGACGGAGCAGTGGACGCGCGCGTCGCTGGCGCTGACCGCGAGGCTGCTCAAGCACATGTATGGCCCGCTGTTTCCCGTCATGCCTATCAGTAAGTAACACTGGCTCCATAAGGAACCATCATTTATGCGGTGTTTTACGTAGACGATCCAACGAGAATGCGATAGCGAAGCGTAACGGCGCGTAGGAACAAACAATTGATACACTATTGTGGTTAGGCCAACGATACTTGACCAAACTCACGTGGGTGCGGTGCGGCGACGAGCGAAGCGAAGCGGTCGCAATTAGTTTGATATTTTCACAATATCAAATTTTTATAATACCAAAATCATTGGCAGTTTGAGCATATTTCCACCATATTCTGATGATATTTGGATTTAGACAATATTTATCTAAGTTCCTACGTCTTTCTTTTTAGGGTTCCGTCTTTTGACGTACACTTTGTTGTCTGTCTGTCTGTCAATACCCTTTATCTCGGAAACGCGTGGAGGTATCGAATAAGGTCCTTTACGGAGTGCCGGTGTGGGCGTCATCACAGTGAAAGCGACCGGTGGCCAAGCTGAAGGTATGCCAGAGGGTCGTGGCCATGCGAATTGTGCGGGGATCCCGCGAAGCGGTATGCGGAAGCGTGTCTATGGAATAGAAGTCAAAATCGGTTTTCTGAAATTCTTTAACCTGTAACCTTCCAAATTTTACTTTCAAAATAGGTTTTGAACCATTCTTCAAATCCAAATACTCTATTCTGAAATCTAGTTTCTGAATTAAGGCTAAGGCTCTGCTCCGCTTCGCTCCCGCCTTAGCCTTCTAACCTAACCTATCCGAGTTGGGGTAGTCTGAGTCGGGGTGTTAACCATTAATATATTAAACGTGAGACCGAGTAGTAACGGCCCCGATTTACAAGTTGTAGGTCGCGGGTTCAAATCCATCCAGGCGCATTACTTTGTGTAATTTATTTCATGACCACTGCTCTCAAACCGGTGAAGGAAAATATCGTGAGGAAACCGGCATGTCCTAGAACCAAAAATTCGAAGACATGTAACATCCACCAAACCGCACTGGGCCCGCGTGGTGGATTACGGCCCATTCCCTCTCCTAGAGAGGAGGCCTGAGTCCCAACAGTGGGAACATTATAAGGCCGACTATGCTATAAACGTGAGACTTAATGATTTTAGATCAAATAAACAATATACATGTTAAACGTTAGACCAAATGATTTTCGATTACATAAACGTTATATGAAACAACGTTATTAGTACAATTAATGTTATATGTAAAGAAATTATATCAATAATTGGTATATCTCACGTTGATTATATCTTATGAACGATAATAAAATGAAATTAGACCAAATGAGTTCATACGTTATAAGACGCACCCCTAGAATTATGCATAATTAGCGACTTGCCCGAGCTATAAAACCTGTGTTTCGGGTCATCACTTACAAGACTATCTGTGTAGCGACATCTATGTCGTCACATAGGAACTAATCCTGCATCGCGCAATCAAAGCTGTCCGCGCGATTAGAACATATAGAACAGCCAGAAATCATCTATCGGGCAGCTGCCCGCCAGACATAACACCCGTCTGGTCGGAGGATCCTCCCTTTTCAACGGAGGTTTGCGGGACTATACTCTCTGTTCCACATTCCTCCAAAGGTGCATGAATGCAGAAATTACAGAATAACAACTAACTGAATGTTTGACTTTACTTGTGCAGGTGAAGAGGACGCCAACCTGATCCCGGCCGACATGAGCGCGGAGGCCGTCATGCAGAGCTGGTACCGCATGCTGCACACCATCGGGAACCCCGTGGACCTGTGCCGCCCGCACGTCATCAGCCAGACGCCCGACTTCCTGCAGGTACACACCACTCTGCATCTACTTGTTTGTTGATTGTTATTTGAAATTTTCTGCTAATGGCAGTCGTTTAAAAACTATATTATAATTAATGTAACCTAAAACAAAGTTCTAACTTATTTCTAAAAAAATTAACATAATTTACAAAAAAAAAAAAGAATATCATTGAATAAGGACAGGGTCGTACAGGGGTTGAATTTATTTGTTTTGTGTGTCTGTAATACTAAATTACATCTACATTCTTTACGCTTATTGTGCAGCACACTAGAAATTTACAAAATTTTATTAAGATTCGTTTGCTATACAAAAAAATGTTGATTAACTGTCATATTGAAAGATATTTTTATTCCAAGAGTTTAAACGCAAAATTACATAAAACACTAAAAACATGTCATACCGAAGAAGTGAACATTAATTCAACCTGTTCTTGCTCTTTAACGTGAAAGTATATGTCTGTGAATTCCGTCCTGGAAAACAGGCATTGTTTTTCTTTGAATGGTACTATTAATACCTTTACTTTTTTAATAGTATTCGATAACGCAAGACGAGGGTAGCCGCGAGCCGAGCCAGCACCCGTGCCTGCAGGCGCTGCCCTCCATCTTCCACAAGGCCATGAAGGGCATCGCGGCTCACGTGGATGCCTTCCTTGGTACGTATCACTTCTTATCTTGTCGGTGTGGGTGTGGGGGCTTTCGTAGGTCTACTGCACGGCATGGCATGTAGAATTCGAATAGAGATTTTCTTTCTGTGACTGCTTAAGGGACCAGAGGGACCCATGAAGCTTCGGTCTCTTCGCGGTATGCGATGCTGAACACATAATCCGTACCGCTTATACACATTGTGATGGAACAAGAGACCATTCTTATATAGAAGTTTTTAATGCGATTATGTCTCCGGCATCGCATACCACTGCGTTGTGCGTTACGATTGAGAGACCGATGCTTTAGACGTGATAAAAGTCGCTTAGGAGACGTTTCCAGAAATGAGTTATTAAGGGCTCCATTAAAACGTTGAAAATTTTTTTTTTACTAATTTGACGCAATGCAGTTGCGTCATATCTGGCTTCGGTTTTAATACTATTCGCGTTGTTATTTCATTTCACCAGTAAAAAATAAATAAACTAAGACAAAATGTCAATTTATTAGCAACGACGATAGGCAAGTCTTTTCTAATTCGCGATAGAACTAGTTCGGGAGAGCGTCCTTACAGACGCACTACGCGAACTAGTTCCCAACTTCACAGATCCCTTGGTCTTTAGTTCGTCGGTGTACTACGTAGGAATCAATGCGAACGCGAAGCGATGCGGTGCGATTGGAACAAACTATTTATACTCTATTGCGATCAACCGCACGTGGGTGCGGTGCGTCGATGAGCAAAGCAAAGCGGACATACAGAGAAAACCATGGGGTCCTGGAACGCAAGGCAAAGGTGTGGTTTTAGTCAGTAAAAGTCTGACACAGCCTCACGCTCCGCCATAATGCGAGAAAAGTCATTGGATTATTTCCAACCCTAAAATAACGGATACTTCGTCACTTTGACCGTCTAAGCTGAGGTAGAGTAGCTTCACGGAACAGAAACTCTGCTTTACTGCCTTCTTTTTGATCCATGCCATTATTAGGTGGAGATCAAATTTTTTATTGCTTTGGGCTTAATATTAAGTGTTTATTTCTTAGAAATTATAACATTTTAGAACGTAAACTTCAGTTTCAAAGACAGTATTCATAATTGCGTGTATGTTTCTAATTTTTTTTAAAAATTAGTTTCATTAATAAATAATTAGTTTCGTTCTAGAATGCGGACTTTGAAGTTAAACCCCGGTTTCTAATAGAGTATTCGAAATGGAGAACTTGGTAAACTTTAGAAACCGGATTGAGTTTTTTTGGGGTTGCACTGTAGAGTAGTGAGCACATTTTTCAAGTAGCCAGCTTGTAGACAATTTGGCGATCTATTGCTGCAAATATGATGAAAACTTCATAAGGTGAGTCCCAATATCTATAGACAAAGTTATCTTCTGGAAACATGATTTTTTTTTTTTCTATTTTGGTGGGGATTGATCTTTTTAAAGCACATTTTAATTCCACAGTTATCAAACGTTTGTTCTGTAAGATACGAAAATTATTAAGATTTAAAAGACACACAAACATGTAAACTCATTTAATGCTTCGGGTGCCCGAATTCGAGTAGATTATCCGAAGACGGGGTAAATCACCAAGAGTCCTACTAGAAATAAGGCATGTGTAGCACTGTAGTGTACCATAAGTAGTGTACCGTGGGGTTCAGGGCGCGGCTCGGAGCGCTGGTGGGCGGGCGGGGGCGCGGCGGGCGCGGGGGGCGCCGAGCTGGACGACGCCGAGCTCACGCCGCCCGCGCACCGCCGCCTCGCCAAGTCCTTCAGCGTGTCGGCGTCCAGGCCGCGCGACAAGCTGCCGGAACGAAGTAAGGACACAACCATGTGGGAACCGTTTTGTTTGTCGTCATTTTTCGGTCATAAGACGTCCACTGCTAAACATACACCTTTCTGAGTCACCTGGACTGATCCCGTGGACTCATACCAATTTGGTTACCAGCTGAACCTAAGCTGTTCTATTAACTAATAATCTGACTCTCCGTGAAAAAGTAGGAAAAGCTGTGCGCTTATCGCTTATATAAAAAAAAAACATCGTGGAAACTTGAGTGAAGGACGCAGTGTGGGCGCAATCACTGCAGAAGCGACTGGCCCACAAACTGAAAGCTTCCCAGAGGGTCATGGCCATCTGGATGATGCGGATCACCAGCGAAAGGGCGAGCCTCCTTGCCGGCCTGCCTGCCATGGGATTTGAAGGCAACAGTCCTTGCATACTTGCACGATTCGCGCACGGAGTCGCAACGCTGGGAAAGAGCTCCGCTGTCGCTGCTGCGGCGAGATCTCATGGCGGTATGGAAATTAGCACTGAGCATGCCACAGTCGCTGCGCTTCCACTCTTTGAGGAGTAGCTGGAGAGGCGCTACGGCATCCTTACTTTCCGTTTGATGCAGGTCCTCACCGAACATTGCCGATTCGGTAGGTTCCGAATTCAAGCGGAAGAAACACCCGGGTGTCACCATTATGTGGATCATCCGGAGGACATGGAAAAGCATACGGTAGAAGTCTGCCCGCTTGGGTCGCGGTGGCGGCCCTAGTTTACAGGTTGGAAAACGGGTGACCGTTTCCCATTACCTCACCCTTCTGTGAAGCAGTAATACGAGCGAGTGACCTGATGATGATGAAGAATATCCTTATGCCCCAGGCGCCATCACAAGAGACGCCCTGGCCGTCGGAAATTGCTGGGCGATCCCCGGCCACCGTAGGCGCTGGCTTGTGGATGACGAGCAATGGGTAGCTCGCCGTTCGGCATTCCGGTAGGGACTGAGCCCAAGTCGGTGGCGCAGCCACGCGCTCGTCAAAGAGATGTAAGCAAAAGTGAAGTCCCAGTAAAGCTGATGGCTTTTAGGGCTGCGGAAACTTTTGAAATAATTACCGTGGCCCTAGAACGCAAACAAAAAATGCAAAGTATTTTTCCTACTGTTTATGAGACGGTGTTCGGGTGACATTTCGAATATTTCATCTAAGGAACCGCAGAAATGCAGAATCTTGCGATATTTAAAAGGTTAAACCACATATAAAATAAGATTGACATATCTCTGGTAAGTGGTGTCTATGACTGAAAAGTATTAATTTTATGTTTAAAACAAAACGGTTTCCAAATCGATCTGCACAGTACTGTACAAGAACACAGAAAATAGTAAGTTGTATTTTAGACATAGAAAAAAAATATGTAAAAATCTTCTAAAATTTAGAGGTTAAAATTAAGTTGTAGAGTAAGTACATACACTCCAATTAAAATAAGATTTGACATTTACACAAATTGTTTTAGTGCCTGTCCAACCGATTTTGACTTCTATTGTGTGGGCATAAGGATGGCCTCGAACGCCGATTGTACATACGTCTGTACAACTTGAGTGACCTTGAAAAATGCTTAGTTGTCGTTTTGTAACATGGGTGTACGAAATTTATTCAGCCGAAAATTTTGGTCGCTTATATTTTCGTTTTTCCTAGAAAAATCCAGAAAAAGTTTTTTTTTGCTCATTTTACGTAACTCGTAATTACTTTATAATAATACCCCTATACGCGCGAGGGGAGCAAATAAGTGGTTACAATACCAACTGCTTACTGCAGCTGCCATATGTCATGTCACCAGGGGCCCAAGTCTGCTATTTTTATAAATTCGTCATTCCAATACGATCCCATTGTCATTTTGCTAAAAGTTCGTAATCTGATAATTCATAATGGTCGATCATTGATCGGTCAATGATCTTGTGGTAGAACGACAATATCGTATCGTATCGTATATTGTCTCGAAACAAATTAAAAGCAATGACTGCACAATGACGTTTTAATGGTAGGTCACTGATCAAAGGAACTGTCAAAATTTTAGCAGTTATCCGCATACGTCAAATATTCATTTGTCAGTCTGTCAAATCACGAGATTACCATTCTATGCCATTTCTTTCAATGGAGTGTCAATGGTTGACCATTGAAAAGTCATAATGACGCCATTATATTAGTAGATTACCAAACTTGGTCAAAATCAATAATTATGAAGTCAATGATGGACCATTCTGATACTATTGTAATAGCAGACTTGAGGCCCAGCAGAGTAGAAGTCAAAATCGGTTGAAAGGATAGTACAAAAAGTTTTCTTATTTCGAATTGAGTGTATGGTTGTAATGTTATATTTATTTTCATGTGTATATGTTAGTGTAGATGTATTATTAGTTTTTTTTCTTGCACTTGTTTTATACAAGCACTTTTGTTGGTGCATTTTATTTTCCATTGTTTGATATCTATCGCTTTTTCAAATTCCTTTAGTTTTTGAGTGCCCTTTTTGTGTTTTCATTTCTTGGGTCCACTTTTTTAACTGTTTTTTTTTTAGTTTTAATGTTCAAGTTTGTCATATCAGTAGGTTAGTAGTTTAATTTTATCCAGTCAATTTTCAGTGACGTAATTTTATTTTGTTGGTTTAAATAGACATAATTACAATAGCAACAAATAAAATAGATTAATCATAAAATGATTAAAATACATAAATTCATAGTTTTGTTTAATCACGTAATATGAGATTCACTGTGCGTTATTATTTCTCTGCCTAATATAATAAATAAAGAAAGCGTCTCTATAGTAATAATGTGCGTATACGCAGGTACTCCTCGCACGTCGCTCATTGGTCTGACGAGCAGTCGTCCGCCTAGCGTGGTGCCCACCACGCCGCCCAACTCTATGTCATCTCAAGGTAAATATTCAAAACATTTTAAATCAACACTGTTTTCCCAACACAGTTTCCCCAACACAGCTTCCTTCGACACAGATTCTCCAACACAGATTCCCCAACACAGCTTCCTCAAACATAGCATCCTCCATCACAGATTCCCCAACACAATTTCTCCTAACTATTCAGTTTGATCCGAAGAGAATTCCTTTTGAATAACAATCTCTTTTGTACTTCTTTTTTTTTTCATTGCCATACTCTATTTTACACCCAATTAGTTTTAAGCTATTTCTGTATTTTGTATAGCATAGCATAGTCGGCCTTATAATGTTCCTTGTTGGGACTCAGGCCTACTCTCTTAGAGAGGGAATGGGCCGTAATCCACCACGCGGGCCCAGTGCAGATTGGTGAATATCACAGGTCTTCGAATTTTTGGTTCTAGGACATGCCGGTTTCCTCACGACGTTTTCCTTCACCGTTTTGAGCACGGTGTTGATGAAATAAATTACACAAAGTAATACACCTGGCTGGGTTTGTCGGGGCTGTTACCACTCGGCCACCACTGCTCCACTCCACTGCTGTATTTTGTATTGTGTACAATAAAGATTATACCTGTCTATCTAGTTCAAAATGATTTATATTTCAGTAGGTGAATCTGAAAAGCCGCCTCTAACGCCGCTTCGTCCGAAAGTGAACTCAATTTTGCATCTGTTCGGAGAGTGGTTGTTTGAGGCAGCACTCATTGGTACAACTCCGGCTTATAACAATCAACGTGAGTATGCAGCACTGGTTATACTATCGCATGTTAACAAATACCGTAGGTCGCAAACAGTAGTGGGGATATTAAAATGGATTTTTTACTTTTACTTGACATTAAAATTAAAATTTCAATGCTGTTTTTAGATCAATATCGGAACAAGTCGAATTCTGACAAAGGGATTAAAAAAAAAGGAGTTTAAAAAAAAAAAAATGTTATCTAACCAGTTTATCAATAAGATTTAAATTAGAATAATTATTGTGAAAACAATATCAAAATTGGTAGAAAAGCAAACGAGATACATATAACAATTTTAAACTAATATATCTGTCTCTCTCGCCGAGACGCCGTTTCCTATGGCGGTCGTACTGGTGTCATGATCTTTGACGTCAAAGACCACAACTGTCTCCGAGCGACGATGTGTGGATTCGGAAAATCAACTTTATTACCGCCACATAAAGCTCAGCATGCACTACATCTACAAGATCAATCAATTTTATGATTGTATAAACGTAAAGTTCATTTTCGTTTGAGTAAAAAAAAAATCCCGATTGGAAACAATGATTTAAATACCAGGCCACTCAGAAAGTTTTGCGTAAAAAAGTTTTTGTGTATATGGCACTTGCCACTTTTAATTATTTTGAAAACTTCTTTATTTAAAAGTAAAAATTCGAATTTTCGAATTTTGAATTTCCCTCCATATTTTGTCGGCTGCATCGAGAACATTTTCGTACGATGATTTTCTACGATTTTAAATGTGGCCTAAAACCTGATGAGTCCTTTGATCTACTTCAAATTGCTTTTATGGATAAAGTACCTTCAGAAGCAAACATCTATTGCTGGTATAGCGAGTTCAAGTGCGGTCGCCTTACTTTGGGAGATGAACAAAGCAGTGGTCGTCCTACGACCGCTATCACGGAAGAAAGTGTGCTGGCAGTAAAAAAAATAATTCAAGAAAACAGGCGAATTACATAACATACGAAGAGATTTAGCATACACCGCAGATTGGTTCGGGAAGCGTTCACAAGATTCTACACGAGCACATTCGCGTGAGGTAGATAGTTTGCCGCTGGGTGCCGCACAACCTCATCGAAGCTCAGAAGATTTAGTAAAAAAATATTTTATCCATAGAAGTTAGTTTTTTAGTTTCTCAAAACTTTGTGAGTGTCCTACATAGATGCTTCCATCTTTGATCTTGATATTGCCATCTTCGGAATGTGTTATGAATAAATGCTACTATAACTGCAAATTGTTTCAGAGCGCACGGAAGGCACACCGCCTCCTCCGTCACTGTCAGACGCTGCGTACAAATTGAACATGCTCAGCTATCAACCAGGTACGTTTCACGTTATATTCCTATCCTACCTGATATTTGTAGAAAGTGTTGTATATAAATCTATGTAAAAAAGTAAGTAAGAAAACTTGCGATATGAGATATGATGAAACTTGCTGACATTTATTTTTTTAGAGGAAAATCTGTATATTCTAATTTTAAATTCTTTAGAAGGTCAATAATTGGACATCTACAGACATCACAACGTAACCTTATCACACGTTATACATTGCTCGCAGAACGGATGGTCGGTACGGCCGAAAGGTTCTGGAGTAGCGACCGCGTGCCGGAAGACGCAGCGTGGGTAGGCATCTCTAGAGCCGACCTGGTGAGGGTCGCTTGAATCCGATGGATGCGAGGCGCACAGGACTGGTCGTTGTGACGACACTTGAGGGAAGCCTATGTCCAGCAGTGGTCGTCTTTCGGCGTAACCAGTCGCGTTACTGACATAATAAATACAAGTTTTACGCAACCAAGCGGCCACTAGGTGTGGTATCTCCATAAAACTGTATTCATTTTGTTAGTAACGGTATTGGTTCCTAGTTAACGGGACTGGTTACTAGTTAACGCGTCTGGTTACGAGTTAACGCGACTGGTTACTAGTTACTACTGGTGGTTACTACTGGTGAGTGGCGCCCCGCTGATGTCCTAGTAAGATATATGCTGTAATCATTCTATATTGTTGCCTGTGTAAGGATTCATGTGAGAGGGAGTGGACCATAATCCACAATGTCATCGAAGTTCTTGATTACGAGGTCGTTATATGTGTGTAGGTCGCGCAGAAGCCCTGGGCACGCTGTGCCGAGTACTGTGCTCGAAGCAGTGCCGCGAGGAGGTGCTGGCGCCGTACCTGGCGCGCTGCTACGCTGCGCTGCACCGCGGCCTGCGGGACCCCGCCACCGCCGCCAGCGTCGTGTACAATGCGCCCGACATCTTCAGGTAATCCATATCTGGCGCGTTTCTACGCGGCGCTGCACCGCTCTGCGCGCATTATGGCTCGCGATGCCTAGTACGCCACCGCTCTCGACTTTCTTGTGCTGGGCTTCTCCACCTCTGCTGGACGTCTCGTGAAGGCGAACGGTTTACATTATTTATTGTCTGCTAGCTGCCCGTCCCGGCTTTGCTTGGGAGCAGTTTTTTTTTCGATTTCTTGCAATTTTCTGACACACAAACCTTGTTCAGACAAAAAAGCTTAGTCATATAGGTGCAGCCATTCTGAATTGATGCGTTTACATACATTCGGCAATTCATTGTTATTTATTTAAGATAGATAGATAAATAATGTTTCTTTTCCAGACTGGACCTAGATGGCGTGTTAGTCCTAGTTCCAGACTTCGTGACCGCATTAGACCAGATTCTGTCAGAGAGGGAGCCAAAACTGGAGTGCGGTTCCATAGACAAGAGAGAGCTGCGTAAGGCGGCCATCAGCGCTCTACTATCTCTGGTCGCCTTCCCTTACCATTATAAGGGACTGCCCGTTCCTGAGTTCCCAGGATGTAATGAATAGTAAGTAGCATAGTCGGCCTTATAATGTTCCCACTGTTGGGACTCAGGCCTCCTCTCTAGAAGAAGGAATGGGCTGTAATCCACCACGCGGGCCCAGTGCGGGTTGGTGGATGTCACATGTCTTCGAATTTTTGGTTCTAGGACATGCCGGTTTTCTCACGATATTTTCCGAACGATTGACCTTCTTCTACAAAGAAATGTCTCTGATAAACATGTTCAACGGTTTCTGGCACTTAAACTTTGGTTTTTCCACACTGATTGCCAAGCGAATTTAATCTTAATTAGCACTACATCAGCATCATATATTTCAGGGCAAGATATTTTTTCATCTGCTGTTTTAGGAAGACTCCAGTATGTCTAACAACATTACCACGTAAATATATCGATTTTACCAACCAGAACTGAACCTTATGCCAAAATAATAAACTTTATATTCGATTTCGGCGCTGGGATGGTGTTAGGTGTACAGTACAAGTCCTTTATTTGTACTGCCGCCCTATGTCATGCCTACGTTATCCGTGCCGCTATTTACCTTGATGTACTGTATTTTCTAATAAATATCATAACAATGCAGAAAATGAGTTCTAAAGTCCTGCGCAGACCACGTACTTTTACGAATAAAAAGTCCGCTGCGGATTTACCGCGAACTCAACGCACACGGTGTGCGTGTTTATCGTCGTGCATACGTACGTCACTCTCGAGCACACAACGCGGACTAAAGTCCGCCATGTGCGTTGCTTCGCCTAGTCACACGAGTTCTAATTTTTTCAGTACCCCTTACTTTTGTCCGGTCCGCTCTCTGCATGTCCTCGGTTATTCGGTGGACTTTTTGTACGCGGTACTTTTAATCAGGCCATAAAACCATAAAGTCAGCGGACAAAAATCCGTCGTCTACGCAGGCCTTTATTATTACTACGATTGCCAAGAAATATACATCCCTACTCACCTTTTATTAAATTTCAGTGCCGGCATGACATTAGGCGACTTCACCCGTGGCAAGATATCTCTAATCTGCGTGTCGGCGGTACAAGTGGAGACGTCGGACGCGCTGGCCGTGCCGCTGCTGAGCGCGCTGTACCTGTGCGTGCGGCACAACGCGCACGCCGCGCCCGGCAAGGCGCACAGCGCGCCGCCCGGCTCCACCTTGTCGCACAGCACGGATTACAAAGGTAAGTGGATCCTAACTATACTCCGTTCGCGTTAAGAAAATAGTGACGTCATCTTTGTCACACAGCTAAGCCAAACCCCTTGACCAATTAGATCATAGCAAATTTTAAAGCCGTGTTCATATTGATCCGTTGATGTAAACCAACGACCATACAGCCCATAGACGCCTAATAACAGGCGAACGATACGACGTCAACACATATGGCTTATAGATCTGATATAGGTCGCTAGAACAATGTCAATTAGTTTCGATCATTTCTGTGAGCCGTAAACACCTCCGCGTTAGTCTATATAAATTTTATGTTTAAACAATATAAAAAAATAGGAACGTAAAAAAGCCAATTAATAATTGTAAGAATTATCATTAAAAATATCGATCCTTTTTTGTTTAAAACTGTATTATCCCTAAACTGCCGTAGTGACATTGGTAGGGCCAATCAGAACGCTGTACCACGTGTAGTTGACAGAATTGTTCTGGTGCGTTAGATCAAGCATGAGGCGTCTATAGGCTGTATGGTCGTTGATGTAAGCCCTTCAGAAAGAATGGACGCGTCCTTTGTCAGTTTTGAAAATTATTATTTTGGTGTGGTAATACCTCACCTAGTTGTGAAAATTTTGACGATTAAGTTTAAATTTTAAAATAATTATTTAACATTAATATTTGAAGATACTGTGTAATTAAAAGTTTGCTTTAATATTAATGATTATTTTTTTTACCCCAGTATGAATACGCCTTTGCTTTGCAGTTGCACTGATGTGTCACTATTTTCTTAACGCGTATGCGGACTATAATTATGAGTACTTATGCTTTTTCAGATTTGCAACGAGTTTTCCATTGTTTGATAATTTTTAACTGAACAATAAATATATAGCGGGTTGACATATCTATGTTGTATAATAATCAATTGTCATATGTACAGCTTCACCGTTTTGCCAAATTTTTAGTGTTTTTGTAATTGCCAGAATATAAAGTTTTATTTTTTTTGGAAAATCCAACATAAATTAAATTAAGAACCTACCGTATTTTATATAAACAGGCCGTCAAAGCGCATTTTTTATTCTTCAGATAAAAATTATTTAAACATTGAAAAATTCGACCTAAATCGTCATTGCGTATATGAATACTTCACTACAAATAAAACAAGCTTTTTCACATGTTCCAAGCCTATCCGCATATCGACAAATCGTTTTTTTTTCTCTACCTATGATTCGTATTAAAAGTAGTTCATAAACTCCAATTACTATTGAAACGGCCACAAATCGTAGAAAATACGTCAAAATATGAATTTTTGAAGACGAACTGTCTTGTCGATATGTGAATGGTGATTAGTTTCTCTTGAATAACCTGCCCCCATAGCCAAGTTACGATCGTTTCGTTTGCGTCGAAGGCCTCGAGTAGGCCACGCCTCCGATTCCCTTGATCTGACGTCATCTCAATGCTCAGTCACGTGTTCAGAACAAGAGAATCGGAGGCTTGACCTACTCGAGGCGTTCGACGCAAACGAAACGATCGTAACTTGGCTAAGGGGGCTGAATGTAAGAAAAGAGACTTAATTAGTAAGCCTCTTTTTCAAAGCTTTTACACAAGACACAGCTTTAGTTTATATCACCTGTTTCATGCTAAAGAGAAGGAAGGAAAGTTGAATATCTTTCTTTATTTTTAAACCACGTCTATCACACACATGTGCAATAATCACGATGACGCTCACACATACACGCTACATTTATTTTGCGAGCTAACATCAATATAATCCAAAATATTTTAAAAATTACAAATCCCTTGTAAGCCGCTAGTCTAAGTTTAATACATCACAAAGATACGCTACATAGGCAAACATTTATTTGTCAGGTTTTACTCAACGAAACCTTGCTAAAAGAATAGATAAAATTAATCAAATCACTCAATTAAACATTCCTAAAAAGATCAAATAGGCTTTCAGGATCCCAATACTGGGTTGGGAGACAACAGAAGCTCTACTATGTACTATGACATTGCCAAATTCATAATGGTTCCAGTGTGTTAGACTCGGGCCTCCCAACTCATTAAAGTGGTACTGAACGTCTGTTTGGTCCTCCTTTCAAATGTTTTATTGACTGATCAGTGATTAAATGAAACCTTCAGTAATTTTGCAAAATGTGTTTAATTTCATGCAATATAAAAGTACATACCCAAAAATTTATACTAATAAAGATCATAATCAAATATTGGTACAGTACGGTCAAAATATTTTGGCCAGTTCCGAACTATTGCGCATACTCGAAAAATATACGATTCTTAAAAAGAATTACTGCGTAGGTAAAGTTCGGAGTGGTTTAGATATTTCGGCTGTACTGCACACAATGATGACTAAGGATCGATATAGGCAGAGTATGTTTACCCAAACACTGAACTTCCGACGGCGTAGTAAAGTCATTTTGTACGTTGTAGTAATTATTTGTTCTCAATGTATTCGGAGTCTAATAAAAATCCGTTATTACAAAAAATTGGGAATATTGTGGCACAATTATTATTCTCGGTGTTTAAATGAGGTATTCGCCACTCTAGTATGACTCTCCCTATTCCGATCTTTGGTGATCAGTGATTAAATGAAGTTACAGTAACTGGGGGTTTGCAAAACATTTTCAACTCCATGTCCTACACAAAAATATGTCAAATAGGAAGAAATAACGGGATTTGAAATATTATTTATTTGTTGCTGTGTACTTACCACAGTGTAGTCTTTTAACCTAAATGTTGTATGGTAGAGACTACTATGTCATTCTATATGCCACTACTGTACATAAAGTTTAAATAAATAAGATGTTAAGTACACTTGAATGATGACGGCTGGGTTGGCGCGATGTTGTAGCGCGCTCGGAGAGCGGCAGCGCGGCTGGCAGCGCCGAGGGGCACTCTCTCGACGACTTTGCCGCCGACGTTAGGGAGCTAGACCCATCCTCGCCTGTTTTCGGTAATTACACACCTTTTTATTTGCGACCTAAAGGGCAATATACTGACAATTTAATAACTGACGTTCAAAACACTCACTATCATCCTGACTCTGGCACGATAAAAATGTACAAAGTAAAGATCGTTTGAACGTCATATGTCATATGAATCTACAATATAAAATGATGCTAAAATAATGTTGTGCAACTTTTGTACACAGAGCTTTAATATATCTATCTTGGTTTATTTTTCCGATATTACGTGCAATGGCAGTATATTACCCTTTTTACAAGCACACTGTAAATTCAAACATATTAATTATAAAAAAAAAATTCGACAGTCAAATAAACTTTAATTATTTTTTTCAGTCAAAACTGTTATTTGATCGAAATCACTTTAAACTGCAATAACGGAGAATTTCCCAATTTTTTAAATAAAATAATTATGAAAAATGTAAGTAACATTTAACCAATTTACGGAAGCATCATTAAAATATCTCAACATATCAAAAAGTTATAGAACTTCAAAGTTGTCCTTGCAAGAATAATTTTGTTTCACGTGGCGCTCCAGTATGACGTCACTCGACCCTTTACAACTGTGGTAAAATAAAAAAAAAAACACTACCAATAAATAAATAAAAAAGCCACTGCCTGCTGCGGTCTTTCCGTCCAACTATAATATAGGTGTCTTCAAGGCTAGAGTGAATAGGCTCTTAATAAACTAGTGCGCCTGACCATCAATGATTGCATCTCCGTTTATCATCAGGTGGGATCGCAATCAAGCACTGGTTTATATCAATTAAAAAAAAAAAAAAAAAATATGTAAAGTAGCTGGAAAAAGTGCATGAGTTTCTGAACATGTGCAATTCAGAAACTCCTATGCTTTTCAATGATTTATGATGGAGCAATCTCATTTAGGTCAAATGACGACACTCTTCAATGACAGATTGCAATCGATGTGTGTAAACTTAAATAATAATTAATTTCTCACTCAATTGACGGATTTCAAAAATGTTTTCACTGATTTATAAATTTATTAGCGTTGACCTATATATATTTTAATTCCATTTCGGTAAATGTTATATTAAAAACATCATGAAACTTCTCCATTGGTCACAAGTACTTTTGTCCAGTAAAAATTTACTACGTTACATATTAGGATTATTTGTGGCTTTTTTAAAAACTTTGTAATAATTCTAAGTGCTTATAGGTAGCTAAAACTTAATAAGAGTTTTGACTGAAGCCATTCTGAAGATTGTAACATACCTATGTTTACTTTTACTTTTCGTTGTCTCTACAATTAAAACATTCAGTTTAAAGTTTACAGTGTGCCAATCAACGCTTGTTTTATGTGTTTTGCTTGCCTTTATTTCGTGATTTCACAGTACATTTCATTTTTGAACATGATTTTTGTCTTTGATAATTTTTAATTTAGCTAACACATTTGATAACTAATTTTTAATAAGTGTATTCAGATATATTGTACAAATTGATAGAATGGTGTGTTTTATAAATGTTTATAATTAGGAAATCTGCATAAATATACTCCATACAGTTGCAGTCAGTAGTTTATAACAATTAAATCATTGTTATAAAGCCTCGTTTACATGGAGAGAGAATTACTGGACAGACAAAGACAAGAATATCCAAAAAAAAATGTCGGGACTCGTGGGCGAAAATAGGCAGGTGATTTATCGCATTCACGTGTCCACAGTTTTTTAATCTGTACATTAGTTGAAACAAAAGAAAAAAAAAACGTTAAAAAAATAATGTTTTTAAATTAAATGAGCTCGGTGTTTCTTATGACTGCTCTTAGATCTAAATCTCGGAAACAAACTCTTAGGCACCCCCACATTTTTTTGAACAAACCATCTTGGTCAGATTATTTAAGGATCAAGTTGATTAGTGGCTTTAGTTAAATTGTTAGCTGCGAGATGATCTTTAGAGGAGACAGCCACACGTGGTGTTAATGAGGCTTATAGATACATAAAAATTAGCTAGCTATGAAAAACTGTATGGAATAGATAAGTCTACCTATCGTATGGCACAGTGAAATTCAGAATTTGAAATGTTATCTGGATAAACAAACTCTATATCTTGTGCGACAACGTTCAAATTCCATTGCAATGCATAGATTTTCGGGTTTGTTTTTAAGCTATGGCCACATAATTGTATGGGGTCGTGTTCCCGGAGAACAGGTTGGAGCATATGGTAGAGGTGTGCCCCGCCTGAGCAGAGCTCCGCCGTTGCTTCGTGGGGGCGATCGGCGGCAGCGATCTCTCACGCCGGGCCTTGGTACAGGTCTGGAGCAAAGAGGAGTGGTAGGCGGTTGCCTCCTTCTGCGAAGCAGTAATGCTAGCAAAGGAGGCGGCCGAATGCGCGAGAGAATGATCCTCACGCCACAGCCGCCGGGATCCCGATCTCGATTTCCAGCCTCCGTAGGCGTAGGCTTGCGGACGACGAGCAATGGGTAGTTCACCGTCTGAACGTCCGGTAACATTCCGGAACGAGCCCAAGTCGTCGACGACGCGTAGTGTTCCACGCGCGCCTCAAGGAGATAACAGCAAGACAGTAGAGGCCTAGCAGGGTCGAAAAAATGGAGTCGTGTCTTTGCGCCTACTGCTCTGCTGCAGTTGATTGAATACAAAACTCGTTGTGACATGATGGAAGCCTGATCAGATTAATTTAACTGGTGTAGCTGGTCCCATAACAGTTACGTGTTGGTCGAAAGACTTACCGCAACCCTGGAACGTTAAAAGGAAAGGAACACGGGTGGGTTTTAATCAGTAAAAGTCTGACACTCCCTTTCGAGTGAAACCAAGAGGGGGAGGAGATATAGGGAGATTTTCCACCCAAAAAAAATTACGACACAGTGATATTGTGAGCCTAGCTTAATACAATTGCGTCATTAAAAAATATAATTAAAATACATAACGCTAAATTCGATAATTAAGTTTATCTTGAATTATGTATAGTTCAAGTGTAGTTCGATGTATTGTCACGTGCGAGTCCCGCCAGGTGCTGCTCTGGTGGTGCGCGCCACATACCTCGTATGTCACCGCCTCATCTCCTCGTGGAAGGGCGACCTACAGGTCTCCCTGGCTGCTTTGGAACTGCTCTCTGGACTCGCCAAACTGCACTCTTCGAAGCCAGGTCGGTTATAAATATTGTATAATAAATTATGAAGTTCGTATAACTTAGAACATCCTAATAATATTGAAACGATATACTGTAGTGTATTTGCGTCAAGAAAATAGTGACTCATCGTTGTCGTTCAGCTTAGCCATGTTCATAGATTAATTACATCATAGTAAATTAGAAAGCCGAGTTTACATTGACTAATTGAAGTAAGCCCTGCAGACGGACGCCTCTATGGTCAATTTAAAAAATTAATACCTCACCTATTCGTAAGAATCAATTGAAAATTCACAATATTAAAAGTAAATTTTAAAATAATTACTTATATTAGTGTTTGAAAATACTATGTAATAAAAAATATTGCTTTAATATCAATGGTTTCATTTTCCCCCAGTATGAATACGCTTTTACTTTACTGTAACACTGATAAGTCACTATTTCGTTAAAATGAATAGACTGTAGTTCGAATTGTATTTAGTAAAACTAAAAAGATGTTAAATGTTGCCTTTCTGATTGAAATTCGTATTATTTTATAAGAGAGAGTATTAAATTAATATCTATGTATTGTATCTTGCATGCTGTCTAGAATTTGTAATCGGTAAGTTTGAAAAACCATGAATTTTGCAGTCTATGTGAAATAAGTAGTAAGATCACGCTACGAAGTTAATAATTTTGGAGGAGAATTCTCAATAGATCTTTTGTTATCGATACGAAGAAAAGAAGAAAATTGTATGTTATACTGGTTGTAACTCAGAGGCGATCGAGCGCAAGCGCGCCGTGCGCTGGATCTGCGACTACATCACGGTGCAGTGCAGCCGGCCCCCGCAGGCGCACTCGCGCGACCTGCACTCGTGCGTGGTGGCCGCCTACTCCTGCCTCAGCGCCTGGCTGTGTCCCGCGCTGCTCGCCGACCAGGACTGCATCGCCACGCTGCTGGAGGTCGTCGAGCTCGGCATCTCGGGCAGCAAGAGTCAAGGTAACCTCCTTACTTTACACTCGCGCGACCTGCACTCGTGCGTGGTGGCCGCCTACTCCTGCCTCAGCGCCTGGCTGTGTCCCGCGCTGCTCGCCGACCAGGACTGCATCGCCACGCTGCTGGAGGTCGTCGAGCTCGGCATCTCGGGCAGCAAGAGTCAAGGTAACCTCCTTACTTTACACTCGCGCGACCTGCACTCGTGCGTGGTGGCCGCCTACTCCTGCCTCAGCGCCTGGCTGTGTCCCGCGCTGCTCGCCGACCAGGACTGCATCGCCACGCTGCTGGAGGTCGTCGAGCTCGGCATCTCGGGCAGCAAGAGTCAAGGTAACCTCCTTACTTTACACTCGCGCGACCTGCACTCGTGCGTGGTGGCCGCCTACTCCTGCCTCAGCGCCTGGCTGTGTCCCGCGCTGCTCGCCGACCAGGACTGCATCGCCACGCTGCTGGAGGTCGTCGAGCTCGGCATCTCGGGCAGCAAGAGTCAAGGTAACCTCCTTACTTTACACTCGCGCGACCTGCACTCGTGCGTGGTGGCCGCCTACTCCTGCCTCAGCGCCTGGCTGTGTCCCGCGCTGCTCGCCGACCAGGACTGCATCGCCACGCTGCTGGAGGTCGTCGAGCTCGGCATCTCGGGCAGCAAGAGTCAAGGTAACCTCCTTACTTTACACTCGCGCGACCTGCACTCGTGCGTGGTGGCCGCCTACTTACTCTTTTGACAGCTTGATACTGAATCCAAATGAGAGAGCACAGCAACACTACATTACTGCCTCTTGTTATGATTACTAAGTCACTCTCTATTTATTACAGTTACAGTACTGTAGTAGGGCGATTTGAACATATACAACAGCCCGAAACCATCTATCGGGCAGTTACCCAGATCAGCCATAACACCTCCCTTTTTAACGAAGGTATGTGGGGCTGTCTGTTCCGCATACCTCGAAAGCAGTATTAAAAAATAAATCGAAAAGAAACAAATTTTTGAAAATAAGGGTAAGATAATGTTAAGAATTTGTATGTGTGATCTATAAAATGGTCCAGTCACACATTCATTTTATTGCAGGAAAACCTGGTGAGCCACCAAAAATGAAACATGAGAAGGAATTGAAGCCTGTATCCATGAGAGTACGAGATGCTGCCGAGTCTCTACTAATGTTAATTCTGGAACAGGTAAAGTAGTGTTCAAATATCTTTAACTTGACAACATACCTGTATTTTCTATAGGGAGCGATGCGGACATGCGCCCATAAAACATTCACATGTTTAACTTAAGAGGGGGGAACCCTAGCGGGTAAGGTAGCTCGCCGTCAGGCCGTTCGGACCACGCGCGCCTCAAAGAGATTGGATGTGTGTGTGGATGCCTCAAAGGGAGACTGGGACCATGGGTTGGCTTCCAAAAGGAAACCCGGGCTCCTGGATCGCAAGGTAAAGAAGGAACATAGTAGTGGGTTTTAGTCCGTTTAAATCCGTTCAGCCGTTCGAACATAAAGAAGTAACAAACATACACACACTCTCAGACATTCGCCTTTATAATATAATTTTTGTTATGAAAGGAGTTTTTATTCAACTTTAAACAATCTGTCTTCTGTAATCCAGCAAATAGGTAATGGCGGCAATGGGTCATCGTGGTGCCGCCTTGACGAACGCTGGCTGGCCGCGCTGGGCCACGGCCGCTTGCGTCACTTCGTGGCCGACGGAAGTATTCTACTGTCGTTGTTGGAGGAGCCGCTTAGTAACAGTCAGGAACCGCAGCCAACACTTATTGGTGAGTCATGATGTCCTGGTAGCTGGGATAATAGAACCTGCTCGTGTCTTCTCAAAGTTACAGATATTATAATATAATATTTTATCATCATCATCATCAGATTGGTCTCAATTTCAAAGCATATTCTCTAAGGGGAATAACATATTTGCAAGTCGGTCCATAAACGACGGAGTTCTGAGGTAATAAACATAAAAAAAAAATACAACTGAGTTGAGAACCTCCGCCTTTTTTTGTAGTCGGTTAAAAATAGCTAAGTTTTTTTTGAGTTCTCCCTTTTTTAAAGACATAACATCACCATTTTGATTGTAATCTTGTAAAATATAGCCTATGCCACCCGGAATATGTTCTGATCGGTCAAGAGGCGTGCCCTAGCCGAGTGACAACGATTACGTCACTATTTCCTTAACGCGAATACGCAATAATATCGCGAAGGTTTACGTTTATTGTGGTGTTGTCGTCTCTATCTTGTATTTCAATGTTTTGATTGTTTTTTGGTGTTGTCGCAGTAATAATCCGCTGCGGCTGGGGTCGCTACGCGTGGTCCCTGAGCGCGCGCGGGGCGGCGCGCTCGGCCGGGCGCGGCTGCGGCGGCGCGTGCGCGCGCCCCGTGGACATGCGCGACTCGCGGCCCGCCGCGGCGCCCGTGTGTCGCCCACTGCCGCATGCACCGCCGTGCGCACTGTGAGTATCCGTTGCAGCTGGGCTCGCTATGCGTGGTCCCTGAGCGCGCGCGGGGCGGCGCGCTCGGCCGGGCGCGGCTGCGGCGGCGCGTGCGCGCGCCCCGTGGACATGCGCGACTCGCGGCCCGCCGCGGCGCCCGTGTGTCGCCCACTGCCGCATGCACCGCCGTGCGCACTGTGAGTATCCGTTGCAGCTGGGCTCGCTATGCGTGGTCCCTGAGCGCGCGCGGGGCGGCGCGCTCGGCCGGGCGCGGCTGCGGCGGCGCGTGCGCGCGCCCCGTGGACATGCGCGACTCGCGGCCCGCCGCGGCGCCCGTGTGTCGCCCACTGCCGCATGCACCGCCGTGCGCACTGTGAGTATCCGTTGCAGCTGGGCTCGCTATGCGTGGTCCCTGAGCGCGCGCGGGGCGGCGCGCTCGGCCGGGCGCGGCTGCGGCGGCGCGTGCGCGCGCCCCGTGGACATGCGCGACTCGCGGCCCGCCGCGGCGCCCGTGTGTCGCCCACTGCCGCATGCACCGCCGTGCGCACTGTGAGTATCCGTTGCAGCTGGGCTCGCTATGCGTGGTCCCTGAGCGCGCGCGGGGCGGCGCGCTCGGCCGGGCGCGGCTGCGGCGGCGCGTGCGCGCGCCCCGTGGACATGCGCGACTCGCGGCCCGCCGCGGCGCCCGTGTGTCGCCCACTGCCGCATGCACCGCCGTGCGCACTGTGAGTATCCGTTGCAGCTGGGCTCGCTATGCGTGGTCCCTGCTGGTCCCACTGCAGCTGCGGGCGCGGCTGCGGTGGGACCACGCATAGCGGCGTGGTCCATGAGCGCGCGCGGTCTTCGAATCCGAATCTTTACTGTGCTATTTTAGTACACCAGGTTTTACTTTGTGCAGAGTAGAAAACCTCTACTAGTAATACGCAATCTTCTTCTTTTCGATTCGATAGTAAACTTCTTAAACGGTTTGGGTCCAGTAATAGTGATGCAGCGGAAGTGTCTTAACAGAAGCAGAAACGGAAACAGATGTGAAAAGCGGAAGCGGTACCGGAACCGGAAGCGAAGAATAATAATACTATAAAGAAAAAATACAATTTTGCTTTTTAAGATTTGTTTAATTGAATTTGTATTATTTGGCCGCTTTTACACCTTTGAGTCTCTTTCGGTGTTCTTCATATATTGAACCAGCTCCGCTAAGTCCTTGCTCACTGGCTACACTGCTAGAGGGGGGGGAGGACTGATAAGAATTGGCGAAATATTGGCAACAGAAAAACAAAACAAACAACAAAGATAAGAAAAAAACAACAGAAGATTTACGCTTACGCTAAACATGGGTCGGCTTCGAATACGATACTCCCTAGATAGACTGATGGTTAGACTCTGTCTGACTACTTGTAACAATCTAAGAATTACAATCGGGACCAACTGGAGCATCGGTGGCACTCATTAAGTTCTCCGAAGTGCAGGTGTATAGGCACTTTGGGCACTCCAACGTAAGCCTCATGTTGCAACCAGGGACCATTTTGGTTACCCATTGAAAGGGTTTTTGATAGGGTTTTGACAAAGTGTTGTTTTAAAACCCATTTCATATTGGTTACACTTATTTACGAAAACCCTCATCAATGGATAACCTCTTCCAAACCCTTTCGATTTGTTTACCTGTATATTCAAAAACCCATTCTTGGTGGTTTACACTTTTTAACGGTAACACGTTTTGAACGGGTTACCCCTTCAACGACTGTAACAGAGTTACCCATTCGGACTACAAATATTGTAATTTTATCTCTCGTGCCTTACTTTAAAGTACTAAACTGCATGCATTCGGCAGGTACGCGTCAAGTCGCAACACGCAATCTAGGACCTAGCGACTCCACAGTCCATACACATTCGATTATTTTATGGTTATTATTGCAGTGATTTTAAAGTTAAATGTTTTTTTTTTCTGGAATAGTCGGGATTGTTTCATGTATAATCTTGTCTTTTTTACGGAATCATAAATGTCATTCGATCGTCTCACTCATCATTTAGTGCCCGAAGGGAAGATCAAAATTTATTCTTCCACTCCAACGTAATTTAAAATGATTTTATTTAAAACCCTTTGATTATCCCGACAAACCCTTTCAAAGGGTTATTTGCTTCAATTGGAACCGGTAACATCTTGAACTAATTACCTTATTGATAGGGTTACCCTAACGTTAGTGTTATGAAAGGGCTAACAATACGAAGAGGTAACATTTTCCATTACTGTAGGCATACAATCTGTAACCCTTTTGAAAGAATTAACTTATATTCGGGGTTGTACGGTCCCTGGTTGCAACAGAGGAAACGTAGACACATTGAGTATCTGACGAGTGTATAAAACCAGCTGATCTTTTATGAGAAACGCTAAAAAACTCATAAGACTGGACAGAGGCGGCCTGCGCCTGGTGACGGGGACCATTACCGGACACTGCACGTTGAATAAGCACCTCCACACAATAGGCATCACAGACAGTCCCCTGTGCAGAGCATGTTTGGAGGGGGAGGAGACGATTGCACATGTGCTCCTAGACTACGCAGGCGTAACTGAAATACGTACACGAACCTTAGGATCCCTGAACTCCCTTAGTGATGCCCTGAAAAACCTAAGAGGCCTAATCTGTTTTTGGAGAGAGGTGGGCTGGTTGGAATGAGCACACCTAAGGTTATGGCCGCCATGGTCCACGTACAATGGTCCACATAAGACTAAGTGCGGAAACCATACCAAAAATAGAATAGAATAGAATGAGAAAAGCGTTACATTCAGGACGCGCAATAAAATGTTATCATTAATAACATTTTACTACCGCTCAAGCCCAAATAACATTTAAAAATACCCTTAAAATGTATCTCAGTTCCTTCATCATATCAACAAGTTTTTCTTTTTGTAGGGATTCTGCATTTCCAAGCCTCGAAGCAGTATTACGGCAACTGAACGATCCAGAAGCCCCGACGTTATTCAAACTGCTGGAGCAACAGGCCGCCATCGAGAAAAAAGTCAAAGAAAGCGAAGACAACGTTGTGAGTAACCTTATCAACCAGTATTTCAGATGAATATCAACCAGTATTTCAGATGAATACTCCACGGAAAAACAATCCCCGGGCTTTGGGAGTCTCAGAGTGATTACCGGCCACCGCAGACTCGGGCTTGCGGACGAGAACAATGGGTAGCTCGCCGTCCGGCCATCCTGTAAGGAACCATCGACGGCGCGTAATGTTTCATGCGCGCCGTCGATGGTTCAAAATTGTAGGGGCAACGGAATTTTTTTGAAAGAGATATCGTGCAACTAAAGAACATAGGTGGGATAAGTCAATAAATATGACACGCCCTCGCGCTCCATCCTATAGCGGGAGAAGTCGTCAAAGCAAAAAAAAAACCTGGGAAATTGTAAATAGCATTTTTGTGAAATTTACTTTTTATTTCCACCTGTAATTTTTGTTGTGTTTATTTTATAAACCATATCGTACTCAGCAGGAGACGTTCCATAAATGTATGGAGCTTGGGCCGAGAATAATTAAAAATTTGAATAAAAAACTGACCTATACTGGCTGAAAGAGTGTAGTACAGTCAAGAGTGTATCTTGATGTTTTTGGACATAAAAAACTTAAAAAAAAATAATAACCGACTTCACTAAACAAAACACTATGAAAGGATCAAAATAACTTTAATTTCGGAAGTCGGTGTTTCTCGGTATTATTTTTATCTTATTTAACACCGACTTCCGAAATTAAAGTTATTTTGATCCTTTTATAGTGTTTTGTTTAGTGAAGTCGGTTATATTTTTTTGTAAAAAGTTTTTTATTTCACACTTTTTAGTTGCGATACACTTATAAACAGACATCAAATGTTACTTTTTGACTGTAAATGCTTAAGTTCTCGATGAAAATACTAAAATCACTATATAGTTGCCTATAATATTTGAGGAATTCCCTCGTTTTCGCCAAGATTCCATCATCAGATCCCGACTTGGTGACTATGGGACCATTCGGGAAGCATACCCTTTCCAACAAACAAAGAATTTTTCAAATCGGTTGGCAAGCGACGAAGTTATGCGCGAACAAACATAAAAAAAAAATACAAACATCCGAATTGAGAACCTCCTCCTTTTTTAGAAGTCGGTTAAAAATAACATTTTAATTACTTCTGTTTTTTTTTTTAAAGTGAAATGGAAAAAAAATAAGCTTGTATCACTGTAAACGTTATTTTATAGTGTTAGCAACTTATACTTATTACTTAGTTAGTAACTTTGTATCTGTGTGTGTATCTGCGTATTCTATGCACCGCGTTCCGAGTCACGATAAAATCGATGCTAGCGCACCAACAGCCTTTCCTTCTAGGGGCCCAAGTCAGCTATTTTAAAAAATTGTCATTCCAACACGATTCAATTGTCATTTTGCTAAAAGTTCGCTAATTGCTAATTCATAATGATCGATCATTGATCGGTCAATGGTCTCGTAATAGAGTTGTGGTAGAAAAATAATAATGAGCCTATTAAAAGCAATGACTGCACAATGACGTTCTAATAGTAGGTCACTGATCAACGGAACTGTCAAAATTTTAGCAGATTACCGCATCCGTCAGACAATCATTTGTCAATATATACGAGATTACCATTCTATGCTACTTAATTCAATGGACTGTCAGTGGTTGACCATTGGAAAGTCATAATGACGCCATTATATTTGTAGATTACCAAACTTGTCAAAATCAACAATTATGAAATCAATGAGAATGGTCTACATTCTGACACTATTGTAATGACAGACTTGAGGCCCAGGTAGCCGATTTGTAAACGCGCTAACAGCGACGTTTTCGTGACTCTGATCGCGAGGATGGTTTACTTTAACGTCAAGTTGACAAATCGTCAATCTGATAAATAAGTTTTGTCTTTATTACATAAAGTAATTGTCGAAATCATAATAAAAACTTGAGGTATTTAATAGATACTGCAACTTAGCTACATTTTGAATATTTCTATTGTGTAGGAACGAATGAATAAAAAAGTGTGTGTTTTATTTTTACTACATTTTTCAGCTGTTTACAAAAACGGAGGCCTGAAAAATTCATATTTAATCATGATCGACACATAGATGTTCCAATTTCTTTGGAATAAAGGCCGAATTTTGACCTCTCCTGTAATCTGTTCATCCATCACAAGAATCATTAGCACGCGCTGTCATTTTGATAGAAGAGTGGTCACAAAAAACAGGATTGCCACAAATATAAATATTTCAATTTAACTGTATACTTGGCTCTTGGCACGCCGACTGTTTACATACGATTATTTTAACTTTAGGTTCCTGAAGAGTACATCCCTCCCGAGCCAGTCACAGAATTCCAGACAGCAAGATTGTTTCTGTCGCATTTCGGATATCTGAACATAGGGGGCGATAAAAAGGTAATAATAATACAAGTTTTATTGCAAAATTATTTTTAGTTTCTAGAACGTGTAACGTTTCTATACTGGTGTACCAAAACAATCACTTTTGTAGATGCATAAAAAAGTAATATTAATATATTATCTTCTTTCTGTATGTATTCGTGTGTACATAAATTATAAAATAAATAAATAAATATGAAGAGATGGAAAATTATTTTTCGAAAATAACATTACTCAAGTCTCGCTCTTCGTGGCTCTGGCACTCTTCAATGCGATATCTAACTTTCAAAAAAACGCTAATTGCGCTATTTAATTTGTAATAGTGCAATTACATTTGATCGTCATTCCGTATTCGGATGCTCGAAAGATTGCTCGAATTCGAGCATTCGATTCATTAATTACATTGATCTTTACACTGGAATGCGGAACAACGTCTATGAGTAGTTCGAAAATAAGCTCTTAATGGAAATAAAAAATAATGGTGGGCGTCATGTAAACGAAACGTTACTTGACCTCTTTAATTAATGTTGTTTTCCAAAGACAATCAAATTCGGGCCAACGACAGTCTAGTAATATGCATGAAAAAAATATTTATTATGTAACCAGTTTTCAATAAATATACAAAAATAGAATATTAACGTTGAAAATAATATTAAAATTGATAGAAACGCAAACGAAATATAACAATCTATATATATATATATATAAATGAATAGCTGTTCGTAAGTCTCGCAAAATGTTCGCGATAGTCCAGGGAAGGTTTAAACGGTGAGAAAATAAGGAAAAATCCACGAAAAAAAGACGCCATCCATAATTAAAATGTCATTTCAAAATTAATTATGCTGAATCTGGTAATGTCAGTAGATGGCGTTATCTTTTGACAGTTTAGCTAAAAGGTCACAACATTCATTGACTATTGGGCGGTATGAAGTTCGCCGGGTCAGCTCGTTTTAAATAAATATATAGGTCTATCTGTTCAAAATGCCGTTGTTTTGACGGTCTTGGTGTGACGGGTGTTATGAACTTTGACATCAAAGACGAAGCTTCATAACATCGTTATAGACGAATATACATATTTAAAAAATTCTTTCATATTTGTTTATAAAAGCTAAAAATTGTTTAATTTAGCAAATAAAAATATTGCCTGCTTATTCTCTATTGCGTTATAATAAACGTTTCAATTTTCTAGGGTGCGTTACCTCGCCTGGTAGCTCTGGACGATAGCGCGCCAGGCTTTGCGTCGGCGCTGCGGCGCGTAGACGCGTGCGGCGCGCGCGCCTGCGTCACCGTGCACGTGTTCTGTGCGCGCGCCGGCCAGCTCAGCGCGCACGACATCGTGCACAACGCGCGGAGCCTCAGCACAGTGCCGCCGGCCTTCGTGCGCATGCTCAGAGGGTAAGTGTTACTGGTACATTGGCGAACAACTCAAAATTAGAATAACAGCCTTAGTAAAAAAAAAGAAAGTAGCATATAGTAATAATAATTTATATAAATTAACAAGTAACAAAAAATAGCATTGAATAATTATGGGTTTCATAACGCTGCGTACAAAATGGCATAAAGAAAACGTAAACTGTGCTGCTTCAATTAAGTCGAAATCATAACTAAAAACTTTCTTGAAAAGCAGTTTTTTTTCTATTTTGATCTGACTTCAGTCAATTACAAAAGGAAGGTAATGTTTTTCAATACACTTACTCGAAAAATCACTACCCGGTATTAGGTATGCAGTTTACTGTTTTCCGCATTAGTGTGGAAAAGTGCACGAGCTTACCTCTGCCACGATTATATGTATCGTATCAGGCTTGGCGCTGAGCAACTCCCACGACGTCAATCCCCCTTTATTTATTTCTCCGTAATTGTATTGAAAACCGTCGTTAGATACACTTAGGCATTTGTTACTCGGGTCCATAACATCCTCACCTGCCACTCGGGCCAATTCCGCCTCGGTCGCAATAACAAACTTTGTCCACTAGTATCAAAATGCTAATAAAACAATTTAAACTCCAGCTTTTTTGCTAAATATCTCCACATTTGTTCAGGTTGGGTACCCCGGTGCAGGTGCGCGGGCACCCGGGCTGGGCGGGGCACGTGGACACGAGCTACGACGCGCGCGCGCCGCCCGCCGCGCCGCACGCCGAGCACGCGCCCGCTATATACGACGCTAGAGAACAGGTACCGTCATCATTTTATCTGGGAAATGATCATTTAATTCCAGGAAAGTCAGACTTACTGACTAAAACTCGGCTGTGTTCCTTCAGTTGTCTTTGCGTTCCGGGACCGTAGTAACTCTTTCGAAAAATCTCTTAGTATACGGACTACGCCTGCTATTACATTTCGACCCGAGACAGAAATTGTCATAAATTAATACTGCTGCAATATTTTGAAAAAAAAAGAAATGTTCTCAAATACAAATCAAAGAATTTAGTTCAAAAAAACATGCACTTTTGACTTCTTGAGACAATCACTCAATCAGAAACATGATGCTAATGGCACATACCAACGCGTAGATCTCTATGGAGAAGAAAGTGTAGAGCTCCATGTACAATGCGTTCCAAATAAGAATAGGATCGATTGCTATGTTGTGACGTCACGTCATACTGTCAAATCGAAAAATTATTATGGTGAGCAAAACAAGAATTTTTTTTTAATTTAATTTAATTACGAACTATAAACGAAGAAAGTTTTATCAGAATCCAGTTCTTCAATTTCGCTTATCTCTGAGTTTTCAAATTTGCCCAATTTCTTGCGATTTGACAGTTTAACGTGACGTCACAAAATGGCAATCAATCCTATTCTTATTTGGAACGCATTATGCACTCTTTTAAATCATGTTATATACTACAAATATCTCTATATAATGAGAAATGTGTAACGCATAATGAGAATGCGAGGACATTATGCGATCTTCCCGCCCGATATTATAATTTAGTTGGCTTCAATGTTAGAGTGAATAGGCTCTTAATAAACTAGTGCGCCTCACCATGAACGATTGCATCAATGCTTGCCATCAGGTGGGATCGCAGTCAAGCACTAGATTGTCATTTAATAAAAAAGGTAAAAAAAATATAGAAATTAAAATAAAGCACTGGCAATTAAGAGTTATCACGACCTCGACCACGTACCGGAAGACGCAGCATTGGGAGGTCTCCCACAAGGTGGACCGATGACCTGGCGAGGGTCGCGGGAATCCGATGGATAAGAGATGCACAGGACCGGTCGTTATGGCGATACTTGGGGGAGGCCTATGTCCGGCAGTGGACGTCTTTCGGCTTAAATGATGTTGATGAGTTAAAAGATGACCAGATTCAATTGACACTAAAAAAATATCCTTTCGTTTTTATTTTTCTCAGGTACTTTACTGGTCAGACTCGACGAACGAAATTGCCTTTGTAGTTCCTTCCGGACGCGAACCCACGGACAGCGAGGATAGGAACGATAGCATCAAGTCCGACGTCGACGGCTCTTGTCTGTCCAATCGGTAAGTTGATATCTATGTTCTCGTTAAAAAATTGAATTATGTGCCTAAATAATTTTACAAAAAAAAAAAAAAAATAACCGACTTCACTAAAAAAACACTAAAAGGATTAAAATAACTTTAATTTCGAAAGTGGCTGTTTCTCGGTATTGTTTGTTTCTTATTTAACACCGACTTCCGAAATTAAAGTTATTTTGATCCTTTTAGTGTTTTTTTAAAGATTTTTTTTTTGTAAAAAGGTTTTTATTTCACACTTTTTAGTTGCTATGCACTTATGACCAGAGTCTCCAATTAACCCAAACACTGCTATGATACATTTATTATGAAGTTCCCGTGTCTCCCTTCCACCCAGGGACGTGCGGGCAATACAAGTAAATAAGCCCGGATTGCATTTATGTGAAAATACATAACACCTAATATCTAAATCATGGAACATAACAAACGAATTAAATAAAATAAAAATCTAAACTTTAAACTTCGTTCGTAATTCAAGATTAATTCATAGATACGATACGCTAATGCCACTATACAACTTAATGCAACGTTGCCACTCTGCACGTTATACGTAAAAATGATACGCGATCTCCCATCTTGCTCTAACCGAAAGGTATTTGGCTTAATCTGCCATCCCATTTTTCCCAATAAAAACAGAAATATGTGAGTCTGTGTGAGTAAAATTTGACACGATGTGCAAGTATTCATCGAACATTTTCTAGGGCTTTCAAGGTCCTATCAATGATATCACGAGGCGCCCTCTATGACGTGTAAATAAGGGATGCAATTTGTGCTAACTACTAATTAGTTCAAATTTGCTTTGAGCGGTTATCGTGTTGTACGTAATTGTTTTGATAGATTATTTTTTTTGTTTTCTGTCATTTAAAGTTACATTTTTATTATGATTAGTTATTGCTGTAACTTACTTGGTTTTGAAGTAATAAAAGTTTATTAACTTCGAAATTCATTCGGAAACGATACTTGTGGTTGTAGTGTGGAATCGATAATTGGCCTTATAAAGAGTTTGAGTTTTAGAGATAAATATGACCTCGTAACTTCACAAAGATTAAAAAAATTAGGGGAGGCTTACATACACCTGATTAGAATATTTCTCAGAAAAGTAAATCACATAATAGACAGTTTTTATTTTTCTCAAACGATAAGAATGCTAGGAATACATCAGGGTAAAATAACTTAAATAACTTCGCTGGTGCTCTGCAAAGACATCAGAATTCTCAAAAGCATTTCAATGCTGTTATTTCATTCTGTAGTTTTGGATAACCGCGAATAGACATAGAAATTTCTAAGTAGGTACATTCAATTCTTAAGTTGATCAGAATCTTGTGTGATAAAGAAGCGAAGAACGAAAAGCTATGGCTGTTTAAATTGTATTTGTAAATATAACAATATCGTAAAAAAATGATTCATTACTACAATCTTTTGTGCGCCATCTAGTGGATTCAGAAGTAGCCAGCTATAATAGAATGTTGTGAGCGAGCAAGAGTTGCCAAAAAATATCAATAGAAGGCCCTTATATAATTTATGTCATTAATTATACTGGTATGGTGTTTACATAATTTCTATCTTATTATTAACAAATGAAAATGTAGCAATTAAAATCAGCATTGCAGCAAGAAATTTTGCACTGATGATACGTGACGGCGGATTATAGCGCAAATTTTTTTTTCGGAATTTTTGGTAAGTGAGTAGTACTGTAGATAAGTTAAGGTTCCTTAACTTGCCCCCTATAAAGGTATCTGGCACGCCACTGCTTCCACCTTCCGGCTCTATTATCAGATCAGTTTAATAGTAGCTTAAATAGTATATTATATTACCAAAGTGTATCTCATGACAATTCTAATAAGTTCAAACACGGTTAGGATACGTTGATTAATTACGGAGTTCCAATGCCTATCTGCCGGCTCCATCTTTATCATCAGGCCACTTCGATGATACCATTTTCAACATAACTATTCAGAACCACTTATTTATTTGTATTGCCATACACGTTTAACTATCTTTCTTCAGTGTGATTTCTATGTGAGTATGAAGTTCCGTTAGCCATTTCTGGTGTTCTTCATCAGTCCCACTTCATCAAATATTACTTTTTGACTGTAAATTCTTAAGTTTGCGAAAATATCAAAATCACTATATGGTTCCTATAATATTTGGGGAATTCCCTCGATTCCTCATGGATTCTATCATGAGAACTGGATTTAGAAAAAAAATAGACCAATCTGGAAAAAGGGGAAAAATTTTTTGCAAATCGGTCCATAAACGATGGAGTTAAGAGGTAACAAACGTAAAAAAAAATACAACCGAATTGATAAACTGCTCCTTTTATTGAAGTCGGTTAAAAAAATAAGAGATTATGCTAAGGGGCACCCTATTTTGGATACGGACGGATCGCTTTAAACTCGTTGGCACATTTTGAATTTTCTCGTTTATACCAGATCTGATAAGGGCGCGGGCTCTTGTTGGGACGTATCCGGAGGCAGCAGTGCAACAGGCACGTACTCGCGCAGTGTGAGCGAGTCGGAGCGCGCGGGGGCGGGGGGCGGCGGCGGCGCGGCGGCCGGCAAGCTGCACGACAAGCTGCGCGCGCTCTCGCTCGACCTCGACAAGCAGCCCGCCGCGCAGCTCACTGGTAAGTGTGGACGACACGCAACAGGCACGTACTCGCGCAGTGTGAGCGAGTCGGAGCGCGCGGGGGCGGGGGGCGGCGGCGGCGCGGCGGCCGGCAAGCTGCACGACAAGCTGCGCGCGCTCTCGCTCGACCTCGACAAGCAGCCCGCCGCGCAGCTCACTGGTAAGTGTGGACGACACGCAACAGGCACGTACTCGCGCAGTGTGAGCGAGTCGGAGCGCGCGGGGGCGGGGGGCGGCGGCGGCGCGGCGGCCGGCAAGCTGCACGACAAGCTGCGCGCGCTCTCGCTCGACCTCGACAAGCAGCCCGCCGCGCAGCTCACTGGTAAGTGTGGACGACACGCAACAGGCACGTACTCGCGCAGTGTGAGCGAGTCGGAGCGCGCGGGGGCGGGGGGCGGCGGCGGCGCGGCGGCCGGCAAGCTGCACGACAAGCTGCGCGCGCTGTCGCTCGACCTCGACAAGCAGCCCGCCGCGCAGCTCACTGGTAAGTGTGGACGACACGCAACAGGCACGTACTCGCGCAGTGTGAGCGAGTCGGAGCGCGCGGGGGCGGGGGGCGGCGGCGGCGCGGCGGCCGGCAAGCTGCACGACAAGCTGCGCGCGCTATCGCTCGACCTCGACAAGCAGCCCGCCGCGCAGCTCACCGGTAAGTGTGGAGTCCCCAATGGTTTGGTACACCCAGAATAATTGATTCCGTATGCGGCCATTGTCTGACTGTTAGTGGTAAAAAAATATGTATTTTATTTTATTCTAGGCAGCGGAAGGCGTAATAGGGATTACACAACGAAAATCCTTATCATTTGGCTAGAAGACTTCGAAGATCACTTGAATTTACCTATTGGTGAGTGCTTTATACTATTGTAGCGCGTAATTAAAAAATCTTACAAAATCTGTCCATAAAAATGTTTTTATAGAGAAAGTACGGTCGTCTTTCAATGTTTTTTTGTTTGTTTTCATCAAAACTGGCTTCCCAAAAAAAAAAAACCCTGAGTTATTTTATACTTTTCAGCGTTTCTTTTCTGGAAGTGTATTTTTTTTTGTATGATTTTTTAATTTTTCTCTATTTTAATGATATAAACTAGTGCTTGACTGCGATCCTAACTAATGTAAGCAGTGATGCAATCGTTGATGGTGAAGCGTACTAGTTTAGAAACAGCCTATTCATTCTAGCCTTGAAGAAACCTAAATTATAATCATACGGGAAGACCGCAACGCATTGTCTCAATCCTTCGATGTACGCGCTATAAACGATGAAGGAAAACGCTAAGTCCGTAATGTCCAGACTAAAGGTTTCACCTCGTCGTTTCTTTTTCTTTTTTTTTCCGAGGAGGATTTAATAACGTCTTACTAAAAAATTCCTATGTTATTTTGTATTTTTTTTTTTTTTTATTTTACTGGTGTATTTGCTTTTTTGTAAAAGTTTTTTATTTTTTCACTTTTTAGTGTTGTTATTCCATACCTATACTTAGTGTGCAAGTTTTATAGGATAGCACCTACTCAGGATGATTTTTTTAAGCGGGCGTGGATGGCGAAATCTGAACGAATATTTGTATAGCATACAAATATTTGTCCCGGGTTAGGGTGTTTGTAAACTGACCCACGATACAGAAGTAATTCGAAGTTTTAAACAAGTTCCTAAGAATGCTGGTGTTAATGTGGCGCATCGAATTTTCGAAATAGTATGTCATACGGTCACGGTTGTTGTTAATAACGATCTGTGTGATTTATCAAAAAAATGCTGCTTATATACAGTCCTTGTCAAAGGAATTCTAAAAAAAAAACCGGCAAGAGCTTGTCAGGCCACGCTCAGTGTAGGATTCCGTAGTTTTCCGTCCGTCACAATAAGTGGGGGACACTTAAGAGTTAATAAATGACAGATAACGAGCAAGAACAAATACCACCATTGCCAACGAGAGACTAACCGAACAATTCGACAGTATAATAGCTCATACCCATCCCGACCCCATCAACTCAGGAAAAACCTTAATAGTGCGAAGTAGCCCAAAGTAGAACGCCATCTCTCGGGGAATTCGGTTACAAATTTACACAAACTAGACGGGTTATGTATGTAGGGTTTTTCGTTGTTAATTTTGGATTGGGTAAAGTTTTATTTAAAAGAAGATACGTTCAGGATAATAAAATAGGTAAATTAAGTTAAAAATATGCTTGCATATACGGTTAAATTACAAACTTAGTTCAGAAATTATTTTGTACAACTTTTCAAAAACTGTTCAACTCATCAACTTTAAAATAATTTTCCTAGAAAGTCTTTATAAAGTTCTACTTTTGAGATTTTTTTGCATATTTTCTTTACTTATGGTTCAAAAGTTAGAGCGTGTTTGAGGAGTTTGAAGCCATTATTTCCGAAAATATTAAAATGATCATAAAATGATTTCCCCTATTCATTCTTACATACCTATCCAACAATATAACACACGTTAGGGTTGAAATAAAAAAAAAAACACTCCCTCTTTACGTGTTACCCTATAAAACATTATTTTCCACTTTTTATTTTACTACTTTGTCGGCGTGATTCATATAATTGGTACCAAATTTTAGCTTTCTAGTGCTAACGGTCACAGATTATCCGCGTACGGACGAATAGACAGACAGACTTGGCGAAATTTTAAGGGTTGCTAGTTGACTACGGAACCCTAATAAAAATGGTACATTAATAAACTTGAAAGAAACCCTATTCATTAATGACGGTAGAACGTACAGGGTTCCCTACGACGAGCGAGCGCGATGATGATGGCTAGCCCACATTTCTTTCACCTTGATACACCTTGGATAGTTTAGTGTGCGCGGGCGCACGGTGGCGAACGGCTGTATGCGCTCCTCTAGGTGGTATATATGCGCCGCTACAACCAAATTGAATTATAAATCGATTTGAACATGTTATTCTTCAGACGACCTGCTCCCATACTGCGAGACAGGGCTGCCGTGGCGCCGCCACGAGGTGGCCACGCTGTGCGTATCGGCGAGGCGCTGCGGCCTCGTGCGCGTGCGCGCCACGCCCGCGGCCGGCGTGCTGGCGGACGGCGCGCTGCTGGCGCCGCGCCTGCTGCCCGACTGCCTGCGCCGCGCCGCCCTGGACGCCGCGCGACGCACCCGACTCAACACTGATCTGTAAGTGTCACAGCTATACACAGCTATGTCGGCGCGGCGCTGCAGCCTCGTGCGCGCCACGCCCGCGGCCGGCGTGCTGGCGGACGGCGCGCTGCTGGCGCCGCGCCTGCTGCCCGACTGCCTGCGCCGCGCCGCCCTGGACGCCGCGCGACGCACCCGACTCAACACTGATCTGTAAGTGTCACAGCTATACACAGCTATGTCGGCGCGGCGCTGCAGCCTCGTGCGCGCCACGCCCGCGGCCGGCGTGCTGGCGGACGGCGCGCTGCTGGCGCCGCGCCTGCTGCCCGACTGCCTGCGCCGCGCCGCCCTGGACGCCGCGCGACGCACCCGACTCAACACTGATCTGTAAGTGTCACAGCTATACACAGCTATGTCGGCGCGGCGCTGCAGCCTCGTGCGCGCCACGCCCGCGGCCGGCGTGCTGGCGGACGGCGCGCTGCTGGCGCCGCGCCTGCTGCCCGACTGCCTGCGCCGCGCCGCCCTGGACGCCGCGCGACGCACCCGACTCAACACTGATCTGTAAGTGTCACAGCTATACACAGCTATGTCGGCGCGGCGCTGCAGCCTCGTGCGCGCCACGCCCGCGGCCGGCGTGCTGGCAGCAACACTGATCTGTAAGTATCACAGTTTTACACAAGTATGGGTTACGCATCAAGCAGTATATCACAGATGTGGGCTACGCCTCAGGCTTCGCCTTGAGCCTGTATATTAATTGTGTGAGCGACAACTTTTAACACTTTGATAGACTCACGAAATTTATGAATAAGTACCGTTTATTTTTCGCAATTTATAGATTAGTCTCTCCCTGAGCATATAGTTATATAGTTTGTTTTAAGTTTACTGTTGCATTGACCATTTTATCATGAAGAGAATAATATAGATATCACCTTGTGCTATACCATATTTTTAAATTAGATGGACTAAATTGACAGCTATAACAATGGTTTTAGTGGGGCCTTGATCATCGACAGCTGGGCATTGTCCACTGCTGTCAGTTCAATTAGGCCTGGCGCACTCCGCGTTGTAGGTATGAAAATCTACCCACGGCGCGCTGCCCCGTTGGCGTGGCTGATTCAATGAGTTAGGCGTGGGAAAAGTGTGTCATCTTTTCTTCTTTCGTTTGCATCTGAATCACTGAAAATGTTCCAAAACGGTGATATGTATCATTTGGAATATTTAGAACATCGGTTCAAAAGATACAAACGGAACATTTTGAACAACGGTTCAAAAGATACAAACACTGACTGTTATGAATCGTGATCTGTTGTTATGGTGCGTCATATACACTAAAAGTTTTATTTAATTGAATTTTTATAATATTTTAAAGCAGATGTTTTTAGTTCAAGTCATTAATTATATTTACACTATTTACGATAATTTGAATTTTAAAAAGACTGCTGGTCACTTAGAGTAAAGGGTGTTTCAGTGTTCCAATTGTTCCAAATGATGCATTTTAAACATTACTGATGTTCCAATCTTTCGGAACACTAAAATGTTTCGAAACAGTGAGTTGGTTCTGTAAAGAGTTACATGAGTATCACACGCGTGTTCACTCTGCTGCATGCCGCTTGACGCGCGCTAACAAAAAATGTTTTCGAACTCTTTATCAAATAGTTATTAAAAAATCTGACTATATTTTATGTTATAAAACGTAGTTACCTATTTGTCATTTTTTAAAAACACACAACTTCTAAGCCTATAGCAAGAGTGGCCTGTTCAAAGGTGCATAACGGGCATAATAAATTTCAATACGCAACCTAACCTGACTGGCTGACACACCAACACGCAAAAACTAACTGGCTGACATACCAATACGCAACCAAACCTGACTGGCTGACACACCAACGCGCAAAAACTAACTGGCTGACACACCAACGCGCAAAAACTAACTGGCTGACATACCAATACGCAACCAAACCTGACTGGCTGACACACCAACGCGCAAAAACTAACTGGCTGACACACCAACGCGCAAAAACTAACTGGCTGACATACCAATACGCAACCAAACCTGACTGGCTGACACACCAACGCGCAAAAACTAACTGGCTGACACACCAACGCGCAAAAACTAACTGGCTGACATACCAATACGCAACCAAACCTGACTGGCTGACACACCAACGCGCAAAAACTAACTGGCTGACACACCAACGCGCAAAAACTAACTGGCTGACATACCAATACGCAACCAAACCTGACTGGCTGACACACCAACGCGCAAAAACTAACTGGCTGACACACCAACGCGCAAAAACTAACTGGCTGACATACCAATACGCAACCAAACCTGACTGGCTGACACACCAACGCGCAAAAACTAACTGGCTGACACACCAACGCGCAACCGAAACTGACTGACTGACACACCAACGCGCAACGGAAACTGACTGACTGACATATCAACGAACAACCGAAACTGACTGGCTGACATATCAACGCGCAACCGAAACTGACTGACTGACATATCAACGAACAACCGAAACTGACTGGCTGACATATCAACGCGCAACCGAAACTGACTGACTGACATATCCACGAACAACCGAAACTGACTGGCTGACATATCAACGCGCAACCGAAACTGATTGGCTGACACACCAATCAATCAATCAATCAATCATTTTATTTGCATAATATGGGTTTACAAAGATGTTTGCACAGGTACAGTTTCACCATATTCAGCTTATGTTCGCATGCAAATGTATAATAAAATGTCATATGATATTATGGTTAAGTCTTTAAAAATAATCGTTATACATTGATAGAAGTCAATCCAAATAAACATTAAAAATTATTAATAGGAATACAAAAAGTCAAGTGGTACATCATGATTATAATAATTTAAAAGTCAAATTAAATACGTCAAAAAAGAAATATATCTATATATATTTGAATTGCTATTATTTAATGGATTATATTACTAACAATAATTGCGTTACATTTTGTCATTTAAGTACTCCTTAACCGAATAATAAGTCTTATCTATAAGAAAAGACCGAAGTTTATTTACAACGCGCAACCGTCAGGGTCTAGGAGCGTGAAATATTGCACAAGGGATCTTTTTACGACATAGACAAGCACTTAGAGGGATTTTTCAAAAATTCACCCCCTAATGGCATGAAACGGGGGTTCAAAATTTGTATAGAGAAACCAGAAACCTATTTTGACGCTTTAGAAACCGCTGCAGCGCTGGCAGAAGCTAATATGAAAAAAAAGCACCCAAATGTGAACTTGTGACTTACGATTCGTTAGTCGGGCCAGTTACTACTGCACCACCTCTGCTCCCTAACAGACACACCCTGAGAGGAAATTTTCTTGCACACGATAATAAAAATCAATGTTTCAGGTACCAACCGCCACACGTTCGCCGTCGCCACCTCATCCAGGAGTTAGCGCAGCAGTATAAGAAAGACTTGACGGAGCCCGAACTGCTGGAGTCACTGTTCAGGACACCGGCGTAGAAACCACGTATCTACTGATCTCTTATTAAGGCTAGAGCAAATACAGATTTGTGTATTTGGACTTTATTTCGACTAAAAACCTATATTGATAAAACTAACCAGTAATTTTAGCTTGGACCAAAGTTAGAATTCATTTTGTACTTAACTGTAACTTATTTTTAATAACTATTTATTTTTATTATTACATATTTATTTTACATATCGTCTGTGAACTGGCAACAGGTAATATCTCAATTTTGACAACTTTACAGAATGAAGAAAAGACGTCATTAATATAGTACTGCGTTGGTGTGTCAGTCAGTCAGTATCCGTAGTGCGTTGATGTGTCAGTCAGTCAGTTTCGATTGCGCGTTGATATGTCAGCCAGTCAGTTTCGGTTTAATATAGTATATTAATGACGTCTGGTATATTAAAACACAAAAGTTGTATAATAAGCCTCCTTCTAATATAAAAATGAGATAAGACAATATATATCAACAAAATAAGTTGAAATTAGTACAAGATGAATTAAGTGTATTCTGGCTCCAAATTTAAATGGAAGAAAAAACTCTGCGGATTATGAATTAGTATAAAATGGTATTAAAAAGTGAAAAAATTAGATATGACCAGCTCACAGTCGATATGAAGTTTCGCTAACTAGTTTAATTTAACTCCTTATAGTTTTTATTTTATAAACTTTACTAAAGTCGAAATATAGATAGTAACATTGGCTCGAAATTTAGGACTCGTTTTGTAATGAAACGGTACTTATTTTATCATAAGATGTGTTTTTGGAATACAGTTAACGTTTTTATCAAATAAAAACGTCAGTCTGTATGGAGGTTCTAATAAAATAATTTATTTACTCACTTATTCTAAGGTTCCAATTATGAAATCAATAGAAATATCTTAATGACACGCTTTATTCACAGACAACCCCAAAAAAATTAAAAAGTTTCGCTAACAACACAAAATAATGCTAAAAAATAACTTTATTGTATTAGAATACAGCTCGATCTTAGAGATTTTCATAGGTTTTATTTGATATCGACTAAAAAAATATAACAATACGCCAGCAATTAATAAGAGTTATTTAAATAGAAAAATAAATAATCACAATGTATATTAAATGAAAAAGAAAAAAAAAATATTTTCATCAAATTGGGCCACTTTTTTTTTCGTTATTTCTTATATTTTTGTATGTGACTGTACAGGTCTGCTTGAAAAATTAATTTGTCTGTACCTACTGGTTTACTTTACCCCGAAATAATTTCGCTCGTGCTGCATTACTTCACCGAGCAAAATTTTTTCAATACACTTACTCGAAAACCCGCCCTTATATTACCACTTTTAGGCACGCACTTGACTATTTTTCGCACACGCGAAAATAAAAATCAGCTGTTCCCTACATTTATGTTCGCTTAACTCGTCAAAATGTATGGAGCTGCTGATTTTATTTTCGTTATTTCAGGTTTGGTCCCATAGTAAAAGTTGTTCATAATGAGGAGTACAATGTCCCCTCGAAATTCTTAAAGTTAATTTTTTAACACCTTATATAGGAGGTACAGTGCCTAATGCGAGTGTGAATCACGTTAACGCGATAGACACATGACTTTCGGAACTCGGATTGGCTCGCTCCAAACTATAATCAATCAGTGCCTAATATTTAATCAATCAAAGCCAAACACGATAAACATTTCAACGCGCATTGTTTCTTGGAACGCCTATATTTATCGCCGAGGAACTGTTCTTAGGAATATGTATATTTTAAAAATAAGTTACTCTAGGCTAGAGAACTATTATGACACTCGAATAACTAGAACAATATATCAATATTTCAAGTATTTTAGACCTATTTATTTATTAAGACTGATATAATGCATTAAACTAATGAAATGAAATCGTTAATCAAGTTAACATTCCAATTTCTATTACAGTATTTTATTTTGCATAATTAATGTACTTAATATTTAATTGTTATATTTTAATAAATGTTATTAAAATGTTAATAGGTGGTTTTATTTGCAAATCTCAACTCATCATTCATCATCATTTCAGCCGAAAGAAGTCCACTGCTGGACATAGGCCTCCCCCAAGCGACGCCACAACGACCGATCCTGTGCGTCTCGCATCCACCGCACTCCCGCGACTCTCACCAGGTCGTCGGTCCACCTTGTGGGAGGCCTTCCAACGCTGCGTTTTCCGGTGCGCGGTCGCCATTCTAGAACCTTTCGGCCCCATCGACCGTCCGTTCTGCGAGCAATGTGCCCTGCCCACTGCCACTTTAGTTTGGCGATTCTTCGGGCTATGTCGACGACCTTGGTTCTCCTGCGGATATCTTCATTCTTTATGCGATCACGCAAGGAAACTCCGAGCATAGCCCTTTCCATTGCCCTTTGGGTGACTGTAAGCCTTCTGATGAGGCCCATTGTAAGCGACCATGTTTCAGTACCATAAGTCATCACTGGCAACACGCACTGGTCATAGACTTTCGTCTTTCGATTTTCGAATCTCAACTCAGTTCGTATTTATCAAAGTAATTACTAACGTAACGTTTCCCTAACATTGGTGTTTCCTAAAACACAATTCTTCTTCCTTTGTTCTGACGTTATCTCAACGCTCAGTCACGTGGTTAGAACAAAGGAATTGGAGGCGTGGCCTACTCGAGGCGTTCGACGCAAACAAAACGATCGTAACTTGGCTAGGGGGGCTGAAAGGACCGAGCTCGGATCGACTGCGGTCGATGCCCGCTAGGACTACGTTGAAAGAGTTATCGTGGCTCTGGAACGCAAAGGGCAACTGAGGGACTCAGGTGGGTTTTAATCAGTAAAAGTCTAACATATCCGCACTCCGCACGAAAAGCCATTTGATAAATTCCTAACTAAAAAAAAACTAGAGATGTTTTTGTCTCTTCGTTACTTAAAACCGACTTCCGAAAATAAAGTTATTTGCACTTTTAAGTGTTTTTTTTTACTTTGAAATCGGTTGTATTTTTTTTTTGTAAAACGTTTTTTATTTTACACTTTTTAGTTATGGTACCACCACTAAAAAGTACCCCTCAGCAAAACTTAAATACCTTATAGCCAGAGTGCATTCTGGCTATAACGTATTTAAGTTTGACAAGTCTAATAATTCCAAGCATGGTGAGATTACATTAATTTATTACAGAGTTTCGGTGACTAACCTCAGGCTTCATCATCAGATCAGTGCTATATATTCCACCTCTTCTTTCAGTCAGTCATCGACTAAACGTATAAACAAAGCAATTTTACTTGTTACGAGGGTTCTACTGTGATCCTATGAGGAGTTCTGTTCCATATCCCGAAGATCATGATCAGATCATCACAATTTTTCTATGGGACCAACTCGGAAGCATATCCTTTCAATCAAAAAAAATATTTTCAAAATCGGTCTACAATTGACCGAGAAATCGGTGAACATACATAAAAAAATACATTCAGCCGAACGTAGAAACTCTTCCTTTTTGAAGTCGGTTAAAAATAAGCACAGGCAAATACCCAATTAGACTTATTAATGTTAACTTTTTAGTCATCAGCAACTGTCAACTTGACACTGGCCGTTAAAAAAGGCGTTATAATTCGAAATTCAAAATAATGACACAAATTCTTTTTCAATGTGTATATTTTTAAAATGATACCAAAAATTTACAATAATAGAAACGGTTTTGTCAATTGTGTTTTTACAAGCTTTATTGTATTGTATACTGTATATCTTTTGAAGCAGTTGTTAGTTTTGTTAGTAAAAGCGTTAGAATCAAAATCTTTGTGATAGCAGACATGTTAATAAGTAAGATACCTGACAATGACGGATCAAAAGGTGAGAGCGTCGCAGTTTCCGGACAGGATGGAGAGGATTCACATGAATACCAGACAGCTAATGAACTATTCGAACTCATGGCGAAAAATCAGAACTTTGATACCACTGGTAAGTTCTTAGTTTGTTCTTATATAGGAAACCAAGGTAAAGTTACTGTAAGCTAGAGCTGTCGACTATGACGCGTATTAACATAGATCGACTACAAAATACTTGTTACATCGTCACTTATAGGCAGAGACGCAAAAAGAGTAGTTACGTCTGTTTACAATTCTCACTTTTCTGCCTAATTTCAGACAGAGATGCAAGTAAATGTAATTCTGGCTTTGTTTATATTATACTAACGTCAGGGCATATCAGTATATATCCAGCTTCCACATACCTCGGCTAGTTGATAAAATAATTCTGGAAAGAAGTAATTTGCATTAGCCCTTAGCGTTTCAGCTTGGCACAACTTTACCTTTGTTTCAAGAGTCTGCGTAGTCGATGACGAAAAGATGATGATGAAAAGTGAAAAGAATGAAGGGGTAGGGTAGATTATGTACTAGGAAGATCAGAAGGATGTGTACTTTTCGACCGTTCTCCTAATCTTAGTTGACAGAAGGTGGCTCCATCACTCTGTATAAACCGCTTGTTGGCGGAATGACAAGACCAGAAATATCATCGTTATTTCAATTGGTTTGATAGCTAAGTAGCTATGAAACCAATTGTAGATAGTAAACTATTCGCACGTTTATTCAGATGTTGACACGCTAACCACCAGAGATTTAGTGCTTCTGTACAAGAACATCGACCTGGGCACAAAGCTGATGTCAAATGCTAACGAACTGAAGCGGAAAAAGCCGAACCAGCGCGTGGAGAATATCGTGTATAACGACGAGTCGGACTCTGACTTGAGCGAGCGATTCAGTACCGAGGAGCTGCGCAGTGTGTTCCGCATCAACGATGAGCGCATCGACCTTCTCAACGACGAGCGCCTCGACCTCCTCAACGCGGCCTCCGCAGAGAACACCCTCTGCCATAAACTAGGCAACCTCAAGATGCAAACCTCCAACCTCGCCACCGACTACGACAAACACTTCCTATTCAAAGATCCATATATAAATGAACAGCTCAAAAGCTTAAAACAAATGAACAAAACAGCTGACTTCGAGGGCGCCGTACTCCCAGCTTCACTGCTCGACTACATTTGTTGTAAACGTCTGGAAGATAATTATAACTTTTATATGGAAAATATAATACGTTATGTTAAGAATACGATAGACCAACTAAAACGTATCAGCAACGGTGATTATTTAACTGATAGAGCTAAGGAGAAGTGGCGCGAAATTGTTCAAACTACGGAAGATCTCCCTGCGAATACTAAAGTCCTAGCGACGTCTACCAGCATACCGCTACATGTGGAACGAAAGATTAGTGGGGGAAGCTCTACATGGGATGACATCGTTCACTCAGCAGTCGATATAAGATCATTATCAAAAATTCTCGAAAAGAAAATCGTTGTGGAAGTTCCGAAAATTCTATGTGGACCTTATAAACTTCTGAGTAAATGTTGTGCTGAAAATCTTATAATTAGTTGCAAAAAAGATAACCGACCTGTTGAAGAAAGAGTGGATGTGGTGGTCCAGTTACAACGTTCTGAGACTGGACAAGTTATCAGCAACATCAACTCAATCATGATTCTACAATCTGCACCTGTTGAACGCGGTAATAACTTTTAAAGAATTAAGGATTAAATTGTTAGCCTTATTGAAAAATAAATAACTATCCATATATTTTATTTTTTCAGATACACTAGGATCAGAGGTGCAGCCCTTGCCTTGTTTAGAACCAGCTAATATACCTTATATAGAAGAAACTAATAACCAATACCTTCCAGAAAATAAGCTTAAGATTATAGAACTGGAACCGACAACGTTCGAAGAAACGGTACATGAAGTGTCCGTAGTGTCTGAGGACAGCGCACACTCCATTGACAATCCAATTGAAAGTTCTTATCTGGATGGCATTGAGTATGTATGCAGCGACAGTGAAAATACCACGTCGTTGAAGAACTGCTGCTTTCTGGAATCGAGTGACTCGAATGATGCATTAAAAGACATTCTACATAGCAAACTTAGGGTTGCAAAAAGGGAAGCATCTGGTGAGGTGTTTCCTGATGATTTGCGTATGACTATGCAGAAACTAACCATGCAGAGCGCACTTACAGAAGAAAGCGGGGACGACATATCACAGTCAACATCTAAGAAGAGAAAATCGCCAACGCGAGTCAGAATAAAGTCACCATACGAGAACCAATCTTTTATTATGGAAGAAAAGAAACGAAGAAAACTATTAGAAATAAGAGAGAAACGAGAAAAGAAGAAAATGGCGCTAGCCGAAAACTGCAAGATTACTAAGCATAAGTACGCAAAAGGCAATTCACTGCCTCAGTCGGCTAGCTCCGTTACAAAGTTATCAATATCTAATAAATCTTTCTATAATTCTATCTACGGACAAGCGAACGGGGATCCTAGTAAACAAGAGAAAGGGAAAAACCGAAAGGGAGGAAAACGAGATGCTTTAGATATTGATATAGAGGATAATGAAGGTGAGCACGACGTGTCGGCGGCGTCAACACCAGATAACAACAGCAAGAAATATATCAACAGAAGCTATTACTTAGATGACGCCGATACGGAAATGATGTATATCAATATGAAACGAAATGAAAACGATGTGAAAGATTTGTGTTCCACATCTACTTCAGTTATTTCCAATGTTTTCCGAAATAACTTAAATTATCTTTCCCAGCTCATTGGTCCGTCTAAAAGCGACCTTAATATTGACGACGATGAAATATTTCCGGATCAAGATAAACCGTAAGTGTTACTAACCGTACATGGTTACTTACATTGAACTGCTTACTTCATATATTTGATATCTTGAGCACCTGATGGGTTACCATGACGTTTAAAGTAAGATTGTTTCATTCTTATTTCCAGTGTGAGTAAGAGATGCCGCTAGACAACCTGTATAGCTCTGTCTCTTACCCACACTGAAATAAGAATGAAATCTTACTTTGAAGGTCATGGTAACCCACCAGGTCTTATTTAAGGCCTATAGTCCCTTGAACATCTGGCCGGAGTTAAATGCACACATATTTGTACTGTAACCTGTGTCCGCATTGAGCCCCGCTGACCTGTAAAACCATTTTCTTTGCGGAATATGTTATGAACATTCCGAAGAAGACAACCAGCAATTTTTTTGTGTACACATATTTATAAAGATCAAAGCCGTTTGAAAGGAGTAGGGAAAACAAGCGAAAAATATCAAGTTGTTAATTTTTTTTTTTTTTGGAAAATGTTACCAAAAAATCATATGTTGATAATATTATATATATGAATCTATATTTTTTTTTTCAAATCTAGGAGTAGGATAAGGAGAATAGAGGAGTAGGCTTCAGTCACTGTTTTATGGCACTATATGGGAGCCTTAATCTTCTACGAGACTAACCTATTTATATTGACAGGTCTAGTGTTACGAGAGTTGATGATACTAAGGATGAGAGTACTTCTAAGGAGTTGGTAAGATGTGAAAGCATACTTAAAGTTCCGGAAAATTCTCCGAAAAATCCGAATGAGCAAAACAATACTGACACGAAGAAGGTTAACTCTTCAGTCGAATGTAAAAAAAGTATAGACAAAATATATACTTTGATGAATTCATTGAAAAAAGCTCAAGAGACTGAACATAAGCCGGCAAAAAGCAAGTTTGTTGTAAGTATTCCCAAAAAAGTCGATGGGGGGAAAGAAGGCCGAATGAGCTCTACGTGTCAGGGTAGTGAAAGTGGAACAAGCCTGAAGCATCATATACCATCGTCTAATCCCAGTTCTTTTAGCTTCGATAAAAGTAACACCGAAAAACCTAATAATACTCATAATAAAAAACCGGGCAGTTTGTCACCTGTCGTACCTAAAGTTATTATCAGCTCAAAATCCCCAACCCCTATAACTGATATAGAAAATAATCGAAAAAATCGCAGGAAATTGGGTACTAGTCCTACAAAGAAAATATCAGAAAATCCTTTAAAAGCCATCTCACAACTTTTACATGAATTTGAAAATGTACAGAAAAATAGACAAAAGCCTAATACTGAACAAAAGCTTGCTAAGAAAACTGACATGATCTCCATATCTGATGGTAAAAGTGGCAAGAGTGCGTCGAGAAAAAGCCCTCTTAAACGGCGCTCACGACTTGATCAACACAATGAGTCTGAGGCGGATAGGTATGTGCGGCTTCCAACACCAAAAGAAAAGAAACCTAGACATCATAAAGAGATTGATTCACCGAAAATTCCGCATCAGCAGATCCCTGTTGAGGATAAGCACATAGAGAAACCACCAAGAAAGAAAATAGTAGACATATTAGATGAAGCCAAAGAAGCCAGAGGTGAAGCTGTGCGAGGACCTTCCAAATTATACAGTTCTAGGTTGAATTCACTTGCACAGCCCAAGAAATCGTACGTCCAGGCTCACAGTGAAGAGTACCAAACGAAATATGGCAAAAATTTAATGGCAGATAGACTGCAAAGATTAGCATCCCATCCACACTCTCTGGATAGACCGGCAGGGTCCGGGAACATTAGAACCAAAGTGAAGCGAAGTGGAGCCGAGCCAGTGCCAGCTGCAGGCGCGGTGAAGTCACCTTCGCCTGTGCCTCCCTCAGGTGTGTAAAGGTGAATTTTATTTGATTTCTTGAAATGACAATTTGGGTTTTGTGTTTTTTACGGTTCCGTACTTCAAAAGGAAAAAACGGAACCCTTATTGGATCACTTTGTTATCCGTCCGTCTGTCTGTCTGTCAAGACCCTTTCTTGTGAACGCTTGGAGGTATTGAGTCGAAATTAAAACCATATACTCAAGTTTGCGGTCTCTTGAAGCTGAAGAAATCAAAAATCATAGGATACTTCCTGTTTGCCCAGAATCCCGAAAATTACATAAAACAAGGTCTTATAGCACAGGTATAGGAATAAATCCGAAAACTGTAAATAAGTTGTTACGTCACAAAAAAATAATGCGATTCGAAAAAATCTTCAAGATTCCATTTGGGAATTGAACTGTTTACATAGGTAAGTTTGTACGGAACCCTCAGGGTGTGAGTCTGACTCGCACTTGCCCAGTTTTTTATTTACAAAATACATCTTCCAAGAGGACTTTTCCCGATGTGTTTATCGTCAACGCAATGTTTGTTTGGCAACGTGAAAAAAAAGAACTCCTGAACGCTCTTTTGGTATTCGGTAATTCCGACACTCGCATGAATATTTCACAAAACTTGTTCCATATTTGTTTTTTTTAAACTTTAAAAAATTTGGATAAAAATTCGTCATAAATTCGATCGACATTTTGCAGAGGCGATGATGGGTAGGTACTGGTATCTAAGCACTATAAAAGCGATATTAATGTTTTTTTTTTTAAATGGTATTTGCATTTGACTCATCATCTGTCTATTATTTTTTAGAGCGACCATTTAGAACGCGTCAGTCTCGCAGCATTAGCCCCAAAGCAAAGGAAAGGCTGAACCAAGTGACAGGCTCGTCCTTCAAACAAGTCAGCGTGCCGGAAACGCCACAAGCATTGTAAGTAAATCATTTGAAAACTTGAGCAATTGTTTCTGCTTTGCAATGACCGTTTTCACATTAGGCGATAATTAAAACGGCACGATATCGTGGGGCTGGTAGTTTAATTTATCGGACGATGTCGAGTTGACATTAACCAACGGCTTCAAGTATGCGTTATGCCACCAAGCAGTCTCGAGTACCTTGTCACGTTCCACATTACACTAGCAATTTTACGGCCGCGCGCTTCCGCCGGTATCGCCGTGACGATTTTGTGGATGACTATAATAATAAATAATAATAATATTCAACAACCATCACACAACGCCATCTAGTCCCAAGCTAAGCAGAGCTTGTGTTATGAGTACTAGACAACTGATAAACATACTTATATATTTCTAAATACATACATATTATAGATAAATTACACCCAGACACAGAACAAATGATTGTGCTCATCACACAAACATTTGTCCTGGGTGGGAACCGAACCCACGACCTCCGGCTTAGCAGTCAGGGCCACTGACCACTAGACCAACAGGCCAGTCAAAACTAAGTATCTAAACACTTTCGGATCCACCCCGACCATAATAATTCTGCATAAAAAAAATACATTTATAATATACACATTAATTTCCAAAATCAAAGTCAAATCTTTGTGATTGGAACACTGGACTGAGACAATTGTGTCAATGACGATGATGAGAAAATGTATGAAACTACCAGTCTCACAATATCGTATCGTTATCACCTAATGTGAAAAGAGCCAATATGTAACCTGTAATGAAACAAACCGCAGGATATTGAAGGGAATGTTAAAAGATTGTTTGCTTATCGTCGTGCCTAAATATCGCAATGAATATTGTTAAATTGAGAAAAGGAAAGGTATTGCCGTTGTAAGTGTGGAACGCAATAAGGCAAAACGGTTCCGGGTCTTTATATCAGGTAGAGTTTTAGTTTAGTACCTGTTATGATAAATACAGAGCAGTGATGGCCGAGCGGTAACGGCTCCAACATACGAGTTTGTAGGTCGCGAGTTCAAACCCAGCCAGGCGCACTACTTTGTGTAATTTATTTCATCACCACTGCTCTCAAAAACGGTGAAAGAAAACATCGTGAAGAAACCGACATGTCCTAGAACCAAAAATTCGAAGACATGTGACATTCACCAACCCGCACTGGGCCCGCGTGGTGGATTACGGCCCATTCCCTCTCCTAGAGAGGAGGCCTGAGTCCCAACAGTGGGAACATTAAAGGGCTGATTATGCTATGCTATGCTATATGATAAATGCTGTTTAAATATTTACGCAGGAAGAAAAAAATGGTGGCAGTTGAATCGTATTTGAAAAGTCATTATGGACGCGTAAGGACTATGTCGCCCGTCATCGACGACCCTCAAAGTGCCCTGAAGTCACGTGTTCCTCTTCTGCCGAATGACATCGAGCTAGGTGCGTACCATAACTTTATTGATAAGTAGGTTTATTTTAAGAAATTTATTTGGAAAAATATATAATAAGACTAAGCTGCTGCTGCCAGCGTCTTCGCCCTCCTGATATTAGACAATTGTCCCAAGGAGACATACTTCCGAGATAAAACTTATCCTATATGCTATTCTAGGATTTGTGGGGTTACCATGACGTTCAAAGTAAGATTGTTTCATTCTTATTTCAGTGTGGGTAAGAGACAGAGCTATACAGGTTGTCTAGCGCCATCTCTTACCAACACGGGAAATAAAAATGAAACAATATTACTTTAAACTAACTTTTACAACTTTTAACTGTGTGTGTGTGTGTGTTTTTTTTGTAACTTTTATATATATGTATATATATTATATTAAATATATATGTATGTGCATTTTAATTATATGTATATATATATTTTTTTATGCTCTTGTTTTTCGTGTAAAATTTTCTTTTTATGCACCTACCATATTGTCTCTTCACCACCCTAGGTTGACTGGTAGAGAATGCCTAAGGCATTAAGTCCGCCTTTGTACTTTATGTTGCATGAAGTTTATTAAATAAATAAATAAATAAATTAAACGCCATGGTACAGGTCATGGTCTACCCGTGTACCGAGTTTCATCGAAATCTATTCATCATTTTTTACGTAAAAGAGAAGCAAACATCCGTACATACAAACTTTCTCGTTTATAAAATTAGTAGGATATATAATTGCTACAACTTGTGGACTTGTTACAGCGTCATCAACCTCATCTGCACTGACATCATTTCAAGAGTCTACCGAGCTAGGAAGCAGGCTACACAATATTATAAACTCCATTATGAAGACTACCACTTCACAAGGTTTGGAGGTACTGCCTGAAGGTCACGAAAGCACTTCCATCGTTGAAAAATTGTCGTGTGCCCAAGTTCCATCTTCCTGTTCTAATTATGTCATAGATGTAATGAATGATAATAATGTAAAAACGTCAGTTGAAAAAACTGATAAGTACTCTGAAAATGGACAGAAGCAAACCAATTTTAAGAAGTCGGGCGCTCTCTTAAATGAGTTACAAACTATTAGATCAGTCTCAGAGTTGGAAAAGTTAGAAAACGCTTTATGTAACCATATTCCGGTGGGTGGTTTTCAAAAACGGTTACGGATCAAAAACTTGATCATGACCCCGAAACAATCAAAGCAGAATGTGTTCGTTCTACAGTCTGGAGATGCAAGCTCTGTCGTTGTCCAAACTCCAATCACACAAAACATGAGAAAACATTCTACTGAAAACTTTTCTGACTTAACCGTTTTGCCCATATTATCAAAATCTCATTTAGATTGGAATTTTACCAATTTCCCTATGAAAATTGCTACGGTTGGATATGCATTTCCGGACTTTAAATCAATAAAGCGCAATTCTAATTCTCTTATTCAAATAGTTGACGAGATTCCAGAAAAAACTAAGGAGGATGAGCCTTTACTTTCTAATCATAAAAGTGATAAAGATAATCACACTTCCAAAAGCGAACAGCCTACTCTTCGCTTTGAGCAAGCTGCTCAGGTTGACATTCGAACCACTACTACGTTAGTCACTATAGGGATAAGTACAAGTACTACACGTGTCAAGGAACCAGTCGAAAAGCAAGAAATAGAACTGGGTAATGCAGCCAATGCGCCACCTACGCACGTCTTCATAGATTGCAATCAAAATAAAACAGTAAAAGATACATCAAATGGCGAACAGACACAAACCTGCAATATCATAGGGAACAAACTAAAGACTGTTGCAAATAAACCTGAAGATATAGAATACACAACATCCTTAGACATATTAGTCGGACTCTTAAACGAAATTCAAAATATTTCAACATGTCAATCACAAATGACTAAAGATGACAAAATCCCGTCGGAGAACCAGCAAGGCAAGGTATTGGAAACTATTCTAATAAATGAAGCCGCTACACTGGAAGAACATTCCGTGAAAAGCAGCCATTGCGATGTAGTTTCTTTAACGTCCCTAGAGAGACTCCGGCAGCTGGAGTCCAACCCGAGTCTGTACTCGTTCTATTTATCCGACATTGAGGGCTCTGAAAGGCGTGTTAGTCAATTGAATTTCCAATCAGAAATAAGACCAAAATACACTAACGGACTGTGGTGTCCCAAACGGATTTATGTTGATAAAGAAGTTGGTGCAGACATCAGAGAGGCTGTCAATAAATTGACGGACGTTCCTTCACAGTTGCTACCACTGGGCATAAGTCACAGTATAGACGCGACGCAACCTCTGATCAGAGTGCTCAGCACGCCCTCTATACAGTCAATGCTCTTTGCAGAATGTCCTCTAGTAGATTCCCTGCTTGCGACAAACGCTGCACCGTCAGATCATAAAAGCGTTATAAATATTCCACACGTTTTAATTACAACAGAAACTAAAAAATCTCTTGATTTTTATGATGCTGATAATCAAATCATTGAAACATCAAACGAAATTAAGTCGCGTAAAAAGAGACGAGAATCCTTTGAAAAGGTGAGGATTAAAACTATGAGAAAAGCAGATAACGACAAATTTCGTTTCAAAACAGACTTTGATCCGATTATGAAAATGAAAAGAGATGTCTTAGTTACAGTTTATTCAATTTTGGTGTTTACTGTGTTCGCGGCTTTGTCTTTTCCTGAAATGTTGTATCGCATTTGAGAGCCCTGAAACGAACTAGTATTGCACCATTGTATCAAAACATTTCAAAAGCCTTCCTTTAGTTTTTTGTTCTTGTGTATGCTTTTTATTTTGAATACTATTAAATGCATTATGTCTCATGTTAGTTTATAGGTAGTATGTATGTTATTGTTCTTGTAAAAGTATCTTAAATAATTTTTGTTATCGATTGCCGTATTTTTAATCGAAGTGATTTATTATTTTTCTAAAAAGTGACTGCAAAATTTGTTGTTTTTAAAAATTTATTCGGTAATGTTTATTTATTTACAAAATATATAAGTTTGAAAAAAAATATGTGTAATTATTTTAACCCTTAGGGAGTAAGACGATCAAGTCACAAATACCAATGAACAGAAGTCAATCTTCATACGAAGTGCGCTCGAGCAACGCACACATAGACACCGCTCACGGACACGATATCTCGGCCCGATTCAGCATGTGACTCAGGTTGGCTGGACAAATCTTCAAAATAGCTTGCATTTAACTAGGTCAATAGGTCACTTTATGTGACGGCTAACCACCCTTATTTCAGAATTTGTGACGCTACAGAATCTTAGATGATCGAAAACGTGTCCAGCCATCTTGAAAAACCACTTTTCGCTGGTCTCTCAATCTCGGTAACGGAAGTGATTTTGACGACTTTTTGCATATCAACGGGCGTCACATAAATTTGTGACGGGCACCGAGCTAAAAGTTTTGTGATAAGTACAGTGCTTTAGTAGAACAATGCAAAAATCTGTGTCCTGCCATCTTGAATTTACGTATAAAACTTATGGCTGGCACTTCCGAATCATTTTCGTCCAATTTCCATTCTTCCTTTTCTTTCTAAAATGCTCGAGGCCTGCGTGCGCAAGCAGTTTTCGGGGTATGTCACTGAAACAACCTCGTTAACTCATTCCAGTCTACATTCAGACCTGGGCTTAGTACAGCCTCCGCTCTCCTTAACTGGTGGTGTCTCTTTGACTGGGTACATTATTGTGTATAGTTATATACACAATTACTTATATGTATACATATAGTATGGACCAAAGATGTTTGAAATAAAAAGTTTATTTTCTATAGCAATATTTGATTATGGAAGGTGTAACACAAACTCTTTTTTATTATAGTTGTCTGTGGATAAAATTTGGCGGCAAGGTTGCTGCAGTGATTAATTTATTAAAAGAAAGAAAGAAATATATTGAGCCTGTGCATGCAGCTGATAAAATGTAAAATGGAATGATGGCTATGTTGTGATTTGTGAGGGAAAAAATCAAGTTTTTTTTTCGTCTGGGTGATTGATAGCTGTCAGTCGTGCTGGAGAGATAATTTTTTTTCCAAATCTACATTATAACAAAATAACAGTTTGATATTTCTTCGCAGTTTTTAGTGTTTTTTATCGTCTCATTAATTTTTTTTTTTTTTAATAGGCATGGACCATCCTCCTCCCCCTCCAGATCCTCCTGACCCTCCTGATGCTTCATATTCACATTCGACGGTTGGTAAGCGACGACACATGATCGACTCCGAAACTATCGAGGTTGTTCCCAAAAAAACTATCATTAACAAGGATATGGCTGTTGCGGCCATCCAAACATTATTCATTCACCCTTCTCTGAAAGAGGGCATAATATCATATAGCGACTTAGAAAAAGGTCCCTTTTTAGTCCATGTTTCCCGATCCGAACCTGATCCTTCCGCAGGCACATTGATACGTCCAATCAAGTTTGGGCAATTTTTAATTCAAAATAATATAAAAAATATTTGTAGGGACGGCATTAAAAAAGTGGGCAGAAACAAAATCTCTGTTGAATTCACCTCTGGTGAGGCGGCCAATAAGTTCATTTCCAACCCGGTTTTAAAACCAAAATATACAGTCTCAATTCCATTGTATAACATTACCAAAATTGGTATCGTCCGTCAAGTGCCGGTCGATATGTCGATGGACGAATTCGTAGAATCTGTCATTCTTCCTGATGGGTGTGGAATCGTTTTAAAAGCACGTAGGTTAAACCGAAAAAACATACAGGAGGGCAAGACCTCCTGGATCCCTACACAGACTATAGTTGTAACCTTCAAGGGGCAGGTTCTTCCTCGAAGGGTATTTTTATATCACACATCTCTGCCAGTGGAGGTATATCAGTACCCCACTATCCAATGTCAAAACTGCTGCCGCTTTGGGCACGTTAAGGCACAGTGTCGGTCCAAGGCAAGGTGCTTTAGGTGCTCACAACCTCACACAGGTGACAGTTGCGACGTGGTTGAGGCCAAGGCCACTTGCATCCATTGCTTGGGTCGTCACTTTGCCTTCTACGGTAACTGTCCCGAGCTAGGTAGACAAAAATCTATAAAATTATTAATGTCTCAGGAAAATCTCTCATATGAAGAGGCTTCTCGATCCATTCCTAGTGTTAAAAAATTATATTCCGAAGTCTCCCAAAACTTACCAACCCAATCTTCTTACTCCTCTTCCCAATCAACTTGCCTTACTCCTCCTACCTCGTATAAAAAAACTGTGTTTTCCTCCCCTAAGCTTAGAGCTCCCCTAGGCAAGTCTTATGACAAAACTGCCCATAGATCCATTGTTGCTGAAGATCCTTCATCCTTTCCCAATGGTTTCTCTCTTCTTTCTCAAAATTCTTCATCCCCAAAATCACCTCAAGAGGATAGCCTCTTAGAAATACTTTTGTCTCTAATTATTAGTTTAGTTTCCCGTGATAATTTCTCTTTACCGCCCCACGTTGCCCAGAAACTTTCTTTGCTTCTCTTTAATAATAATGATGGATCTAGTCTCCACACTTCAGTGGAACATTCAAAGCATTCGGCCGAAGAAGCCTGAACTTTTATTTTTAATAAATAAATTTCACCCCTCAGTCATTGCCGTTTCGGAGACTTGGTTGGTGCCTGGTTCTCACTTTCGGGTCTCAGGTTACTCCTGTCTTCGAGATGATAGGGCTGATGGGTATGCAGGTAGTGCCCTTCTTGTTAGGCGCTCCCTTCCTTTCTCTTTTATTCCTCTTCCCCCTACTCCTCCTGACATTAATGTAGTTGCTGTTAGGGCTTTTAATATTACTTTCCTCTCTGCATACATCCCTCATCCTCATTCTAGGTTAATTCCAGACCTTTTATGTATATTTTCCTCAGTACCCACTCCAATAATTTTTATGGGTGATTTAAATGCTCATCATCGCTCATGGGGCTCGAGCCATGATGATTACTTTGGTCGGGCCCTCCTTGAAATTTTTGATGAAGTTGATCTATGTGTTATTAACAACGGTTCCCCCACTAGGAGAGTTCGTCCTTCTCAAAACCCTAACTCAGCTGTGGATATCACAGCTTGCTCTGCCTCTCTTGCTTCTATTCTTTCCTGGAGTATCTTGTCTCATTCTTATGGTAGTGACCATTTTCCTATTATTGTCTCTATCTCTGACAGAGTAGTTCCAATGCGTAATTTTAATCCCTCTCTTAAGTATAGATTAAACGATGCAAACTGGTCTTCATTTTCAGATTCTCTAGAAAATAAGTTACCATCTCTTCCCCCTCCTGACAGAAACAATCTTGTTGATTGCTATTCCAAATTTGTAGACTCCATTATTTCTAGTGCTGATGTAAATTTTCCTCTTAAAAAACCCTACAGATTCAAAGTCTCAACTCCTTGGTGGGATTCAGAATGCACTTCAGCTGTCAAGGAAAGGAAAATAGCAGAGGTTAAATATTCTAATTCAATGACCCTTCAAAATTTTTTAGTGTATCAAAGAAAAGCCGCCACTGCTAAGAAACTTCTTTCCAAAAAGAAAAAAGATGGTTGGCTTCGCTACTGTCAAAGTTTATCTCCCTGTTCCCCTTCTTCCCTAGTATGGAAGCAAATCAAAAGATATAGAGGCTCTTGTAATACTTTTGATATTTCAGCTAACGATCCTTCTTCCTGGATCGAATCTTTCTCGGATAAACTGGCTCCGCCTTCAGTTCCAAATTTGGACTCTTTTCCCTCTTCTCCGGCTTTTCTCACTTCCGAAAATGATTTTGATGCCCCATTCTCTTTTTCTGAACTTCGAATGGCACTTGACGGTCTTGTTGATTCCTCTCCTGGTGCAGATGGGATCCCTTACTCATTCTTGAAAAACGCCTCAAGAAGTACAAAGCAATATTACTTGGATCTCGTTAATACCTTCTTTGAGTGCGGTTTGGTTCCCCAACCGTGGAAACATCAAATAATAATTCCGGTCATTAAACCTAGCAAAAACCCGTCAGACCCAAATAGCTACAGGCCTATTGCTTTGTCGTCTGTTTTGTGCAAGGTTGCAGAACATATGATGAAGCATCGACTTGAATGGTTTGTGGAAAATAGGAACTTGTTGCCCTCATCCCAGTTTGGGTTCCGTAAAGGTATGAGCACAATGGATAGTCTTAGTATATTAATTTCTGATATTCGTATTTCTTTGATAAGTAAGCAGTTTTTAGTAGGAGCTTTTTTGGATATAGCCTCAGCGTATGATAATGTTTTACTCTCGGTGCTCAGGGATAAACTTGTGCATCAGTTGAACCTTCCTATAAAATTGGTCCGTTTCATTTGTAATTTATTGATGGAGAGAACCATCTCTATTAAAACTCAAGATTCCTCTCTTCTCCCTAAGACTATCTGGAAAGGCTTACCACAAGGTTCAGTTTTGAGTCCTCTCCTATTCAGTCTTTATACGTATGATTTACATTTTTCTACTGATTCGTTTTGTCAAATATTGCAGTATGCTGATGATTTAGCTTTATACTTTTCTGGAAAATCTCTAGATGAGGCTAGTAGCCGTCTAAATTCCGCCCTCGGATATCTATCTGATTGGCTTCTACAACACGGTTTGTCCTTATCAGCATCTAAAAGCTCCGTAGTTGTGTTTACAAAAAAAAAGTTGGTTCCTCATGTTGACATTAAAGTTAACGGTGAAAATATCTCTCAGGTAAACACTGTTAAATTTTTAGGAGTTTGGTTAGATCAAAAATTATCAGGTATTGCTCACACAGACTTTGTTTCACAAAAATGCGAAAGAAACGTTAATGTTCTTCGCTCTCTTTCTGGTGTTTGGTGGGGTGCTCACCCATATTCTCAAAAACTGATCTACAATGCTATAGTCCGTAGTCATTTTGATTATGGTATGTTCCTATTAGATCCTTGTAACAAATCTGGCCTTCAAAAACTTGATAAAATCCAATCAAAGTGTTTACGGATTATTCTTGGGGCGATGAAGTCGTCACCAATAAATGCCATGCAAGTTGAGTGTGTTGAACCTCCCCTCTCGATTCGAAGACAATTTCTGGCAAATAGATTTATTTTTAAACTTGTGCAAAATTCTGAGCATCCCCTCCTTGGTAAGCTGGACCAATTATCATCCATCTTTGACTCTTGTAGTCGTCGTTCTAATATTGAACTTCCTTGTCTTCTTCGTGCCTACCTTCAATTCACTCGTCTTTCTAGCCCACTTTTTCAAAGCCCTATTTTATATCTATACTCGGTGCCTTATAATGCCCTGGTATTCCATCCGGAGATCATTTTGGACTTTGGAATTCACAAAAATACCTTAGAACCGCATAAGATGTTTGTCCAAAAAGTTTCCTCGAATTATAATAATTGGAATATTATATTCACTGATGCTTCCAAAGTCTCCGATGATAGCCCTGTAGGAGTTGCTGTTTGGATTCCTCATACAAAAATTATTTTAAATTATAAGTGCCCATCTGTTACATCCGTTTTTACAGGTGAATCAATTGCTATTTTCGAAGCCATTTCATTTGTTTTGTCTCATAAGTTAAATAACTCCATAATTTTCTCTGACTCAAAAAGTTGCCTTCAAGCCATTTTATCTAATCCTTTCAGATCTAAGTCAAGATTCCCCATAATTTTAAAAATTAGAGATTTGCTATTCCAATGTCATGAACTTGGTATCAATGTCGTTATAGCTTGGATTCCCGGTCATGTCGGTATTCTTGGTAATGAGTCAGCTGATTCATGCGCCAAAAATGCTGTTCTCACTGGCTCTCTTGCCCACTCTGAGATTTATTCCCATGACATTTGTACTACTCTTCCTCTAATTTTGTTTAAATCTTGGTCCAAGGCATGGCAAATCTCTAAGTCCATAAAGGGTAAATTTTATGGAGATATACAACCCGAGATTCCCCGCAAACCGTGGTTTTTCAAATATCAATTGGAAAAAAAAATCACTACCTCAATTATTTGTCGTTTACGTTTAAATCATTGTTGCACCCCTCATTTCTTGGCCAAACTTAGGATTAGGGATAACTCTCTTTGTGAATGCGGTCTGGATGAAGGAAACGTGGACCATTTATTTTTCTCCTGTCCTAAATTGCGCTTCTCTTTTCATGAAATCATTCCTACTCATATTCCTCGTCCAACCTCGGTCAAATGTCTTCTTCCTTTTGTGTTTACTAGTTTTATATTTAAATTATGCAAATTTATTGAAATTAATAAAATTAAGTTGTAACTATTGTAACTACTTATTTCCTTTCTTTTTTTTTTTTTTTTCTTTTTCTCTTTTTCCTCACTCTTACGAGTTTCTTTCATGTACATAGTCATAGTCTGTGGTCTGGTCATAATGTTTGTCTGCGTCTGCGAAGAAATTCTTTTATTTTGAACTTTGATGTTTAGAGATATATGTTTATTTTACTATTAATTCACGCGAAATACTCTCCAGCGTTTGATGGTCTATTAATAGTTTGCACGTGTTATTGGCAAAATTGTGGTGTCTTTTCCACATATGCCATTAATGAAGAGTTGAAGTTGAAGTTGAAGAAATATATTTTATTTGCTGCTGCGCTGCGTGTCGCGGATTCGATTCCCGTCCAAAACAAATATATGTATGGCTTACAGATAGATGTTCCGGGGTTTGCGTGTTTGTGTATGTTTGCACCCATGGGAGTAATTCCTAGTGTGGGACAACGATTTAAAAAAAGAACAATAAGGTATTACTTTTTATTTCATAATTGGAACAGCTAGTGGTATTTCATAACTGGAACAGCCATTCGCAGTTGGTAACGTATGATAATAGAGAATATAAATAAATATTCTTATTTTTACTCCACCTGTGTGTTACTTCTCGCCCTCTCCACTGACAGTGATGTGTGGACTGGCAGTAGTGACAGTTGATTCTTTAACATTTCTGTCGCGAGTGTCCGGCACCCAATTGTGTCGCCGCGTGTACATCAGCTGCAACAGTGCTTCTACGCAGAATATCTGTAAATTAACAATTTATTTTTTGTTAGCCTGTTCTGTCCTACTCCTGGGCAAAGGCGGAGGCCTTTGAAGAGTGGAGGGAGCCCCATTCCTTCAATTTTTTGCGCGCCCGCGGTTCCTCATGCCAATTCTGGCGAAATCAGTCAAGTTCATCCCGCCATCTTATTCGTCGTCCACGACGTACCCCGTCTGCTCTAAGATAGTATCCAGGTAGTAGTAGTGTAGGGGGGCTAGTGGGCGTGGTGTGTGTAGTGTGTGTGTGGTGTAGTGTGTGTGTGTGTGTGGTGTGTGTGTGTGTAGTTTGTGTGTGTGTAGTGTGCGTGGTCCAGTAGGTAGTAGTAGTGTGTGGTAAGGTAGAAATAGGTAGTAGTTTTGTGCTACTTTGGCCAACAATTTTGGCATGCGGCGAACATATCCTGCTCAGTTTCACTTATGTTGGGCTCAATAACCTTTTGCCATCAACTTTATTCTTTTTTTTTCTAAATAGAATCTAAGAACCAAAACTGAGCCTTTATGGTGAATTATGGCCCACTTTGCCTCAAAGACGAGAGGCCCGTGTCCTAGCAGCCTTACAATCCAATCTTCTATACGTATAATATAAAATTGTGACATAAGTCATTTAATTTCATAAAAATGGAACATTGTTTTGAAAACAAAATATAAAAATAAACAATTGCAGTGATGGTTAAAGCAGAAAAAACATACAACATACTACAAAATCCTAATAAACAACAATAATGTGAATAATTATTATACATATAATAAAAAATTGAATATTTAATAACTTAGTATAAAATAAATTTCACATGTCCCAAAAATTCAAAAACAATTATATATAAAAAGATCAAAAAAATCACACAAAATAATAATCCAAATTAAACCCAAAATAGGATAAAATCAATGTAAAAAAAAACAGGTAGTAATTTATAAGAAATCCATAATTTCTAAAAGTCATTCCAGTTAAAATAAAAAATAAAGTCAAAAATAAAATTAAATAATTTATACAAAAAGATCAATAATGTCAGCTGTGAAACAAGGTAATAAATGTCGCAATAATTTTTTTACGTGTGGGATAATTTCAAAGTTGACTCTAGTGGTAAGTTACAAGTCTGCGGTGTCGTAGACAAGTCTGTCTAAGACAGTCTTGTCTCAAGTGTGCGCAGGCCCTAAGACAGTCGTGTCTCAAGTGTGCGCAGGCCCTAAGACAGTCGTGTCTCAAGTGTGCGCAGGGCCTTATAGACAGCACTTGATCAAAGACATTATTTTCACTATTAAATATAATAAAGAGGTAAAGTTTGTTTTTTTTTTGTTTGTCGGTCTGTAAGTACTGGACGGATTACTAAAATTTTTTCACTGATGCTGCTTTATTCTTGAGTGACATAAACTATAATTATTTTATGAACGCGGGCGAAGCCGCTGACAAAAGCTAGTACAATATAAATTTATTATTATTACTGAATATTTTAATTAATTTATTTTGATTGGGCTATTAAACAAAGAAAGAAAGAATTAAAAGTGTTTTATTTGGCACAATGCAGACTTTGTGTAACGTCAAGTCTATTATTGTAGTTCATATGAGGCGAAATAGATGGCGCCACCAGTCATGCATGCCACCACTGAACAGACAGTCTCGTTCAAAACGTGTAAGAAAATAAGTTTGTAACCTGACGACGTTTTTTAGTTATTCCGTCTAATCTGAAAGTGTATCCGAACACGCTGCTGGAGATCTTGGACTCGGGCACCACCAGGTAGTTGTCTTCCGTGAAGAACGGGTAGTCTACCAACTTATAGCGGCCTGCCTTTATTGGACATTGCAATCTGTAAGAAAAAGAAAATAGGTATACAGGTATCGGCACGGATCTTGAGCGCTGACTTTTACTTGGGCAGAAGTAAAATATCAGGTCTCTTTGGTGGTATGAAGAGAGACGCGGGGGTGGGGAGTGTCAGTGATTGGCTCGCCGCGCATCGCGTCATAGATGTCACTCGTGATTGGTTCCCTGCGCTTGCTGCACGTACCTAACGACGATGAGTACACTTCCGTGCCATTAAATTAGCTCGTGATTTTTAATCCATCGATTTTATTTTTATTTGTGGTTATTATGTCACCAAAAATGGTTTAGCCGAGAACGCATAACAGGATCACAGAGAAAGTTCGTTTCAAAAGTAGGTAAAATGTTAGGAATTTCTTCGTAGGGGTGTTACAAATCTTTGAAATTTTCGTCTTTGCTACAATATGCATACCTTCCGGTAGAAATTCTCTAAAAGATAATGAAAACCGTATGAAAATCTGTTGCATGGTTTATAAGTAAACGGACTTTGATACTAACTTTTACCTTCAATCAGAATTAAGAAGACATCAGGTAAAAGAAAAAATAAAATAAAATAGGTGTACATTTTCTTTGCCATAAGTGTACGATGCGCAATGCGATCCCCACTCTTTCGCCGAGCGCTCTAGATCCGTGCCGATACCTGTACCTTAATAGAAAGATACATAGATACATAACCTTACGCCTTTTTCTATGGGTTTAAGCAATACTATGCAAACGACCCGCTCCAGTTTCGCGTGAATGAAAACCTTGAAAGTCTTGACTTTTCTTTACTATATTATACTCGTATACATCTGACCCTTCCTCAATCACTCTACGACTATAGGTGAAATGCCATGGTCCGGAGCGAGGAGAAATAGGCAGCAGTCGCCTCCTTCTGTGAAACATCAGTAATGCTAGCGAAAGACGCGGCCGCACGCATGAGGGAACGGACGTCCTCACGCCCCAGCCGCCGGGATCCTGACCCCTATTTCCAGCCACCGTAGGCGTGGGCTTGCAATGGATAGCTCGCCGTCCGGCCGTCTGGTAACCGACGGTGTAGTGTTCCACGCGCGCCTCAAAGAGCTGTCAGTAAAACCGTAGGCTCAACAGGGCCGTAGCCTACTGGGGTCATGGGTTTACTTCCGAAAGGAAACACATGGTTCCAGATCGCAAAGAGAGCAGGAACATAGGTGTGGGTGGGCTTTAGTCAATAAAATCTGATACCCTCTCGCTCCGCCCTAGAGCGAGAGAAGTCATTAGATTATTTCCCACCATAAGAGTCTATCGTTAGAAACCGCATGAAAATCCATTCTGTAGTTTTTGAGTTTACTGCGAACAAACAGACAGACGGGCTCGAGGTGGGAGATTTTTGCTATAAATTTTATAATAGAATACTACGCATATGGCCTTTCTGAAAAACATTCCAATAAAATCTGTCTAGGTATGTCGTTCTAACTAGGGCGTCCCGACGTTTCTATTCCCGTCTGCCTTGATAATAATTGAAGTGCCATTTGTTTGTCGCCTTCCATTCCTTCGACGCCACGGTTGGCGCAGTAGTTGAGCTATTGGCTTCTGCGTTGCGAGTCGCCGGTTCGATTCCCACACGAAACAAATATTTATATGGTCTAGATACAGATAATTGGTCCAAATTTGGATAAACGATTACAAGGATCGCAAAGAGAGATGTAATCGCTTTTTTTTACACCTGATATAAGTTATATTTGCCCTTTCCGCTCTGGGGGTAAAATCCATAGTATTTCTTTAGTTGCCCGGGTTTGCGGTATCTCCTTCGAACAAACCGCAGCCTTGGCAGGCGTCGACCCTAATTGAACTCATAAATGCTCACATCTCTTTGAAGAGCGCGTAGAACACAACACGTCGTAGACTCAGGCTTGGTTCTTATCAAACGGTGGGACAGCGAGTTGGCTGTCCGTAAACCTGCGCGTACGAGAGATGTCATATCTTAACTTATCCAGCCTAAACGGTTAAGGCTGTATAAGCACTAATAAGTCGGCTTGCTTAGCGCCTACAGACTAAGCAAGCTATGATGTTCAGCCAGACTGCAAACACGGGTTCGGCGCGAAAAACTCAAACATTGAACTTTTATGGAGTGTCCATAGTGGGCATGTGAACGCGGGAAGCGGCGCGGGTTGCTCGACGCGGGACACACGCGGGCAACTCACGCCATAGCTCGTTCATTATAAGTGGCCGCAACTGCGCGGATTCGGGCATCTCAAACTAGTTCGAGCTAACCGCGTGCGTTGTAATGATGGCTCGACTTCGGGCAGTCTGCCTGGCATGCTCTTATAAATTTACTGTTGCAGCGCCATCTATGCCGACGAATTTGAACTACTATAAAATCTGACGTTACACAAACAAAACGTACAACTCGCTATCAAAGTTCTTCGCGCGAATTGAACCGATACAACAACTCGACAAAGTATCCGATAGTTGCCCACCAGACACAGCACCTCTTTGATCGGGAGATCTTCCTGTACAATGGGATTTTACAATCTGATCCGCAAACCTCTATACTAATTTTTTGGTTTTAGGTAGGAAATCAAATAACTTCTCCCGCTCTCCCGTTTTCCTTCAGTTACATTTTGGACTAACTATTGAACAATCCCGCATCCCCTAAAGGCATCAGCCCTAGCGGGCCCCGTCTGTTTTCCTGATAGACCTTCGAAGTTTGCACACCTCGAAGATCTATCAGGAAAATGGACGGACCGAATCGTGCCCTCTACCCGAGCCTGGTCCTCGTCGTACGTCGAGGTACACATTGCTCGTCATCCGCAAGCCCGTTCGACGGCCAGCAATTGCTCAGCAACTCCCGACGCCCGGAGCGTCTCCTGCAGTGACTGGGGCATAAGCATATCGTCAGCTTACTGCAAGAACTCAATTTTGAATATAGTCAGTCAGTAGTCACTTTTAATTACTTAAAGTTTCACGTATATACCTATCGTTGGCTAGCACTTATACATTAACGGACAAATACAAAACTTTGAATAAAGCCACTTTTAATTACGACTAGGAATTATGTTTTTAGGTAAGCGGAACAGAGAGTAAAGTCCCGCAAACCTCCGTTGAAAAGGGAGGATCCTCCGGCCAGACGGGTGTTATGTCTGGTGGGCAGCTGCCCGATAGATGATTTCTGGCTGTTCTATATGTTCTAATCGCACGGAGAATTTTCATTGCGCGATGCAGGATTAGTTCTTATGTGACGCGATAGATGTCGCTACATATGTTTTCATAAAATATTAAGATTTGCATTATTTAAATTTTATTACAATTATTCGGTGGCAAATTTGCCAAATTCACCACGCGATCGGCTATCATCGAAAAAAGTCATGTTCGCGTTCATTGAATTCTGAACGTGTACATGTAAACGTCTTTACATTAAATTATATGGTTTAGCCCTTACCTTGGGTGTGCGTAGTGGTATAGCATATTGCTATACGTCTCTTGCTCTTCCTCGTCATCCACGCTGCAGCCGTTCTTCACCAAGTAGAAGGAGCGGAAGAAGTCGCACGACTCCATGTTGCGGATGTCCACGCATTTCTGCATCGTGGCCTGGAACATGGAGATCTTACCAGCCAAACTACCAACGAAACACCATTCCTTCGTTTAGCACCAGGCAGACCAACACAATTGTTTTTTTTTTTAAACATATAAACTTGACTGCGAGCCCACCTGATGATAAGCAGTGATGCAATCAATGATGGTGATTCGCACTAGTAGAGTCTATTCACTCTAACCTTGAAGACACCTAAATTATAATCGGACGACAAGGTAATCTCTGAGAGTACTGGTTCGATCGCTTAATTTTTTTTCACCGATAGAAAGCTGCTTTATTCCTGAGTGACAGCCTATATTCGAAGTTGTGGGCAAAAGCTAGTTTTTATATGTAGAGCTATTCTTTCGCGGACCCCTAAGGGTTTAAAATATAAATATAACACATCATCATCATCATCTTCCTGCCCTTGTCCCGTGTTATTTGGGGTCGGCGCAACATTTTTTTTCTTCCACTCTGCCCTGTCACCCGTCATGCTATCACTAACTTCCTTTTCTTTCATATCACTCTTCACACAATCCATCCATTTTTTCTTTGGTCTCCCTCTCCCTCTCCATCCATCCACATGTAAACTCATAACTCTTTTAGTAACATGCAAATATAACACACTGCTATCAATTCAGATGAAGACAATCACAATAAACTTAAGTCTTTAAAAGGAACGTGTGTTGTGCAGCCTATCAAGGCGGAGAAAGGATGCGTAGCCGATACTTTCCAGCAATACAATGTTATTCAAACAAGAGTAGGAACGTCAATGACCTCTATCTCTCATACCTTCAAAAGTACTGCTTGCAAACTTATTTGCGTAACAATTAGGTAGGTACTTACGGTTTTTTTTACCTTTTTAACCGAGTCTTAATTAAATCTAAGTGAATAAAAAATGTTATTAAAATATATTATTTAAGTCATAATTAGTTTACATTCACCTTTACTTTCCAGCCGTTTTCGATATCCTCAGATACGTTGAACTCTCCGCTGAGCAGCGAATTGTATATTTGTGTCGACAGACTCAACTCGGAAACGGTGACGGGGGTCTTTCCAATACCATAGCAGGGCCCAGCCCTCGTCACCAACAAGTGAGTCGGCGCCATGGCACAATCGGCCAATGATATGCAGAATAGTAGAGGAACTATTTGATAGCACATCGCATTTATGAATGCCTAGTACCTCTCTACCTTGCTACTCAATCATGAGGTATTTATAACAACATTTAGGTACGTTATTATAACTCAATCAGTTTTCTAAATCGGATACATATGATTATGTAGCTATGGTACCTACAGATAGCGGCACGAATCTTGAGCGCTCGGCAAAAGAGCGGGGATCGCTTTGCGCATCGTACACTTACGGCAAAGAAAATGTACACCTATTTTATTTTTTCTCTTACCTGCTATCTTCTTAATTCTGGTTGAAGGTAAAAGTAAAAAAAAAACATAAATAGTTTAAATCAAAGTCGGTGTGTTTCTCTGTCTGTTTTTCCGTTTACTTATTTACCATGCAAAGGATTTTCATACGGGTTTTATTATCTTTTAGAGAATTTGTACCGGAAGGTCCTGCATATTGTATATTGTAGCAAAGGCCAAAATTTCAAAGATTTGTAACACCCCTACGAAGAAATTCCTAACATTTTACCTACTTTTGAAACGAGCTTTCACTGTGTGCCTGTAATGCGTTTTCGACTAAATCATTTTTGGTAACATAATAACCACTAATAAAATGACCAATAATAAAAATAAAATCTATGGATTAAAAATCACGAGTCAATTTATTAGCACGGAAGTGTACTCGTCGTCGTTAGGTACGTGCAGCAAGCGCAGGGAACCAATCACGAGTGACGTCTATGATGCGATGTGCGGCGAGCCAATCACTGACACTCCCCGACCCCGCGTCTCACTTCATACCACCAAAGAGACTGTTATTTTACTTCTGCGCAAGTAACAGTCAGCGCTCAAGATCCGTGCCGATACCTGTAACTTGTATCTGTAAACAACAAATAATATTGCATTGAATCAATCAAATCACGCGGTTTTGTACTTTATTAGCAAGCTGTAAAGTTTGATTTCGCTTTTCATAAAGCGTAGTAGGTTACGGATAATTATTTTCTAATGATACTATAATGAGAACCAACACAGTTTGTAGGTTATAACACGAAACCTTTTTTAAACTGTTTAGACCTAATGAAACGAAACCTACCCTGTCCCCATAATCCAAGTGAGTGCATTTTTTATTTTTAAGTAGGAATAAAATCATCAATTTAAAAAAAAAACACATTAACAAATATATTATGTTACTAGCAGTTTTGCCCGCTTGCAAGTAGTTTTCTCCATACAAACTTTGGACCCCCATTTTATCCCCTTAGGGGGTGAATTTAGAAAAATCCTATCTTAGTAGTATCTTAGGAGTGAGCAGTGGTGGCCGAGTGGTAACGGCTCCGACTTACGAGTTGTAGGTCGCGGGTTCAACCCCAGCCAGGCGCATTACTTTGTGTAATTTATTTCATCACCACTGCTCTCAAAACGGTGAAGGAAAACATCGTGAGGAAACCGGCATGTTCTAGAACCAAAAATTCGAAGACATGTGACATTCATCAACCCGCACTGGGCCCGCGTGGTGGATTACGGCCCATTCCCTCTCTTAGAGAGGAGGCTTGAGTCCCAGCAGTGGGAACATTGAAAGGCTGATTATGCTATGTTATGCTATCTTAGTACTCATCTACGTCATAAAAGAAAATGTTATGCAAAATTTCACGTTCCTGAAATATCAACGCACAACCGAAATTATTGGGACTAAATTTCGGCTGTGCTTTGATGTCAGTCAGTCAATTTCTCCTTTTATATATACTTATAATATACAACGTGTTGTTTTTGACATCCCATAACTCAATGTTTATGTTCTATAAGGAAAATAATATTAAAAGTCCTAGAATATGTGGTCCAAAAATGCATGGTTTCGAAAATATCATCAATCAGTTAATTTAGGTCAAAAATTTACACCCGTATGACAAATCTTTACTTTTGAGACGTCGCCATCGATGAAATTTATAGTAGTTTGCAAATAAACAAATGACAGTACATATTTAAGCTGTCATATTTCACGTAAGGGTGTTACATAAATAATCGTGAATTTATCGAATTATTTTGTATGGAAAATGAAAACAAATAAAAAAGATAATTGAAAAATAATGATATAATAAATATGCCAGTTGATTTTTTGATATGGTCAAGTCAAACCCCCGATTTCTGAATTAAGCATTTGAAGTTGAGTATTTCTCAAACTCTACTTTAGCCTGCAAACCTGTCAAAATTTGGCATTAAAGTACGGTTTGAGACGTACTTAACTCAAAGTACTCAATTCAGAAACCCGCCCAAAGTCAAGTCAAAAGTTTTTTATTTCACATAGGCCTACATGGGCACTTATAAAACGTCAGAAGCTAGTGCACGGTTCCAAATTGGTCGTTTCCTATGGAGAAGAACCGGCAAGAAACTCCATGGTAACTCTTTTAAAAAAAAATGATGTTACAATATTTCTATACTACAGAATAAGTAGATATTACGTAAGGACAGTGTAGACTGGTCAATATTGTACTAAAAAGTACAATAAAAATAATCATAATAAAAAGTACGTAACCTAAGAATTCCCGGAGTCTACAGTGTTCTCATATTTACATTATAAAAAACAGGCTATATAAATAAAAGAAAGTAAAATAAATAATTAAAATCATTAATAAATGATACGTTAGCAAAATAAATAATAATAAAAAATAAAAAAAAATATAGCAAGAGCAATGTGTTAGAAAGAAACGAAGTATATTAAAACAAATGTGGAGCAGTTAATAGATCGGTCTCATTCATACCCTAGAGTTATGGGATATAAAATAAAACACGTTGTATAGATTTATTTGTTGTGCACACCTAACACGGTGTTATTTTTTTTAACCATAAGGTTGACTGATATAAAATGCCTTGTGGCATTAAGTCCACCTATGTAAGTGTACGTACATGAATAGTTTTATTATATAAATAAATCATCGGGAATCAAGCATCCTGCGACGAAGAAGAAGAAAACGCCATACACAAATAACGGTTTAATGATCATCATCATCATCATTTCAGCCAAAAGACGTCCACTGTTGGACATAGGCCTCCCCCAAGCGACGCCACGACGACCTATCCTGTGCGTCTCGCATCCACCGCACTCCCGCGACTCTCAGGTCATCGGTCCACCTTGTTGGAGGTCTTCCAACACTGCGTTTTCCCACCATAATAAAACATAATGTTCCCCCATTTTTTTAAAGGGTATAATTATTGGGAAATTATCAAATATCTTTTCCCTCTCTGAGTAGAGCGTGAGGGAGTATTAGACTTCAACTGACTAAAACCGATATCTTAGTCATTTTTGTTACTTTTTTGAAGTGGGAAATCATCAAATGACTTCTCCTGCGCTAGGGTGGAGCGAAAGGGAGTGTCAGACTTTTACTAACTAAACTCCTACAGCCTAGACTGGAAGCTGACCATAACATAGTTGAGAGAAGATTAGGTAGATTGAACGAAATTATATTAAACCAGTGGCGTAACTATAGGTTGGCAAGTCCGGCAAAATGCCAAGGGCCTCTGGCGTGGTGGGGCCCACGGTCTAAGAGATCTTAAATTGAGCTCTGAAGAAGTAAATATACAAATTCAAGCAAATAATTAAGATTTATTAAATGCATTCATAAGAAAAGGATCAATTCCCCATGGTATTTGGCCAGCCTTACCACCTTATAGATACGTCACTGGGACGTACAATCGCCAAACTTAAGTGGCAGTGGGCAGGGCACATTGCTCGCAAAACAGATGGTCGATGGGGGCGAAACGTTCTGGAATGGCGACCACGTACCTGAAGACGCAGCGTTGGAAGGCCTCCCACAAGGTCGACCGATGACCTGGTGAAGGTCGCGGGAATCCGATGGATGCGAGACGCACAGGATCGGTCATTACCTATGGCGACATTTGGAAGAGGCCTATGTCCAACAGCGGACGTCTTTCGGCTGAAATGATGATGATGATGATGATGATGAAATTACAAAGTTGACGATTTTTCTGGGGCCCCATCCAATGACTTTGCCACGGGCCTCAGTTGGTATAGTTACGCCACTGCCCGCTCTTTAAAAAACGAAGGTTTTATTAAATAAAAAAAAACTACTAAAGCTGCCCCACCCCGGCTTCGCAGGGATGACGTTTTTTCGTTTTCTTAAAATTTCTTTTATACATCTTGTCCTAACAGTATTAAACACAAAAATTGGGCAAGTGCAAGTCGGACTCGCGCGTTGAGGGTTCCGTACAAACTTACCTTATAGGTAAATAGTTCAATTCCTGAATGATTCGGAGTCTCGAAGATTTTTCCGAATCGCAAAGTTTTTTTTGTGCCGTAACTAAGAAGTTACTGTTTCAGATTTATTCCTATACCTGTGCTCTAAGACCTTCCTTCATGCCAAACTTCAGGATTCTGAGTCAACGGGAAGTACCCTATGAATTTTGATTCTCTTGAGAGTGTCGAAATATACGTGTTTTTGCGAAATAAAAAGCTGTATCTTTTTTTTTCATTAACTTAAAAGTTTGATTTTTTACAGCTTCAAGGGACCGCAGACCTGTGTATATGGGTTTAATTTTAACTCAATACCTTCGCCCGTTCCCGAGGTAAAGGGTCTTGACAGACAGACAGACAGACAGACAGATGGACGGACAACAGATGATATTGCTTGCCCTTTGGAATGCATAGTTTCTACGTTGGAACTCTTTATATGATAAATCGGTTTTTTTAATTAGTTTTCATGGTTATAAGTACTGCGATATTACAGAAAATATAAAACACAAAAAACCAATAAATACCTAATTTCGAAAAAAGAATACCGTTCCTTTAACATCTATAAAGTTTATTTGAACTTATAATTTTATTTCAAGTCAATCCAAAGATACCTACCTGTTTTAAAAAACGGCAATTTCATAGGTAAAGATCAGTTATAATTAAGTATGTCAAATAAAAACTATGACATAATAATTTATATGACAATATATTAATGTCGGTAAAGCAAATAATGTAGGTATCATAGTAGTAAACTATAAAACGATATCCATAACAGAATTGAGATAACAAAATATTAACAATATCAAGTTGTTAGTGTTGCAACAGTTAATCTTTTTTAGATTTCATTACTTATATTCTGTGCCTTATTTAAATGGCCATTTAATCTACCATCGGACAAACCGACGAACGGCGAGTATCCACCCTTACGTTGTTGAAACTTCAACGGTCCGGACTAAGCGTTTCGCTTCGTCGCTTATACCGCGTACATCGAAGGACTGGAATAATTTGCCTGCTGCTGTCTTCCCGTCCAACTATAATATAGGTGTCTTCAAGGCTAGAGTGAATAGGCTCTTAATAAACTAGTGCGCCTGACCATCAATGATTGCATCTCCGCTTACCATCAGGTGGAAATCGCAGTCAAGCACTGGTTTATATCAATTAAAAAAAAAAAATGATTTTGTCTGTTCGTCCGTTCATAACGTTTTAGTAATTAGTACTATGGCTGACAAGGAAACTTGACAACACAGTATAAGTATGGAATATTCCATATCTATATATTATGTTAGTTATTACCTAAATAGGTTAGTATTTTTTTAAGAATATAACTACGCCATCTGAATTTTACATCTGGCTATTATATATTTTGTTAAGAAAAGAATGCATTTATTTATGTATTATTATAATCTGCATAGACAGATCAAATAATTTGAGTGTACTTAGGATTCTGTAACTGCTGTATAATTATAAAATTTTACACTTAAGTATTCTGTAAAACCAACAATTGACAAATAATAACACTATAACTACATCTGTTAAATATTAAGTCTTAGATAATTTATGTAAAACAAAATCGGAAAAGTGGATGTTTATTTAGAAACTAGTTGTCCCCTGCGGTTTGACCCGTCTCTTTAGTTATTATTACTCCTCTGGAACGGAACGTAGTCACTATGTCTATAACTTTCCTCGACAAATGGGCTATATAAAACTAAAATATTTTTTAAATTCACATCAGTAGTTCCTAAGACTGACGCGGTCAAAGATACAAACAAAAAACAAACTCTTCAGCTTTATAATATTTTATGTTATACATATATGGGTACTATATGTATAAATATAGACACAATAAATGACAAACAGCCAGAAAAACGTGGTGATTTATAATGTTATATCACTATAGATTCACTAAATGACAGTCAGGCAGAGAATTTATAAAAATTAAAGCGATTAATAATAAGTATTATTTAGTCGTCAATAAAAATAAATTTGGTAGGACCGTCACTGATATGACCTTCGCGGATTACGTCTAAGTCATTGAACTCATTCATCATTCGCTTGTCCTTATCCTCATTGTACAAGTAATTTACTATTATACACTACAAATTTACACACAGACGGACACACCTCCCGCTCACTCACATGTATTCATGTATTTGGCGCACTGCCTGCCCCATTCAACTTGGTCCGGTCCCCTCATTCCACACCTCACCAGTCGTTCAGTGAGAGCCAAGACAAACGTACGTCCAAAATGGCCACCGATAATCTAACCGCTCTTCTTAACAAACCCAAGGATTTGGTTCTGGTAAGTCAATAATAAATATCTAGTCTTTATAAAAATTAAACTGAATGATTGAATTAATAAGTAAATTAGAATTAGCATTCTTATATAATCGATTGAATATTTACATATCTTTGAGTCGTCTGGAAATTCAAAAGTACGCGAAGTGTGAGTGTGAAAATGAATTTAAATCTTAATACGGTTTTAAAACTATGTTCGCCAAACTTGGCGATCGATACTTCTGCCAAAGACATAATTATCATCTCTGACAATGGAATATTTCTAGCTTACTATTAATATTATTGGATTAATAGTTAAGATAGTAGCAGTGTTTACTTAACGTTATCATATTTGTAGTCATTATTATTCAATATGTAGATTAATTGCTTATCCATTCTCTAACAACAGTGGATATGTTTTTATATTTCCATTTATGTTGGAAACTTAAATAGGAAAGAATTTGAGTTACCTTGTACAAAACAATTGATAAGAATTGTATGTTGTTTTTTTAGGGTTCCGTAGTCAACTAGGAACCCTTATGGTTTCGCCAAATCTCTCTGTCTGTCTGTCCGTCCGCGGATAATTTCAGTGACTGTTAGCACTAGAAAACTGAAAATTGGTACCAATATGTATATCACTCACGCCGAAAAAGTGGTAAAATAAAAAGGAGAAAAAATTGTTTTATTAGGGTACCCCCCCCCCCTACACGTAAAGGTACGTTTGAAATGAAACAAAAAAAAAACACTCCCCACGTGTTTTTTTTTTTCATTTCAAACCTAACGTGTGATATATTGTTGGATAAGTATTTAAAAATGAATAGGGGTTCACTAAAATCATTTTTTGATAATGTTAATATTTTCGGAAATAATCGCTCCAAAAGTAAAAAAAAGTGTTCCCCCTCTAACTTTTGAACCATTAATTTAGAAAATATGAAAAAAATCTCATAAGTAGAATTTATAAAGACTTTCTAGGAAAATTATTTTGAATTTGATGGGTTGAACAGTTTTTGAAAAGTTGTACAAAATAATTTCTGAACTAAGTTTGTAATGCAAGCATTTTGTTTGACTTAGTTTACATATTTTATTATCCTGAACGTATCTTCTTTCAAATAAAAAAAATATTATTAAAATCAGTTCACCCAATCCAAAATTACCAACGAAAACTCAACATACATAACCCGTCTAGTTTGTATAAATTAGTAACCCAATTTCCCGAGAGACGAGGGACTACTTCGCGCTGTTAAAATTTTTCCCGAGTTGATGGTGTCGGGACGGGTATGAGCTACTATATTATCGAATTGTTCGGTTGGTCTCTCATTAGTATTGGTGGTATTTGTTCTTGCTCGTTTTCTGTCGTTCATTAACTCTAAGTGGGGACACTTATTGTGACGGACGGGAAACTACGGAACCCTATACTAAGCGTGGCCCGACACGCTCTTGGCCGATTTTTAATGGTTGTTTTTAACTAGGAATATTCTGCTTGTTTTCTCATCCAATAATATCACCAGTTTTTAAGTGTTTGGCTTATTCTCATATATCAAGTCCTGCAACCAGTCCAAAAATTACAAGACCACATTTTTGTTTGAGATGGGAAATTATCAAAACCTTCTCTTGCTCTTGGGTGAAACGAAAGGGCGTGTTAGACTTTTACTGAATCCACCTGTGTCTTTCAGTTGCCCTTTGCGTTCCAAGACCAGAGTATCACTTTTAGAAATTCCCCGAGGCCACAGGGTAGGTGCCGCGGGTTCCACGCGTGCTTCCTGTGTTACTATGTTGGCGGCTGGGGCGTGAGGATGGCCGTTCCCTCACGGTTATCACTTCCCGCTCCCTCTCGCCCCGGATCATGGCCTGAACCAGGGCCGAGCGTGAGAGACCACCGCCGCCGATCGCCTCCACTAGGACACGGTACTCCGTCCTAAAGGGGCGTACCATCACCATGTCCTTCGGGCGGTCCGCATATTGGTGACACCCGCTGGTTGTTGTGCTCCATGCGCGGAACCTATGAGTTCTACTAAATCTAACATTTCACATAATGATGATCTTATTAGAGGTCGATAATCCTTATCCTTCCTTTCCTTCTTCCATCCATATTATAAAACAAAGTTCCCCACCGCGTCCGTCTGTATGTTCGCGATAAACTCAAAAACTAGTGTACGGAATTACGTGCGGTTTTCACTATATGACAGAGCAATTAATGAGGAAGGTTTAGTATAATAGATAGACTAGAAATACCGAGACTTTCAAAGATATGTAGGTAAAACCCGTGCGAACCTGGGTTGGTTCACTAGAATAAAATAAATAATTTTATATCCAAGGATTATTGAGAGGTGTACCGAAGTCGTAAATTCACTGAACCGATCGATATAGCAATACTTGGAGGAGATATACCTATGTTCCAGCTGCAGTAGACGTGATGTTATCCTAACCAATGTGTTTCATATTCTCAGGTACAAACGCCGATACCACAAATAGCTGATGATGGTGAGTTAAATAAAGTTTTGATGAACAGCAGATTACGGCCTCCTAGCCCGAAGACTTGACTTCTGTTTTATCACCGCATCACGCAGTATCATTGATATCATTGCGACCACATAGTTGACCAACGACCCTGGGTCTGGGAACCCTTTTTTACATGGGGAATTATCAATTTACTTCTCCTGCCCTGTGTTGAGCGAAAGGGATCAGTGTCAGACTTTTACTGACTAAAATGAGTTGCCATGATTAAAGTAGTGTTGCAACCTATTTTATTTCGATTTGGTGGGAGAATTTTTCTGTTCAAAAAGGAATGTTTGTTAGTTTTTGGGGGCCCCCGGGGTACTGTCCCGCCTAGCCCTTCAGAAGCTACGCCAGTGCCTGACACTGACCTGCAAAAATGCAAAAACATAAGAAAATTTTAATTTCGAGGGCCATGCTGACGCTTTCACCTTAAGTTAAAAGCTACGGGCTAGGGAGGGTCCATTTTCTCACCAGATGGCGCTGAACTCAACATTTTTTGTTTATCATCATTTTAGTGTTTTTAGTGTACGAGAACACTATTTAGTCAAGGACATAGTATTTTCAAAAAATCTGACATTCCACTTTATTGAACTTAGGCAGATGATTGCCTCAAAATCCTCCTAATTCTAACTGTTCATCTCTCTTAATATAGTGCTTAAGTATAGCTTTATACCAACCATATAAATGACGGTGGTAGGGCCTCTAAAGGTTAGGCCCTATCACGAGCAATTAACTCAATCCATTTGACGCCCTAAACTGAACTGTTAAAGAGATGGAGCTATGTAGAGTGTATAGCTCCATCCCTCTTTCTCACTCGCACGTCAAGAGTTTCCGGTTAGTCCTGTTAGTCCCCTGTTCTGTCTATCCCCTCGGGGAACACAGGCCTGATGTTATGGTTAACAAGAATATTCAACCTTATAATATTCGCACTGTTGGGACTCAGGCCTCCTCTCTCGGAGACAGAAAGGGCCGTAATAATCCATCACGCGGGCCCAGTGCGGGTTGGTGGATGTCGCATGTCTTCGAATTTTTGGTTCTATGACATGCTTTCTCACGATGTTTTCCTTCACCGTTTTGAGAGCAGTGTTGATGAAATAAATTATACAAAGTAATGCTCCTGGCTGGGTTTGAACCCGCAACCTATAACTCGTTAGTGGGTCACCACGACTCTCATGCTCTGATGTTACGGTATGAAATTAACAAAGGATCGATGGTTACAAGTTTACCTTTATTTAATTCTGCATGCTATCTGCGTGTTTGTGTCGATATGGCTGTTTGCAGCCATTATCACTAAATCAATAACACTGAACGCCACCCTTGCTATTGCAATTATTTTAGTCGACTTTCTACTTCATTTAACTTTTAGTTGTAAACAATGTACGGCCATCAATTCTATTACAAATTAAAAAATCATAAACCTATAAAAAATAATGCATACTTAATCTTCTCAAAATGTCCACCCCTGAAAAAATGGTCTTAAAACAGGCCTCGCGTTCAGGAGCCCAAGTCTGCTATTTTTATAAATTCGTCATTCCAACACAATCCCGTTGTCATTTTGCTAAAAGTTCGTAATCTGCTAATTTATAATGATCGACCATTGATCGGTCAATGGTCTCGTACTAGAATTTTGGTAGAATGACAATAACGAGCTTATTAAAAGCAATGACTGCACAGTGACGTTCTAATGGTAAATCACTGATCAAAGAAACTGTCAACATTTTAGCAGATTACCGCATACGTCGGACATTCATTTATCAATATTTACGAGATTACCATTCTTATATCACTTCTTTCAATGGAGTGTTAGTGGTTGACCATTGGAAAGTCATAATGACGCCATTATATTAGTAGATTACCAAATTTGTCAAAATCAACCATTATGAATTCAATGATAGACCATTCTGACACTGTTGTAATAGCAGACTTGAGGCCCAGGCCACGCGCTACGCACTGTGTCCATTGGGAAATTGTTCAGTGCTGATCGTAAATGATATTTTAACGATTAACATTCATCATATTGATGATGATTTAGAGTAGGCCATGTCCTCTAACACAGACCAAAATTTGTATTCCACGGAGTTCAGATTTGAGCTAGCCGAGAACAAATCATCAGCCCTAATAAAGTACACAGATATATTATATGTACAATATACTAGTTTCTGGCAGCAGCTTCTTAGTGCTCACCTAAGTCATAGAAGGAAACCTTGTGCAAAATTTTACACTACAAGTCCAAGTAGTTTCAGTTGTGTGTTGATATGTCATTCAGTCAGTTTTTCCTTTTATATATATTGATAGATATATTATCTTGGGAGTTGTCGCACGCGCCACGTTTTAAATATCACAGGAACGGCACGTTTTTTTTTTAAATTTCCTTCTTGTCTTTCAATTTGTGAAAAAAAAGGTGAATATTACGTTTCTTCATAATACTTATCAGTATAACAATAAGAGATAGAATTTATATTTAGATAAAAAAATACTTAGGTAAGTGTACGTATTTAGATAAAAGTTAATGAGATAATAAACAGCGAAGATTATATTCGTTTTACTTGCGAATCTGGTAATGCTAACACTAAAACTGGTGATAATGTTGAATAACTATCAGATTTCATTAAAGACTCGGAGAAAATGAAATACACGTTGAGCATGCATTTTAATTTTGATTAAGCCAACAAAGACGTTATTTCGTACAGATCTACAAATTCATTACGGATAGATCCTACACCGCATTATCGCACTGAACCCTTAGGATAGGTCGGGTAATAAAACTGAAAGTGAACTTTCCTTCAAGCCTTAAATTCGGGACTACTACTTGAAATTCTCTCTCCCTTTGTTTGGTCTTCGTCATAATTATTTTGAATTCTCTTCAATCATAATACTTATTAGTTTATCATTTTGTCTTATTTATTATGTATTTTGTTATTATAAGCACCTAATTGTAATGATACTTCGTTCTACTTGAAATATCTATTATTTATTTATTATACACCTACGACAGCTTTTTTTAACACAAAAGTACACAGACAGACAGACAGGTAGAGAATACCATGTTGCATTAAGCCCGCCTATGTAAATACCGCTACTGTACATGAAGATTAAATAAATAAACAATCAGGTTCATGCAAATAGCGTACCTAACATGGAGGATATCGCACTCGCATTTCACCAGTTATAATAATAATAGTTAGCCCATGGACAAAATACACAAATAATCTTACGAAATAATACACATTTAAAAAACCATAAAAATTACGAAGTGACTGCGTCGTGTTTCGTTGCGAGGTTGGTATCCTTCCACGAAATCGTTGATACACGACACCCTTCGGCAAAAACTGTCCTTTGAGGAAGGTCTCCAAATGTTGAGTCGGCACCCGCACCACAAACGACTCCAAAAAATGATAATTAAGTCCTCGAATTTCAAAAGAGTGTCCATGGAATTTCTTGCACGTTCTACTCCATAAAGATCTACGCTTTGGAATGTGCAATTTAGCTGCTTCACTTTTTTTAGACTGACCGACATTTTGACAATTCAAGAGTGCCTGTAAATGGTCTATTTGAAATAAACGTTTCTGATTTCGTCCTTTATAATGGCCCCCATTACAAAGAGCCAACGGTCACAAATCAAATTATTTCACTGTACAGAGGTGCTTCTCCGGATGGACTGCGTCGGCATCTGCGGCTCCGACGTGCACTACTGGCAGAACGGCTCATGCGGCCACTTCCTCCTCAAGGAGCCTATGATCATGGGCCACGAAGCCTCTGGAGTCGTCGCTAAGGTAAGAAAGTTTTTCTTTATCAACTTTACCAACTGTAGGGGCCCTGCAGGGTCGAAACCTACTGCGGCTAAGGGTCTGATTCTGAAAAGAAGACTCAGCCTCGGTACGAAAGACAACGAAGGAACAGGAGTAGATTTTTAGTCAGTAAAAGTCTGACACTATCTCTCGCTCCGCCCAAAAGCGGGAATTGCCATTAGATGATTTTCCACCTAAAAAAAAAACATAATACATACCTCACTATGGCCTTTTCCTATGCAAGTTGGCAAGAACTATAAAACACCTCCTGTTGTAGACATATATGTTAAATACTGCATTTTATTTGTTCCTCTTTTGTTTCGCATAATTATATATTTTGAGTTATATTATAGGTACATCATCGTCGCTAGGTGGCGCTAGATGTGACAACTAGCTTAACTTAAGCTCTCGGCATTATTTATTTCCCAAAAATTCGGAACGTACTCTAAATTCCGTAAATTGTGTATTGTAAGTGAGAAAAAGACATATATTTTGGTGGTTATTGTAGTCAACGTGAACTATTAATCAAAAACAGTGTTATTATTAGAACAAAATATCATGTGTTTACATCAAATCACAAACATTTAATAGTGTAAAAGTGCCATAAATCAGTGGATGAGGACTTTCATAACCCATTTTACTATATACAACATTGACTGTGAGTTGTTTTATTAGTAACTTTGGCATTCATAAGTCGAAATTTGTGCCTAACTGATTGTTCAATTTTGCTTGGTCATCTGAACTACCGTAATTAACGCCATCTATTGAATATAAAGTGCACCGGTACAGAAAGCAGATAACCGGGTTCGACGCTGCACTTTTGACCGGACTTGATCTTCATTGAACACTATCGCCATAAGATAGGTGGCGCTAGGTGTGCCGTTGACTAATCGATCCATCAATAAGTTTTCTGGTCTCTCCGTCAGGTTGCGCTACTCTCTCCTTTCTGACTTTTACATTTGTTTGTTTACATTTGGTTCAAGAATTTCAATATCTGCGATGATCTGTAACGGTTGTAACCAGGTCCTGGAGTCTGATGCTGGTTACCTGATGTGTAACTTGTGTGAGGGGAGATACCATCATGAGTGTTTAAACATAACTCTGCAAAATTATCTAGCGTTGACGCACGAGTTTAAGGCTGCCTGGAAATGCCCCCCGTGCTGCAATATAACAAGGCGCACCCGTCCTAACTTGGACACGCCTGTACGTTCTACGCAGCTTCCTACATATGAAGACAACAGCATGAATATGTCTTGCGATAACTTGGATCAGCGTCCACCATCGCCACGCACTCCACTGATGTACACATCACGTGCTGCAAAAGCTGACGACAACTCATCGACTCTTTTTGACAGCCAATTTCAGTCTTTTTCGCAAGAATTGAACAAAGCTATACAGGGATGGCGCTCTGACATCGACCGTACTATGACTTTGTTTAAAGAGGACATCAAAAACACTTTGCAAGAATGGCGAGGTGAGTTGGAGTCGAGCATGCTGAGTTGTCACGAAAGTCTCAAAAGCAGTTTGTCGGATATGAAGCGGGAGCTGGTCACTGTTCGCGCTGCTCAGGCAGAACTCAAAAAGGAAGTGAAGGGGTTGAGCGATGAGATGTCGTGTGTCAAACACTCGCTCCAGTTTCACGCAGACGAACAAATTGACCTCAAAAAGCGTGTTGAAAGCATGTCACGTCTACAGACAGAACAATCAGCCACTTCAACAACCTATTTGGAATCCAAAATAGAGGCACTCGAACAACAGGCGAGACAGTGCAATCTTGAGATTTGCAACATACCTGACAAGCGTGGTGAAAATCTGTTGCAACTGCTGGGTTCAATTGGAGAAGCCATTAACTTTCCCATCCCTCAAAAGGACGTTATCTCCATCCACAGAGTGCCTCACGCCCACCAACAAACAAACAGGCCTAAGAACATAGTTGTGAAATTCTCCACGCGTATATTACGCGATAATGTTCTTAGTGCTTATCGGCTGGCTAGGTCATTGAAAACTGATCAAGTGGGAATACCCGGGTCGTCTACAAATATTTACATTAATGAACACTTAACTTTAAAGAATAAGATTTTATTTCGCAAATGTAAGGAAGCAGCCAAACTTCATCAGTTTAACTATGTCTGGATTAAAAATTGCACTATCCTCGTTCGTAAAAAAGACGGTGACGCCGCATTCGCTATTAGATCAGAAGCTGATGTTGCAAGAATTAGTAGCAATATTAAAAATGATGATAAAAGTGCTCCTAAAACGTCCAATATTATTTAGTATTTTTTGCGATTATGTCCTTTCACAAATTATTGTCATCTACTGGATTGTATTTTTTGTTTTTTGTCAGATCAATTATCCTTATATATTTAAAAAGATTGATTGTAATGTTTGCCAATTGTTTATCAATTTTATTAGTGATTATTGTATTGTACATAAACCGTCAGTATTCTTTAATTTCATGGCTTCAAACTTAATAAATTGCAAATTTATTTCGGCTGATAAATATGTTGCTGTCTATTTTTCAATGCGTTGTTACCGGAGCGGTCATGTAACTTCAAATATTATTAATTTAATCTCATCTATTCTGTTTGTAATATTTACCATAAACTTGTTACCTGAACACACTCACATAATAAATACACATTTAGATTTTAACATTATCAATGTCTAATAAAAACATCACGATATACTACCAGAATTGCAGGGGTATTCGCACCAAATTATACCATTTACTCACGAATATACTTATGAATACATATGAAGTTATAATATTGACTGAAACTTGGCTTATACCTGAAATTTACGACAGTGAGTTCATAGACCAGCGTTATAGTGTGCACCGATGCGATCGCGATCGTACTGCCACTAATAAACAGGACGGCGGAGGTGTATTGATTGCGATTTTACGCACTTTAAAACCTTCGGAGTTAGGTCTCTCACTGACTCAGCATAGTGATCTCTCACACAATCATATTGAGCACATAATGGTTGAGTTGCCTAGCACTGTTAACACCAAACGACACATTGTGAGTGCCGCCTACATACCACCTAAGACATCCTCCTTAGTATATAGTAAACACTTTGAATTGCTACAAGAAGTTTTAAGCCATCCTAGTGTCGATAATTTCTATGTTGTTGGTGACTATAATCTGCCTGAAGCTAACTGGATAGCATCCCCACTTACACATACTTCAAAAACTACTACATTACATCCTGGAGCCCCTTCGGACTGTGTAAATCTGAACAATCTAATGTCACTTCTTGGCGCCTTTCAATTTAATAGCGTGGCTAATGATAAAGGAAAAATACTTGACCTCATCATTTCCAACAATCCTTGCTATATTTCCTCTACCTTAACTACGTTGCTACCTGTTGACTCATACCATCCTGCGTTGATTTGTGATACCTGTTTAAACGTCAAAATTACTCCCATGACAAAGACTCCTCTTCTCAAATATAATTTTCATAAAGCCAACTTTGATAACATTAATCATAATATACAGCAAATGAACTGGTCTGAACTGCTTTGTCCCTTAGATTCTGAAGAAGCGGTGGTTAAATTCTACAATGAGTTGGATGTTATCATTAAACAAGACACCCCCATTGCCCGTCCTCGGCCAGTTAGCTATCCAATATGGTTCTCTCGAGCTATTATAAACATTTCTAAGAAGAAGCAAAAGGCATGGGTTAAGTGGAAGAAGTATGGAAGTATTTCTGATTATGAATCATTTGCCAACTATAGAAAACAATTTAGGAACTTATGTCATAAGTGCTTCATCTCGTACATAAGGTCTGTAGAGGATAATCTGACTAAAAACATAAAGCATTTCTGGACATACGTTTCTAACCGGAAAGACAAACCTGGAATACCAGCTAAGCTTCAATACAAAAATACTGAAACAAATGATCCAAGTATGGCCTGCAACATGTTTTCTGACTTTTTCAATTCTGTATATGAACCTGCGTCCCCTTTACTGTCACAATGGCAACCTCCACATGGTTATAATGCACTACACGATGTCTCAATTTGTGACCTTTCTTTTAGTGAAGTTAAAATATTGAAGGAGCTTAAATCTCTAGACCTAGCGAAGGGCCCCGGACCTGACGGACTTACACCTCACTTCCTTAAGAATACCGCAACTACCATCTGTAAGCCTCTATTTATTATTTATAATAAATGTATTTCTGAGGGAGTTGTACCTAAGCAATGGAAGCACGCGTATATTATACCCATTCATAAAAGTGGTTCTAAGCGCAACGTTGAACATTATCGTCCAATTTCCATTCTGTCTGTCTTGTCGAAACTCTTTGAGAGGTTAGTTCATAACGAGATTTATCCTGTACTTCACAATATCATTATACAGCAACAGCACGGCTTTGTCAAAAGGCGATCGACTAATACTAATCTTTTACTGTTTTCAAGTTTTTTGTTTGATAGCGTTGACAACCGTGTACAAGTGGATGCAGTTTATACCGACTTCTGTAAGGCTTTTGACAAGGTAGATCATGAAATACTCCTCAACAAAATTTCGTTCAACGGAATTCGTGGCAATCTTCTGAGATGGTTTGCTTCTTATATTACCAATCGGAGTCAGAGGGTTGTTATCAATGGTCATCAATCAAACATAGCACAGGTGACCTCTGGAGTCCCTCAAGGCTCAATTCTTGGTCCTCTTTTATTTATTCTATATATAAACGACATCAATCAATGCTTTAAAAATACTAAGTTTCTTTTATATGCCGATGACCTTAAGGTTTACAGGACCATACAACAATCAGATGATTGCCTTCTTCTTCAACAAGACTTGGACCGACTAACCTCCTATTGCCAGGAAAATAAATTGCAACTAAGTCTACCTAAATGTAACTTTATAAATTTCACTAAAAATAAAATTGTAATTAAACACACATATACACTGTGCGATGCCCCTTTGCTTAAAGTGGACTCTATTCGTGATCTCGGTGTTGTCCTTGATTCCAAACTTTGCTTAGACCTACACATAGGGAAAATTGTCAACAAAGCATATCAACTTTACGGATTTGTAATGCGTTCTACAACTGATTTTAAAAAAGCGTCTTCTTACATCTACTTGTATAAGTCCCTAGTGCGCTCTCAGTTGGAGTATGCCGTGTCCGTCTGGAGTCCATATTACAAGAAGTACAATGAAATTATTGAGCGTGTTCAGTACAAATTCCTGCGTGCTATGCATTATAGATGTCACGGATATTATTTATCTTATCAAAATTTGCTTACCAAGTACAAGCTGCCGACGCTTGAAAATAGACGACAATATTTGGAGGCTATGAATTTGTATAATATTGTTAGAAATAAATTTGACTGCATAGATTTATCTAACATGTTAAGTTATGTAGTTCCTAGGACAGTCCATAGGCGAAAGGTGCGCGCTGATAAATTATTTTCAGTGGGCCCTTGCAAGTCCAATTCTGGTTTGCGGTCGCCTATTCGCAGAATGGTTGATGCCTACAATGAGACTTTTGAACATATAGATATTTTTGCATGTTCACCGTGTAAGTTCAAAGGTCTCATTCTTAAGGAGCTTTCGTAAATGTTTTTATTTTCTTCTTCTTTTTTCTCTCTCTCTCCACTTATTTAAGTTTGTTTTATTTATTTCTCTTTGTACTTGTTTTGAATCATGCCGGATAGTTATGTAAATTTAAATAAGTCATCCTAGTGATTTTACTTAAGTATCCCACAGTTAATCTGTGAGCAGCGCTGTGGGCTACAATATTGTTTATATGTTTTATATACCTGTAGTACCTAAGTTTTATATTGTAGCTGTTTGCTGTTCCTTTTTTATAAAAATAAAATAAAAAATAAAAAATAACAAAATCCATCATCGCGGTAAACAAGAGTTCTCCGCGCGAATAGAACATATTTAAATTATATATACAACAGTCCGAAATCAACTCTCTTGCGCTGTTGACTGGACCAAACGCACGAACGTTTTTTTTTTTTTATTCTTGATAGGTTCGCGCTTGACCGCTATCTCACCTGATGGAAAGCGACGATGCGGTCGACGATAGAACGCGCTTACCTAGAAGTAACCTATTCACTATTGACTTAAAGATTCCCGGGTTGTAGCTATCAGGAAACACAGATTCCGGCAAGGAATTCCACTCCTTAGCTGTACGCACAATGAATGTGTTCTTTATTAGTGATCGATGCCCGGACCAGACGCTACCTATCCGCTACCCATCAGTGGTCAGACAATTCTCCCTTTAGAAGATTTGCTGGAATTTACACTCTGTTCCACATACTTCTAAAATCTTATAAAATAATGCATCAGCGAACAATGCGCGATGACGTCACAAGGATATCACACATTAACGCTCTCCATTTTTAGGGTTCTGTCTGTCCTTACAGATACAGGATGACCTTGACTTTGTATATTCAGCCACTTTTTTCCGCGCTGTGACATACGGACAGACAGACAGACTGACATGATGAATCTATAAGGGTTCCGTTTTTTGCCATTTGGCAACGGAACCCTAAAAATTAACCATTAAAGAAGCCCCTATCGACCATCTGTTCTGAGACCAATACGCACACTTTCTTAGATAAACTGACAAACTTCTGCCAGCGATACAAAGTCAAGGTCATCCTGTATTAAATATACGTCGAACTGTTATATAATTATCAGTTTGACGTATATATTGCGTTAGCTTATATTGTTATCGCGCAGCCCACATATGGCGATGATATTATTTTTAATCTGCAAACATTGTCACATTTGGGCAAAAAAAATTATAGGTACAAGGCCGAGGCCGACTACATTTTTCATAGGTCCGGTTAGCAATCAAAATGAAATACTGGTTTAGTACAGAATTTGTGTTGGAGGTGTGTTGTCTACTAAGACGTAATTGTACGGACAGACACACCCACAAACACACAGGTGTGTCGTCGTCGGGTCGGCTATTTATATTTTGTAGGCGATGGTAATGGCCGTGAACTTCAGTGTTGCCTTGCTATTATTTTCTTTTGCGGCCGTTTTTGTTACAGTTCATTACGGTTACTTATGAAGGTCTTGGGCCTTGCCATAACGACACTAAATATCAGTCGCGCATGCGAGGAAGAGGGATCTCCTGTCTTAAATCTATAGATGGAGCTATACTATATCACAGATACTCCCTATACATCACTCTTTTTTATTCAGTTTAGGTCGTGAAATGGATCAAGTTAACGGTTCGTGGTGGGGCCTGTGGTTTCCTTATATTTTGCCAAGATTTGCGCAATATTTTACGTTCAATTCGATTCCTTTCTCCCTTTTTTTTTAAACAAATAATATTCCACAGCTATCATACAACGCCGTTCAGTCTCAAGCTAAGCAGAGCTTGTGTTATGAGTACTAGACAACTGATAAATATACTTAAATATATCTAAATACATACATATTATAGATAAATTACACCCAGACACAGAACAAATGATCGTGATCATCACACAAACATTTGTCCTGGGTGGGAATTGAACCCACGACCTCCGGCATAGCAGTCAGGGCCACTAACTACTAGACCAACAAGCCAGCTAAACGACCTTACGACCTAAACGGAAGAAGTGTGTCGCTGGACCTAAAGTTATTGATCCTCACAAATACGACTGCAATGCTACTGCAGAAAGGTGACTTGCGCTTTCAAAAACTTAAACTGAAAGTTTATCATATTATCTATGCGAGATAGATTGCTGTATTTTTCTTTTGTTGTATTTTTACAATTGACACTAGGGACAGGAGCTTAGGATTAGTTTTATTGGTGAATTCCGCCCTAAGCCAGTTATTTCAAAAGCTATTTTTGTCAATAATTTTGTTATTTCGTGAATTTATTTAATAGAAAAAATCATATATTGTCTGTTTTGTATCTAACAATTCTGTTGAATCTTTTTGTGGGAACAAATCAGTTTGGTAGTTATCTAATTCAGAAGAAATCAAGATTAGTCAATACAGCTTTTTACTAGACACCATATAGTTTTGTAGAAAACCAAAGATTTTGACTGTGCCTCTACCTATTTGCTAATATCTGCCGGATTTTAAGTGTTGCTTGGTTATTAAGATAGCAGGACAAACGCGGGGAGCCTTATTTTGAGATTTGCAGCTTCTCCTGCAGATTCCTGGAGATTTGTATCTCCTTAATAAGTCAACATACGACGCAGGGGAATGAAGGCATTCATAATTCATTGACTTTAAAAATTACTATTACTATTTATTGTAGAGGGGGTTCCACGCCGCGACTGCATACTCTAATTGAGATCTAATTAAAGCTTTGTTTAGATGTATGTTGGTCTGGGGGCGAACGAAGTTAGTGTCTGACCACATAACGAAACCATACATTCGCCAGGCTCTGCTAACAATTGTGTTCACATTTGTTTCCAGATGGAGCTTATCATCAATCATACCTAAATCACGCACCTCACAAACTCTGTTAAGTGCGGTATCATTTAGGGAGTAATAGTACCTGTAGACGTTTTTATTTTTGGTGATACTTCTGTAACTGTTTTACTATGAATGTTTTTAATCTGCCTAAATATTTTTAAATCGTCTATGTATAATAGAAATTTGGAATTTTGAAAACATGTCCTATGTCGTTTATGAATAATACGAATAACAGAGATCCCAAAACCGATCCTTGAGGAACACCTGACGTCACAAGTATACTGGCTGATTGGTAGCCGTTTATCACTACGCGCTGTGTTCTTTTGGAAACGTATGACGCGAACTATCTTAACAAGTTACCACGTACACCGTTAAACGCAGTCTTTCTCAGCTACAGTTCATGGTCGACCTTTTCGAAAGCCTTCTGAAAATCAGTGTAAACAGAGTCCACTTGAACAGCAGTATCCATAGAGTTAAAAAGATAGTTAAAGTATGCTACAAGGTTAGTTACAGTAGATCTTCTTTTAACGAAACCGTGCTGTTGTGGCGAAATAGTTCTGTGAAGTAAGGGACAAAGTTCTTAGTGCACAAATCTCTTTAAAAAATCTCCGACAAGGCCGACAATATCAATATTGGGCGCTAGTTTTCAAAGTCATCTTTAGGGCCCGATTTATGTACTGGCATCATGTTGGCTTGCTTCCAAACATCAGGGAAGATTCTTTTAGATAGGGATAGATTAAAAATAAATTGCAGGGGAACGCATATATTTTTTGCAGTTTTTCTAAGAAATACTACAGGCAGTTTATCAGGACCTGGTCCCTTTGAAATGTTTAAGGATTCAAGGTGCCTCAATACCTACTGAGTAGTAAATTGAATAGTATTCACCGCAGTGCTTTCCTCGGAACATTCTCAGTCTGTGCAAGATTCACTGGACATGGTAGATTACTCATAAACTGATTTGAAATAATCTGAGAAAAGATTACAAATATCGTTAGGGCGGTAAGAAGATTGGTTTTTGTAGGGCACTGTTGTGGGGATACCATTAGATGACTTGCGGTTTGCATCAAATTCCTAAAAATAATTAATATTGAGTTTAATGCTATCTTTGACTGAGTTCATATACCGTTCATAATAATTTTTGCATAAAAAAGGGATCTAAAAAGCGAAAATTGTTCGTAATCTGATAAATTTTGATACTTTTTCCATTTTTCCAAGCTTTATGCTTGTTCTTGTTCTTGTTTAGACTTGTTCTTAAATATTTGTATGAGAGCCGGCGAAAACCAAACTCGAAATTTCGATGACCGTATCGTCGTTAGTGTTTTAATTATTTGGAAAAGTAAGTTGTAGAAAACGATCAGCGGTTCATCCACAGAGCAATTATAGAGCAAAGTGTCCCAGTCTATTTCTGACAAATCCATATTAATACTATCGCAATTAGCTTTGAAATAGTTGTATCTTTTTACCTTTTTACGCATCATATTGTTGGTTTTTGATTGGAATAGAATTGAAACATAAAACGTAATGCGCATGTTCTTCGCTAAAATCTGCGGCAAATTAATAACAATGATTATCATAAGATAATTAAATATGTAAATAATACCTACGAGCGTCACCCGTAGGTTTATCAATACATAAGTCTGTTGTTTGACCTTCATCTGCGTTGTTTTGCCCATAGAGCGATAAATACTAGAGAAATATCGAGAAAAATACTATTCAATTAAAGATAAATTATTTTCAATACACTTATACGTAAACCCGCTAATATCCCAAATCCCAACCGCGGAATACCGTTTTCCGCACTAGTACGCAAAAGTGCGTGAGCTCGCCCCCCCGCTATAATTTATTATATTTATCGTATCATTCTGGGCGCGGCGCGAGCCCCACGAGTCGCGCGTCAATTCTTGTTTATTGATTCCTTCTTCTTTTTTTGAAGTGTATTGAAAGACGTCGTTTGATAAGCGTAGACCTCGGTCGCAATGGCAAACTGTCTCCACTTGTATCGAAATGTTCTATTTCTAAACGATAGCCTATGGGGCCGAAAGTTCCAGAGGTGCCAACCGCGTGCTAAAAGATACAGCGTTGGATACGCTTCTCACAAGGTCGACTATAATGACCCGGTGAATGTCTGGGACTGTCCAAGTCCGTTGGATGCAAGAAGCATAGCCCAGGTAAATGAGGCGATACTTGTGGGAAACCTATGTCCAGCAGCGGCAGATTTACATCTGAAATGATGATGAGATGAAAAAATATATATTTATAGATAATTTGTTGGGAAAAAGTAGCTTCAAAGTACAGCTATCTAAATAAAGGGCATGGGAAATAATTATCTAATTAACCGACTTCAATAACATTTCCTTTTTGGGCAGTCGTGTAAAAAGAAGGTTACATGTTCAGCTGTAGTAATTATGGCCCGATTTAATTTATTTTCTACTAGCTTTTGCCCGCGACTTCGTCCGCGTAGAAGTCGAAAATGGTTTTATTAGGTTTTTTGACATAGGAAAATATGAAATATTATTTATTATTTTCGTCGTGTGTGATAGTCCATTGAATTGTATGGCTAGCGATATTGTATCTTAAGATAAAATATTATTGTATCTTAGCCGTTTGCAGCGCCCCTTAGTGAACTCTACTGCGGGTGACGTAACCTACGACAAACTTATTATTTGCGGTTGGTACAGTAATCGGGTCTAGGGATCGAACCGCAAAATTAAGTTAGTTTTGTTTATTATATATACTTTTACGGGATAAAAAGTACCCAGTGTGATGCACAAGATATTAAAGAACAATTATACCAAGTTTCATTGTCATCGAACCAGTAATTTTTGCGTGATGCCTGAACAAACAGACAGACAGACAGACAAACATTTTTTTAATCACGTTTGTGGATTCGGTATCGGTCTAGTAACACACCCTGCCATTCAATTTTTTGATATTTTCAATGTACAGAATTTTCAGTTCTACAGATTTATTATAAGTATAGATAGATTTGATTGGAAGATTATACTTCCAAATGGGTCCCATAGAAATATTGTTATGTGATGTTGTGCGGATATGGAACGGAATTCCTCATATGATCACAGTACAACTATCGTAACAAGTAAAATTGCTTTGTTACGTGTAGTCGATGGCTGGCTGAAAGAAGAGGGAGGGGATATGTCGAACTGATCTGATGATGAACCCGGAAGGTAGGCACCGGAACTCTGTAATAAATCATTGTATCCTAGCCGTGTTTGGAGTAATCTGGCTACATGGTACCATCGAACTGATCTGAGCCGAAAGGTGGAATGTGTTTAAGTTTAGTTGAGGGGTACCACAACTAAAAAGTGCAAAATAAAATACTTTTTAAAATAAAATACAAAAAAAGAACACACAAAAGTGTAAAATAACTTTAATTTCCGAAGTCGGTGTTAAATAACGAAGAGACAAAACTATTATAGAAATCGTCATTTCTGACGTACTTGGTAGGTACCTAGGCATTAGCGTTCAATTTGCTGATAGACTTTACTTTATGTATCTTTAGATTAGTTGTTTGAAAGACTTAGGTACTGTGGTCCTAGAACGCAAAGGGCAAATGAAGGACACAGATGTGGTTTTAGTCAGTAAAAGTCTGACACGCCCTCCTGCTCCACCCCAGAGCGAAAGAAATAATTTGATGAAATTCCAACAAAAAAAAAAAATTGCTTCAAGGTTTTTAGTATAGGTACCTTACTCACGTCTTGCTAACTAAGTTACAATTAGATACTGCATGCAGCCATAAAAGATAAATCTTGGTAATTATTATTCTGTATGCTAATCTATTATTTTGAATACTTAATGGTTTAAAAGTATATCTTCATGCAATCTCCTTCGATATCATACTTACAGATCATTCCACCAATCACATCGCCCACGCACACCTAGGGTTGTCAACCGTACTCTAAAATAGAGTATTGTATACTCTATATCATGTAGGCGTACTCTATAATCTATAACACTAATAGAGGACGCTAAAATACTCTTTTTACGCAATGTTTACTATACTAGTACCAATTATGCATATAATTATGATACTTAGGTACCTATTATCATAACCAAATAAGTCGACTTTACTGAGAGAGTATTGACGGTCATGAATTGAAGTGGCGGGAAGAGAGGAACAGGGCTTCATTGAAATTTATTAAAAATGAGCTCCTGAACGATGTAAACTCAGAGTTAGACTGTTTGAAGTCGTACAATTCTTGTAAAAACAATGAAAAATTGTTAAGTGCTGCAAAAAGTTCCAAAAAATATTTTTCAATTTTTTTTTTTTAATAAATTATACCTACTCTTTTTTTTTAAAGCCAGACTTGTTTATCTTCTTTGAAATCAAATATACTCAATTTCTTCTAATAAAAGTTGGCAACCCTCCGCACACCTGACACTAAGTAACAATAATTTATAGATGATTTCAGAAACTGGTCACAACTAATTTACTTTTCTAAACATCACTCCCTGCAACTGAAGACCTTGAAAATCCTCCCTCAGCCATCTTACTTCGTAATTTGTTAAAAGTTTAACTAAATCGCGTTTTGTATGATTACAGGAAGTTATTTACTTACAATTATTTGAATTGTTGTCAGTAGAGTAGTTAGACCTGTATTTCAAAATAAATAGGGGACGCCCTTTTGCCGACTGCGGCAAATTCAAAAAGAATATTGTTTTTATTACCAAAAAGAGCACCGAATTGTCACTGCAGGCCAATTTGAAATCCTTTTATGAATAAGAAGATATGATATCTATCTGTTTGTCATTTTACGATTTTATACTTCATAAAGTCGGGGCCCCTGAAAGTTGAGGGCCCCGTATCATTGATACCTACTGCTAATACTGCGGTAGCTACGCCCTGATTGTTTTGTAGCTGTCGCACCCAGGCACATAATTTCAAGGAAAATTATTAAAATTATCACTAAAATTACAGACAACTACGACGTTAGTAATTTGGGTTTTTATTATTTCTGCAATTCTATTCATAAAATGTAAGGAAAACTTTATTGTTTCATACTTAATTATTATAATGTCTTCTTCCCTACAATTGAATTGTCTATGTCATGTGTGTTGCTGGTTTGGTATACTGACGTCTGGCAAAAATAATAGAACCAACCAGACTTGTTTATTTGCTTTTTAGCGACTCATGATGATAAAATCATTATAATGTACTTAACAGTTTAATAGACTGATATGATAAACATAATAAACACACGATGGCGGGAAATATTACAAAATAAAACGATAACATGTAACGAGTAAGCAGTTGCTATCTTGCATTAGTAGGTTTCAAGTCTTTATCTAAGTTTGCAATGATCGTAAACAACGACTCTATTTACGTAACTTATCTAGAACCCGCCCAAGATTTAAAATATTCCTCAGAGAGCCCTTCTCCACTCGTCTGTCGTTATACCTGAGCATGGTTTAAAAGCTTGTTGGTTCATCCAACGCAATCGCAGAGAAATCTTTACTAATTTTTATCACTTATAACTAAAGGAAACTTATAACCTTTAAGCCTACTTATTTTATTTCATATCACACATTTTTTTTTTGTGGGAAATTTTGTGCGTGTATTAATTTTTTGTTAGTGGTTTTAAAAAATGACTCTACTTGTAAGTTAGTGTAACTGTTGACAACACTGGACTTCTCAAAACTGTCTTGTCGCTGACAAGTCTGCGACGTCGTAGATATGACTAACATGTCGTAGAGAAGTCTGCGACGTCGTAGACAATTCTGTCTAAGACAGTCTTGTCTCAAATGTGCGCAGGCCCTAAGACAGTCTTCTCTCAAGTGTGCGCAGGCCCTAAATGTTATTCATAAATATATTATCATTTATTATCTAACTTACTAATCTTCTATGGGGAATTTCTGAACGATGGTCCTAGATTCCAAAGGGCAACTAAAGGACACATATGGGTTTAAGTCATTAAAAGTCTAGTCTAAAAATAATAATAATAATCAGCCCCAACCAAAATTTTTCTGTGCAACCATCGTCATCATTGTCGTGCAATCAACATCTAAATTCTGTAGACCGTTTCAAAGACTCGTTGCTGACCTACACGCATCACTAGAGCGAGACATAAGATGAGCAGAATTAAGGCCCTTGCTCCCATTTAGTGCCATAAAACAGTGACTATGTGAAGCCTACTCCTCAGTAACGGCTGGGGTAATAGATATGAAAAAAATATTTATTTATTATAGATTCATATGCGTATAAAAGGTGCGAAAAAAAATCAGCTGCTCCATACATTTTGACGAGTAATGCGAACATAAACGTAGGGTACAGCTGATTTTTTTTCGCGATTTCAGGTTTGGTCCCATAGTAAAAGTTGTTCATAATGAGAAATACAATGTCCCCTCGAAATTTTTAAAGTCAATTTTTTAACACCTTGTATATACAATACATACCACTATAAATATATGACATTTTCGTATGACAAATTCCTTTGACAAAAAAAATATTACAACATGATATTTTTTCGTTTGTTTTCCCTACTTTTTTCAAACAGCTTTGATCTTTAGAAAATATGTTTACACAAAAAAGAAATCTGGTTAATTGTTATACGGAATGTACTTACATTGAAATTTATATAGTCTACCTAAATGTAACTTTATAAATTTCACTAAAAATAAAATTGTAATTAAACACACATATACACTGTGCGATGCCCCTTTGCTTAAAGTGGACTCTATTCGTGATCTCGGTGTTGTCCTTGATTCCAAACTTTGCTTAGACCTACACATAGGGAAAATTGTCAACAAAGCATATCAACTTTACGGATTTGTAATGCGTTCTACAACTGATTTTAGAAAAGCGTCTTCTTACATCTACTTGTATAAGTCCCTAGTGCGCTCTCAGTTGGAGTATGCCGTGTCCGTCTGGAGTCCATATTACAAGAAGTATAATGAAATTATTGAGCGTGTTCAGTACAAATTCCTGCGTGCTATGCATTATAGATGTCACGGATATTATTTATCTTATCAAAATTTGCTTACCAAGTACAAGCTGCCGACGCTTGAAAATAGACGACAATATTTGGAGGCTATGAGTTTGTATAATATTGTTAGAAATAAATTTGACTGCATAGATTTATCTAACATGTTAAGTTATGTAGTTCCTAGGACAGTCCATAGGCGAAAGGTGCGCGCTGGTAAATTATTTTCAGTGGGCCCTTGCAAGTCCAATTCTGGTTTGCGGTCGCCTGTTCGCAGAATGGTTGATGCCTACAATGAGACTTTTGAACATATAGATATTTTTGCATGTTCACCATTTAAGTTCAAAGGTCTCATTCTTAAGGAGCTTTCGTAAATGTTTTTATTTTCTTCTTCTTTTTTCTCTCTCTCTCCACTTATTTAAGTTTGTTTTATTTATTTCTCTTTGTATTTGTTTTTAATCACGCCGGATAGTTATGTAAATTTAAATAAGTCATCCTAGTGATTTTATTTAAGTATCCCACAGTTAATCTGTGAGCAGCGCTGTGGGCTATAATATTGTTTATATGTTTTATATACCTGTAGTACCTAAGTTTTATATTGTAGCTGTTTGCTGTTCCTTTTTTTATAAAAATAAAAAATTGATTTATTTACATACAATGCTGTAAATCAATCAATTTTCACAAAGAAAATGGTATTAAAAGTCAGCGGGGCTCTATGCGAGTACGTGTGCATTTAACTCCGGCCAGATGTTGAAGGGACTATACGTCTTAAGAAGTGCACAAACGAACTAAATTGAATAACAGAGCCAAGAATAACTGACAACATCAGATCGTAATGCACTAACAGCAAACAAGGTCGATTGTATTATAAATGTCATTACCATTGCCATTTTACTTTTTTTAACCGACGAATACCTGACCTGTACCTTAAACCCCCTTACATTTTTGGAAATATATGTTCCCAAAAATGTAAACATATAAAGGGTATGTAAAGGGTATGTACCTACCTAATGAAAAACTGTTAGTGTGTGCTACAAGCACATAAAAAACGTATCTTCAAGAAAAGAAACAAATAAATAAAATGTTTAGAAATTTTTTTTTTCTCAAATACTTTATTTTTTTGTACTTAAAATTATTACACGTTATTTTTGTTCAAAATCGGTTGGCAACCCTAAGTCCAGTGCTTATTGTCTCCTGCGCATTCCCGCGGCCTTCACCAGACTGAATGGTGATGACTATGGCTAATAAGCCTAATAACATACCTTTGCGTCCACAGCTCGGTGCCAAAGTGAAGAACCTGAAGGTGGGCGACCGCGTGGCCATCGAGCCGGGCGTACCGTGCCGCTACTGTGAGTTCTGCAAGACCGGCCGCTATCATCTGTGTCCTGACATGAGCTTCTGCGCCACGCCACCCGTGCACGGCAACCTCGTCAGATACTACAAGCACGCTGCTGACTTCTGCTTCAAGTTAGTACACCTCATCGACTTTCTCGCTATTTTATGTAGTTACTTAGTAGAATACCGTCCCAAGGAAACTAATTCCCGGTATATAAAGTATTCCAGAATATAGTCTACCCGTGTGCCACATTTCGTCCTAATGCGTTCAACCGTTCGAGTGTGAAGAAGTAACAAACATACTTACACACAATCTTTCACCTTTATAATATTATTGTAAAAAACACTTTTTCGTGTTTCGCTCCTGTGTAATGTATCTACATGATACGAGTATTCACTATTACTATATCAATATCGATATTTTATTTCATACTATTTATTGCTAAATTTAATCCCCACTATCTACGCGACCATTTCTTTTTTTGTTTTTCTTTCCTGCATTGGCTTTATAAGTACTACGACCAAAACTTAACTGCGGACTTCTCTATCTCGAGTCCATCCCTAGGTACTCAAAATTTGGAACTTGCTTAATCTTTCCAAGACGGTATCCCATTATACTATAGAGAAACAACGATCAAATCTACATGGCAACTCTTTATCTGTCTGTCCCCAGGCTGCCCGATCACGTGTCGATGGAGGAGGGCGCGCTGCTGGAGCCGCTAGCGGTGGGCATCCACGCGTGCCGGCGCGCCGGGCTCACGGGTGGCCACGTGGTGCTGGTGCTGGGCGCCGGGCCCATCGGCCTGCTCACCATGCTGTCCGCAAAGGCCATGGGAGCCAGCACCGTGCTTATCACAGGTAAATCTATAAAGCCTCGAACAAAGGCGCAGGATAGCCAGCCTATCGGTATTTTACAAGTTACATTTTGGAGAGTGTGCGCGGGAATTGCATGACTTGATTCCGCCATCTCTTTTCTACCATTGGACAATCCGACGTGCGGCGAGTATCCACCCTTCCGTTGTTGAAATTATTATTCCGCGTAGGTACATCAAAGGACTGGAACAATTTGCCTGCTGCGGTCTTCCCGTCCAATTATATTTTAGGTGTCTTCGAGGCTCGAGTGAATAGGCTCTTAATAAACTAGTGCACCTCACCATTAATGATTGCATCTCTGCTTACCATCAGGTGGGATTGCAGTCAAGCACTGGTTTATATCAATTAAAAAAAAATCTTGGCGAACTATTGAAAGTCTGAAAGGTCTGCACCCCCAGTACGTTATCACTCACTAAGGGCTCCCGCACAAAACAGCGTTGCGATGCGATACGACGCGGCATCGCAGGAACCTGCGATAAGATTTTTTTCGATGTGATTTTGTGCGGCAGAGCCGATACTTTCATGCATTGTATGGTTACCTGAACATTGGTTCACCAGTCCACGGTATGCGATGCGAATCAATTCGCAATTATGTTCTTGCGCATCGTGTGAGCTCACAGATTTTTACGATGCGACGTCACATCGCCGTTTCGGCCCCATGGCAGTCATTCAATGATGCGCGACAGTTGACAACGAATTGAACTAGAAGATGTCTCGACTTTAGAATCCCCTAATCGCTAATAATAAGGCTGAAAGCCTCTCGCTTGGGCTTTTGCTTTTGGTAGAAAGGATCTTCAATTTTCATCTCGTTTCTTCCACAGACGTGCTCCAGTCCCGCTTAGACTTCGCGAAGCAGCTGGGCGCCGACCACACACTCCTGGTGACGCGTGAGTCCCAGGAGGCCGATGTGGTAACTAAGATACACGAGCTGCTCGGCTGCCAGCCCGATGTGTCGTTTGATGCTAGTGGTGCGCAAGCCACCGTCAGAGCGGCCATGTTGGTGAGTGAAATGACAGGAAATAAAGATATTTAGATGCCTAAGGCATTAAGTGCGCCTTTGTAATTTTTGTTGTATGAAGATTAAAATCGTGGGCGGCATGTTGAATTCCGAACGAAACGAAGGTTGTTAAGTTTTGATCCCGAACACAGTGAGGGACTTAATGTAGAAAACTGTGTGAAGTGAGAAATTCAAGCCACCTAAGACATAGACAGCTTTATCCCCGTGTTGGATACTCTACTTTTTACACCATCTGTGAGATAATTAAAATACAATATATTGAAACAAATTATTTATTAAAAAATATATGTATTAATTACAAGTTAATAACAATCACTTGACATGTTTTGAGATTTTAAACAAACAATCGTGCCTTCAGGTGTTTGTATCTACATAAAATAATAAGAAATGTGCTACTCAACGTTTTTATGACTGTGCCCCTGAGCTGCCAGTTGATCTACACTGATTAAGTACACACCATTTTGAAACTTCAGTATATTCGATATCTGTTCAACAGCGACATATATTATATATGATTTACCAGCACCATTCACCACTTTTTGATCTAAGAGAAGAAACATAAAAGTATGGCAGACCTATAATGATAATATTCCACAACTTTCACACAACGCCATCTAGTCGCAAACTAAGCAGAGCTTGTGTTATGAGTACTAGACAACTGATAAGCATTTGGAGGTATGCGGAACAGAGAGTAAAGTCCCGCAAACCTCCGTTGAAAAGGGAGGATCCTCCGACCAGACGGGATGTTATGTCTGGTGGGCTGCAACTGCCCGATAGATGATTTCGGGTTGTTCTATATGTTCTAATCGCGCGGAGAACTTTGATTGCGCGATGCAGGATTAGTTCTTATGTGACGATAGATGTCGCTACATCACTCCCCTCCGGAGATCGGAGATCGATGGTTCTTGATGCTTCTTGATGCGTGCCAGGCCAGTGGTAGGTTGGTTCCAGTGAGTCGGAACCGAATGCCGCATAGTTCTCGGTGAGTCGGAACTGTCTGCGGTGTTGCCCCAGTGAGTCGGGGCGGTGCTATCCCAGTGAGTCGGGATGATGCTGCAGGCTCCAGTGAGTCGGAGTAGTGCTGCTGGCTCCAGTGAGTCGGAGCGGTGCTGTGCGACGTAGTGGCTTGACTGCTTGCGTCGACCAGGAGAGGTTCTTCATTGCTCTTCATGTGACTGGCCGAAGGTGCAGTGTGCTTCGCCAAGGTCGCTGTTGAGGCTGAGGGTGATGACCAGGTATGACCATGTAGGTATGCTGGTGGTCAGGATACCCTTTATAGCCGTGGGTGCTGGCTGTATGGCTCGCTGCTCGAAAGCTTGAGGAAGTGATGATGACGTCACGAGGTAATGGCTGCACGAAGGCTGCGCTGACGTTCTTTGTCGAGGGTCACCAGTTTGGAGGTAGGCGGAACAGAGAGTAAAGTCCCGCAAACCTCCTTTGAAAAGGGAGGATCCTCCGACCAGACGGGATGTTATGTCTGGTGGGCTGCAACTGCCCGATAGATGATTTCGGGTTGTTCTATATGTTCTAATCGCGCGGAGAACTTTGATTGCGCGATGCAGGATTAGTTCTTATGTGACGATAGATGTCGCTACAAGCATACTATATATTTTTAAATACATACATATTATCATCATCTCATCTTCGGTTTGCCGACGACATAGTAGTCATGGCTGAGACTACGGAAGAGCTCAGCACAATGCTAAATGACCTCAGTAGAGCTTCCGAAAGAGTGGGTCTCAAAATGAACATGGACAAAACTAAAGTCATGATAAACATCGATGTAGCACCCACTCCGATCAAGATCGGAGACTCTGCACTCGAAACTGTAGACGATTACGTTTACCTGGGACAGACAATCCTGTTGGGTAGATCTAATTTCGAGAAAGAGGTCAACCGTCGAATCCAACTCGGCTGGGCAGCGTTCGGGAAGCTGCGCAGTATCTTCTCATCCAATATACCACAGTGTCTCAAAACGAAAGTCTATGACCAGTGCGTGTTGCCAGTGATGACATATGGTTCCGAAACGTGGTCGCTCACAGTGGGCCTCATCAGAAGGCTCAAAGTCACCCAAAGGGCAATGGAAAGGGCTATGATCGGAGTTTCCTTGCGTGATCGAATCAGAAATGAAGATATCCGCAGGAGAACCAAGGTTGCCGACATAGCACGAAGAATCGCCAAACTTAAGTGGCAATGGGCAGGGCACATTGCTCGCAGAACGGATGGCCGTTGGGGCCGAAAGGTTCTGGAGTGGCGACCGCGTACCGGAAGACGCAGTGTTGGAAGGCCCCCTACAAGGTGGACCGATGACCTGGTGAAGGTTGCGGGAATCCGATGGATGCGAGACGCGCAGGACCGTTCTTTGTGGCGACATTTGGGGAGGCCTATGTCCAGCAGTGGACGTCTATCGGCTGAAATGATGATGATGATACATATAGATAAATTACACCCAGAAACAGAACAAACGATCGTGCTCATCACACAAACATTTGTCCTGACCTCCGGCATAGCAGTCAGGGCCACTAACCTACGATTTTACTTTTTTAATGTTATTTGTTGAAACATGATCCATATAAGTTTGTTGTGTGTGCAGGCGACAAAGTCGGGCGGCGTGGCGGTGCTGGTGGGCATGGGCGCCGTGGAGCAGACCGTGCCGCTGGCCGGCGCGCTCGCTCGCGAGGTCGACATCCGCGGCATCTTCCGATACGTCAACGAGTATGTATCCACACTGACCAGCTGACGCATCTAAACTAATACTATAAAGAGGAAAGATTTGATTTTTTGTTTTTATGTCACGATTGAACTCAAAAACTACTTGACCGATTTTAAAAATTCTTTTACCGTTATAAAGCTACATGTTCACTGAGTAACATAGGCTATGTTGGAATAATGTAACGCAATGTATCAAAATGTTGCCTATATATAAGTCATTATTTTGTGTGTTCAGCAAGAAAGTTGGTTTTTTGCCAGAATAAAAATTTGAGAACCCGATAGCAATGCCACCTACCGTGTCCAATTAGTATTTTCAAGTCATTGACTAACTCAAAAAAACACAAAAATTACATCTAAATTGGTCAAGCCATTTAGGAGGAACTAGGTGACAAACACACGTACAGAAAAATGATTTATAGTATAAAGATATTATGTCCTGTTTTTCGTCTCATGACGAATTAAATAATAAAAATACCGATTTAATGTAATCCATCTTTAATGTCCCCAGATACCCGATCGCCCTGAACATGGTAGCGAGCGGTAAGATTAACGTGAAGCCCCTGGTGACGCATCACTTCAGCATGGAGCAGACGCTAGAGGCTTACGAGGTGGCTCGCCAGGGTTTGGGCATCAAGGTCATGATCCACGTGCAGCCGCGGGACGCTAACAACCCCGTTAAGTTCTAACTTCCTTTGACTTCAGAACAGGGACCTTACCTACATGTTAAAATGTCAAGCGAGAAAGAGGGATGCAGCTATACATCCTATATAGCTCGATCCCTTTAACAGTTCAGTTTAGGTCGTCAAATGAATCGCGTTAAAAGATAAGTAGGTAAGGTCTCAGTTCGGTTTACGGCTTGGAGGTTCCATGTACCCAAAGAAAAGAAAATTTCGATAAATAATTTATTGCAAAAAATGTATAGGCACGTTGTGATAAGTGTTTGAATATTAGCCTGTGTTTGGATGGTCGCATATAGAGTAACGCGGCATCCCACGTGGGCAATTCAACGCAGATGCGATTACGAAGCGATCCGATGCGGTACACAATAATTCAACGCGACGCGGCGTCTTTGTCCTACTTGTGCGCGAATAGCCACAATTTAAACAAGCCACCAACTATTCGCGTCCCCCTTGCTTTGCTCATTGCCGCACCGCACGCACGTGCGGCTGGGCACGTAGGGCGCCGCTATACATATAGTAAATTAATAAAAATAGTCTTTATTTGTTCATACGTTGGTACAAGAAATTTTATACACAAATTAGGTACAGCAGTTGACGTATATACTTAAATATACAATATATTTCTGGACCCGACACTAAGATACCCTGAGTCGTTCGTAAATTTTAAAACTAATACATAAATGCAGTTTTTGTGTATATTTTTACTACTATTATTTTCTTCGAATTTAAAAGATGAAAGAAAAATTGTTTGTTCCGCTCGCGCCGCATCGCTTCTGTATTGTGATCGCGTTGGACCGCCTACTAGGACACTGCTTATCGAATACAGTAGCCGATGGAACCTTTAAGTAGATATTTGTATTCCATTTGTTAACTACTATGTTACAAGCTGATATAATTTGTTTCAGTAGACTAACAGTTTTATTTAGATAAATATTAAGTTGTTTGAATAGCTGACCGAATTATTTGATAATTATGTCGCATGCTTACTCATAAAAAGACCTAACTCAAAAACAGGGTGTTTGAATTTGAAAACACACGTTTCAAAAATAAGGTTCAATTTTCAATAACCTCTTTTTTGAGTTACGTCTCTTTTTATTCATTAAAAAGGGACGTAACTCAAAAAAGAGTTGGAGGTGTGCGATGTCAGTATCTAGTAATTATAATTTGAAGTAGTTCTTTAGGAAAAACCGGTTTTGTGATTAAGATTAAGTTTCAAAAGATTGTTATATTGTTATGAAAATATGTGATATGGAAACACTTTATTTTGAGGTAGGTACTATTTTAAAAGATATTGAGATATCAGGAACAAAATTGTCTAAAATATTAAGTACAAATGAAAATAAAAATGAAATATTTTTATATTAAATAAAGATTTATGTTTTCTGAAATCTGTGGTTTTATTATTTTATCATCATCATCATCATTTCAGCCGAAAGACGTCCACTGCTACACGTAGGCCTCCCCCAAGTGTCGCTACAATGACCGGTCCTGCGCGTCTCGCACAACTGGTTCCCGCGACCCTCACCAGGTCATCGATCCACCTTGTGGGAGGCCTACCAATCCTGCGTCTACTGATACACGGTCGCCACTCCGGATCCTTTCAGTCCCATCAACCAACTGTTCTGCAAGTTGAGCCCTGCCTACTGCCACTTAGTATCCTCCATCTGTCTAAATACAGCAAATCACTATGTGTGATTAAGACACCCCAGTTGTGATTTAGAGGGCTATGGTGATGCGAAAGAGAACCCCGGGGCCCTGGAACAAAAGCAAAGAAGGGACAGGAGTGGGCTTAGTCAGTAAAAGTCCGACACGAAAAGGGCGGGAGATGTCATTAAATGATTTACCAACTACAAAAAAAAGTTGTGATTTAGAGCTCCCCCAAGATGTGCTTGTCACTAAAATACGTCCCACCAACTTTGAGATATTGCGAGTAGCATAGCATAGACGGCCTTATAATGTTCCCACTGTTGGGACACAGACTGAGAGAGGACTCTAGGAGAGGGAATGGGCCGTAATCCACCACGCGGGCCCAGTGCGGGTTGGTGGATGTCATATGTCTTCGAATTTTTGGTTCTAGGACATGCCGGTTTCCTCACGATGTTTTCCTTCACCGTTTTGAGAGCGGTGGTGATGAAATAAATTACACAAAGTAATTCGCCTAGCTGGGTTTGAACCCGCAACCTACAACTTGTAAGTCGGAGCCATTACCACTCGGCCACCATTGCTCCACGATATTGCGACTACTTGTATAGTAATCCAAATGATGCACAAACAACTCACTTGAAGGTTAGCGATGTTGTGGCCGACGATGGAGCAAGCTTGCCTAGAAGTAACCTATTCACTCTTGAGGGAACCCATGGTTGTAGCTATCAGGAAGCATAGACCTCGGCGGGGAATTCCACTCAAAAGGGCCTATTACACTACGCGATATTCAGCACACGATATTCATTCAGTCTTATTTTTTGTTCCGAGTAAGACAGTCTGACCCTTATTACACTACGCGATATATGGAATCATAGACTGTCTGATCTCTGACTGTGTGTGGTGTAATAGGCCCTTTATAACTGTACACACAACGAATGTGTTCCCAAAACGTTTTGTGCGTATGGCAGGGATGTCTACCATTTATTTATTTATTTAAACTTCATGTACAGTAGTGTTATATAGTCGGACTTAATGCAACAAGGCATTCTCTACCAGTCAACCTTTGGGTTAAAAAAGACAACACTGTGGTAGGTACCATCACCACCATGTACAGATGAGGCATCGCCCGTACGCCTACTTCGTGTATTTTTTTAAATTTAGTTATAAAAATTACTATAATGGAAAAAATAACGTAAATGATCGTTTTTAGCGTCGGAGATTCTTTCCTAATACGTCTATCTAAAAAACAAAGTACATACCTACTTACTGAACATTTATTTTCCCTCCAAAATAAGAACAAAGAGTTACTTTATACATCACGCAGAATGGAAAAACCTTAACATAAACTGGTTTAGCTTGGACAAAATTACTGTTTACAATTTAATATAGTATTTTTACGCGAGAATATCTTTAACGTATAAAAAATCTGATTATCTTTTAAGGTCAATTGGATATAAAATAAATAAACCGCCATATTTGTTATACGATAACAATACGACTGATATTGTATACATAGCAAAAAAAAAACGAGTAAGTAGATATTTCAGGTCTCGTAAACTCTTAATTGCTATGTCAACTTTACAGGCTTATTTAATTGCCTGGTTTATTTAATACTAACTTTTGCCCGCGACTTCGTCCGCGT